>CM070543.1:26505851-27705851 GCA_036346415.1 Raddia guianensis | reverse complement strand
CTCTCAAACTTCGATCAGCCTCATGGTTCATCCTCAGTTGCTTGTCATATAACCCGATACTAGGGGTGGAAATGGTACGGATATTATCCGACCGACCGACCGACCGAATTGATCGGATAGTGATTTGGATAGTTTTATGGATATTCGACTATTTTTTACGAATAAGGATATGGATATGGATAATTTGGCGTGGATATGGATACGAATACGGAGCACTGATTATTCGGTGGATAAGGAATATCCGAGTTTTTGTTCGGATAATATCCAAATATAAAATATGGATATTATCCGAATGTATTTCTGGAATTTTTTAATGTATTTCTACAAGTTTTCATTGATAGTTTTCCAACTTTTAAATTTATTTTTGGAAATTTTAAATATAGACTAAATTAATAATATTCATGTATAGACTTTCTAATGTTTTGTTTTTTTACTAATGTTATAAATTTCCATTTTAAATTTAAATTTTTACCATATTTTGTTATAATTTGGAACGGATTTTTGAAAATTAATTTTAATTATCCGATTAACAATATTCGTATCCTTGTGTTATCCGATCTGTATTCGCTCCGTATTCGTAATCGATGTTATCCAGTATTATTCGAATTTGTATCCATATTCGACACATTCGTATTCGAATTTGTATTCGATAAAAAAGACAGATACGGATATGGATAGAACGATATCCGACCTTATCCGATTCGATCACATCCCTACCCGATACAGGCGCTACAGACGCCATGCCATGGACTTAGTTCAGGATCCTTATCATAGCAACTTAAGAGGAATAATATGTGTCGACAACTTTCTCTCCATGTCTTATAAATGAGAACTTTTCAATATTAACCAGAATTTCGCTATTTCCCAAAACGATAATTCTTGGTCGTCCCGCTTTCCCAACACTATAACATGCGCGCATTAACTTGCTGGGTATTCATCTTCAGGATGATCCTCTCCAGGAGGCTCATTACCAGCATGGTAATTTCTCTTTAGGAGAATTTTAGGAGTGATAAGCAATTGTTTGACGAGTGTTGTTGGATCTAAGACCCGCAGGCGTCCCCGCAGACTTTAGACCAAGACTCAACAGATCAATTTTCGCAAAGGTGGATATACTATTCAACCCGAGGTATACCACTCTTAGCGACTCATTTACAACAGGTAAATGATTTTCAACTTCTTTAAATATCTGGCAATCTCCTCGCTTCTAGCGTACAGGAGCACTAACTATTGCGTGAATCTTTCAATCAAGATCTCGTAATCATTTAACACGAAATATGAGTATTTCTCTCCCCCTAATGCCGAGATCCGATTTTTACTA
This sequence comes from Raddia guianensis, assembly GCA_036346415.1. NCBI lineage: Eukaryota > Viridiplantae > Streptophyta > Magnoliopsida > Poales > Poaceae > Raddia > Raddia guianensis. The sequence goes on along the minus strand of CM070543.1, from coordinate 27,704,533 downwards.
AAGCATACTTACAGAATCCCCTTTTATGAGTAAAAGATTAATGGAACAACAGGTCCAAATTACCCAACGACAAGTGGGAGCTCACAAGTGTATGCTTGGTGGTGATAATATTTGGGAAATATTTTGATTCCACGCGTTACCATTGGGGGTTAACAATATATGCAGTGAGCTTAGACTTATATTTTATTTGCCACGCGCTTGCTCTGGGCTATCATCTGCCCGCGCTAGGTGGCATGCCCGTGCTACGTTGCCGCACGCCTTACTAGGGCGGCGTACCCGTGCGGGGCCACTGGTCATCCAACAAATTGTGGGTTGCAAAGTCTAGCTTCTTTACTATTGCCCAATTACTCATACCATATATCTCATTAAACTTCAAGTTTAATATAAATGCGACAATACCAATAATTTGAATGGAAATTTACTGTTCTGCAGGAACACAATAAATACTATATGTACGCCAAATAACAGTCAACTTAATATGACAATAACATTACGGAGGTGTGATTATATTCCAAAAATGCATGGCTTCACGCATGTTGTAGCAACTTCAGGCGCTAGTGACGATATTTGGGATTATTCTGCTTCAGGCAAACTAATGTGACTTCCAGTCATAAGGCAAAACTAATATGACTGCTGGTCAAAGTTTGCATGCTCACGTCGGATTGCTCACGTCCGTCGAAGCTAAATATGTCCCAAATTTATCACAATTTACAATCACCAATCTATTCGTTCGCACTTCTGGTGCATAATCTAATCTGCACTTCTGGTGCATAATCTTGCCTTTACATACACAAAGCCCAATTCTCTCCCCCTTTTCACGTCAACCAAAAACTTACGAGTGATAGAATATGCAACAGGCATGTGTTTAAATCATCTTACAACTATACTGCTACAGGAGTATAAATTTTGTTGTCGTGAAATCAAGATATATTTTGTAACTTCAGGTTACACTTTAGACACCTTAAAAAACCGGTTGGTAACACCACACCGGAGTAGACTGTAGACTGCTGGTCCAGACTAAGTTAATTCTTTGGGAATAGACATATGGGCAGAAAATTTTCTCTAGTGCAAATAAGGGAAAACATTTGTCTCCAGGACATATGCTAACTCTTCATGTCTACAGGACATATTTTCACAATTCATATCTCCAGGACATATGCACTTGAGATGGTGTTGAGTGAAAACACTCTTCACCAAGACAAGTATAACTATATATCTAGTTTTGGCATACATTAATCTGAATTTATTCCACGCAAGATTGCTTACGACAGGTAAGGCATATGCTTCAGGCATCATGTTCTATTTAGCATTTATTCAGATAATTAACTCTACTATAGGAGAGAAGCTACAAATAAAACAACTCAGACCATTATTATGGCATAAGGGAAATAAGCATCTAATGCGAAAAAACCAAGCAAAAGATGTAAACTACTCAGTATGAGCAAAAACCAAACTCTACAGAAGTCATTAAATTTCCCATGAATTTTCAAGCAATGTCAGGAGTTTCTAATAATTTAGGGACTGCAAGTTAATAAATTATACTCCAAACATACAGTGCTAGGAAAACAAGCCATAAAGAACATAATGGTGCCCACAAAATTTCTAGTATTTTTATGGATCTCTGGTAATTATTTCTGGTCTACAGGCCATATTATAATTATAACAATGCAGAAAAACAATAACAACTTTTTGCTAGAAAATAAACCCATTAATATGCAGCTTTCAAAGGTGGGCTAGGTCTAAGATTTTGTATAATATGAAAGCTCAAAAACTTGAATCCAAATCTGAAAGAGAGGATTTCGGTGGTTACCTGGATTTGTAAGTACTATAATGGGAATATGCAATGAGAACCACTCGTGCAAATATTGTGTCCTTCAGGGACTGAAACACAGTTTCCAGACATTATCTTGGGATGGATCACCAGGCCCATCCAAAATAGTACTGACGAGGGCAGCGACGCCTACAGGGCGGCAGAGCCGAACACGGCAGTGGCGTGACCGCGTCTACTAGACGACAGCACCAAGGCATGCATCACGACGCGGGGTAACGGCGAAGCCATGCGGCCTGGGGCGGCGTGCTTACGACCCACGTTCTGGCGCGACTATCATGGCGACACAGGGTGCAGAGGACGATGGCGACCGATCCTTCGGGGCGCGACCGTGGTCCGGGCCACAACGACAGCGGGAGTGACGCACTATAGGCGCAGCTGCGGCTATCGCAGCGCAACAAGACAACAGATCGCAGCGAGGCAACATCACGCGGAGCGTGCAGAGAAACACGACAACCGACGGGCGGTGGCCCAGCCAGGGCGACGCGACAGGAGGCGCGGCGCAGAGACCGGCCGGCGGCGTGGCGGGAAACACGGCGGTGAAGAAGCGGCGGCCATGGCAGCAGCGCAGAACGGACAGCCGAGGCTGCGGCCCACTACACAAATGACACGGTGAGGTGGCAGCACAGCAGGTGGCGCTGGCGAACGCGGCGACGCCGGGTGCGACAGCGTGCAGTCTTGGCGTAGGGCGGTAGAAGGTTGCCGTCGAGAACGCGCAGCGTCTGGCGCGGACGTGGCGGCGCCTGACAATGCGCTGGTAATAATTCACCAATTTGCAATATTAAATAAGACAATAGGTCTAAGCGGATTAAATTGCAAAAAGGCGAAATAATTCACAATTAATTTGGATAATTAAAAGACTACGGGCTTTTAAACAAGATACAGCAAAAAAAAGTGAATTAGTACTTAATTAACAGGGCATTGTAATTAAGTAAATATTAAATCAACAGGATTTAATTCGTACAAAAAGCAAGAGAAATCTGCGGGATTTCAGAAAATTTGGCCCAAAAAGGGCCCAGTTCGCCCCCTTTTTCATTTATTCCATTTTCTTGCCCCCTTTTATGTTTTCGGCCCATATAGTGCCGGCCCAACCAGCTGCAGTGCCACAATGGGGCAGCTAGGGTTTCCCCCTAGCCACTAGGGGTGGGCATTCGGTATTATGGTATATTCGGTTTCGGTATTTCGGTATTTTTGAAAATTCGGTATTCCATATTTGAGTGCCGAAATTTCTTGAGAAATTTTAACTACGAACCGAATTACCAATAATTCGATTCGGTATTTGATAAATGCATAGATTGGAGTAGGAGGAGAGGAGCATCTGACCGCCGTAGCCCCGCCGTGGGAGGAGAGGAGCCGCTTGGCATTGCCGTCATGGCCGCGGCCGAGGAAGGTGCCGCCGCCCGCCGTAGTCCGTTCGGCCAACTTGCTAAGGAAGGAGAGGAGCCGCCGTTAGCCTCTGCCGTCATGCCAGCCCAGAAGGGGAGGCGCCACCGCCGCCATTGGCTGCTTGCCGCCAGAGGGAAGAAGAGGAGGCGCCGCTGTGTAGGGAAGAGGATGGAGGCGCCGCTGTCGCCGCCGCCGCCAGATCTAGATAGGGTTGAGGCGGGAGGTGGCAGTGGGAGGATGGTGTGTGCATGGGCGGTGGGGAGGAAGGTCTTCATGTCGCCGTGACCGTCGGGTTTGAGGTGGAGGAGGTCAATGGGCTGGCCGGGGGCGTGAGGTGGAAAGAAAAATGGGCTTTAGTGGGCTGGAATCCGGTATTATCAGGATTTCAGTTTTTTGCAGCCCGAAACCGAAACCGAACCGAATTTGTTCGGTTTTCTAAAGACGTAAACTGAAACCGAACCGAATAAACCAAAAAACCGAAATTTTCGGTTTATTGATTCAGTTTTCAGTCGTAAAACATGCCCACCCCTACTAGCCACCAATGCGGTGGCGGCGGCGGCGCATGGTCGAGTCTTGGCTCGGCCGCGCGCGGCTACTACTTCGGGCGGGCGGCCGTGGCGTGGCTCGACCACATTGCCCGGCGCGAGGGCGCGGCCCCGCGCGCGTGATGGCGCGACGGTATGGCGACTTCGGAGGCGCTGCTCTGCACGGGTGTCTTGGCGCAATGTGGGTAAGCGTGGCTGCGGACTCTGGCGGCGCGACGGCATGGCGGCGTGGGGCGCGACTGGCGGGCGGGCGGCGGCATCTGGTCGCGGCCGCGCGGTCTTGAGTCTTGGCCGGGCGGGCGGCGCGACGACACGGGGCGTGGGGAGCGACCCTCGGGGCCGCGCGCGGCGGCGAAGAACCGCGCGGCATGCATCGACGGCATGTGGCGGCAATGCGGCTTTCGGCGCGGCGATCTGCGCGATATAGGCGCAAGGGCAGCGCGCGGCACACTTTATCAAAAAAGATCAATCTACTCAAGCCGAAAACTAATAGATTGAAACGGGTGAAACGATCTACCAGATCGACAGAGCAAAGACAGTAGATCGGAAAATAACAGATCTGTTGCGGGTAGCGACATACCGATGATTACAAACCTGAGAGCGAATCGTGCTGATAACGTGTTGTAAATCGGTCGTCGTACGCACGCATTCAAATACAATCATAATGGACAGGAGACAGATCTAGAGAGACAAAACCAGGCACAATGATCTTTATTGATATCTCTCTTTGTTATAAGGGGTTCATATTTATAGCCTAACCTAAATTCGGTTTTACCCATAATACCCTTAGGATTTAACATGGGTTTCCGGCCCATAAATCCTCTAGGGTTATAACAAAAACTACCGTAGTAGCAGATTGATTTACCCTGGTCAATTAGGTTTTAGGGCATGTTTGGTTAATGGCCATGGTTGGCCATGCCAATTCAATGGTGTTGCCAATTGATGGCATGACCAAATCAATGACAAATTTGTTGTGTTTGGTTTGTTGCCATCATGCTGCCAACAAATGGTAAGTATTAAACGGTAGTTGTTTGGTTCATGGCCATTCCAGAATGCCAACTATTGGCAAATGCTATGGTCCATGTTTGGTTCATTACCAATTTTAGATAGGATCACCTTTTCAACAAGATGGTAAGCTTACCAAAGTTGAACAATTTTTCTGCACACTTATATTGTTGAATATTGTATGGAAATATTACTTTGAAATAAATAATTATTAATATAAAATAGACATATTAACATAATTGTTAATATTGACAATAACATAATTGTTAATATTGACAATGACATATAAAATAGATATTAACCTAACAAAGGCCCTTCATACCATACTCTCAATTGAGTGATTCACATATACATCAAGAAACTAACACTGCAAGTGCATCAAGAAAAAAAGCCCTTCATACATACTCTCAATGTTTGAACATACGTATATTTGCAAGGAATTTTGCACATATGACGATATTTTGAATCATACATAGAACATTAGACAGTATATGACAACATTGGACACACATTTCACAACATTTTTTGGATCACAAAGAGGCACTAACATTTCATAGTTATCAACATCACAAATAAACAGTCCATAGTTACACGTAGGTAAAACGTCCGTAGTTCTTAATATCATACATAAATAGTTCATAGTTCTCACTAATTAGATAATAGTCCAAATATACACAGCACATATAAACACTTGCCATCACAACATGTAGCACATAGATAAGCAAAAGGTGAGTTAGATGAGCAAAAGTGACTACCCTTAAGCAAAAGTCACTACCCCTTAAGCAAAAGTCACTACTCTTAATCTAAAGTCAGCACCCTCAATCCTGTCCACCAAATCTGGAACTAATGAAATCAACAACCCAAGTCTGAAGTGTGGTTTCGCTCGCATAGTTCAAATAACTACGAAAAGCCGCTTGATCGGGATTGGAGAGGTGAGATGCAATTTCGAGCTTGTCCTTAGCAGTAATGGTGAGAGCATCTATCCTTCTCCACAGATGTGCATGGGGATCCTCACGAGCAGGCAAATTTGCAAAAGAGGGAGGGGCTGTTGCTGCTAGAGAGTCCGCAAGGTTCTTAATACTTGCTGCAATATCATCATTAGATATTTTGCTAGGGCGAGCAGATTTGTCCTTAGCATTCTTCTTCACAGGTGATTTCTGACGCTTCCGTTTTTTGCTTGATGTTGACGACGGATCAGCAATGTCCTCCACATCAATAGGGCTATTGCGTGGAATTGTGTCGGACTCATTGCCATCATTGTCATCGACATCAAAAGCCTTTCCACAGTCGATGTCATCTTCCCCGCTGCTTAACTCTTTGACAGTGACTTGGTCAGCGGCGAAGTAACCATCAGCTTGTGATTGATCGGAAAACAATTCCTCTAGCAAATCGACAGTTGTCCTAACTGATGAATGGCGATGGTTGTATAGCTCTTGTGCGTTCTCCGGCATATGGGGACCAACAAATTCTTTTAGGTGGTATTGGACTCCACGATATGGAGGCAAAATGCCGGGCCTTGCTGCATACCCAGCATCGGCAAGGTAGTATTTTCCTACAAAGATTTGGGAATTAATTATCTATCATATAAGTTGCACTCATTGAACAAATTCAGCTCTAGAACTACTACAATACCTTCTGGTATTTTCAATCCAGTCGGTCGGGACAATGCATCCTTGAGGACAAGAGAGTCATGGGCAGATCCCTCCCACCCTGCTAGAACATACGTGAATCGAAGATCGAAATCCACAACAGCTAGAACATTTTGGGTTGGATACATTTTGCGCCCCCTAAACTTATCCTCCAAATGTGCTGGGACACATGTGTCCCATCTAGTGCCCCTATGCATCCCTACAGATGAAAAAAAGTTGAAGGTAAGATATAGCATGTGTTTTGAACCAAAAAGTTTAATCTATAATAGGTCATTAACTAATTACCTCGAAGTATGGGTGGAACCTTCGGTTACTAGTGATCTTATCATGTGTATCAGTAGACTTCAAATAGATGAGTTCTTGGGCGAGGATTCCCATAGCATCCAAGACGGCATTGAAGTATCTGCTAACCGTCTCACCTGAGCGCCAAAACTTAAACGCTACGACGGCATTTGTGTGCTTGTGCCCTACCATGTATAGGAACATTGCAATCTGCTCTTCAACTGAGACATGTAGGGTGTCAACTAGAAGTCCTTTTTGCCTAAGTTGATCACAAAGTTTGCAAAACACCGCTCTCGTCATACGGAGTTGACTAATACAAACTCGGTCCGAGGTTTGGGTTAACCTAACCAACTCATTACTTCTCCAAATATCTCTGTCAACAAGAGGACCGTACTTCATCCCACTCTCTCTAGCTCTCCTTCGATCTTTCAATCTCAACCATAGGACCATCATAAGAACAAGAGCACACACAGCCTTTTGCTTCCATACATGATAAGTAAGAAAGAAATACAATAGATGTTCCTCATCAATGCAATCCATCTAGGCAAATCAAAGTTTAACTAAGATGTTCACAATATCAGACCATTTTCACAGAGATCAACAAGGTTTGGACATCATGCATTTTACCTGCAGCAAGAGGGTCAGATGCGGTGATGTTGGAGAGGTCAAGCGTCTCTAATGATTCCGCGAACCTGCAAATATGCAATTCAATGGAAATTGCTCAATAAATTGCATATTAAAAATCTTGATGGCATAATAGATCGGGAGGTGGCTCGATTTGGGCAAGGCAGTACTAGCTAGTGGCGGGGAGGAACCACAGGCGGGGAGGCGGCGGGGAGGCGGTGAGGAGGAACCGTGGCGTGGGGTACCTGACGAGGGAGGCGACGGGAGGAACCGACGGGAGAGGCCGGTCTGGCGTCAGGAGTAAGCGGTCTGGCGTCAGTCTGGCGTCAGGGAGGCGATCTGAGAGGGGGAAGCAGTCTGGCGTCAGGAAGTGGCGGGGAGGAACCGCGTCGGGGAGGAGGCGATGTGGCGTCGGGGAGGCGGCGCGCGTCTCCGGAAGCGATCTGGCGTCGGAGACAACGCGATCTGCGTCGAGGAGGATCTGGCGTCGGGAAGCGCCGTGAGAGGAACCGGCGCGTGGAGGCGGCGGCGGAGGAACCGGCGGAGGAGTGGATCTGGCGTTGGGGAGGAGGTCAAGGCAGCGTGGTCTTCATTTTGGGGAAGAGGTGAGCGAACTATGTTGTCAGAGACTTCGCCAACGCATTGGCGACCATTTCGCCGCCCGCATACCGCCAAATTTCTCCGTTCATTTCGATGGCAGCCAAATTTCATCGATGGCATGTCTTCAAATGGTGCTTCATCCAAATGGCGGTAAAACACAGCGCGCGCTGATTGGCATAACCCCGTGGCATAAACCAAACAGCCTCTTAGGCTTTTGTGAACCATGAGCTGAGGAGCCCACCTCCGCATTGCGGTTGCGGCGCGGTTGCGGCGCCCGTACGTAGGTCGTAGCACTTGCTGCTTTTGCGGCGCCGGCGCGCCGCGCAGGGAGCTCGCAACGGCGAAACTCGTGGGAGTTGCCTTGGGACGTACGGAGCCTCCTACTCGAGCCTACGTGGACCCAGCTGTCATACCCCTGCAAGATGACGTGTCGTCAGCTGCGTAGTGGCACGCAGGAGGCACGTGGTTTTAATCTTTAGCGCACGTGGCCCATGTGCTTCCTCTTCCCCGCCCACCCGCCACTGTCTATAAATACGCGCGCGACGAGCTCCTTGACTCCCCCCAGGCCCCCACACACAAAGCTCAAAGCTCACTTTCTTCTCTCCCTCTTCATCCTCTCGCTCCGATCGATTCCCCTCGGAGGCGGAGCGCCATGGACCACGACGCGGAGCTCCCGTGTGGCGCCAGGCTCGCCGGAGCGGCGTTCCTGGGGTTCTCGCTGTGCTGGGCGGCGCTGGGCGCGGTGGTGCTGCTGGTGCGGCGGTGGCCGTGGTGCAGCTGCGGCGTGTGCCGCGCGTACCTGACGGGATCGTGGGCGAGGGAGCACGCCAACCTCGGCGACTGGTACGCGCACCTGCTCCGCCGCTCGCCGACGGGCACCGTCCACGTCCACGCCCTCGGCTGCACCGTCACCGCCAACCCGGCCAACGTCGAGTACGTGCTCAGGACCCGCTTCGACAACTTTCCCAAGGGCAAGCCCTTCGCCGCGCTCCTCGGCGACTTCCTCGGCGGCGGCATCTTCAACGTCGACGGCGCCGCCTGGCGCCGCCAGCGCAAGCTGGCCAGCCTCGAGCTCTGCAGCGTCGCCGTCCGCTCCTACGCGTGCGGGATCGTCGCCGGTGAGGTGGAGGGGCGCCTCGTGCCTCTCCTCGCCGACGCCGCCGACCAGGGCAGGGTGGTCGACCTCCAGGACGTTTTCCGGCGCTTCGCCTTCGACACCATCTGCAAGATCTCGTTCGGGCTCGACCCGGGCTGCCTCGAGAAGGAATTGCCGGTGTCGGCGCTCGCGGACGCGTTCGACGCCGCCTCGCGGCTCTCGGCCATGCGCGGCGCGGCGGCGTCGCCGTTGCTGTGGAAGACGAAGCGACTGCTGAACGTCGGGTCGGAGAGGGAGCTCAGGGAGGCCATCAAGCTCGTCGACAACCTCGCGGCGGCGATGATCCGCGAGCGACGGAAGCTGGGCACCGCCGGCAGACACGACCTCCTGTCACGCTTCATGGCCGCGGCCGGAGACAGAGATGACGTGCATGCCGCCGACGAGAAGTACCTCCGCGACATCGTCGTCAGCTTTCTCCTCGCCGGCCGCGACACGGTGTCCTCCGCGCTCACCACGCTCTTCATGCTCCTCAGCAGGAACCCCGACGTCGCCGCCGCCATACGCGCGGAGGCCGCCGTCGGGGCCGGCGGCGGCCAGACGCCGGTGACCTACGAGCGCCTCAAGGGCCTACACTACACCCACGCTGTGTTGTACGAGAACATGAGGCTCTTCCCGCCGGTGCAGTTCGACTCCAAGTTCTGCGCCGACGCCGACGTGCTCCCGGACGGCACCTACGTCGCCGGCAAGGCGCGCGTGATGTACCACCCCTACGCCATGGGCCGCATGCCGCGCCTCTGGGGCGCCGACTACGAGGCGTTCCGGCCGGAGCGGTGGCTCACCGGCGCCGGCCGGTCGTTCGCGCCGGTAAGCCCGTACAAGTTCCCGGTGTTCCAGGGCGGCATCCGCATGTGCCTCGGGAAGGAGCTCGCCGTCGCCGAGATGGCGGCGGTGAGCGTGGCCGTGGTGAGGGCCTTCGACATCGAGGTGGTCGGAGAGAATGGCGGCGGCCGGGGCGCGCCGAGGTTTGCGCCGGGGCTCACCGCGTCCATCAGCGGCGGCCTCCCAGTGAGGGTCAAGCGTGTTTAGACAGCAAGTCAGCAAGTATAGCTAGACGCCTAGACGTCGCTTACGTATTCCCGTGGGAAGAAAATTTGGTGCATCAGTGATACAACCAAGCCTATTTACAACACTTCCTAGATTGCTGACACGTGTCCCACCGCACAAGAAGAAAAGAAGGAGCGAAGGAGGAGGCCGGCTCGGCCGGTGCGCCGCCGCCTCCTCCCCATCTCATCGCCGCGTCTCGGGTGGCGGCGCCACCTCCTCCGTCTCCGGTCGCCGGCGCCGCGCCGAGCCACCACGCCGGTGGCGTCTATCTAGCGCCGCTTAGCGGACGCCAAGCGGCGCCGTCGCCGCCGCCTTCTCCGCCACGCCGCCTCGAGCCGACGCGACACGACTCCGCCGCCACCTTCGACGCCGGCTTGGGCTCACCGCCGCCGGCCGCATGCCTCCTCCGACGAGTGCGAGACGCCACCGCCGCCATCTCCACCTCAGCCCGACGAGCGTGAAGAAGCCGAGAGAGAGATTCAGAGAGAGAGAGAGAGAGAGAGAGAGAGAGAGAGAGAGAGAGAGAGCACACCAGAGAAGGGAATCGGGGGAAGTGGTGGGTGCTTGGATGCAGTGGGACATGTGTCAGCAATCTAGGAGGTGTTGTAAATAGGCTTAGTTGCATCACTGATGCACCAAATTTTCTTCCATTCCCAGGTGCATAGAAAAACGAGGAGATAAATTAGTAGTAAAGTTGTTTCTAAATTCTAACGAGTCAAACAGAATTTTCTTCTATTTGTTTCTTTTTCTGCTTTATTTCCAATTCATGCGGTTATTCTGCAATTTTGATCTACTCCAAACTAGTACCCGAAACAGAAGTTAGTTCTCGGTAGCCGGACGCGAGGACAAAAAAGCGGCAGCGCGCGAGCGAACGGCAGCGGCGGAAAAAAAGGGGCAGCGCGCGAGCGCTAAGCCGCTAAGCGCGCAGAGGGCAACACGGGCGGTGAAAAAATTCGGCAACGCGCGGAGCACGCGGGAATCGAACCCGGGGCTCCCAAGTAGAAGCGCGGCCAGCTAACGAAGTGAGCAATCCGCCAGCCAGCCTGCTATCCGGCCGCCAAAAATCATTTTATACCGAGAAAAGAAACCAACGGGCTGGATCTGCTCAGCTCGCGCGATCCGACGGCTGCGGTGGCGCCGGCCGGGCAGGCGAGCCACGTGGCCGCCCGAGAGAGCTCGCTGACGGCAACTGCGTTATGTACTATTTATAGATAGATGAGCTTGAACCATTGCAAAATTTGCTTCTTGGGAGCCAGGGTCTATGGGCCTGTTTGGATGGACGCCGCCGCTAGCCGTGCCAACTGCGGGCAAACGCCATTGCAAGGCGCGCCCTCGCGCGATTTGGCAAGCGACGGTGCCCAATTTTTCCGCCCTCGTCAAATCCCGCATCCCCGTTTACTATTCATTGGCGTGCCATCGGTTCCACGCCCACGCCTTCCGTCGGCCTCCAACCAAACGCGCGCCAAAAGCTGAGGGCGCGCCGACGGAAGGCACGGCGTGTGGGGTTAACCATCCAAACGAGCCCTATGTGTCTCCAACAGCCACCACCAAAATCATTGAGAGAGAGAAAATGACATTATCCACAGATCAGATCTCCAATAAAAAAATAAAAATCGGATATTGTTGCAGTTTGGTAAAAAATGTTGTAGTATTTTGATTGAAATATTGCAGTGCTTATTGAATCAAAATGTTGCACCAACTCGAACGATGTTGCATTAAGTTAAAAAAAGTTGCAGTGGACATAACTGAATTTTGCAACAGGCAAACCCAAATGTTTCAGTGAGCAGAACCGAATGTTGCAACATACAAACTCAAATGTTTGAGTGGCCAGATTCAAATATTGCAATAGGCAATTCAAATGGGCTCTTTTATGGTACCTACTGATAAAATACTACCTTGATAGTATATTTTAGATCTGACCGTTTATTTTTTATGGATATTTTAGTCTTTTTTTAATGGGCATGCATAGTTGGAAACAACATGAATGGAAAGTTTTTTTGGTAAACAATGAATCGAAATATTTAAGGCATGCCTTGCATGCTCACATGGCAGGAATGATCGTATAGTAGTTTTTTAGAAACGAATCAAATTAATTAATGCATGTATCCATAATTAGTGGCAATTTTAGGAACGAATCAAACTAATTAATGCATACATCCGTAATTAGCAGCAGCGCACCCTCACGCGTGTGATGCTGATGTAGTTAAGCGTCTAAGGAAAGTTAATATGTCCCGATCTAATCCGCAAATTTCCTTTTTGCCGTTAGACAAAAATTATCCCAATCCCATTTCTTATTTGATAAGAAAACACACATTTCTAAAGAAACCGTTCAAATAATTGGTTTTTCAAACGATTTTCCATTAGTTATGATCGATTTCTGAAAAACCATAGGAGATTTCTTTTTTTCCAAGAAATCTGTTTGATTTAAAATTTTAAAATACGAATTTTCATTGAAGTTTAGTGAGAAATTAAAAAAAAATTCATTGTCTGATTCTATTTTTTTATTGTACTTAGATTTATTAAATCCAAATGCATGCACATTTAATCTATTAATTTAATAATTATACATAAGACAATTATACCCTCCTAGAGATATACTAGGTTTGTAGTATAATATACTAACTTCGTAGTATAAAAAAATTAAGAACTAATATAAACCTTTAGATCAAAAGGATTGGATGGCTCGTATTTATTAGAAGGTACCGTAAAAGAGCCCAAAAAATAAGGTGTTTTAGTACTCACATGACAATGTTTCAAGCTTTGGGGATCATTTTCTTCCCCAATTAAATTCGACCATCTACTCCCAAATCCAACCATCTTCTCCAAAATCTCGACCATCTTTTCCAAATACAGCTAGCCCCTCTACCTGGTCCTGTCATACTCGATGGATCCGAACTTTGGGGGGGCTATGTTTGTGAGATAGGGAGGAGGAGAGCTGCTGCATCTTATGGCATTGCCGACGAGGTAGCTCCATGCTAGCCTCCATCTCACCCCTCAAGCTTTTTGTCTGGGTCGTTTCTTCTCGCTGACAAGGTGGAAGCAAGATGCGTGCCTGAGAGAATGGGGAAGGGCGAGAAGTAGCAAGAGATGTGTCGGCGGCCAACGACACCTACCAGGATGGGCTGGCTCTCTTCCTCTTCTGCATGCATGCATGATCACGCGTGTGGCCGGAGAGACACAGGAGGAAAGGGTGAGCCTTGGAGCAATTGACAAGGCATATGTTTCCGTCCGATTTTTTGCTCATGCATCAGGCTCTGTATAGCACACCGCGTCTTTTATCTATGCTTATTCCTGGGAATTGGGTCATACTGGGCCGACATGGCACTGGCCCGTCGTGTCTCGGGCCGTCTTGTAACGGACTGGCACGGCCCGATCAACACTTCGGGCTGTGCCTAGATGGCACGACTGCCAAAAGCCAGGCACGGCACGGCCCAAAAGCCCAAGGGGCCGTGATCGGGCCGGGCCGGCCAGAGCACAGCACGTCCGACAAAACAGAGAGATAAATGTTTTTTTATATAAATTTGTAGGTTGCTCAAATGAAAAGGTTGTCTATAAAAAAAAAAGACGCGTCTCGAATTCTCTACAACTTTTATGTAGAACATAAATTCATCTGAGCAATGGAATATCTCGAAAAATGTGAATTGCTGAAATGGGTGATGCGGGTTCTAAAACAGCCAGCGCACTAAATAATTTGTATAAACTCATGCATCGCTTAACTGAAAAGTTGTATATACGAAAATGATGTGTTTCAAAATTATCTACAAATTTTGTGCAGAAGTTAAATTCATTTGAGCAGCGGAATACCTCGAAAAATACAAAATATCGAAATGTGTGAGGTGGGTTCTAAAACAGCAAGCGAACTAAATATTTTTTATAATTTCATGCATTGCTCAAATGAAAAAGTTATATATATGAAAAAGATGCGGTCTTGAAATTCTTTACAACTTTCATATAGAACAAAAATTCATCCAAACAACAAAAAATCGCGAAAAACACAAATTACTGGTTTGAACCGTGCCGGCTTCTTAGGCCCGGCACGGCACGCCATTCGGGCCGGACCGGCATGGCCCAAATTATTTCGTGCCGTGCCGTACTTTGGGCCTTCAAAATCGGACCGTGCTCGGGCTGACCCAAAAAAGCACGGCCTAGTTCGCAAGACTATCTATGCTCCTTCAATCCTTAGTGGGCTACAATTATTATACAGTGTCTTAGCTGGATTCTCAACTCATGATCTCTTGGTTCTTGGTTCTGATATTATAATAATATTATAATGATTGGTTCATGCATCCAATTCCTTGGATATATGGCCACGTTCTAGAACAGAGTGCCAAAGTCCATAGTAGATGGAAATCAACCAGTCCCTGAACAAGATGACAATAGAAAAGACCCGCATGTGTATATGGACGTACGTACCTAGCGGCATGGTTTAGTTGCATTAGCTTCTTTCCTCCATGCGGCCATGCCATCGTTTTCAAACTATGGTCAGAAAGTTGAAGCATCCTTGGTAGGATTCGTCTTCCATCCACTGTCCACTACTTCAAGATCATCTCTGTATGTTCTTAATTCATCATAACGAGATATATTTTGTTGTCATCCTCAGAGTTCAGACGTGGCCTGCAAAATGCGCTTGTTTTTCCTAATGAGCAGGCCGTGCCACTCTGACCGTCTCATGAAATCCGCATACAGATCATATGCCAAAATGCAGGCCGTCAGTCCGTCACAATCGTTCAAAAAGTAGCAAAATAGGAGCCCGGCTTTCCCACGTATCCAGTATTTCCCATGCGCATTTATACCCATCGATTCTTGGAGATGTGTGCAAGTAAAGAAGAGGGTAGGAGAGAGGGAGCGAGCACAAATTTTTAAGCGATATATAATGATCCTCTGTATGTATGAAAAATCTTATATACGTGGGGAGGCATTTCACATTTTTCAGTAAAATTGCCTACAGGTCAGTCAGTCGAATGTGCTGTCTGATCTTCTCTATGCGCTGAATTTGCAAACAACGAACATCGATATCATTGCGCAGATCAAGGTGCAGTTTTTGCTTTGCTTTTCCTCCTTCGGCGATGGATCACTATTACTACCAATAGTTGCATTGGTTGATTTCATAGCTAGGAACATGGAATAAGTGGACAGGATGTGACTGACAAATCATCCCTAGTGATTTTAGTCATAGTACGTAGTAGTACTAATTTGCCTTCATTCCCGGCCTAGTGATTAGTCAAACATCTAGAGAAATACATGTCGTCTGTACCCAACTCGAGTTGCCATCAGCTTGCCTAAATCCTATGCATGGTATCTCCAATTCTCCATGAGATATTGGCACGTGAGAATATGAGATATAACTTAATAACTACATCTAATTTTTCCAGCGAGGAAATGGAAACTATGGATAATCAAGTAGTATCAAAGGTTGACATATCTTAAATACTGGGGAAAAATCCATGGAAACCAAACCGTACGTGGAAGATCTAAAAATTCCGTTGGGAAAATAAATTTAACATAACAAATTTCAGGACCAAACTTTTGGTGGTTTCAGCGGAACAAATCATGTGGTAAATGGCCAAAATAATTCTTCATGCAAAATTTGTGTTTTTCCGATTTTGCAAATGTGCTCGAGTTTGGTACCATATATTGTGCTAAGATATCAAACACGGGCTCCCCAGCACGTTGCAATGTCTTTTTACTGTCAATACTAATTTGGTTTTTACTATATATATCCCTCCAAAGTCAATAGAAGGAGTGGGCTTCCGGTTTGTTCAGTGTAATTAGTATGGCATCTTCGGCATTTCTAAAATTTGATATCTACCGAATATCATTGATGAAAAATAAAATTACCGAACCAAAATTACCAAACTGTAATTATATAATTCAGTATGAATGTATAATAGCTTGGCCATAGTAAATTGCTGCAAACAAATGATTTATACACTGAAAAAAATTACTTTCACAATGCGCAGCCCCAAGATTCACCGGCATTGGTTCTTTTCACGAGGAAAGTAATGGAGCAGCACACAAGGTACATGTCCATATGCAACATGCTGTTTTGCAATGCAAAATTTTCAGCTATACAGAGAAATTAAAGATTCCAAGATATGGATATGACACTTATCTGTGCTGTGTCCTTGCATCAAGCGCCGCAACCTAGCGACCTACCAAGCCCTTGATTCTTATGCGAAAGAAATTGTTAGGCGAAGGCTAGAGTGACGTGTCGCATCAAGCAGCGGATACACAACCCCAGGGGCGGAGAGAGGGGGCACGAACCCACCCCCCCCCCCCCCAACGAAAAAGCGAACCTGCAATTACCCCTATATATATCTCAATTAAATATATGACTAATTAGCTAGCTAATTGTATAATTAGCTTGGGCCCAGCTGTACAGCACAACGGCCCAGTGCAGTGCAAGCGTGCAGCCACGGCCCATGACCCACGAGCTGACGAGCCCAGGTGGCAGGTGCTGAGGTGCATGAAACGTCGCCGACTCGCCGTCGCGTGCGTGCGCCGATCGGACTTGCCCCCCCATACTTCAATCCTGGCTCCGCCCCTGCACAACCCATAATAAACATCTCAAATATCTCATGCACGTACGCCCTGTTTTGCTGCACACATAAGCTGAAATGTTTTGAAATCGGTCTCAGGAAGTTAAAACGTTTGGTTCAAACTAAGTTTTGAGAGAGAGATATGTAAAGCGGCTTCAAGATATTTAGGGTTAAGCAATGACGAAGAAGTCGAAGTATTTAGCTCAGAGAAATAATATAATCCGCAGGTCAACAGAACATAAGCAGTTTTAGTGGTGTTCACATGATAAAAATAAAGATATTTTTAATTACAGAAATATTATGTTACATTTCAGTGAAGTTGGTGGTAGTATATCTTAGATTTAATTGTTTATTTAGACGTAAAAAAGAGAAAAAAATCTACTTCATCTACTGTTAGTTTGAACTAAAAAAAAAAAAGTTTTCAACACGCAAAACAGCGCAAAAAACTCCTAGAGGTGGTTTTGCCGCATAAGTAGTATACATTACTATTTTCCATGTCAGTACCTTGTTTACATGACACATTGGCACATCGCCCTCTTGTTTTACCTCCTTTATATTTCTCTATTTCTCATCTGAGTTCTTTCTCCACCTCCCTTCTTGCCAACCACTAGTCCTCTTCATGTTAGTGTATTATTCCTGTTACCTTGTCGGTCAACCTCGTCTCTTGCCAACCTCCTCCTTCCACCATTGGCCTCCTCCACCTCTTCATTCCCTATTTGACACCTCATCAACTCTCCCACTCCCTCAGTCCTCTCCATGTTAGCCTCCTCCTCCGCCCTCTCTCGATGCTCTGTTTCCTCTCTTCCCTTCTTCTCTCTATATATCCCACCTTCCATGCCTAATGCTCTCTCCCCTCATCTCTCTTTAGCACCCACACACACCTTCAAAAAAGGGTGATACAATACCACTCTTTGCCCTTGTTGAACGTCGCTGCTATACACAACAATCCCCGCTTTACCACGATCAAACCTGCTGCAATTTTTCACTATGTTGCTTGTCTCCTTAGACTGGTTGGCACTGTTGTTCCCACACCTCATCAAGCTCCTATTGCACAGCTTGTCCTCCCACTCGTCCTCTCTCGAACTGAGGTCATCCCAGTGTGGGCAACAATGACACCCTTTATTGAAGAGATGGAGAGAGAGAGAGAGAGAGATGGAAGAATGCTCGCATCCTAGTGACAAAACTACCGCCTATATGAGCCACATCATAGATCGGCTTCAAGTTAATTGCATTGGCCTAATAACTTTTGAGAAAGGAGAGGGACCGTAGAATACCTTGTTTCCTAGATCAAGTGTTAAGTAGGCAAAGCTCAATAGTCTAGACATGAAACATTTTTTTAAAAAAAAAAATTGTAGTGATTTAAGGGCCTATTTGGTTGGAAACGAACTTTGCCACATTTTGCATAACTTTGCATTTTTTTTCTTGAGTAAATTGCACTGCATGTACACGAAGTCGATCTGCGTTCTTGCTTAGGTCCAAAATCTCCAAACAGTGTATTTGTATACATGAAATTGCCTTTTGGTTTCGTTTAAGTTCAAAGTGGTCTGTATAAGACAGTTCCGGTGACCAGACCGCCACATAATCACATACGTGTCACAAAAGATGCTTTTTTTTATTGCTACATCATTGCCCATAAACTGCTACATCCCTTCTTCCCCTTTCCCCCTCCTCTCTCATCTCTCTCGCTCGACCTAGGTGAGGTCCTTGAGGTTTGAGCTACCATTGCCGGGCTGAGCACATGCTGCATCGCTGCCACCCACTCGCCATTGGTTGTCACCCTCGTCGAAATCGGGCCGACCTGTTGCCCCTTTCTCTTTGCCTCCTCTCTTCTCCTAGATCTCCAATGCTCGCGACCGTCACCTCAAATCCTCCTTCGCTGCACTTCTTGATCATGGGCGTCATGGAGAAGTTTACCTCCTTTAGGTGGCGCCGCAGAGTCATCTTCCTGCTTAAGGCACCGCCTCCCTATAGGAAGGCTCTGTAGTGCCACCGACGATGTTCACCGACCCTCACCGACCCATCTTTCTCTCCACCACCCTCGATCATCCCATATCACCGCTGTCACCTACTCGATACGCACCCGCTACCACCGACGAGCTCTATCTGCCTAAAGGGTATAGCCGTGGATGACATTGGACGCACACCATGGGTGGCGTCCATGCGTTGGGCTTGCCACTAGCACCACGGGGCACGGTGCGGTGGTAGCCGTTGCATCCACCACCTCGCCATAGTGCGGCCTCGCTTGGGCCTTGCTGGAGCTACCACGCCGCTACTTTTCATTGGCGGCCGCCGCCTTCACTCACCCTGGCCGCCGCCTTCCCCTGGACATGCGCCGTTGCCGCCTCCTTGGCCACAAGCAACCGGTGCGAGGGTCACTATCCACTGCCCTTCTCCTTGTTGGCTCTAGGTGGGAGGGGTAGAAGGGAAGGTAAGAGGGAAGAGAAAAGAGGGAAGAGGTGGAAGAGATGAAAGGAAAGGGATGACATGTGGGTCCATACTATATGCTGGTTGCTTATGCCAAATGAACTCCCATGTGATGGTCACGGTGGCAAAATCACATCTCTAACCACCGTGGGTAGTCACGGTGGCGAAATCACCTCTCTCTAACCACCGCGGAGTGTTATTTGCGCCGATTTTTAAGTTTTGTAGGTTAACATATCTGATTTCATGATTAGGGGGCTATATCTAAACGAAGGTTATTGTTTATGGTATAATATATATATTTTTTCTTTAGAGAGTTATATAGAAACTCTAACGGAGTGTCGCGGGCCGGTCTCCAAATAAAGAGAAATTTTGCGCCACTCTATCGGCAACGCTCGTTGTATAAACTCTACAATCCCTCTTGCAATCTCTTTTCTAGAAGGGAACATCCTTGTAGCTCTGACAGGACAGGCACGTACGAACGGTGATGGATTGTACAGTGACTAGGCGGAGTGCAACTGGGCTTATATATGTGTACAGGGCGGTGATTTTTTGCTTGATACACGACGTGAATGACCACTGATCGACGACCACACAAGAGCACATATATAGCACATGGCTAGTTATATATTAGTCACTGTCGCAGATTGCACCGCGCCGTACGAATCTACCCTGTGTTCTTGCTCCGTGCGTACCAGACACAACAGCACGTGTCTAGCACGCAGCAGGGGCAGGGGCAGGGCTGATATATCGCTCTCGTGCGACGATTCCCACGTTTATTAATCAGCAAGCATCTCCAACGCTGAGCTGAGCTGCAGAGCCATCCGAGAGATCGAGGGACGATCGCATCAGCAGGAGCATGTCAAGAGATGCAGCGTGGCAGCGTGCACAAGTTTTGCAACCGTCTCAGCAAATAATGCTTCCTCGCTGTACGGTGGTATGGTTACTGCCATTGGTAGTGGTATGGTTACTGCCATTGGTATGTGGGATCTGTCTTGGCCTAGATAAACATGGAATGACATAAACAGGCGGTCGTCTGGAGGGAATGACGTCGTCTATGCGCCGTCCATGTTTGGGATCGATGCTGACGGCATTTCTCTCGATGGCTTGTTCGGCGGCCGTCGAGAGAGATTAAAAATGTGAAATGGCAAGGCGTAGACGCTAGCTCGAACCCGCAACCTTAGAGGAGAGCACTTGCGGCGCTAACCACCTCGTCATTCAATTCAAGTCAACAAGAGGGGCATGGACTATTTTGTAGCATCAAACTGTCTTTTGATGGCCGGAGCAAAGTTGTCGAGAGAAGTTCATCCCCCACCCCCACCCCCACCCCACCTGCACTGGCCCGTGGAGCACGCGATGAGGGGGAACTCTTTGACGACTATGAAAAAATAAACCATCGAGCGAGTGTAATTTATACATTTTTCTAGAACATATATTTATATGAATTCTTCCTAAATAAATTCCAAAAAATCTATAATTGTTTCAAAAATTTGTAACAAATTGATATATATCATGGATTTGGTAAACTACTGAAAGAAAAATCATTTCATAATTCCATTTGATTTTTTTGTTGTTTGCATCATGTTATAGTGGGAAAATTAATCATTAAATAAAACATGAAATATGGAAAATTGTTATGTAATGTCAAGGTTAGCATGCAAAGGTGTATCTAAATATTTTCATTTTGCGGAGTTGAAATATGTAGTCATAGCATGCTTGTGATTTTAGAACATTTAAGTGAAGTTTAGCGCATATGATCACTTTTATGTAGATCAATAACTCTGGATGTTATGGAGTTCTAAAAAAATTAATGAGTGTCACGTAATGTATATGGAAGAAGACTAGCTATTGTACACCATCAATACTGGCCATAATATTTTAAAAAAAAAAGTAAAAGAAGGTGTGTTGACCATCGGAGAAGGGTCAAAGAGAGGGCCCTTGAGATAGCACTCTTTCTCGACGACGGCTAGCAGTGAGAGGACACCTCTAAAAGCCAAGCCGCATATTTTGTCACCCGGTTGTTTCATGGCACCCTGTCGACCTTTTTATAGTCGCGAGCAAGGTGAGGAACCTAACTCTTTTATAATTGTGGTGGACGAATTACGATGTTTGGACTTGTGTGTCGATGTGGATCTATTTGTGGACTTGTGGTTACGTAATTTGTGTTTGTGGATGAATTGGTTGAGACATTTGATATAAATATGTCTGTGGATTTGAATATGATGTTTATATATGTGTGATTGTGAATTGTGATCATTTTTTTTGTATTGTGTTTAATTTTTGCTAAATGTAGTGTATATGAGAGAAAATTGGGGATTGTGGGTTGTTGCAGGTATTGCTGGTGCAACAGTAGCATCATAAATATATGTTTTTTTACCGTTGTTAAATCTCTTTTTGCTGAAAATTAGCTATTATCAATGACCACGGGTCAAGCTGTTGAGAGGGACAGAGCCCTGGGCCCACCTCACTCTCTCTTGATGGTCAGGTAGTGGCTGTCGAGATAGACCCTAGGTGCGGGGTTGCAGTTAGCTAGCAGCCAACCCAATTATACTTTTTCTCGAGCCTTCATCCCGCTGGACGGTAGCAACACCAATTTTATTGAACGCTACCGGTAGTCATCGAGAAATGTTTTCTTGACGATCAAACTATCGAGAGAGGACATCTCTTCCTTTTCGGCTTGCACAACGACTGTTTCTCAACGGTCGATCGTTGAGAGAAGCCTTCCTCAATGATTGTGAGATTTCTTTTCGATGGTTTTAGCCGTCGAGATATTTGGTTTCATGCATAGCGGTGTCGGTGGGGGCGAGACAACGATCGAACGAAGGTTTCTTCTACATTCCACGTGCGCTCTAGTATGTTTTATTTCTCCTGCCGATTCGACCTGATTGTCCGACCGTCGTGTCTCCCTCTCTCTCTTGTATTGTGCGCCATTTCGAGCACGAGTGAAATATGCGTGCGGTAGTGGTACATAATTAAAGACCTGCATGCATCCATACGGACGGCGCTATTGGCTCGCTGTCGCTTTTTGAAGGGAAATATCCGTGTAGCTATGACAGGGCATATGCACGCAGACGTCACAACTCACACACGAACGGTGATGGAATGAACAGTGGACCTGCACGTGGAATATGCAAAAACACAATATACTCCAAGATTGCCCCGCATTGTTGCCAACACAATATATCAAAGCGGGAGTACGTAGCTCGCTTCGGTTGGGCTCAAGATTTCCAAGAGGTCTGGTTTGCCACTGCGCACCCGCCGTCTCGACCGGGTCGCGACTCGATCTGATAGATGAGTTGAGATCGGATTGAATTCTCGGTCCCAGCCAGATTGGGGCCAGGGTTCACCTCGAACCTAACTAGACATCTATTGTTGATTAAAATCCAAATGCCCTCTATTTTATTAAGAGGTCGCTTTCGAGCTGCAACTTATTTGATTATCTATAAAGGTTGATGAGATGGCATATATATTTAAATTCTTTGACTTATTAATTTTGATTTTAACAAGTTTTGAAGCAACTAACATAAGCTTTAAGACAATTAGAAACTTAGCGGAACAATTTCTCATATTTGCTTTTACAAACTCTCAAAATTCATCCATTTTATGTCTCAAAAGCAGGTTCTAAATCCTAAGACACTCAACCCACCTGCCTCGCCCTACCCCTTGTCCCCCACCAAACTTTCATTCTCTCCCTACTTCTCACTCTCACATCCCCTCTCTCTCTCTCTCTCTCTCTCTCTCTCTCTCTCTCTCTGAGTCTTGCACTAAGCCATCCCTCCATCGTCGAGCGGCGGCAATCTAGAGTTTCATCGCTAGATTTGGATGGCGCACTACAATGCAAAGTTCAGGTGGATGGTGTCCTTCCTGGACAATAGTGACGAATCGGCGATGGCAGCTTCCTCCTAGAATTTGGAGGAGATGCACTCCTCTTCCTCCACTTCCCCACAGTGATGGCAAATTCCTCCCGTGGCAACGACAGCAACTGCTCCCCTCACGACCTAGGTTCTCCTCTCCCCTCTTCTCCTCCCCATCAGGTCTGGGGTAGAGCGGGGACTTGCGCAGGACTAGGGCCGGGCATACAATACTCCAATCTATGCCACACGGATATACAAACCACAATCCATGTTGCATCCTACCCCAGTGGTAGGGGCCAAAGTTGCATAGGTATGTAATAATAGCGAGCCGCACTCGCACAACTCATACGTCATAATGAATTTAACCATAAAATTAATGCATCCAAATGGGCTCCCTCCATCCACTCGTGCTTTGCCGGTTGCCACTATACAGAAAGGCATGGTTGGATCGGATGAGATTTATTTGTCGGTGTCTCCTTTGCATAGTGTTGGAAACTCAAATTGACAACTTTTAAGATCACCGTCAAACATGCCCTCAGCATCTTCCGAGTACCGATCCTACCCTGTTTCTCTCTGTTCCAGCACTGTTACCTTTGTGCGAGAGTCCCCACCAGCCACGATTAGCATCTCGACTGACTGAAACGATCGCGGACGGAACATCTGTCGCGGAATCACTGGATCGGTCACTCCATCAGCTTGTCAGCTAGCTAGCGATCGCATGCATCTGCACATGCCAGCAGGACGAACGGGATGCTCAGTTGTTTCTCCGCGATTCGATCATCGATCGGGACAAGGGGACAAGCTACAGGTCAGCGATCGAGCGCGTGCATCGGTGCATGCATGCAGCGCCGAAAGCTGCGCGCGATCGAGCTCCTGCCGGCGATCGGCAGCCGCGCGCCGCGCCGGCGCCTGCTGCCTGCATGTGCGCCGCCGTCCAATCCCGGCCGTGCGACACTCCGCGCCGCCCGCGGCGAGCCGGCTAGGAGGCCGGCAAGGCCAGGGCAAGCTACGCCTTAGCTGTGGGCATCGGTGGCGGAGCCAAAAACTTCCATAGAAAATGGGTTTAAAAAATAAACGTCTAGGTTCAACCACTAACCGCGTAAAATTTTTAAAATAGCCGATATTCTAATTAAAAAGAGATCAAGGGTCTGAGATCAAATTAGCCTCTTTATTCGTTGACTGATCAATGAGATGAGTCGGTGAGTCACAGCCTCACGGGCGACGACGTTTGCCACTCGGCCTAGGCGTTGACGTGGTCTTTTTACCTCCGAAACATGGTGTGCTAGTCACGTTTCTGGCTAATTCATGGCATAAAAATGAACGCCATGTTAGGGCAGGAGGACTAGTTTTGTCGGTAAGGCGATTGGCGGCGATAAATAACATTGCATGGTTTTGGTGGAGTTTGTGTTTTGTGCAACTTTCAAGGGACATATGTGTAACTTGGGGTGCATTACTCTCAAATTTTAATGAAATTCTCTCTTTAAAAAGAATAGCGTGCATGTAGCACTGTTGGATAAAGTGTACTTCTAGGCTTAACTTTAATCACTTAGAGGCGTCGTACGTTGCCACATACGGAGTATTTTTCACTTCGAGCTCTGGGATGGAAGAGATGGCATGTATATAGCCTACCAACAGGTTTGTGCATTGTTCGGCTAGTGGGGTTCCCTCCACCTGAATTTGATCTGCAAGATCCACGGAGCGTCTTCTTTTTAATCGTAGGACACAATCACGTGTGCTCAGTACATCTAAGCAGCATGGCCAGTACTAAACAATCGAGCCAAGAACGAATAAGCGCACGACAATACTATTGGCGTACGTGTGTGCATGTGGTGTACTGGTGTGCATATTCGATCCATGTAAAAAAACAAGACAAAACTCCTCACAAGATTTCTTTTTAGTTGGAGTGAATCAATGCACTAGCTAAATCGTTGAAATATATTAGATTTTAAAGTGCTGCTAACCACGTTGTGAGACGCATAAAACAACATATAAAACACGACGCACATAAAATGCATGCTTATGAAACACTGTATAAAATACCATGTAAAATTTATATACCGTCGAACGGTATATATATCGCCCGTCAGTATTTCTGCTAACAAAAGCCTTGATAAACGGCTTTAAAATATTTAAGAAGGTTTGACTAGGAGAAACGCCATGACTCATGGCTTTTAAACCGACAAGAACAAATGAAAATTTACGTGGAAAAATAAAGTTCAATAACTAGCAAAAGGGTGAATTAAGTTCACATAGGTGAAGCTGGGGTGACCCGCCTCATGACCTAGGTTCAGATAGGAGACTTGACTGAGAGCGCACCACAAGTCCACAACACAAATAAATTTTAGGCCTCCCCTTTTTTAAAAAAAAAAAAATTTCAACGTGCTTTGAAGTGATTTATGTGAGAAACTAAGAAACATGTGGCGTAAAACGCCTAAGGGTGTGGACTTATGTGTAAGGTACTAGTTGAGTTGGCGCGCCCGCGGCGCGCCGAGCACGGGAAGGCCAGGCATGTACTCAGAGGACATGAGAATAAAATGCTAATTATGATACAAATAATTCTAAGTAATCAAATAGAATATAAGTTCATTGATCCGAAAAGCATATATTTTTTTCGGTGAACTCCCACACAATGAACTTCTTGTGTAGGTGTAGCCAACAGCCCCAAAACACAAAATGGGCTAGGTAATATGTACTTAAGACACAAAGAATGAAGCATTGCCAGAATTCCAGAAGGCATGCATATTATTTCCTATAAGGCTATAATGTGCCATGAAATAGAGATGCAATGAGTCTTGCACAGTTGTATTCAGATAATACTAATCCTTAGAAACTTGGAATACATCTATAAATCTTGCGCACAAAAAGGGCAAGGCTCCCTAGCATCTTCTCCCCTGGTCATTGAAAGTGCATGTTTAGCTGCTATATCTCTATGACAATAGTAAGGTAATATCTGTCGGTAAAACCATCAAAACAACAAAAACATAACAGAAACATCTTAGGATAACGACAACTTATAACTCATCTACAATCAATGAAATAGGATATATAAAAAACTATCCATTTACTTATTCAGGAATGGTGACCTTGATCAGTTCTAGCTAAGAAAAGGAGTAAACACCTGTGTTTAGGAAACTGATGCATAATTCAATTTTGTAATCTGGCATGTTTAAACCATGGATAGGGTGTTTGCAACACGAAAGATGAAAATCTTAGGAAGTTCAACAGACATTAAATGGGAATAGGTTACATTCATGTTATACATACATATGCCATCTGCATGTACCTAATCACCGGCATGACATGTCTCGCAAAACCAATGTAAGACAAATACATTAACAAAATTTAAGAGGAAGAGATGACCTAAATCTGGTAGGGCACATGGCTAGGGTGCAACTCAGACTGGGGTCAGCACGACCCATCCAACATAAATGGGAGCCACCTCCAAGCGTGAATCAAGGCGTCCAACAGGTCAGCACATAGGCAAAAGGAAAGCAACAAAATAATTGATACACCCATTCCTCATGGCAATAATCCTAGAAAAAAAAGCAGACAATTTTGTATTACAGAGACTACGATAACCAACAAATCTAACTATTAAGGCAAAAAAAAACCTTTATTTTTGCTGCAATAAATGAAGGCAATCATTGTAGAAAAGACATAGGATAACCAAAAGATATGTGAGGGAAAAAATTCATTGGTCATCTCCTTGCTTCCATAATCTTAGATTGCAGTAATAGTCATAAAACTAATCAGATGTAATAAACTCAAGTTCATTCATATTGCAATTTCAATATGTACAGAAGTGAATAATAGGAAGCAAAGTTTGTATGAAGTGACAGGTGCTGTATTTTACCTATGTCAAACATGCTGAACAAAAAGTAAGAACACAAATTATAAGGGAAAAACAACCGCTGTGTGTATATAAACAGGATTCAAAGTACATTCCATGGAAGGCAATGCAAATAGTCTAAAAAAGCCTTATAAGAAAAGGTCTGGACAATAAGATAAGCAAACATATGAGGCGCGATGGCCAGTTCAATATATTGCATGTTGTTGCTATGGTAAGAATGTATACATATAACAGTCCGTCAAATTCAGCGCAATAATAAGACGCTTCTTCCTGAGAAATGGCTCTAAAAAATCACGGCACAAAGATATAATCCATCAAAATGATAGGTCGGATAATTTGGTAACACCAAAACAAAATCGGTTACAAAGAAAAACCAAACGAACCTATTGCATATTTGTAAATAGTAAAGTTAGGTGTGCGTAGTAACTAATGGTTGACACCTTTGTTTCGAAGCCTTGAATCAATAGCACTTAATTAGACCGTAAGTCCAAAGCAGTGACAAAAGACAAAATGTCATATCCTTTGTAAAGGTTGTGCTAGCTAGGTCTATTAGAAGTACAATGAGAGTGTACATATAGATCGAAGCATGACCAGATGATGAGAAAGTTCAATCTATATATTAGAGCTCCAAGCAGCTCCATGTGTGAAAGAAAACGAAAGTGTAAGTCCAGTTGAACTAATCAATAGAAATCCACTGAGCTAGTAGTTATATTACAATTTCATACATAGCTGTATGAACGGGCCATTTGTAATAGAGCGTGAAACCATCGAAATTTAGATATAACGAAAGTAGACTCGTAAAATTTGGGAAAATGACACGAATATTCACATTTTAACAACAAAAGCGAAATATAGTTTTGAGTCTACAGAGGCACCATCCCAATTGTGAAACAGCACAAAGGAACCATAGAACATCTAAACGAAACCTAAAATAACAATCAGCACTCGACATATAGTACAATTAGCTTGTCACCTTTAACACAGGCAAACATAAAAACCGCTGGTCACCCTTTTTTTTCATCAGGCTGGGGTTGTAAATCTACTGTAAGAAAATAATTAGTAATTGGCGAAAGTACCAACCTAGTTTATTAAGTAAGAAAATCTATACTAAGAATGGTACCCCCACATAATAATTAGTACTGTAGAGAAGTTTAACCTGGTTTACTAAGTCCCCAAAGGCTGAAACGATACTAATTATATGTACAGGCTTGAGTAAGATCTCAATGAAACCAAAACAGGCAAGGGGCCAAACACCGAAAGGAACGACAACAAAAAGGATTTATATAACAGGAACAAAATCCAAATTAACAATTAGCAACCAACACATGGTACAATTAGCCCCTCAGACCTAACAAAGATAAATAAAAAACCATGAAACAAACAAACAAAATCTAACTTGATAACCAACATCGGCCATACGGTACAATTAGGTCCTCAGACTTAACATAAGTAAATACAAAAATTTCTTGCTTAAGTTATTCTTTTTATCGAATTAGAGCTGCACATTCAGCCCAAGACAATACACCATATAATATGAACATTAATTTGATCTTCCAATCCCTTAGGTAAAATTCTTGAGGCTACGGAACAGAAACTAAATAACCGACACACCTTTACGAACAACTGGTTTCAGCAGAGAAGCATTCTAGTTCGTTTATTAGGTTGCGACCGTAAATTAAATCTAAGATAGCGGTAAATACTGGGCATGGGCTCCAATTTGACTTCTTAAAGCCCTGAGAACCAAGATAAAACAACCTATACCTAGGCCATCGACTAAGCCATCAACTACAAAAAAAATCAAAGGAGAGAAAGACTCAAGGAGATTAGTGAGCTACGGCTACAGAATAGGAATCAGAGAAGCGACATACCTCTTGTGCCAACGGCATATAAATGATGTGTAGTTAGATTTCTAAACCCGAGATCACCTGAATATTTTGCCAAACTAATGTATCTAGTAAAGCCAATCATTCTGCAAGAAAGAAAAATCACTTACTCGCATGCACTAAAAGGCATACTAAATTGAGCTGCAAAACTGGAAAGCAAAGCCACACATGGTAAAAACTAAGGCTTGAGCACCACAACTGCAGTGTGAAGCGAAACATTGATGACGACCTCCTCTCTCCTGAATATGAAGCATAATTGAGCCATAAAATCTAGAACAAATTTCATTTTAGCTTAAAGACCGATGCAACACCTAATATCTACATGAAAAGAAAAGAGACTGAAGGTAGATTTGGAAACTTTATATAGAAGAGCTTGTGGTTGGACACAGGAAAGTGAAAACATAAATAATCTGGATCACTAATTTGCATTATCGTACCTATATTGCTCTGGCTGTATACCATACACAAAAAAATATGTAGGAGAAGAAAAATACCACTAAAATCAAAGGACGCAACACATAAGCAAGATGGGCTGAACAACAGAGCAATATGCTGCAATAGGTAAAGAAAGGTACATGAGAGCTTGAATGGAAGGTTTTTTATCCTAAAAGAAAACCTATAGAAAGAGGATATTGTGAAGAAAGTTAGAGAATACAAATAACAATACCTATGTTGCTTCCTTAATAAAAACTCTTTCAACAAATGCAGTGTTATATACCTGCAAGGATAGAGAAACAATAATCAAACCACAATTAGAACATGTCTAACCATAGCAACACAAATGTTAAAACCGTGACATCAATATACAGGGAAGCGTACATGTCCCACGACCTGTCCTCAATTCAAAAGAATCTATTTTGATTAGGAATAGATGTTTACCAATAGTTTTCCCATTCGAGACTTTTGTTTGAGACATACAATGGTAGAGCTGGGATGAGCATGCCTCAGCCATACCTAGCAACTCCACGCGACCATGTCACTTTACGGCATTGCTGTGGCGTGTTGTGTCGGTAACCATGCGGACAACAACCCAATAGGCAGGAGGAAGAGGAGGGACGACCAAGATCTAGAAGGGAAGGGGAAGGAGAGTTTGGAGGGACACAGGTAGTATAAGGCACCAGGTGGCACACAGCATGGAAGGGGCAAAGGCGAATACATATCGCAGGTCATGCCGGAAGAGGAAGAGGAACCGGGAGAGAAACGACAACCGTTTGGGCTGGGTCCATGACGACGGTAGGGCGGGCTGTGAGCATGAGGCGGCAGTGGTGCGCTACACGAAGGCGGCTGCGTGCGAGCGAACACTCTGCCGTACCAATCGTTGGCTTATCCCCTCCTTGATCTGCACAAAAGCATGAAAATCCTACGAACTCGATTGCAAGAACGGAGAGAGCAAGGCGGCCAAACATAGGATGTGCAGTGTGGAAGGAGAGGAAGAGGAGTCACCTGCGCGGGCAAGAATTTGCGAGTGGAAGGTTGAAAGCGGCGTGTTGGCATGGAGGCGGCGTCGTGGAGGAGGCCATCGGCCGGCAGGAACCCAGGCGGTGCCGGCTTCACCAGATCCGGGTACGCTGAAACCCGGGAAAGAGGGTGGCGGAGGCCGGCAGCGCGTAGAGCGCGCCGGCTAGGGTTCGTTGCTGAGGAAGGACCGCCGTCCCCGGATTCCGCGAGCGGCTGCGAAATGGGGGAGGCGACTTCCCCAAATTTACGTCATCTCCTCGGATGCAAAGTCGAGCGGTGAAGGGTCGCCGGTGTCGAAGGAGGCGGGGACTGGAGAAGCAGAGGCGGCCGGCGAGGCACGCCCGGACCAGGGGACCCGTTATCCGCATCGCCCACCACCGATGCAAGGGCGCATCGGCGGAAGAAGCCAGGAGACGACGTGGGCCGGCGGTGGGACGGCGGCGGCGGCAGCCGGGCGGGCTTGGGCCTTCGAGGTGGAGCAGCAAGGCCGGGATGAGCGCGGGCGCGGGAGGAGCCGAGAGGCGGGGCGGAGAGCGGGCTCCGTGGGGAGGAGCCGAGGAAACGGGGCGGGCTGAGAGGCGGCGCGGCCGCGTGGGGAGGAGACGCGGAGGCGTGGCCCTGGAGGGCTGGAGGCAAACTGAGAAGAGGGAAGCACGACGTGGCCAAACAGGAACCACCGAAGGCACCGCCTCCCTCAGACTGCAAGATCAACATCGGACGGCCCGAGTATTCCGGGTGACGTGGCCGCAGCGTGGAGGAAAACGTGACACGTGGCGCGAGGGGTAGCTCCCTAACAAATATGTACTATTTATGATGATGCAAACATTAAAAGTTGAGGCATGAACTTATGTTCGTGTGTAGGAAACTGCAAGGCCAAAACACAAAAAATGGCAAAAAGAAAAAGGCAGTAGACACAACAATCACACATACACCCCCATGCATCACGCAACATTGCATGTTTTTTAATGGTTAAGAAAACGAAAGAAACTAGCTAGAGGAGCATGATCGAGTCTTGACGGTACAGATTGGAGTGTAAAAAAAAACATGTCTAATTTATCACCACAGAAGAAACAGGGATGTCCTTTTGAGGTGTAATTTTTGTCGTCGGGTTGAACTTTTGTGATTGGAACCGGTCGGATCGAGCCATTTTCTTTTTCTGAAAGAGATCGAGAGTACGGGTGGAGAGTGGAGACAGATGCAAATGCAATGATGGATGGAGCCTTCGGCTTGTCCATTTGTGTAGATATACGGTCATACACTCATACGGCACAGGTAGTACGTACGTCCTGGCCCTTCACATGACGACATGACGTGCAAGGAAGCGAAGCAGTGAAGATAAAAAGAATAAGCTTGATGATATGTGTGCTTCCAGTTTGATGCAAGATTAGCCGGAGCAAACATTTATTAGTCAATCATAATTAGTTTTCTTTTTTTTTTTGAGACAACATAATTAGTTTTCTTTGGTTGTCGCATGCACTGCTAGAACATATAAGCCTTGTACATTTCAGCTTAGTCTAGCGTAGCGTTCCACGGTAGCAAAATTTGTGATTTTTATATAGCCTATGTGGTGCAAATTAATTTTTCTCAGGTTTTTAGTAGTCCTACTAAAGATCCTAAAACTATTTTTTAATTATTTTTTTGCAACATCTAAATCTCTTTTTAAAGAGACTCAAATTTTACTACAGTGAAACGCTACGCTACGCTAAGTTGGAATGTACAAGGCCTAGGCCTTGTTTGTTTCAGATTAAATTAAATTAAATGAAAATTTGTTATTTTTGTATAAGCCAAATGATGTAATGTTTTGTAGTCATTCTTGTGGGGTTTTAAATAGTACTTCTTAAAGTTTGTAAAATATTTTTTTCATAATTTTTTAAACTTGTTAAGACGTATTTAGAGGGGATCACAAATTTGCTACAGTAAAACGCAACGCTACATTAATCTGAAACAAACAAGGCCCTAGTGTCGGTCCCACACTCGTCATCCTTCGGTGGCTCTTTTTGTCATTGTCCTACTTTTCTGAAAAGCCAAAGGATCCAAAGATGAATCCACGTCCAATAGCAATATGTGGACTGCTGTTATCTGGTGTTCCTCGCTGGCGCCTGATGGCTCCTTCTCTGTGTGGGGCTCCTCGCCAATGCCGAGCGCCTCCTCCTCGAAAGGCGTCGGATCATCGACGGGTCACCATGACCATGGCTATGTTGGGCAACACAACGAGGCATCGGACGGAGAGCCTAATGCGTCGGAGCAGCCGATGGACATGGAGGTATAACGGGTCCGTTGATGGCGTAAGGCGACATGGCACGTACTAAACTCCTCTAATTGGCACCGTCATGCCCGTCTGCTATAGTGGCATCGCCCCGTCAAGGCTTGAAGCGACCTTTATAATGATTAGCTCAAGGACTCGTCGGACAATAGGTCTTCTCGGCAGATAGTGAGATACCCACTGGATAGTAGGGCGCCTCGCCTGTATGCTAGAGTTTTCCGCCTGGAGACGCCCGGGACGGTTCATCCTGGCCTCTTCCGCCCCTGATAACTTTGGCAAAACATGAACGATGGAGCATAACAACTACAAGAGAACACGATCGACATCCATAGCCTGGCACATCTCAACTTGTACCATGACCTGTATCCACACACCTACGAGAAAAAGCACTGTCGGGGTAGTTTTGCCCCTTGGCACCTCTTGTACTCATTCCTCAATTTAGTCATTTCTTCTAGTCATAGGATTGTTAACCTCGCCGCTGGAGGCTCGAACTAGGGTAAAAGCTCTCGTCTCTTGGTAAATGTCATCTCCCATGCTCACCCTATGGTAGGACATCCTTCAACAACCTCGCATGGCATCAGAGGGAGCCGGGTTGATCCCCAATCCAACTAAATAAGCTTGGCACCCAAGAGCCCCGGTTCTCGACTGTCAATAGTACCCATGTACCAATCCACCGTGCGCCACTCCGGCCATGGCGGCCACCTCCGCCATGGGTTGGCGCCAGCGGCGTCTCCTCGCCGCGCCGCTTCCCGACGTGTTGCGCCTTAGCTCGGTCTGCACGGCCTTGAGCCTCGACGACAGGACGCCGGGGTCGGGCGCCGCCGCCGCCGGGGCCAAGAGCGCCACCTCCGGCTTGTCGCCGCTGTTTCGGATGCTCTGGATGGCCACCGTGTCGTCGCCCTTGACGTCGAGCGTGATCTTGACATCGCCCTTGGCGCCGCCGCCCCAGATCCAGATCCGCCGTGCGCCACCCCGGCCACGGCGGCCACCTCCGCCTCACACCCTGCCACTCCGGCGAGCGCGCACACCCAATGGCCCCCGCCCTGCGTGGAACCGTTGGTCCCATCGTCCTCCCCTGCTGCTCGGCTCGCCATTACCCCCCTTCGCTCTTATGCCGTAGTCGCAGCCGTTACTCCTCCCCTTCGATCCACAGCCATGCTCGCGGGTTCTGGTGTTGAGGCCACCGGATCTGACCATGGCGGTGGTCGGCAACCTGTGGTGGTCGGGTCCGGGGCGGGCACCGTTCAGTGGCTCGGGGCGACGGCAAGGCTCGCCAACGCGGGCTGCTGTGGTCGCCGCTCTCCAGGTGCCGCGGCCTTGGCCGGCCTTAGGGATCGGGGGGACGGCAGCGAGCGGGCGCGGCACGCAGTGGCGGCGGCGCTGCATACAGCCGTGCAAGTGGCGGCGGCGCCTCTCCGCGCCGCGCCGGCAACTTGGTGGCCGTCTCGGCGGTGTTCTTCCTTGCCACACCTCCGCTGATGGTGCATCGTTGGCCGGAAGTCAACTCCGGGGTTGTGGCGTCCGCTATGCCTTCGGCAGTAGTGAACCCACTGTGCACCTTTTCTCTAACGAGGTCCCACCTAGTGTCGTTCTACCCTCCCCTCCCTGTGAGGTGCAGTTCGCGGTGGCGGCATCTTCCTTGCTAGGTCTTGGAGCTCGGCTCTCCCTCCACCTGGCGAGGTCCCGCTTTCATTGTCTTTCCCTCCCCTCTTTTGCGAGGTGTTAGATGGTGGTGGCGGCGTCTTCCTCAACGGGTGGCGGGGTCGGGTGGCCTACTTTTTCGGCTTCGTGGTGCCATCTTTACCCCCGCTCATTGACTTTGGCTGACGTCCTCTCCGGGAGTGTCTGCGGTTCTTCGTTGCTTGGCTTGGTCCCGCCCTCGTCGTCTTGGACCTCCTTCTGCTACGGGGTGCTTGTTGGTGTGGGCGGCGTCTTCCGTGTTAAGTGGCGGCTCTTCGTGTGCGCTCTTCGGCCCTACGGCTTCAGCCTGCGACTCGGTTTGTGGTCTTCTGTGGCAGACGCTTTGTGCATTGGTGGGGGAGGGGCTTGGGCGAAAGCCCTGCCCATTCCTAGGCGGATGGTGGCGTCACCTTTGGTGACGTTCCCCTCGTTGGAGGCATCATCTTACAGCCCCTTTCCTCATTTCGGGTGAAAACCCTAGTGGTCGCACGATGGCGGCGGGTCTTACCCGTCGTTACTTTGTTGGAGGCATCGTGTTAGTCACTGCTGCACTTCTTGGTTGTCTACTAGTTCTGCTAATTCGGAGTCGTCTGTCGTTGTGTGTGTTGGTAGTGCGCCCGGCGTGGCTGGTGTTGTTTCCTTCCCCTTCCCTTCCAGTTGTTTATCGCCGCAAGGTCTCTTGGCCTTGCGCGGGTGTGCAGCACCTTGCTGCGTTGTAACTCTTGTAACTTTGGTGCGTCGCACCGTTCTTCTTCTATTATTGAATGGACGGCGGCTCTCCTGCCTTTCCCTTAAAAAAAAAAGTACCCATGTACCGGTTTAAACATGTAGGCCCCTTAATTTGAAGACAATTTAGGGTTATTATTTTATTATGAAGTTTTGGTCATGATGAAGAATTAGAAGTCTCATTTGGCCCTTCTAAGCTTTTAAAGCTCCTTTTGCGCATCCTCTTCAAGTGTGTCATCAAGCTTTTAAAACAAAATTAAGGACTTTAATTGCTAGTTTCTTTGGCTTGGGAGTCGATTCAATTTATTAGCTATGTTCTTTCTCTTTATGTTTAGCCTTACTATCAAAGGGGTTTCTACCTCTTCCCTATTTTTTTCAATCAGGATCTCCCACACTCAATAGAATAGTTTTGAAGCAAATTCTTATTAAAAACCAAGTCGTTTTATCTTATCCGAACAGTTTCTCGTTTACACCTAACAAGTCCTTAATTTCCTTTTCTCTGATCAGTTTTTTTGAGAGGGCACAAAGCTTGAGAGGGTACAAAGAAGGCGCACACAACTCACTCCCTAACTCCTAACCCTAGAAACTTCCCAAGGGATAGCAATTACGCATCAAGGCACACGTGTGCGTACTCCTACGACTTTAGAAAAATCCTAAAAAATTGCGACATACAGAGCCAAATATGGGGTTTGAACTCTGGTAGGTAGCGCTGCCACTACAGCCTCTAGCCCTCTACCACTAGACCAAAGCCTTGTCCGCTTCTCTGATCAGTTTGGTCCGGCGCTTTCACGTCTACGCCTGACAAGTTCGTAGTGGTGCTTCTTTTACGTCGGACCGGTCCGAAGCCACCTGCATAGATTTCTTTGGCCATCCTTTGTCCTGTTTTTCTCCTGACTACGCCGGGATAGTCCGACGCACATGTCTCTTGTGACCAAATTAATTTTTCTTTTGACGCCGGACAACACAAATAAAATCGTGCTCACATTGGACTAGTCTGGTGCAAGTATTTTCTTACACCGGACCGTTTCGGTGCAAACGTGATTATGCCTATTAGGGGTTTATTTATTTATTTTGGTTGCCTAGCGCTAACGGGAAAACATCTGTAACTTTTTGGAAGCTTCTTATTTTTTTCTTTCCAAACGGCTAGTTGATTCTCTAACGGTTACTAGGCTTAAATTTGGCTTGTATAAGTATATTCCTTGCATTTCCTTGGTGTTCCTTCTCCCAAGCTTCAATTGCATACAATCTATAGCTAGGAATTGCCCTCAACCTACTGCCATATACATATTCTTCAAAGTTCTTTGCTTTGTTTACTTAGAGTTTGTACTACAAGCTAGTCTAGTGAGTTGAGAGTACTATTGCTCCAAGGTAGTGAAGTTGTAGAGCTTGTCACTCTTGAAATCTTGTATTTGTAGATGACTTTGGAGGTGGTATACTTGAGGAGCTTGCCTTGGTGTGTGTGGAAGCTCTCAAGAGTCAAGACAGTGTAAAAGGTGCGGAGTTCACTTTACCAAAGTGGTGAATAACTGCCATTAGTGGATGGATGCGCTAGGCTCGAGCGGGAGTTGGTTCTTGTGAGGGACAAGAACTTGCCTTAGCGAGGAGTAGAAGAAGGCTCCAAACCTCAGGACTAAAAAATACCATTTTGTCTCCTTTTACATTGTGCAATAAAAAAAACATTTTGTCTCCTTTTACATTGTGCAATTAACTTTCAGCATCTTTACTTTCGCATATTGTCTACTCTAATTTATTGCTTAGAATATGTCTCCTTTACTTATTTGAGTCACTAATTCGATAAAAATAAAAAACCAACTTGAATGACAAAGTTTAAAACTTATCTATTCATCCTCTCTAGGCCAAGTAGATCCGTTCACCAGCCTATACAAGTATACAACATGTTTTGGTATAGACATAGCAAGTCTAAGAGATCCCAAAATCCTTCCTTAAGCCAAAATTTAGGAGAGGGATAGGCACAATTGGACCACCAAGAGATCTCCTTACTCATTTTCCAAAATTAATGGATGTATCTTTTTTAAATAATAGAATTTTCATTTGATAAAAATGATTACGACCATAGAGAAAAACCATGGTAGCAAAATTCTGCCTATAGAACCAACACCAACTAGAAGCAATATTTGGATCAACTTACATTCTTCTCGGACAAGTTGAGTATTTGTAACATGCATGACACAATGTTTACACTACTAATATCATTTTAGAAATTTTATGAATATTGTAATTATGTGTTTTTTTTTGCCAGAGAGCATCCTAATCCAGTTCCCCACCATTCTGTTTTTTTTTTATCAAGCGGTTTCCTCTGACCTCGGGGTGGGGCGCTCTCAACCTAGTGTTCTCGTGGATGTATTTAGGATATGACTGTTGAATTAAATTTTGAAAATTAAATAGAGATCTCCTGTAAGCTCTCAGTGGAATATTATAGCCTTGTTAAATTGAACTAAAAGTTGCCAAAAATTTTAATCTAAAAAAGTTGATCCGTCGAAAGACATATTAAAAAGTTTAAAAAATTATAAAACTCTTTTTATGAACTATAAGAAGAACTATTTAAAATTGTACAAAAATAATTACAAATAATTACATTATTTAGCTTATAAGAAATAACAAATTTTTATTTTATTTAAGCTGAAACAGACCAGGCCTACCTACCTTTTGCTTTTAAGGGTTGACATTTTAGGAATAGTTGCTCCTCGCATATTAAAAAAAGAAGAAGTGAAAAGCATGTTGCTGCCATCTGAGCTTGGACGGAATCTCGTTTAAGCTTCGGAGCTTGAACTTTATTTTTCCAATGCTTTTGAACTTATTTTTGTTTACACCTCATCCCTAAAACCGTTAAAACTACTGTTAAATACTAGTATGACGCCTCTATGTGTTCCAGACATCATTATGAGCCAACTAAGATATTTACATGTACGACGGACAGTGATATCATGTGGACGCTAAGTCATCTTCTCTAATCTTTCTCAAGAGAAATGTACATCATAGCCCTCCAGAACTTGTAGCGAATCTCACTATGCCCTATCTCAAACTTAAATGTTGCCTTTTCAGCCCCTTAAGCCTGTATTCATTTTCACCTTTGATCCGGCGGCGTCCCGGTTCTTTGCCTCTTCGCCTGGTCCCGTCCCCGCCGTCGAGACCCTCCCTTTCTCCGAGGTGTCGGGTGGCGTGAGCGGTTTCTTCCGCGTCGGGTGGCGGCGTTTGTGCTCACTCTTCGGCTCAGCGTCTTCGGCTGGCGGCTCGGTTCTCCTAGTGCTTTCGACCTTCGGCGGACCCTGCCTTGTGCACTAGTAGGACAGGTCTTGGGCGAAAGCCCTGCTGTCGGAGATAAAATCACGGTCCATTGCCATGACCCACTCTCTGACGGCCTAATCGAACAGCCTACCAGGGCCCAGTCCCTTGAAAGGTTCTATCAGGCCCATATGCATCCTGCCGAACAGCTTCCTGGCTGGCACGGTGCGTAACGGCCTAGAATTCGTGTTTGAGTCCGTCTCGAACAAGGGTTCTGCACGGCTATGTGAAGACCCGGACGTTGGTTTTCCGGATTGGAATAGGAGTCGTGATCCCCAAGACTAGGAGTATGCCTTATCTACCTCGGGACGTATTTGGCACGTATGAGTTCGTTACGATCTCGTAGTTAGCCCGGCCCGATATTCCCTCGGTAGGTCGGTTTGCTCAGCACTATATAAACAGGGCCCCTATGGCGTGTAGAAGGGACCTAAGGCCTAGCACCTTTGTATTCTCGCATAATCTCGCCGAGACTTGTTCGTCTCGTCGAGCCACCTCTTGTAATCATCTCTGATATATAAGAAAGGCTGAACGTAGGGCTATTATCTCTCCCGAGAGGCCTGAACTAGGATAAAAACCCCTATCTCCTGTTCGTTGTTGTTCGTGGTTGTTCGGCGTGTCTCCTATCTCACTTCTAAAGAAGCTTAGCGACTTGAGATCGTTATCTCAACCGTCGACAGTTGGCGCCGTCCGTGGAGACTAGCAGATCGAGCATGTCGAATTCCATCAGCGACCAGGAGATTCTCCCTGAGGACTACGACTCAGAAGGGCAGGATGTCTCTTCCCCTGCTAGATCGGATCGATCCCTTCGATCTTGATCGCCCTCCAGATCTGGTTCCCTCCGCTGCTCGGGATCGGATCACCAGCCGGGCAGCTCTTCGCCGGAAGCGCTGTCTGATCCCGCGACGAGCTCCGTGCTCGGGCGAGATCACTTCGAGCCGGGCAGCTCTTCGCCGGGCGCGTCGTCGCCCCGACGAGCTCCGCGCTCGGGGGCTGGATCTCTTCGAGCCGGGCAGCTCTTCGCCCGGGGCGCGCGTCTGGTACCCGCGACGAGCTCCGTGCTTAGGGACTGGATCAAAACTCCTTCCGGATCCCGGGGCTGTTCGCCTGGCAGTGGATGACGGGAGAGAGCTGACCAGCACTTGGAACATCGACCAGTTTCGTAAGTTCCTCGTGTAGGTCTTTCGTTTTCTAGCTTCGCGCTTTTTCTCAAACTTCGCACCTTAGTTCGTCCAAGTCTCTCGGGCTGCCATGTAAAGTTCAATCCATTGAACGGTGAATGTTTGCGGCCCCCTGCGGCCCTTCTCACCACATGTCTTCTCAGACTACTCTTTCTCTCTGGTAACACTTGATGGCTGCCCGGACTTGCGAACTCTTGACTCCGCGATCTTAAGGTTTTTCCTGCCCGTATCTAGCTTCAACAAGTTCCTAAACTTCGAGTTGCGTAACACGGCATCCAAATTGCGGCTAAGCTCGCTCTCGTAAGCCCTCCGCGGCAGAGGCACTTACCGCTCACGGCACAACCACTTGGCAAAGCCTGCACTCGTAAGCCCTCCGCGGCAGAGGCACTTTTCTTGTTCGGTTACCTTGAAATTGCCTAACTTACGTTAACGGCGGTTCACAGAACGAGTCGATCAGATACGGGTGTCGCTCTAACTCTCTACGCACGTGCTTGAAGTCGCAAGTTCAGATCTTCATGCATCGTCCGTACCGGGGGCTAGGGCGTTGCTCTTTCTCTTGTGCACCTGTTCGAGTTCACAAACTCAGTCCTCGAGCAATTACTGGCACGGTGGGAGTTAGGCTAAGCGTTCTATCTGTTTTCTTAAAACTTTCTAGCGCTGTTCGCCTTGCTCTTGGTTTCTGTTCGTCCTTGTCTTTCGCTCTTTTTGCGGAAAAAATTGCTCGGTCGACTCTCGCTCTCTGATTCAAGCGCTGCTCGGCGGTCTGGAGCCGCTCGGCCGGCTCCTCGGAGGATCCTCTCCTCGGTCGATTGGGACTTGAGCTGAATTTCGCAACCCCATGCGTTTTCAGTTTTCCAGTTCCTTTCCTTAGCGTTGGTTTTCCAAAACCTCGTTGGTCTTCCGCTCCGTGGCGCTCCCGCGTCGCGAGCATGTCTTTTATCTGGCGGCGATCATGCATAGCCGGTTAACGGCGGTGCACCACCGATGGAGTTACGCCCACCGTAGCCGATTCTCATCGCATACGGGCATGCCCACGTAAGCGATTCTCATCTCAGCGGGCACTCTGGCGCTGGTTCCGCGCCCCGAGGCGACACTGCGCCGCACGGGTCCATGCCCGGATAAGATTTTGCCTCGCACGTTTTGCCTGCGGCTAAGGTCCCAATCGCCTTTCCTGATTAGCGGTCTTAGCCACAGCGGGGCTGCACTTGCCCGCACACGTCTTTTTTATCCATGCTACGTCCTTCCTTGCACGGTAATCCGGAGCAATGCACCACCAACGGAGTCCTGCCCACCGTAAGCCGATTCTCATCGCAACGGGCACTCCTAG
This sequence comes from Raddia guianensis, assembly GCA_036346415.1. Taxonomy (NCBI): domain Eukaryota; kingdom Viridiplantae; phylum Streptophyta; class Magnoliopsida; order Poales; family Poaceae; genus Raddia; species Raddia guianensis. Next base: position 27,663,932 of record CM070543.1, on the reverse strand, counting down.
CGTCGGTTCCGCATTCGCCGAGGTGACACTAGCGCTATCGGGGGGCGTGCTCGGAAAAAATTATGTCTTGTGCGGGTAGATCGTCCTTGTCGTGTTTTTTATAAAACTCGCTTTGCTCTTCTTAGACCCTGTTCTTGCTCTCTTTTTTCCCCTTGCTGGCTCGTTTCTTGTTTGTCTTTTGCAGGAAATACAGGAACGGGGAATGTCAGACTCCGGTGATGGTCGTGGCGGGGTTTCAGGCTTCCCCACCAAAACCGATGTCTGCATCCCTCTCTTCCCGGATATGCTCCGCGCATGCCCGGGGAATGATTCACTTCACCCGCGTATGATTTCTTGCCTTTATCCGGCACTGACCTTCACAGTTCGGTTAAGTCAAGGTAGTGCGCTATCAACGGAGTCCTGCCCATTGTAAGCCGATTCTCATCGCAACGGGCACGCCAAACGTCGGTTCTGCACTTGCCAAGACAACGTCAACACTGTCGCAAGGAATACGTCATGGGTAAAGCGTTGATTTCACATGTTCTCTTGCGGCTCTGACTGCATCGGGTTGTGATTCACCTCGCACCAGGCAGTTCTTCGCCGAGCGCAGCATCTCGTCCCGCGACGAGCTCCGTGCTCGGGCCGGATCACCTCGCACCGGGCAGCTCTTCGCCGGAGCGCGGCTCCTACCGGCACGTATTCGCTGGTCGCGTACTTCGGTTCCTTTAACGAGCTCCGTGCTCGGGGACTGGATCTCCTTACTTGGTTCCTTTGGCGAGCTCTACGCTCGGGGACTGGGTCACCTTTCCCACTCGTATGCATTGTCTGCTTCTTGCACACGATATACGTCTGGGGGCACATCTCCTTCGCTCCTGAGTGCGACATTCGCTTGAGAGCGCAATCTCTATTTCCTCAGGCAAGCTCTAGCCCGAGAGGTGGATCCCCTATCTTTTCCTAGGCATCTGAATGCCTGGATGCAGCAGCACGAGTCCATCTCGCGACTTGCTATGTTTATTCTCCCGGAAGATCTGATCTTACCGGATGCGGTGGTACGCTCTTCACTACCAAGAATCCAACCCCTCCTTGATGACGTTCAGCCTCAAGGAGATGATTCATCTCACTTTTTTCGATTTCTGTATCGAGGGCTGGGTACTCTGCTCGGACAGATGTCGTTCCCTGTTCGACGCAACAGAGTTGCTCGGCACTTGGCGGGTTTGTTCGGTCCCGAACAAGTATTGTTCGGTTGAATCATAACCTGTTCGATCGCCTGTTGCATGTCTTTGTAGCAGGAAAAATACCCTCTTCGTAACTTGGAGTCTCAAGAGGAAGACCCCACTCTTGTGAGTCCTTCCACTTAAGTCTCGGGGGCTAGCTGTCGGGGATAAAATCACGGCCCATTGCCATGACCCACTCCCTGACGGCCTAATTGAACAGCCTACCAGGGCCCAGTCCCTGAAAGGTTCTATCAGGCCCATATGCATCCCCGCCGAACGCCTTCTGGGCGGCGCAGTGCGTAACGGCCTAGGATTCGTGTTTGAGTCCGTCTCGAACAAGGGTTCTGCACGGCTACGTGAAGACCCGGACGTTGGTTTCCCGGATTAGAATAGGAGTCGTGATCCCCAAGACTAGGAGTATGTCTTATCTACCTCGGGACGTATTTGGCACGTATGAGTTCGTTACGATCTCGTAGTTAGCCCGGCCCGATATTCCCTCGGTAGATCGGTTTGCTCAGCACTATATAAACAGGGCCCCTACGGCGTGTAGAAGGGACCTAAGGCCTAGCACCTTTGTATTCTCGCATAATCTCGCCGAGACTTGTTCGTCTCGTCGAGCCACCTCTTGTAATCATCTCTGATATATAAGAAAGGCTGGACGTAGGGCTATTATCTCTCGAGAGGCCTGAACCGTGATAAAACCCCATCTCTCCTTCGTTGTTGTTCGTGGTTGTTCGGCGTGTCTCTATCTCACTTCTAAAGAAGCTTAGCGACCGGAGATCGTTATCTCAACCGTCGACACCGCCCTTTAGAAATTTGGTGTTAGCGTCCACCTTTGTGTCGTTCCTCGTTGGAGGCATCACCTTTCGGACCTTCCCTACCCCGGTGAAAACCCTAGTGCTTTTCTGACGGCAGTGGGTTCTCTCGTCATTGCCTTGTTGGAGGCGTCGTGATCGCCGTTTTATGATCGATTTTCGTTGGGTCTCTTCGCTTGAGAGTCGCTCGTCGTTGTGTGAGTGTTGGTAGTGTTTCCCTTCTCCCCCCTTGTATCTCTCTTCTCTTCGGCCTTTGGCCTTGGTGGCAGCAGTGTGGCTGCATTCCTTCTTTCTTCTATGTAAGCGATGCTTCCGGTGGCGGGTAAGTGTCTGTTTTAGCCAGGGTTGCGGTGAGTCTTATGGTTGTCTGCGTGTTTGCACGAGTTTTGTATTTTATTTTCTCCTGCTATTCAAAAAAATCATTAAAGTTTATGTTAAATATTGAGGTGTGTTACCCCTCCACAACATGTTACTCATCTTATTCTCCAAGCTTGTGTCGGCCTCAACAAAGGCAACCACCTCAACTCGACTAAACACGGAGATCACATTTGATAACAAAGGGGCAATAAATTTGTCTGACATACGAGATGTTAGAGGGGTTCATTGGCTAACCGTCACCGGCACCTTCTCCATCTCCCTAAGTCCTCCTCCTCCTCCGTCCTAGATAGAATTCTCATTCTCACTCCCAACCGCATTTAACGAACACGTGAGCATTCACCACAATGTTTAAAAGAAGCACCGACAGTTTTGGAGTTTATGTGAAAAGGAATACATGTTATAAGGGGCACAAAAACAAGATGTAAGTTTGAGAGGGGAAGTGAGATTTGCAGCAATCTCTAGAGTTATAATTTACTTTTCTCTTCAAGAGGTTAGAGAAGACGAGGTAGCATCCACATGGATAGTCCTAATAAAGTTTAAAGTAAGCATGCTTGGTTGCTACGTTAGAGTTCTTCATACATATGGATAGCCTAATTAGCGTTTAATGGTAACAAATACACGTACGTAGGTGGTATGTTTGTGCTTAAATAAGTTGAAGACGATGAAAAAGTAAAGTTTAGGATTAGAGATAACAATGTTGTTTCCTCTTTGAAAAACAAGAACGTACAGAAATTCAACAAGAAAAATTTTTATCTTCTGTTGGCAAAATATATATATATATACTAGTGGTGTGAGCGCGCTTACGCGCGCTAGGACTGATGCGGGTGTTTTCTAGTAAACAGAACTGAAAGACATACTTCTTGTTTTCTGTAACAAATGAAGCATAAAAGTATGGGAACGGAGCATAGGGTTTATACCATACAAAGAAGAAGTGGGTAAAGAGCAACGATATAGCCACTCACAACGGAAGATCAAGTTTAATAAAAGATCAAGAATATTTTTACACTATTGCTGCAGGTTATGAATGGCTTGGCTCCACTGTAAAAAATAGAGTTCATGCAGCAGTCTAATGCTGCAACATTCGGTTGGGCACCATGGAGTGCACCCACCATTTCTCATGTAACATTCGGCAGTACTGCAGCACACCAGCCCAGCCTTTCAGCCCATAAGGATCAAGCAAATATAAAACCTGCAAGAAGCAAATGTTCTATAAACCAACCTGTATCTATATTTATGACGCAAAAAAAGAACCAAGAAATTCAGTACATGGAGGAGTGAAATGTCATCGTGAGCGAACATACCATAGAAGGAAAAGTGTACATGCCAAAGAGGCACCATAGGCAGGATCTAGTTGTCCCTCTTCCAGCCAAACAAACAAAGTGAAAAGAGCCTCTGCATAATAACAAAAAATAGCTAACAATGAGATTTTGAAATGCATATCTATAACTATTGCTAACTAAAACCGGCCATCTTACAGAATTGATGCCTACAAATAAATACATGGACAAAAGAAGTAGCCAGAATTGTTGACTATTAACTAATATGAGCATAAAGGAAAGAAACATGTGTTCATATGCAAATAGTGTAATGGCCACCTCATGACTAATTAAGAAACAACACTACTGGAAGTAACCAAGCAAGGAAAAAAGTGGTAAAATTCACCATATAACATGAGGACCTTTGAAAACCTTAAGCACTGTTTATCAAAATAAATTACAGGGCAAGAATTAATCAACCTCGCATACACAGCTTTGAGATTTCACAAATGGAAAATTAGAGCTAGAAACATACCTGTTTTGAGATTTCACAAATAATCAACCTTAAGCACTGTTTATCAAAATAATTTACCCTTGGCTTAAGAGTCTTCCAGCCAAACAAACAAAGTGAAAAGAGCCTCTGCATAATAATAAAAAATAGCTAACAATGAGATTTTGAAATGCATATCTATAACTATTGCTAACTAAAACCAGCCATCTTACAGAATTGATGCCTACAAATAAATACATGGACAAAAGAAGTAGCCAGAATTGTTGACTATTAACTAATATGAGCATAAAGGAAAGAAACATGTGTTCATATGCAAATAGTGTAATGGCCACCTCATGACTAATTAAGAAACAACACTACTGGAAGTAACCAAGCAAGGAAAAAAGTGGTAAAATTCACCATATAACATGAGGACCTTTGAAAACCTTAAGCACTGTTTATCAAAATAAATTACAGGGCAAGAATTAATCAACCTCGCATACACAGCTTTGAGATTTCACAAATGGAAAATTAGAGCTAGAAACATACCTGTTTTGAGATTTCACAAATAATCAACCTTAAGCACTGTTTATCAAAATAATTTACCCTTGGCTTAAGAGTCTTCCAGCCAAACAAACAAAGTGAAAAGAGCCTCTGCATAATAATAAAAAATAGCTAACAATGAGATTTTGAAATGCATATCTATAACTATTGCTAACTAAAACCGGCCATCTTACAGAATTGATGCCTACAAATAAATACGTGGACAAAAGAAGTAGCCAGAATTGTTGACTGTTAACTAATATGAGCATAAAGGAAAGAAACATGTGTTCATATGCAAATAGTGTAATGGCCACCTCATGACTAATTAAGAAACAACACTACTGGAAGTAACCAAGCAAGGAAAACAGTGGTAAAATTCACTATATAACATGAGGACCTTTGAAAACCTTAAGCACTGTTTATCAAAATGAATTACAGGGCATGAATTAATCAACCTCGCATACACAGCTTTAAGATTTCACAAATGGAAAATTAGAGCTAGAAACATACCTGTTTTGAGATTTCACGAATAATCAACCTTAAGCACTGTCTATCAAAATAATTTACCCATGGCTTAAGAGTAGGTGAAGAAAATTAGCAGCAATACACGCCACTTCAATCGAGCAATTACTGGGGAAAAATGAGCAGCTAATTAGTTGATGCAGAAGGTAGATAAGCAATAAATATATTCTGCAGATGCATAGGCAAAAGGTCCAATAAATGGAAAGAGACAATCAGACATGAACATGCTGGATCCTATCACGGAGGCAACTGGAACGTTTGGGAATCCATGGCTAGCCGGCACGAATGAACCTCGCGAGCAGTGCAGCTTTGAGTACCCCGTAGCATGGCTGTTAGTAAATGGCATTCACCCGATCCACCATAGTGGAGCTGCCACGCAAGAAGAGAAAGAAGACCGCAGTTTTGTGGCCGGAGGTGAGGCGCAACAGTGGGGGGGGGGGGGAGATCCAGTGAGGAGAACTCACACAGAGCGGGGAAAGGACCGGCTAGAGACAGCGCGTCGGCGAGGAGGCTCTGTCCGCACGGATGGCAGATCTAGCCAAGAGGGAACCGGATCTGGCCATGGCGTATTCCCCTCACCCCACTAAGCAGTAGCCCACACATAGATGCCTCCAAGCTCATTGCGAGCTCGCAGCAGTACAGCACCCCGTAAATGGGAAGAGGGCCCGTAAGAGAGAGACGGTAGATCTTAAGAAATTCAGAAATTTTCTTACCGGAGACTTCGCGGAGGGCAGATCCGACGATGACGGTCCTCGGGATGGTTGGTGAACCGGGCTAGCGTCCACTGCCGCCCGCCCTCCGCTCACGACGCTTCCACCATCGCGTCCGCCACTGCCCCGCTATCTTCGTCGGCGCAGGTGTTCCTTCTATCTTCAAGAAATAACCATAAAAAAAAATCTTTTGCTTTCGTTGACAATTGCCTTTACCAAATCTACAGAATGGTTTAAGATGATTAGTGTTTGCACGGTAAAATTCCCCCCACAAAGAAATCATCCTGCGCATCGTCGGCGACGGCAATATGGCAGAGAGAGATCGAGCACAGAGAGAGGGAGGGAGAGAGATGCAGAGAAGGAGGAGGGTGACCTTGTGCTCAGAGGGAGAGGCGGAGACGGCGGCAGGAGGAGCAGGGCCACCGACGGCCCAACGCCGATGGAGGCGGCAGCGGCTTGACAGGAAGCAGCGGGATCCAGCTCTGTCTGGGGCCGCTGTCGCCGGGCCTGTCCTCCCGGAGCAGCAGAAGAACGAAGGAGGAAAGAGGAGGCCGCGCCGGGGCATCGGGCGGCGAGGAAAGCGGTGGCGGCGGCTAGGGAGAGGAGGCGCTGCGGATGGAGAGGGGACGCGGAAGCGGCGGCGGCTGGAGCCTGGAGGCGGAGCCGCCGAGGGGGAAGCGGGCGATGGGGGGCGGATTGAGTGGTCTCCCATGGGGGTAGGGGCTGAGAGATGGTGAGGCTGGGGGCGACGTGGCCAAACGACGGCCACGGAAACCGCCGCCTCCCTGAGACCGTGCGATGAGCATCGGACGGCTGCCGCTTTTTTGGTGACGTGGCCACCGGAGGAGGATGAAAGTAGCGTGGATATGCTCAGATCGCAGGACTGCTTCGCCTTATGTAGATACTTTTATAATTTATATATTTATATATATATATATATATATATAAAAGTGTTCCAAACAGTCCTAGCAGCAGGTAATTTGCAATGCGAAGATGAGCAGCATCCATCGGATGGGCCGGGCAGGCCAGATTCGACAGAGCAACTCATTTCATGGTCCAGCCCATCCCAGAAGAGAAAAACAAATTATACATTTCTTCAAGTCCCCCCTCTCTGGGATTTTTCTAATATTACGTATTTTTTATTCTCCAGAAATAAACAAACAAATAAATAAATAAATAAATTTTCATTTATTAAAATTTAAATACACGCCCGTCGCCGTTCCAATGGGTGCAATACAAGTACGGGCCGTCTGTCTAACGGGCCGATATTACCCTGCTAATGGGCCATCATCTAGCTTTGCTGACCAGGGAAAATCCGCGATCGCATCAGGTTAAATTTGAGCAACGTATAAAAAATTACCCGCGGGGCGGCAATGACATCACCTCTTGCCGCTCCACCACCGTGCAAAAAGTGTATTTGCCCAGAACGTGGGGGCAATTGTGAAATAAATAAGATGTTTTTCATGCCAAAAATTCAAACAATTCTCTTCGGTGCCTCAATTATTATTTTCTCAGACTAACGAGCAACGTCTTGAAATAATTTCTGGTTATATTATTTGGGGAAAAGATAAATCATGTCGTTTGGTTGGGCGGATTTAAATCTCATCGTACCAGCGGCCGATTGCCCAATCCACCCGTCCATTTGGCCGAGAATGTAAATCTCGTCGGATGGAACGGCGATACAATTCTATTTTTAATTTTAATAAATGAAATATTATTCTAAATTTGGTAAAATAAAATATTAAAAGCTTCAAATTTGCTTTCTCTTGGAGCTCGTTCGTATCGTATCCTGACGACATATATAGCGGACTAAGTGGGTTGTGGGCTGTAATTCGAAGAGCCCAATTGAAATTGTAGTACCATACGGCTTAAGAAAAAGTGCGCATTACCTATCCACAACCATTGTGTCAAAATTCAATTTTGCCCCCTCAACTCCAAAACCAGACAACAAACTTCCCTATACTATCCAATACCAAATAAAATAGCCCTTTCACTCGAAACCGCCTTGCTTTTGGATGACGTGGCATCCTAATCAACATGATTTTCTAGGAAATAAATAAGAAGCTCAAAAAACCAAAATAAAAATACCCATAAATTCATATATTTTTATAGAACCAAAACATGAATTAAAATATTGTAGTTTGTTGGAAAGTTATATGCCATAAATTATATTTTTATGTGGTATTTTTTATTTATTAAATAAAAAGGTATTTGCGAAACTTTGTATGGCTGGCGGAAAAACTAGTGGAAACTAGCACATTCTCAACATAGAAAAACAATCTCTTAAGAGTAGAATATGCTCAAAGAAAAAAAAAATGGCACATTTCGAACGAAGTGAATGCTCGAGATGGAAAAGGCAATCTCTTGACCATAAAACATGCTCAAGGAAAAAATAGTGTGTGTCCCGAGCGAAGCGCATGCTCGAGACGGAAAAAGTGGTCTCTTGATTGTAAAACGTGTTCACGAAAAAAAATAGGGCGTGTCCTAAGCGAAGTGCATGCTCGAGATGGAAAAGACTGTCTCTTGACCATAAATATGCTCAAGGAAAAACTAGGTCATGTCCCGAGCGAAGCGCACGCTTAGGACGGAGAAGGCGGTCTTTTTGAGCGTATAATGTGCTTAAGGAAAAAAATAGGGAGTGTTCCGAGCGAAGCGCACGCTTGGGATGGAAAAGATGATCTCTTGAGCGTAGAACATGCTAAGAAAAAATAGGGCGTGTTCCGAGCGAAACACTGCTTATGACGAAAAATCCAGTCTATTGAGTGTAGAACGTGTTCAAGGAAAAATAGAAATGTCATGATCGAAGCGCATGCTCAGGACGGAAAACGGTCTCTTGAGCATGTGGACCCATATATTCAACACACATAGTAAGTTAGTAACCTAACGGCACTATGTGGGCTGCAGTGAAGGATCCATGTCCTACCAAACATGGGTTGGACTATAAATTTGGGCAAAGCGCACATTATTAAAGCATGGTCAAGGACGTTCAATTTAGGGTGATGAATAGTGCTGATTGGAAAAAATAGAAGAGAAAAAATTGATAAACAATACTAAATTGTGTTTAATTCATTTTAAATTAGAGTAGCATCTTATCAATGATCCGACGTATTATAATAAAGGGTAGACCGACTTGACAGGACAAACAATAGTGCTCCCAACCGTCAGAGGAATCCAGACAAACCTCCGCGTTTCGCTCTTTGTCGATGATGCCATGATTTTTGTCAACCCCACAAAAGAAGATGTCTCAGCCCTGGCGGCCATTCTCCTCATTTTCGGCAACATCACCGGTTTTCGGCCAAACTTCTCCAAGAGCCAGGTTGCCCCCCATGAGATGCGAGTCCCTTAACTTGGACCCCATCCTTCAAGACCTGCCGGCCATGCAGACCTCCTTCCCCATTAAATACCTAGGTCTCCCGCTTTCCATTAATCGGCTTCGCCACATCCACTTTCAACCTCTCCTACACAAAATCTCCAATCGTCTCCTAGACAAAATCATCTTTTGTCCAAAGGTGGCAGGCTAACCTTGCTCGAAGCCGTCCTTATGGCACTACCAACTTGTGTGCTTTCTGTCATCAACCCTCCTTCGTTAGTGTGATGAGGACATCACTGACGAGCTCGTTGTCACTAACGAGCTTGCTGATGGAGTAGGAAAGTGACAAGACGGCATGAATCCTTATGCTATACCATTCAAGCTTCATCAATGAAAGTTCAGCAAGTTAGTTACAAGGTTAAAGAAGTCCTCGACCACCGGGCCCAAGTTGAGAGGACGTCGAAGTTGCTGCCGAGTCCGGTTCGGACATCCAGGGCCACTGCACCTTCAAACGGACGCCTAGATCACATACGATGTCCAAATAAGGCGAATAAAGATTCTACTGAAAGCTTACGAGTTAAGCTTTCCAACGGATCTGGCCACGCCTCCAAATTCAATCCGAGTCAACGGGAATCGCCTCGCTGCGTCGTCGTATTTTTGGGCCCAAGGCCCGTGTACCCTAGAGTTAGGGTTGAGCAAGCGTGGGCACCTGTTTGGGCGCCCCACCTCTGGTCGCTGTCCTATATAAGTTCCCCGCCGTGCTTCGTTTTAGTTGGATTTTGTTTAGTTGATTTCGTCACGGTCATGTGAGATTTCGCCTTGTTCTTCTTGTGTCGGCTAGACCAACATAATCAAGTTTCTGAACCCCATTATCCTTAATCTATATTCGCAATTGTGATTGCTTATCTTGTGTTCTTACTCGTTTTTCGGTTGCTTGCAGGAATCGTCCTTCGTGGACAGGTCGATCGCACCTCTGGTTCGGTCGATAACATTCGTCGTGGTGGTTTAGCGATCGGCGGGATTTTCAGTTCCTTGTGGGGTTGGAAGCTGGATCGTTTAGGTCTCCGTGACACCTACCGAATTATCCTCGTCATCTCTCACCAGAAGATCGGGACCCGCGTCCGCGCCCATCAAGTGATATCAGAGCATCCGGTTGCCTGGTGAGAATTTTTGTTTAGTAGATTGATTTCATATCTAGAGTCCAGAAAATTATCACACAAAAAAAAATCCAGGCCCTTTGAGCCTTTATTATTACCGCACAGTTTAATTCTTGTTGAATTTGCATTGCATCGTCGAGTCATTCCTGGTCTTAGTGTTTGATCTTTAGAGTTTCGAATTCGAGTCATGTTTTTGTCACAGTGTTTATCGTGTTCTTATTCGTAACTGTCCTGCTATATCCCACCCGATCATATCTTCCCAAAAATAGCGGATTGGTTACCTTGGAAGAGTCTCACACTTTCCACCTACCAAAACACCTTCCACATCCCGCTGGCCGAGCCCCACCCCTCCCCCATCTCGGCCAAGCCCAAAAAGGAAACTCCAAAACCGTTTCCAATTCGTCCTCGTGTGCAATTTTGTGACTGCTGCAATAAAACAATCCTAATTTTTGCATACGAACTCGGATTTAAACGTTCTTATGCTTGTTGGAAAGATCTAGAAATTTCCTATCAGATCCAACTTTGCCAAAGTCAAAATTAAGATTTCCAAATTTGGCCTCTAACAGTGAGAAAACTAGCCATCTTTGTTTGCCTGATTTCGTTTTCACATGTATCCAGTTCGGTGTTTTGCCCATATCTCACTCATATGAACTTCGATTTTGATGATCTTGGATGTTTTGAAAAGATTTGAAGATCCTCTACAACTTTTGTATAGAAGTATTTCTCAGATTCAGAGTGTTTGGGGTCCGTACTTGAGCGTAAAAGATTATTTCTTCTGCTGTCCTGTTTGAAAAGTTGAAAAAAAAAAGACAAGTGCAAAGAAAAGCCCGCACTATAAAAACAAGAAAAGGCAAATGCAAAAAGAAGCCACACTAAATAAGTGAAAAAAATAAGTTTGTTTTGAAGTGTACTAGTTGGATTCTCGTGACGTCGTCTGTGATTAGACTCGCGTCTCTATTACGGTCTAGCCTAGTACCAGCACGTACTGTCGTTGAACGTTCTTTCAACTTGTTTTTAACTAGTGTGGTTTTAGTACTTCCTTTGCTACATATTAAAGCATGTCCAAGCTCTACTTTCTACTAACCAAGCAGTGACGGATTCTAGTCATCGCTTTACCACCTTGTGATTAGAAATTATCACCGACCAGTTGCGGATCATACCTACTGCTTGCATGGTAAGAACTGGTAAGAGCAAAAGATAGGTTAGAGAGAATTTTGCCACTCACATAACATAGTAGAGTATAGGATATATACATCTGTGTATTTTACTTGTTTCTTCTAACAATGACAGGTTTACATGGAAAGAAATATAATGAAGATGACAAAGAACAATTGAAAGATGTGCCGCCTGCAGAACTTGAGAACAGGGATGGTGACATCGAAGAGAGGAACCAACGACATAATCATTTTCAAACAAGATTCGTTGTCAAGGATCACGCTATTCAAGTCATTATTGATGGAGGTAATCACAATAATCTTGCTAGCTTGCATACAGTTGAGAAGCTTGTCTTAACATTAAGTCCGCATCCACATCCTTATGTGAGTAAATGGTTCAACTCTTGTGGTAAGTTGAAGGTAACGAAAACTGCTCGAGTACCCATCTCTATTGGTTCTTATCATGATATATTAATTGTGATGTTGTACATATGAATACATATTCACATTTATTAGGTAGGCTATGGTTGTATGATAGTTATATTGTTCATCATGATAGAACTAATAAATATAAATTCAAGTTTAAAGGTAAGAAAATTTTACTAGAACCTATGACCCCTGCTGAAATAACCAAAGCTAATGTTGAAAGAGCAAAAAGAGAAAAACAGGAATGTGATAAAATTGAGAAACATGATGTTGCTAAAAAGAATGAACCATGTGAAAATAAATATGAAATTACATTGAAAAGTCATGTTCTCTTAGCTAAAACGAATTGTGTAGATCATGAATTAGCTAAAGAACAATACAATGATTTAAAAGATTTGTCTACTTTTGCCCCCTGTTGCTCCTAACATTTTGCAGGACACTATGCTCGAGTCGAGTATGACTCAAATTCAAGAAAGGGTGATGATGAGGACATCACTAACGAGCCCGCTATCACTGACGAGCTTGTTGATGGAGTAGGAAAGCGACAAGACGGTATGAATCTTCATACCATACCATTCAAGCCTTCATCAACGAAAGTTCAACAAGTTAGTTACAAGGTTAAAGAAGTCCCCTACCACCGGGCCCAAGTCGAGAGGACGTCGAAGTCGCTGCCGAGTCTGGTTCAGACATTCAGGACCAGTGCATCTTCAAACGGATGCTTAGATTACATACGATGTCCAAATAAGGTGAATAAGGACTCTACGGAAAGCTTACGAGATAAGCTTTCCAACGGATCCGGCCACGCCTCAAAATTCAATTCGAGTCAACAGGAATTACAAAAACAAACTGACGGATAGAAACTTCCTGGCGCTGCGTCGCCGTATTTTTGGGCCGAAGGCCCGTGTACCCTAGAGTTAGGTTTGAGCACGCGTGGGCACCTGTTTGGGCGCCCCTCCTCTGGCAGCCGCCCTATATAAGTTGCCCACCGTGCATCATTTTAGTTGGGTTTTGTTTAGTTGATTTCATCACGGTCGTGTGAGATTTCGCCTTGTTCTTCTTGTATCGGCTAGACCAACAGAACCAAGTTTCTGAACCCCATTATCCTTAATCTATATTCGCAATTGTGATTACTTATCTTGTGTTCTTACTCGTTCTTCGGTTGCTTGCAGGAACCGTCCTTCGTGAACAGGTTGATCGCGTTTTTGGTTCGGTCGATAACACTCGTCGTGGTGGTTTAGCGATCGCCGGGATTTCCAGATCTTTGTGGGGTTGGAAGCCGGATCGTTTAGGTCTTCGTGACACCTACCGAATTATCCTCGTCGTCTCTCACCAGAAGATCGGGACCCCGCGTCCGCGCCCATCACAGTGCTAAAGAAAATCGACAAGGTCGGGCGTGCCTGGCTTTGGAAAGGGACAGACTCCATTGCGTGGGGACAATGCTGGGTCAATTGGGGCACCGTTTTGTGACATCCTAATAAATATTAGAATGTTTCGAGTTTTCTCTAAAAATAAAAACCAAGTTAAAAGAATTTTTATTGTTTTTCTGTATGAAAATCCCTAAATTTTCAAACAATTATTTATATATAAGAATTTGTTTTATTAATTATTTTTCATTATAATTATAATTTACAATTTATAAAAATTCCAAACTTTACTATTTCAAATACAAAAACTCTCTCCTCGCTTTTATTCATTTCTTGGTTGAAACCCTAACCCTCTCTTTCGACCGAAACCGTAACCCGGTCGATTCACTTTGCAACTCTTGACTGAAACCCTATCATGGTCACCCGACCTGTCTCTCGATCAAAACCCTAATCACGACTCTTCTCTCTCTCATCCGAACCCGATTGCACTCCTCGCCATAGAGGTGCCACCGCCAGAGCCGCCTCGCCGCCAGCCACTGCACACCAGCCACCCTTCCTTGCCTTGCCTTGCCGCCCTGCGCCCGAGCCGCCGCTGCCGCCCTTTACCGCCGCCGCCATGAGCATCGCCGCCTGCCCTCCTAGCCAGCCCGTGCCGCCAGGCGCCGCCCATCCTCCAACCGCCGCCGTCTGCCCGGCCGGCTTAGCCCTTGCCGACCCGCCGCCTAGCGCCGCCACCCCCCGTGGAGCAGCGCCGCCCCATTCCGCGTCGCCAGGCAGGACCACGCCTCTGCACCTCGCCCGGCGGCGAGCCAAGAAGGCCCATGGGGGTGCATAGGAACCCCGGTCCAATAAAAATTTTAGCGAGAGCGAGCTCATATATTCTACCGGTGCACCCCCTCAACCCAACACTTGTGCACGAGGGACATTCCGACGCTCGGCTGAAGAAGGTAATTCCAGCCCAAAGTCTGGCATGTACGTACGTTTCCACTTTCCAGTGTCCTTCCCTCGTGGGCCAATACGAATAGTAGTACTATTTGGTTCTTTCTTTGGGCCGAGTCACACCTCAACCAAGGTGTTCGTGCGAAGAGGAAGAGAGATATTCACCGAGTGGTTGCGGCGCTTGACGAACAAACCCTTGACGGCACACCGCAGATCTCGTCGACGCCGGTGCCGTGCGCCTGCACAGTCGTCTTCTCGCAGCTTGAAGCCTCAATACTCATCACTTCCTCAGTTCCTTGCCTTCGTTGGTGTCTTCACCATTTGCAGTTCATCAAGGTACTCGGTGATGGCGAGAACAAGATACAATTAATGGTTGGAGGAATCGTCTTTTCCTCACATATCTTGAATCACCAACTGACATATGGTATTTACTTCATTCTTAATCTCCCTATTTTTTATTGTTGCAATATAGATATTCCACTTGATTGTAAGTCACCGGTTTTGGCCTTTTGAAAATATTAAACTAGCGTTGGGCAATGGAAACATACAACCAAATGGGAGATTGGAATGATTATGTGTTTTGGCAATGGTTACCATTTTGCTATTAAAAAAATGCCTATAGTTTTTCCCCGTGATTTCACTATTAGACCATTTTTACCTGTGGTTTCACCTCTAGTTCTTTTATTATGTTACTATCACTTAGAAATTATACATATTCACAGGTGTATGGGTGAACCTCGGAAATTTTTGTTCTAGCTCCGCCCCTGCGCCCGAGTGCCGCCGCCAGAGCACGCCGCCGCCCCTTCCCATTGGAGCCACTTCTTGCCCGGCTAGCCAGCCTCGCCGAGCCACACGAGCCGCCGTGGTCCTCTTCCATGGCCACCGCTTCTCCCTCTTTCTCTCCCTCCGGTGTGAGGTGAGAGGATGGAATTGGGGATTTTCCCCTTTAATCCCACGGCTTGAGATAGGTTCGGCCCTGTATTGTTCATTAGCACAGTAGTCGTTCTCTATTTTCTATCTCCTAAACCGCAGGTCCAAATCACTCCAAACCAATTTTCTTAGTATCCTTTTCATCTATTGATCCTACCGTATTAATTTGGTACTTTTCGGAATTCTCCTTGCAACAACCTCCGCCCGTGCGCCTCGTTTTGCGCGTCGTCATCGCCGACTTCGCCGAGCGAGCATTTAGCGTCGCCATCGATTGGAAAAATCCTCCGGCCTAGGTTCGCTCGCTTCCGATGCGTGTTTTGAAGACCGAGGCACCATCGTTAAATTGTTTAATATTTTCATTCAAATATATTTACTATTATTTATATGTTGCATCTCGTATTGCGTATAGATCGTATCAATATTTTTGCCGGGAATCACGAGTGCTGATAGAACCCCGAGGAGTCGTCAAGATCAAGACACAGGCCAAGATGTCATCGTCGTCTATGCGGAAGTCGTGGATGCCGATAGCTTCCAGAAGGCGTGGGATTCGGACCAAGATGTCACCATTGAAGATGGTGGCCCGAAATCATCGACGATTTCGCGAGAAGCGCGCGAGGCCGATCGCTGCCAGGCAAGCACTGGTTGTTTGCATATTCTTGTCCTATGTTTTACTAACCCCTCCTGTCCAAAAATATGTGCTCTCCTGACTTTGATTTAGGACAACAGTTTTGGGACGGAGGGAGCTTAATCGTATTTATCTTTCGTATTTCACTTTTGCATGCATATTAGAATAATGTGTGCCTTATTCATGTTAGTCATCTACTAGCATGATGAGACTTCATTTGATGAATCCTTTACTGTTTTTTTGACCAGATGTTAGGATTGCATTGGGATTCACTGTAAAATGTGCCTTTGTGAGGCGTATGCTTTGTGATGGTATTTTTGGTTAAACCCTAAACAACTAAAACTAGTGTAGATTGTTTAGGGGAGACCCGGCAGAGATGTTTCCGGGACTGTGGTGAAGATTCGAGGGTCTCCTCTAATAAGGACTCAAGCTTGTGTATTACTAGACCAAACCTTACCGTACAACCACTTGTGCCTTCGGCCCTGGCTTAGTACACTACAAAACACACTAAATCCTGGCTCGTAGGCTGGCCGGTTACGTTTCGTCACTGCTGCCCTAGGAGGAGGCTTGCAATCTCCTCTGAGGGATAGGTGCGTTCCTGAGACCGAATGGCTTAAATGGGGAACGACCCACGGGTGGTGCCTAGACGTAGTAGGCGTTCTACTGTGGCGGGCACCGGCGAGGCCGGGGAAACCTTAAGAGAGGGCTGGGGAAGTGGTGGGCGTAGTAGACTGAAAAAGTCTTGTACCGTTTCTCTTAGTGGATGAGACGGGACTTGTTGGAAAAATTATACATACTCTGCAGAGTTAAAACTATCATGATAACCGTGTCCACGGTCATGGACGGGGCGAGAGGTTTGCACATGTAGATTCACCCTTTTCAATACTATACCTGACTAGAGTAGGTTAGGATTGACCTGGTGTGAGGATGCACCGTTCTTTGATGTTCGGCCTGGTGTGACGATGCACCTTCCTTTGATGTTCGTGATGATACTATAGATTCATGCATCCAACAAAACATCAATTTTGCTAAAATTTGATTAGTAAATAGGTTTTGGTGTAAAATAACCAATTTTCCCGATCTTTGCCTTTGCATACATTTATTAAGGATTGCTTGCTCGGTAGCCGCGTACTCATTATATCTATCGCGGATAATTTTATTATTCAGGTTGCAAGTCTAATCAGGACTAGGAAGAGTCCGAACTCAAAGTCTTGAGGACTAGTCATGGAGTCCGGTCAATCGCTTGGATATCGTCATTGCCAAGGTCATTCTTTGCTCGATGTTCTTTTTATTCGTTCTTAATACTTAGTAATATTTGTCTTACTGTATTAGCATAGGATGCTATCTTGTAAAACTCCATTATTTTGAATAATAATAATGGAATGCCAGCGATGATAGCCGTTGAATTGTCCATCATGAGGTACTAGTCTGGGCTAGTATCAGATCATGGTGCCGGATTCCCTGTGGAGACGCAGGGGGTCATGACACGTTTGCTCCCTGGCTTCCCTCGGGGCTTGGGGGGTCTTAGACTTGGAATTGAAGATCCTCCCATACCGCTCCTTGGATTGAGGATCTCCCCGGGCTTGACCTTGACCTCTTAAGGGCTGGTATTGCCATCACTATGAAAGTCGGTGCAACCCTCGCCTTCTGGCAGGATCGTTGGCTCGCTAGGTGCGCATCAATGGTGTTGGCCCCACATCTTTTCAACACCTCTTTTAAGAAGAATAGATTTGTCAAAGAGGCTTTGCAAGGGGCGCCCTAGCTCTCCAACCTATGAACAAACCTGACCCCGCAAATGATCCTAGAGCTCATCTCGCTGCTGCTTTGGGTCTCCCAAGTCACACTCTCCGCAACCTAGGCGGGCCTGCTCTCCTGACGTTTCAACCAAAACAGCACCTTCACAGTGAGCTCCGCCTACAAGATGCGATTCATTGGTCGCTGCGCATCGCCCACCTGCAACACGTGTGGAAGCATTGGGCACCCTTAAAATGAAAGTTCTTCATTTGGCAACTCTTTCACAAACGCGTCCTTACAACAGACGCTTTAATGAGGCGGCAGATACCAAACATCTACTTCTGCCCCCTGTGCAGATGTAACCGGGAGACCCAGAACACTTGTTTTTATACTGTGAGTTCAGCCGCTTTATTTGGTCCCGGCTTACTCAACAATCGAACACCCCCTTCTTCAGTTAGACAACTGAAGGAACACCACCAATTTCGATCAATGGTGGGCAGACGTAATCCTCTAGGCTTGGCCGTAGCAAGGCACCCTCTCGCTGGTCTCTGGAACCATTTGGCACATTTGGCTGGAGCGTAATAATCGCATACTCAGACAAGCAGACCGGCAATGTCTCATCTTACCCCAATTCCTGCTCGACGATCTGCGCTTGTGGATGGATGCAGGAGCTTCTTTTATAATTACCTAATCAATTTCGCAAGGGGGAGGGTTTGTTCTCCTAATTTTATACTCCTCTTCGCAGTTCTCTCCGGTACTTTATTTAGAAAGAAAAACAATAAAACAAGGCAGCGACTTGGGGACGGACGTCCGTCCCCTGCTCGTGGCGGCGGACACTCGCGCGACCCAGTCGGCCCACCAACGGCGCGTCCAGCCTAGCCAATCTACCTGCTGAAACAACTTGGCACCCTACCGGAACAAACTTCTCCCGTCATTGTTTCGCCTCCGCTGCCGAGCGTGCTCGCGAATCTCTCACTGTTTGCATGCAATGACGTCAGCGATGATGTAAGCGAAAAGATTTCTTTTCAGTTTTCTCTTTTGACGCCATAGATCTTGACTGGTTGCTCCAATGCACGAACCATTTGCATCGCCGCATTCCTTGCATTTTTACGAACAAAACAAGACCAATGTTGCTATATAAAAAGTTAAACAATTTGTTATCCTAATTGAACAATTAGTTTAGCCTGTTGAAACAATATGGCTAGCCTACTGAAACAATTACTTTTGTCTAGTGGACGTATAACCAAGTGAATCAATTGGTTTAGCCTATTGAAACAATATATATACACTACAGGAATCCAGATTATTTACGTGGGCCAAAACTATTTACGACGGCTTCAGAAAAGCCCACGTAAATAAAGTCTTATTTACGTCGGCTTCCGAAAGCCCACGTAAATAAAGACTTATTTACGTCGGCCTCAGAAAGCCCACGTAAATAAAATTATTTACGTCGGCTTACAGAAAAAGCCGTCGTAAATACGTGATTCATGACTTCATCAAACATCAACCGTGTGCTTACAAAGTATTTACGTCGGCCATATATCTATTTACGTCAGCCAAGCCCACGTAAATAAGACACGTGGCGGTCTAAACGTATTTACGTCAGCCAAGCCCACGTAAATAAGACACGTGTCTTTATTTACGTCGGCCTGGTGAGCCCAAGTAAATAAGGCTGGGCTTATTTGTTTTCCCCCCACCGCATATGACACAGCCAGCTGCTCGTGTAGGGTTTCCCCCCACTGTTCACAGCCGCCGCCAACCCGCTCCGGCCTGCCGCCGCCGCGCCCCGCGCCCGGCCCCGCCCCGCAGCCGCCGCGCGCCCGCGCCCGCGCCCGCCCTGCCGTCGCTCATCGAGGACGTCTGCTTCTCCCTCGACGCCGGCCAACGCTGCCTCCTCCTCGGCTCCAATGGCGCGGGTGAATTGCCCCACCTCCCCCTCTCCTCGGTCTGCCTCCCCCTCTCCTCGGTCTGCCTCTTTCGGGCCTTCTGGCTATGGGGTTTGATTTGGATGGACGCCGTGGGCAGGCAAGACGACGATCCTCAAGATTCTGGGCGGGAAGCACATGGTGGATCCTAGCATGGTGCGGGTCCTGGGCAGGTCGTCTTTCGACGACACGGCGCTCACATCTTCCGGCGACCTCTGCTACCTCGGCGGGGAGGTGGGGGCTGGCGATTTGGGAATTTCCTTTCTCATTCTCTGTGCAATTGTGAGGCTGGATGTGGGTAATGGCAAGAGATGGTCAGATGAATCTAATAGTTTACTAATACGTGTAATGGATGCAGTAGAGGCACGATGTTGCCTTTGCCGGCTACCAGGTGAACATACAGATGGACATTTCGGCGGAGAAGATGATATTTGGTGTGGCTAGAGCTAATTAAGGCAAGTATAGTCCGAATCACTAATAAAAAACTTCATGGGTATATCAAATTTTCACAGGAAGCTCACTTGTCAATTTTTTACTTACAATATTCCTTGGAACTGAAACTAAGTGGCAAATCATCTATTTTCCTTTTTTTAGCCTGGCTATTTTCGTGCATCAGTATTTTATATTGAGTACTTGTTTGTCATTACCTTTTCCAATGTGCAAATATTTATAAATTTCTATGCCATACATGGGGATTTTAATTTTGTTGGCCTGCCCCTAGTACTTCTGCAATGTTTAAATGGTACCCAGAAATCCCCCATTTCTCACAGTCATGGACTTGAATAGTTGCATGCTCTCAGTTCCCTACTTGTCACAGCCATTAGAAACAAACCATTTTAGTTATTTGTGTATTAACGAATATCCAAGTGCTGGCCAATTTAGTTCATTGAGTTAAAGCATATACCTCTGGGTACTGTAGTAATGTTATCCTACCAAAAGTGTATTATGCAGTGAAGCTGATTGTCACCATGTTTGAGCACTTGAATACTCAACCCTTCCCAGGGCATCTTTGGAGCTACCCTCCGCAGCCAGAGCCATTTAGTTTGCAGGCACAATTCAGTTTCTGCAGCCATTTAGTATTTTGTCTAGCTTTACCAGTTTACCCATGTAAACCGGTGAAAAAGCCCTTCACTTCCTTTGATCTAACAAATAAGATCTTCACCTATTCGGTAATCACTAATATAATTTGGCATGCATGTAATCAAGGCGAAATGACTTAAGAAGACTTCTTTCACATAGATTGCTCACATAACCTACCTCATTGAGCTTACTGTAAATAATAAGCCTCTTAACTAAGATAAGCGACAAAAGATATTCATGTTAAGCTTAGTTTGGGGGTCTTTGTAATTGTAGTCTTTGGGAGTAGAAATAATCTTAAACTTAAGCCAAAGTTAACAGTAGCACTTGCTTTGTATGGTGACCTACATCATTGAACTTATTTTTTTGCATCTTATTTTGCTCAAGGCATCAGATGGTCAAAGGAGAAGAGTCCAGATTTGCATGGGACTTCTCAAGCCATTCAAGGTTTGTTTTTTTCCATGCCATTTTATCAAAAGGATGGATCATGTTTGTAATTTTACATGCACGCACAAGATTTTTATAAGAAAGTATAAAAAAATGCAGGTTATTCTTCTTGAACAGATCACGGTTGACCTTGATATATTGGCAAGAGCAAATCTATTGTCATATCTAAAGAAGGAATGTGAGGAACGAAGTGCAACTATCATCTATGCCACACATATTTTTGATGGCCTTGATGACCGGCCATCACACATTGTGAGTTATGTCGCTCCGGGCCAGCACGAAGTGTCCGAAGGTGATGCTGGTAGTGGCAATCGTTTGTACGGTACTCCTGACAATTGATATCTGGTCATGTCGGGCTTACGTCGCTTAGCTTTGCATGTGTTGAACTTGTATCGCTCTTTTTTGTATGTGATGGACTTGTATGGACGGTTTATATGTGATGGACTTGTATCATTTTTTTGTGATGCACTTGTATTTATAATATGTGATGATTATATATATATGATGTGAATTTGTTGCCGTTTACGATGTGTTGAGATGGAATATATTAATTGAATATGTATGTGCTGTGATTTAGTATTGTGAAATGTATTTGAATTCTATGCTGTGATTTAGTATTTTGAAATGTATTTGAATTCCAAATAAAGCAAAGAAAATTCTTTGGAAATGTCAGATTTACGTCGACCACTACCACGAATACATCTGATAATCACCACCAATCTTGACGTGGCATATATTTACGTCGGCCTGTGGCTCACGTAAATAAACGCCACATCAGTGCCATGTCAGCTTAGAGTGGCATTAAATCTGACGTGGCTGGCTCACGTAAGTAAGTGCCACGTCAGCATTCTACGGCCGGCGGAATGCTGACATGGCACTTATTTACGTGAGCCACGGCTCACGTAAATAAGTTCCCCGCTGACGTGGTACTTAAATAAGTGTCACGTCAGCATTCCACGGTCGGCGGGGATCGACAAAAAAATATTGACGTCAGCCTTAAAGCCGACGTAAATACAAGTTATTTACGTCGGCCCCGACGTAAATACTTGTATTAACGTCAACGTAATTACGTGAGCTTATTTACGTCGGCATGCTCACGTAAATAGCTATTTACGACAGCTTTCGGTCTATTTACGACAGCTTGTGGCCCACGTTAATAATCTGGATTCTTGTAGTGATAGCCTGCTGAAACAACTAGTGCTCGTGGTTCGCGCAGGCGCTACATTCCACGCGAGCGCGACGCGCCACGTGGAACGCGATCTTCAGCCGGCCGTATGCGGCGTTTACCGTGCGTCATTGCCGACGCCATTTCTTCTTCGCCGCCGATGTGGCCCGCCGCCATGCCACGACGTTGTTTCATCACCGCCGATGATGGCGTCGATCTACTTCTCTACCTCTAATTTGCTCGATTGGTAGCTTACGAGTTTTTTTTCACTTTTTATCTTGCTTTTTCGATCTTACGTGCGGTGAAATTTCTATACAATCGATCTTGAAAAATAGAGCGCTTTGACGAACGCAAAACGCAGTAGCGCCGCTAGTCGGTCCTCGGTTTCTTATTGGAACAATATGTTTAGCCTACTGAAGCAACTAGTTTAGCCTATTGAAAATAATCTGTATAAACTGTGGAAACAATTTGGCTAATGAGAAAAATTTTAAAAATAAAAAATATAAAAGTATTTAAAATAAGTTAATTAGGATTTTAGATGAATTATAAAATTTGTTCTATGCATTTTGGACTACAGATAAAATAGAGACAAAAATAAGAAAATTAAATAGAAAAAATGAACTACTCGTTTTTTTTTTTTTCTAACAGCG
Organism: Raddia guianensis; assembly: GCA_036346415.1. Classification (NCBI taxonomy): domain Eukaryota; kingdom Viridiplantae; phylum Streptophyta; class Magnoliopsida; order Poales; family Poaceae; genus Raddia; species Raddia guianensis. The sequence goes on along the minus strand of CM070543.1, from coordinate 27,641,122 downwards.
AGGTGCATGAGCGAGACGCGCGTGCGTTGGCTGCTGGGCCGCGTGCGTCCAACAGCACAAGCATTTCTCATAAAACAATAGTGAAAAAAAAATAAAACAATAGTGCGCCGAACCCCTCTCCCGGTAGAAGACAGTGATGGAGCGAGGGAGTGGGGCACGGAACCACCTGCCATGGACGACACTGACATGCGTAGCTGAACATTTGTACTCCGCCTTCCTCTGTATTTTCCCGCTAGTACGAGAAGCGCCGCATGGCAAAGAATACTGGAGCGGAACAAATTCGATTTAAATTATTCTTTATTCTCTAATTCTGGCGTGTTTACAGCGGCACAGCTCGGCTTAAAATTCCTTCACCAACCTCTTCGGGATGACCACACACACCAATTGACAGTGCTAGTCTCCGCCTTCGCTCGTGCCGGGAGGGAAGCCGCTTTGGGGAGCGCAGTAATGGGGGTGCAGACGGCGGCGCCGCCTCCGGCCGGCCTGGATCGCGTGGACTCTCCGAGGCTCGAGTCGGGAGGTCTTCTTGAGGCCTCCTCGCCGGTGGCCGGAAGCGGCGGCGGCGGCGGCGGCTGCGTGAATGGCGCCGCGACCAAGCTGCAGAAGGTGTACCGGAGCTACCGAACCAGGCGCAAGCTCGCCGATTCCGCCGTCGTCGTCGAGGAGCTCTGGTACACGTAGCCAGATCCTACGCCAGCTTTTCTTTCCCTCTTTCAATCCTCTTCCCTTCCCGATTTGTTCCCATCCGTTTAAGCCGGTTAAAATTTTGCTGAAAAAATTAAGAAAAAGCGTCTCCTTTTCTTGGAATCTTCTCTCGCGTATTTCTTTTATTGTGTGCAATCCGTTGGATTCCATGGAAAAGATTGTTCCTTTCCTGGGGATTTCGGTTGCCCCCAACGAATTTATGGTTGGTTTTGGTGGCGACATCGATCCTAACCGAGGGGTTCTGTGGATGGGGTGAACGAAGGTGGCAAGTGCTGGACTTCGCGCAGCTCAGCCAAAGCACCGTCTACTTCTTCGACGGCCTCAAGCCGGAGACAGCGGTCTCGCGCTGGAACCGCGTCAGCCTCAACGCATCCAAGGTCTTTGCTTGCTCACCGTGAAAGAGATTCCATTTTTGTTTTTTGCTTGTCGACTGCAGCCACGAACCCTCATGAAAACGATCCCTTTTTTGTTGGACTGCTCTGCTGTGTGTGTGGACTTGACGCTGGTTCTTGATTGCGAGCTTGATGCAGGTGGGTCAAGGCCTATGTAGGGATGGCAAGGCGCTGAAGCTTGCTTTCCAGCACTGGATCGAGGCTGTGAGTACAGATTCGTACAGATCCAGTGTTTTTTAGTGTTTCCTGGGGATATTGGGGGTTGGGGCTTTGCTCATGTAGTCGTGTGAAAAGAGGATCGGTTGACTTGGAATTTTAGTCAGGTGTGAACTCTGATCATAAAAAGTCCACTGCGTGGCGTGGGGTCGTGGAAGCATCTGTTACTGACTAAATTTTTGTTTAGAGAATTTTCGATGTAATTATGACAGAAATGTTCTTTTTTTTTTTTTGCTGTGTAGATCGATCCACGGCATAGATATGGGCACAACCTGCATTTGTACTATGATGTCTGGTGCCAAAGCCAGGCCGGCCAGCCGTTCTTCTACTGGTAAGTGAAAACGTTCTTGTAATTATGCCATGAACCTTGTTCATCTACAAGTTAAGATATGCAGGTAAATACTTAGAACTCTTAACATCCCCCTCAATCTTACGTTAAAAAAAATTCCCCCTCAAATCTCAAGCTAAGTAAAGATTGAGATCACGTCGTTAGTAGGATTATATCAGCCATCTGGTTAGCCGAAACAACAAATCCGAAACAGCTTTAAATGTATTTTGTGTATGCATACAATGGACTAGCCATGAGCCCATGAGATATGCAGTGCAAAGTTAGTACACCATAAACTAGGGATACACACACAATTTCTTAAGTAGAGTGACCTAAATTCCAACCGTGACTTATGTGCCTCTTCCGTGCAATCATCGATGCGTGCCAGCTTCGCGAAATCAGACTCCACGGTCGTCGCTTCACCTAGAGCAATGAGCAGGCAGACCCCATCTTCTTTGCGAACAATTTGCTTATCCCCCTCTCCACCTCGTCGAACCACTATTTGCTTCTGACCGTGGAAAACCTCCTTCACCCGCACAAGAGTTTCTGGTTCGAACACTTTTGGACCAAGATTCCCGGCTTCTTGACCGTCGTCGAACAAGCTTGGTTAGGACCCTCCTCAGTTTGCCCTTCGGATCCCTGTAACGCGCGCCTGCATTTCAAACTCCAGCTCATTGCCACTGCTTTCCACGCCTGGAGCCGGTCTCTTATTGGTGACACCAAGCTTCAATTGGTCCTCTCTTCGGAAGTCTTCCACCTCCTTGACTTGGCGGTGGAACGTCGGATGCTCTCCCCGCAGGAGCACAATTTGCACTGGAATCTCAAGCTCTTTATACTTGGCCTAGCTCCCATCGAGAAAATAAGATGGAAACATCACTGCAGGCTAACTTGGCTTTAGCTTGGCAATGCCAACACCATCGTTTTCCACCTCAAGACCAACACGGCGCAAAAAAAAATAAAAAAAAATAAAAAAACATTCAGGTCCTCTTCGACCAACACGGTGCCCACATGGAGCATGATGAAAAGGCCAATGTTCTCCACCAACACTTCTCTAGCATTCTTGGAACGTTCACCCTCCCTAGAAACCAGCCTGAAGCCTCCTCCTTCAACTAAAACCAGCTCAACCTGCCTTCCGTGGACATGTCTGAACTTGAAGCCCCTTCAACCTAGACAAGCTCCACCAGATCGTATCCAACCTTCCAAGCTGCAAAGCGCCTGGTCCAAACGGTTTCACCTAGGCCTTCTTCAAATCTTGGTGGATCATACCCCAGTATGACCTTCTTGCAGCAGTGCAGCAACTACACTCCTGTAATGCACCCGTACAACAAGCAATCAATAACGCCCACATTGTTCTGCTCCCCAAGAAGTTGAACCCCCAACAAGCATCCGACCACCGGTCCATTAGTCTCATTCATAGCTTTGGGAAGCTTTTCACCAAACTACTGTCTTCCTGCCTCGCTGGCTATATGGTTGATCTCATTTGCCCTTGCCAAAGCGCATTTATAAAGAAGCAGAATATCCAAGATAACTTCCTATTCATCCAAAACAAGGTCAAGCTCTTCCACAGATCCAATACCTCTATGTTGCTGCTGAAGCTTGAGCTCGCCAAGGCCTTTGACTCTGTTCCCTGGACTTACCTCCTGGACAAACTTCGTGCTCTAGGCTTTGGAACCAAATGGAGAGGCTGGATCTCTCTAACACTAGCCTCCTCTTCCTCTCGACTTCTACTCAACAGTTCCTTGGGAGTAGACCTGATCACGGGAAGCCCGGCCCTAGAACCCGGCCCGAGCCTGGCCCGAAAAAGCTCGGCCCGGCCCGACCGGTGCATCGGGCCGGGCTCGGGCCTCGTTTTCGAAGCCTAACGGTCGGGCCGGGCCGGGCCCGGGCCCATTTTTTTCTGATTTAAGCCGTGGCCGGGCCGCCGGGCTTAGGGCCGGGCTCGGGCTCGGGCTTGGTTTTTCAGGGTCAGGCTTTTCCAGGCCCGGCCCGAAGCTCGGCCTGGCCCGGGGTTTGAACAGGTCTACTTGGGAGACCATATTCAACACCACAAGGGCCTGCGCCAGGGAGACTTGCTCTCCCCTTTCCTCTTCAACCTTGCCATCGAGCCCCTCCATAAGCTGCTCGAGATTGCTACGGATGAAGTGACCCTCTCACCGGTCCTTGGGTACTAGCGTTTGTCTTCTCATCTCCCTCTATGCTGATGACACCGCCATCTTCGTAGTCCCGGTTAGGGCCAAGATTGACGCCCCAGTGCAGATCCTGCAACTCTTCAGGGACATCACCGGCCTGCACATCAACATTGACAAGAGTCCAATCATCCCGATCAGGTGCGATGGTCTGGAACAGAATCATATCATGGCCAATTTCCTGGCACAACGCACCTCCTTCCCCATCCAATACTTTGGACTCCCCCTTTCCATCAAGAAGCTTTGCCGATTCACTAACAACCTCCCATCGACAAGATTTCTGCCTATTTGGCTAGAGGAAAGGGACCTATGATGTCCAAGGGTGACCGCCTCACATTATTCAAATCAGTCCTTTCCGCCATGCCCACGTACGTCCTCTCAGTGGTCATAGCTCCACCAGCCATTCTCAGTGAATGTCAGTTAGTGCTTGCAAGAATTGGCATACTTTGTTGATGGCCTATTAAATGAAATATCAGGTCTCTCTTTAACACCCTGGCGGCCTGGCCCAAATCTGCTTAGAGACCAGCCCACCTATGGGGCTAGGCGGCTAGCCTATGCGTGCATAGCATCACTCTTAGACTTTTGGCCTCGCTACATCCAAAAAAATTAACCGGGTGTTATGTTTGGATCCATCAAGCATTATATGATATTACATCTCTATCTAGACTAACAACGTAGTACTATTCTACCACAAGGTCCACACGCAATCAAATGGGCCACATGGGCCTCACATCTCAATGGGCTGGGGTATCACACTCAGTCTCATATGTTAAGCTCTATACCCCTATAGATAAAGGTGTTGGTACCCAATAGAACAGAGTTTGACCATGATTTGCCGTTTGAGTATTCGCATTTACAAATTCTCTAATTGGAAAGAATTGGAGCAAACCCTGTATGACATGAGAGAGTTACATATAGGATATGTATATTTCAGTGTTTCATCGACTGCGATTCTATTCTCTTCTTTCCCATATGTAGGCTTGACATTGGGGAGGGAAACGACATCGATCTTGCAGAATGTCCAAGAGCTGTGCTGAAGAAGCAATGCATAAAGTATCTTGGTCCGGTAAGATCATGATCTATAATAGTTGCATATATATCCTTATTCCAAGAACCATGTCATTCTTATTGAAAATATTATGAGAAACTCTGCTGCATTAGGATTTGTGAGATTTTTGTCTTGAATTGAAAACATATTATTATGTTGTTATTGCTATAAAATTGCTAAATATTTGAGCTATATTTTCACAGCCAAAAAGGTTCACAGCTCTTAATATTGAATAGGTTCCCCTTAGCCTACTTCCATCCACACTTTTTCAGTATTCTTCATAACTACAAGACTAACTGATAAAAGCCATATCTACAATATCCCTCAAAATTGCACATTAAAGTATTTAAGAAATGTTACATGAACTCTACATTTTTCTGCTAAGCCTACCAGATGGTTCTAACATTGTCTGGCATTTTGCAGCAAGAGCGTGAGCACTATGAATATATCATTACAGAGGGAATGATTGTCCATAAACAGTCCGGAAAACTACTTGATACAAGCCAAGCTCCCAAGGGAGGGAAATGGATTTTTGTTATGAGTACAGCAAAGAGACTTTATGCCGGCAAGGTAGGTTGCTAACTCTCACGAGGACTTTTCATTCATTGCTGCTGAGCATTGTTAACACTTTAACGTCGTTTAATCTATTGTTCATAAACTGATTTATCCTTCAGAAAGAGAGAGGTGTATTCCAGCACTCAAGCTTTTTAGCTGGAGGTGCAACCATAGCTGCTGGAAGGTTTAATGCTGAAAATGGAGTTGTCAAGGTTTTGTTAAGAAATGCAATATTGAAATGTTACTATTTACTTTGCTCAATTAAAAATTGTTACTATTTACTCAGTACTTTGCCTTTGTGATGTGAGTGCTTATATTGTTCAATAGTTTTCATTTGTGACCCAAAAGATTGATTATTATTCCATAATAACTGCTACATGGTCCAACTTCAAACCATTCTTGTGTTTCATAGATTGCCGTGAAAAAAATATTTGATCTTGCCTTCTTTTGGCAGGACAGATTTGGACAATACCTGTAAATTGGCTGTGTTTTGTGTATTATTTTCACATGATGTAGATAGTTGCATAGGGGACCATACCACAATTTCGTAAATGTACTTTCTTTTCATCCATATTATCATTAGAGCATGTACTTTTTATGCTCTGGCCAATGTGCAAGTTATGGGAGGCCATGGATTCTGCTTTCTGAATTTTTGTTCTTGTGTTCCTTCTTCCATCATGTCATCTTCTTGTGCTTGTTCATTGGGTGCGTTCTACTAATCTTTTATGATCTCCGATTTCAGGCCATCTGGCCATATAGTGGTCACTACAAACCAAGTGCAGAAAACCTTGACAACTTTATGAAGTACCTTGAAGAGAATGGAGTTGATCTGAAAGAAGTTGTGGTATGCCATTTTCTAACCAGCACAACCTAAAAATACTCCTATTTATCAAATATAAGATGGTTTCATTGATGAGCTTGTTTGCATATACAGGTGCGTTCATTCACCAATGAATACTATGAAGATCCCTTGCCTAATGACACACAGAACTCTACTGCTGATGTCATGCCTTCCAATCCTCCACAACTGGTCCTCCTTCCAAACAAGACAGATGAAAACAAGGCATCTAGGCCTCATCCACAAACCGAAGGTGGCGAAGGCGACAACATTCCTATAGAGCAAGACAACCCAACATACCAAAGAACCCTGTCAGGTGGTTTGCAAAGCCCTAGAGCTGCTGAGATCCCCCAGAAGGCTATTCTTGAGAGGGTGAGATCTAAAAGGGAGTCAAAATCCTATCAGCTTGGCCATAGGCTGTCATTGAAATGGAGCACTGGGGCTGGTCCAAGAATTGGGTGTGTGAAGGATTGCCCAATGGAGCTCAGAATGCAAGCCCTGGAGATGGTAGACCTCTCACCAAGGGCAGCATCAAGCCCTTCGACGTCGAGGAGGCCACTGTTGTGCCTCTCACCCACCTTACCACCGACATCGCCGATCGCACAAATGCAGGCCTCCCTACCCCAGCCAAGTTAGAACGGTGAACATGTTACTTGTGTGCACAGGAGGAAGAGGCCTTTGCAGTTGAGCTGTTGGTGTAGTATTACCGTAATTTTAGTACTGCATCATCACCATGCTTTGTCCAGAATGCAAAGGCCAGACACACCTGGTTCATGCTTGCTGCTTTTATGGTGTTCCCCAGATCCATTTGGCCCGTGAAATCTGTGAATCAATCTCGTTACGAGGAACTTTGTGTTATTCATGTTACACCGAGACCTCAATAGCTAGTGAGCCAGTGAAAATAAATAAATATATGGAAGCTTACTATTATGTCGCCTTGAACTGTCGATTCACCTTATGCTACTTGGCTGATAATATGTCCTTGAGAGTAAACACATTCCCGCTTGCATTCGATTTATAGAAAAGCTAAATAACGGTATACCGTTGAATCTACGAACTACAGCACACGCTTTCACCGATCGATCCCGCGACCAGTCACTGACTCACTGGTTCGATCCCTTGCCTTCTTCACACGCGGTGGTTCGATCCCGACACCATTCACTTGTTCGATGCTTCGACGAGTTCGATCCCTTGCCCTCTCCACACGCGATGCTTTTCCACGTTTCCCTACATTTCCCTCGACTCCCCTGCCCTATGTTTATAGTTTAGTAATGTTAGATTAAAAAAAATTATCCTAGGTTTCTTACTTTTATGATTACTAGTCGGTCTACATGTTTGTATATATTTCATCCGTTTAATGTAATGCTTATAACTTAGGAGTGTTTGAAGGAGGCTTTTCTCGTTTCTTCGCATTTGTCAAATTATTTGATAAAAAGGAGGTCTTATGAACCAACCATCTCCTCCTCAGCCCCCTGATTTATTTGTTTATTTTTTAGGATGTAGACATTAGTCTGTTTGATGAGTTTGATGGTAGTGTAGATGTAATAGAACATGCATCAGAGTTTAATATGGAATTGCATACGCATTTTAGTATATACCTAAGACATTAATTAGATCAAGTTTTCAAGTGTTATTCCTTTGTCCCCATTTCCTTTGGGTAATATTTGAGCGCATAACACTCAATTGATATGTATCTTCTAGCGTGTGTACGTCATATTGGGTCACTTAGTCCATAGCTCCATAGGCTTTTTTATAAAAGCATTTAACATAAACTTCTTTTCACAAATATTATATATCAAAGACATATTAATCTCTGTCTAAGCATCTTTAACACAAATATCTATATCTGAGATTGAGGAATTTGCATTATTTTTGTAATACCAGCAATAACTCGATTTATAGAAAGCAATAACCGAAAAAAATATCTAGGATGTATGTATCATCATGTCGCCCACTTGCCCCCATGATTGTGGAGCTTGCATTGTGCAGCAGTGGAATGGATTAGATCCATCCTTAGCCTGTGCCAGCAGCCTTCTTAATGTTCCCAGAGTATATATTCTCTCGTGTGAATCATTTGGAAACTGTCGGATCTGCTCTGCTTTTGCAGCACACATCTGCCATCAGGTGCATGCGTACCTGCAGCTGCAGATCACAGAAAGTAAAATCTTGTTCCTGTTTGACTTTGGCTTTCTTTTAGTCTGTACATGCTTCATGATTAATTAATGCTACTAGTAGTTTTGCTATACATATTTGCGTGTTACCGTGTTTGTTTTGCAAAATCTTCGTTTCTTTCGCTCTGTACTGTTGCCACTGAAAAAGGTTAGGCTTCGAGAGCTTCAAGAAAACCAGAACGTTTGGTCTGGCGTACGTTTTAAGATTTTTAAGAAGCGGCTTCATGATAGTCGAGAAGCAAATATGTTTTGGCTTAGAAAATGTTTAGAATTTGACAGAATGAAAAATATAGACGTTTTTAAGAAACGGATTCGTGATATTAGAGAAAAATTTTAGCTTAAAAAATATTGAGAATTAAACACCATACAAGATATATACAATAATGGGACAAAATTAATGTTTATTAATTACATAGTTGGACATGTTTGTCTATATTTATGGGGCTTTGATTGTGAACATTGTTAGGAATTAATCTTGTTGTAGAAGTTTTTCAGTTCATGGAGTTGTGCATCGTCGCTGCATACATATTTGTTTTAGCTGGATAGTTAAACGAGTTGTCCATGCATGTATTAGTTTTATAGAATTTGCACTAATTAGCATAGTAGATTAGTAGCATGATTAGTAGTTCATGCAACACGTTGCATGAAGTGATCAGCACGTCTCGCAGAGAGGCCGAGTCCTCAGGAGCTAGCGTGGAGTTCGCGAGGGACGCATGTGGCCGGCTGGCCGCAGAGGAGTGCGTGGCCGAGTCATCCGAGCTATACTACTTAGTGGAGGCGCGTGGGTTGTTGTGTGCAGATCGTGGCTGAGAGTCATGTGCGTGTGTTATATAAGTCATGTATGAGCTGCTAGTTAAGTTAAGAAGAAAGAAAGAGAAAAGGCACAAGGTGTGTGTGCCGCAAGTTTCTGTGTGTTCTTCTTCCTATGCTAAGCTCAAGTGTTCCTGTGTGTGTTTATACCAGTGAGCTGAATGTTGTTTCTTGAGCAAGTGAGTGCTCAAAGCATACAAACACTCCTTCCCAACAGAGCACAACCACATCAAGTCACCTGGTCATGGGCACACATTAGCCGTTGACCCCACAAGTTATATGGTACAGCTATAGTTGTCATAACGGGTTACAATGGCAGTGACCTCATTATATAGAACCTAGGGTATAGAGTCTTATCATAAGTATATCCTTTGTTGTCTGTATTACAACTTAAAGTTTATGTAACCTTATTTGCACATATATATTCAACGCCAACTCTAACGAAAGATCAAAGCAGTAAGCCATAAGCTTTTGGACTTTGTGTGTTTTAATTAAAAGGCCAGATTTGTACTTACCAAAAAAAGAAAAAAATTAGCGGTGCTCGATGCCGGCACAAGTGTTGCCAAATGTTTGCGGCAGTATGCACTTTTGGGCCATGCCGGATCTAGATTTTGACACTCCGTACCGGTCCGACATGGTCCGAAGTGCAGATTGGATCGTGTCAGCCCGTTGTGCACCAGCCTGAACGGTCCGGCGCAATTCCCACCACTAGCCGCGCTTCCTGGCCTGCACGTGTACTGCAGCATCTTTGCTCTGGATCCATACATACATCCATATGCTATAGATGAGCTCGGCTTTAGGGCTACTAATGGGTTTAAACCCAACCCATATCCACCCCACTCCATTTTAATAAAACTATTTTTTTCTACCATCCCATCTCACCCCATTTTTATTTGAACCCACCGCACCCACCCCATTTCTTATATAAACCCAAACCAATCTAACCCACGCCTCTCATATGGGTTCAACCCCATTTCTCAACCAATTTGAACACATTTCTCAACCCAATTTTATATGAAGATTAGATTTTATAAAGAAAAACACCTTAGTTTTTTTTTTCTTAAACCTCGTGCTCACACTATAAAAAATCATTCAAATTGTTTGAATTTTTTTTGTCATGACTACATCAGAACGCAACTTTGTGTAGATTCACATGGCAAATAGAATAGATGGGGCCCGTATGTAAAATTTAGTGCTTTTCAATAAAGTTAGTATGTCCAAAGGCCTGTCGGGTTTCGGGCTGGGCTTGAAAAAGTTGGTTCTGCGGGACTAGGCCGAGCATGGTGCGGTCTGACATCTTTTCCCAGTCTCGAGCTCGAGCCCAGCACGACCTGACCTAGTACTATTTCGTGCTTTCTTCAAACCTAGTCCCGGCCCAACGAGTGGGCTCTAGATCGAAGCCCAAGCGGCCAAGTCGGCCCGGTATACTCCTTAGGTTGGTCTGGACGCAACTTTATGTAGATTCACATGGCAAACAGAATAGATGGGGCCCGCATGTAAAATTTAGTGCTTTTCAATAAAGTTGGTATGTCCAAAGGCCTGCCGGGTTTCGGGCTGGGCTTGAAAAAGTCGGTTCCGCGGGACTAGGCCGAGCCAGGTCCGGTATGACATCTTTTCCCAGTCTCGAGCTCGAGCCCAGCACGACCTGACCTAGTACTATCTCGTGCTTTCTTCGGACCTGGTCCCGGCCCAACAAGTGGGCTCTAGATCGAAGCCCAAGCGGCCAAGTCGGCCCGGTATACTCCTTAGGTTGGTCTGGCTTGGGCTGCCCATGGCTAGGTCTATTATAAAACAGCTCAGTTTTTTAAAAAACCTCGCGTTCATACCATAAAAAATCATCAAAATTGTATGATTTTTTTTGCTATAACTGTACATATCCAAAAGCAACTTTGTGCAAAAATTGAGGTTTAGTTTTTTTTTACCGGGACAAAATGTTGTTGGTCTTTAGCAAAATTCGGTCGCTTTGTTAGAAAATTATCAACAGTATAGAGATCAATTTTAGTTTGCATCAATTACCCAATCAGTGTTGTAGAGGTAAACCCCCTTCAATTTCTTGCAATTTTGGTAGGAACACCGAAGATGCATGGTGCCAATCCCGAAGGTGTCCGGGACCATTAGGGCATCGAGCGAGGCTAGAAGACGTGATCAGGGAAGGAGAACCGAAGGCAGAGATGATCCCTCGAGGCCCTTGAAAGCCGGAAGCAAAGTCCCGATGACCCTTAAAAGGGTCCCGAAGATAGTCTCCCTCGCCAGGAGTATTGGGTCGGCTGCAAAGGGCCTTAGACGGCCATGGGGGCCCATATAGGTCCCCAAAGCCTTAGGGTTTCAGGGTAGTTCCGTCACTCTCATGTATTTGTAAAAGAGGCAACCATGTAAACGCCGTTGATGTAAATCCAACGATCCGAGGGTAGGGGCAAAATTGTCTTTCCGCATCATTGTTGCAAACTCTGACCCCTACCCTCTTCTACAAATAAACGAGACTTTCCCCTCTACGACAATCAGTTTGCAATACATTTTGGATTTAAAAGTTTTAGATCGATTTTAGCCAATGCACATTGGTTTGCTGAACCAAACTGCATCGGTATTGTCGAACCTGAAAGCCCTGAAACACACCGGTCGTTCCTTCCTTATTCCTCTCCAAGGAGAAGATCGCAGGGATGAGAAATCATTATTATTATATGTTTACATCTTGCTACAAAATAACAACGCAACGCACATGTGGCATGACACTACACACACCCCTACCACACATATGTTACTAGCGCTACACACACGCCTGTGCTAAGAAGGAATAGAGACATGGACCAACCTGGCAGAGTGGCATGCATGCCAGGCACAGTCAAAGCAGAACAAATGGAAGGGCAGGACGTTATTGATTACCTTTATTGGCACGGCGTGTCCGTCGTCTCGTCGCGTGTCATGGCGCGCCCTCGGGGGACACGCCGCCGGCAACTACTTGGCGCGACAGCGCAGAGCCTGCGCGCGCTGCTCCCCCGCTCGCCTCGTGCGCCGCCGCGGACGCCCCCACCACGTGCGCTTCCCGCCGCCGGCGACGGCAGCTTCCTCTTGCACGGACATGGGAGCTTCGCTGGCTTGTCTATTATAGTACGTACTAGCTAGTAGTACTCCACGGGCGTGCCGGGGCAGCTGTCGTCGGACACTTCGTCGTTGGCGGCGGTGGCGGCGGAGGCGCTGAACGGCGGCGGGACGTACGGCGGAGCGGCGCAGCGCAGCAGCGCCCAGTTCACGCCGCTGAAGAACGGGTGGCGCTTGATGGCCGCCGCGCCGACGGTGGCGCCGAGCCGCCGCGCCGGGTCCTTGGCGAGGAGCGCCGTGACGAGGTCCCTGGCGGCGGAGGACACCGGCCGGTCCTTGGGGAACTCGAGGGCGCGCGCCACGATGTTGGCCAGGGTCATCTCGTTGTCGTAGCCCTTGAACGGCGTCACGCCGTAGAGGAGCTCGAAGACGAAGACGCCCAGGGTCCACCAGTCGACGGAGCTGCCGTGGCCCTCGCCGGAGACGATCTCCGGCGCGAGGTACTCGTGCGTGCCCACGAACGACATCGACCGGAGCTCAACCGGCTCGGCCACGAACTCCAGCTCCAGTCCGCCGGCGGGGAGGCCGCCGCCGCCGCCGCCCGAGGTCTTCTTGCGGCGGCGCCGGCGCCGGCGCCCGCGGCCGGGGAAGATCTGGAAGCACGACACGGCTGGGACGATGCAGGACGGGATGATGCAGGAGGCGGTCGCCGACGAGTGGCCGGCGAGGGCGACGGGGTCGGAGATGACGTGCGCCGGCGTCGGCGCCGTGGGGTCGCACTTGAGGGAGAGGTCGAAGTCGGTGAGCATAATGTGGCCGTCGGCGCGGACGAGGACGTTCTCCGGCTTGAGGTCGCGGTACACGATGTCCATCATGTGAATGTACTCCAGCGCCGCCACCACCTCCGCCGCGTAGAACCTGCCGGAAATGAACAGTCTCGTCAACGTCGTCGTCGTCGTCATTTAGCAACTAATTAATCCCTTACCTCCCTCCGAAATGTACACTTAATTATTAGCAACTGTTACTATCACACACTCAAATCTGTCCTGACCAAATTAACCGGTCGACCATGCAAGATGCACGTAAAAGAGGCGAATTTCATTACAGATGATGCATCAAAATTGAGTGCTGAATCAGCATTCGTCAGTTAATGTAAGAAGTTAGAACTTCCTGTCATTTTGCTCCAAAAGAAATTGCAAGTTATACTATAAAATTACACGAGCGCGTATATTGGCTAGAACTTATTATCTATTTTTTTATTTTTTATAGAAAAAATCTGTTAGGGTGAAGCGGACATAAATCAATGAGGTGTTATATCAGATATGCATGCTCTAATCATGTTCATTTATCTTTACATTTCAGGGGTAATAGATCACTTGGACATCTGATCGAATAAAATGATTAATAAATGAAGGTACAAATTAATTCTGAAAAATGTTAGGAAAAAAAAAACCAATTTCAATATGACCAAAGGCTTTGTGATTCACAACTTGCGACGGCATGACTCTGGCTACCCTACATAGATCTCTAGACTTTACAACTGGAAGTCCAAAAGGAGCCCACACGCATGTAAGAGACGACGACAGCGCCAACTGTTTCTGAATCCGCACTGACGCTGGCATGGTGGACGCCACTGTGCACTCCAGTATACACTGCCAAGCAAAAGTCACAGGCAACAGAGAGGCAAAAGGCACCAGACAGCACTCGAATTAGTGCATCATTGATGCTGGGAGTGGCCGAGCTGCACGAGGCTGGAACCCTAGTTTAATGCAAGAAAATGAGAGCGCCTCATGTGTGCACTCAATTGCTAATCCCTCGGGTCAATTAGACTAATCCCACCTCACAGCAGGTACCCTCACGGCCTTACCCTACGCTGATCTCGACCGAATCCATCCTAGCTATGAGTTCTTCAGAGCTGTGATTCTTCTCGCTCCATCGATCACATGGGGTTAATTTAATCACGGCCTCATTGACCAATGGCGTAGATCGTGCGGCATGAAGCCATGTTCTGCGGCCGGTCCAGGCGCCGTAGGACGAGGGCCAGATCGCCCGTGCTCGTGCCATGCACACCGGCTGATTGATCATAGCGATGCAGGATGCAGTTGGTCGTAGGCAGATGTGTGTGCGTACCGCGTACCTGCACCATCAAAACTCACCAAGGCCACTGCATCAACTGCTTCTGTGGTACTACTATGCTGGTACTCATACACCATAAAGATGAGGGTTGATTTGATTGTTCTGGGTTGGAGGTTGGATTCAGCTTATAAATCCACAGCATTGTACAAGGCTATATCTGGAGTTGTAGGACTTTCTTGAATGAGGCTGCATGCGTCGTCGCCGAAAGCTGTCTGTGAATTCGCCCATTATGTTTCCACTGATTTTAAACCGATTGGCAGGTTCTTGTACTGTCAGTAGCTTCAATATTTGATAGTGTAAAGATATGTGGTTATTAGTTGTTTCTGTTAGCTGATTTAATTAGCCTCATTACTATATTAGCCGGCGGTGCAATGCACCAGCAGCTTCTAGGTTGAGTTGACCCTACAAGTGAATGCTATGGCCGGACTACTGATGTAGTGCTGTACCCTTGACTAAGTGAATGGAGCCACATGATGCTATTATGGAGCAAATCTCCGAGAATCCAAGCGCTCAGTTGATTGATACATGTAATAATTTGGAAACGAAGGAAAAGATCTGCTTTTTGAAAGTGCTTCCTTTTGCATTGGGATATCCAATCTCACTAGACTAACTAAAGAAAAATGTTTTACATACAACTTTCTTCTTTTACAAAAGAAATGGAAATTCTTTAAAAGTTTAATGATTAGAAGAACGGGTAGCCAAATAAATCATACACCCGCCCGTTTCTCGTCTGTACAGTATATTAAGTGGATGCGTTTCACTGTTCAGAACCTCGGGTATGGACCAGAGATATTCCACAGGGAACTAACATGGAAGAGATGAGAGATCTCTATCCGTGTATAGTGGGGAGAAAATGTTTGTTGTCACTGGACATTGATCAACTGATCATCGCCTAGAGATAATTAGACAATAAAAAGATCCTAGCTGTGTGATGCAGGATTCCTAATTGCCTGGACTGAGCAAAGCCTGCAAACAAACGCATATGACAAGCACAGCTTTGCTTCCATACAGGCAGGCTTGGCTCCACCGAGCTGTTGGTGTCCACATGCCAACACCTCCCGACAAGTGATCAGAAGTTGACATGGGCGTGCGACTGTGTGACTGACTCCATGGCCAATGCACCCTGTTCATTCCAGGTGAACTAAATTGCTGGAATTGTTCAAAATCCAAACTTCAAGAGCTTTGAGAGGTCGGCCCACTTGGGCTTCTTTTTTAAGGATTTAAGAAGATGCTTCTAGATTTTGGAGGAAATTGGTTCGAGAAGCTTTTGGCTTTCAGAAATGGGCATACTCCCTCCGTCCCAATATAAGTGTCCTTTTAAGCTTTGAAATTCCATAATAAACGACCTTCAATTTCTAGATTTCTTCCACCACAATAAATATCCCTAGATTTCTCTCCCACCACTATAAAATACCCCTTTATTCCTCTCCCACACTATAAAGTAGCCTAGATTCCCTACTATATTCTCCTTTATTCCCTACTATACACCCCTTCTTAGTTTTTTCAAAACAACCTAGATGTTCACTTATTATGGGACGGAGGGTGTAGGCGATAAGGCAGCGACAGGGAGAGCCGAGAACCGAAGGCGGGATGCACTGAATGCACGATCCTATCCCTACCACACCGATGCATTTCCAGGGGGGGACAGAGAAAACGATGCTGAAAACACTGTCCATGGCTTCGGTTTGAGCAACATTCTCATCCTCATAGGTCACAGTCATATTAGTGTTCTGGGGTATCATTTGGGTTAATTAAGCATGCATCCAAAAAGCAGCAATCTGGTATTATTCAGTGTGTTTTCTTGATCAGAGGCATCCCGACTGAGCATGTACGGCGCAAATTGACAGATGCATGCCTAACCGAAGACACATGGGGCCAAGCCATGCACACAACAATTGAGCTGCATCCACTAGATCCTTAAATAAATAAATAAATAAATAAATAAATATATATATATATATATATATATATATATATATATATATATATATATATATATATATATATATATATATATATATAAGGGGCAGAGAAAAGAAGCAATAAAATAAAATAAAGAACACCAAACTACCAAAGCCAAGTGGAGTGCAGGAAACCAGGCACATTCTTCTCCGGAAAGGCTATGATCGCTAGCCTGGTAGATACTTCACCGTTTTAAAAATCTCCTGAAAACTCGCAAGAAAATCTCCTGAAAACTCGCAAGCGTTCTAGGATTTCATGTTTGATCATGCAACATTGCAACTGCAGAGGTGGATTGGTTTGACGATTTGTGAAAATCGGTTCTTTGATGACGCTCTAATACAGATGTTCAGAACATTGAGATGCATGTGTACCTGACGGCGGCCTCGGAGAAGCGGCGGTGCGGCTGGCGCTGACGGAGGACGTGGAGGTCACCGCCGGGGCAGAACTCGGTGAGGAGGCAGGACCAGCGGTCGCCGTCGGCGACGCCGAAGAGGCGAGGGAGGAAGGGGTGGTCGACGGCCTCGAGGATCTCGCGCTCGGTGCGCGCGCGCCCCTCCTTGTTCCTCCCCTCGAGCTCCTTCCTGTCCATCACCTTCGCCGCCACCAGCGCGCCGCCCCCCTTCGCCTTGACCTCGGCCAGGTAGACGCTGCCGATGTCCCCCGCGCCGAGCCGGCGCACGAAGCGGATGTCGGAGAGCGCGACGGCGCCGAGGTGCGGCGGGGCGGCGGGGCCCGCGCGGGGCGGGAGGGGGAGTGGGAGGGGGAGGGGCCCCGAGGAGGAGGTGGAGCAGGAGGCGGTGGCGGTGGAGGCGGAGCGGGAGCGCTCGGAGGAGCCGAAGCTGAGGCTCTGGAGCTCGTCCGCCGCCAGGACGGCGTCGCCGTCGGGAGGCATTTTGTATTGCGGTGGCGTGGGAAGCTAGCCGCCGACGGCTGTGGCGATTGCAGCGGAGGAGACGGACGAGACGAGGAGGCGGCGGCGGTGGTGCGGCCGTGCGTGCGTGCGTGCTGGGTTCCCTTTTAATTTGAAGAGAAGGCGGACGCTGGGGAGGTTGGCGGATGGCGATGGGCCGGGCTGGGCCGGGCCGGGCCGCTGCTCTCGGACCCTGTGGTGTTTCGTTTGGATTTCCGGGGGACACGGCCCTGTTCTCCGGGCGATATTTTGTGTTCTGTACAGTGCATCTTCCGCGTAAATTCCTTATTTTTTTTTGAAACCGAGACCTATCCACCCCATGATTTATCATCTGCGTTTTTAATTTCATGACCTGTCATTACCTCTTAAATTTCTTGTCTCAATGTCACTGTGTGTAGCTTTGTTAGTTTTTGTTAGAATTGTTGGGCCTAGCCCATTCAATATCTAAATAATTTCTGAAAAATCTTAAAGGCCCATGTATGCATGAGGCATGTGAAATTTCTTTAAGATCATATTCTTTAGTGGGAGGAGTGGAGGACACGCTTAAATAGTGGAGCTTGCTTCCTCCCACTAGAGAATGTGATGGGAGAGAGAATAGGAATCACATCGCCGCCGCTCGCCGGTCAGAGGCGGCGGCAAGACGGCACTGCGTGAATGGTCCGCCGAACCGACCCTCGTGCTTGCGCAGACGCAGACCTCCTTTTGCGCTTTTATTTCTTTTGCTCTCGGATTTTACAAATCGTGTTGGACTTGGTCGCGGCCGTTTCACGATCCGTTTGCCTCACGTGTTTGCTATATAAATCTACCGCCGCACCGTCCCGGAGAGATCGATCGATCGACCTAAGGTTTGCCACCTCCTCTCTCTGCCGCGCCGGTTCTTCCCCATCCGTCTTGCGCGCGTGCCGCCGTTGGGAGAAGCGTGTCTCCTGAACCGATCGCCTTCGAGCTCCCTGCCCGTAGGGTGAATCAGTTTTAGGAAGCGCTTCGATCGTCACGATTCCTTCTTCGCTTCGCGAGGACTTCTCCCAATCTGTTGTCGCGATCTGCGTCGCACCACCTTCTCCAACACGGCGTCAGATTCGGAGAACTGTAACCGGACCTCGGAACTCGTCTGCAGTCGGCGACGACGACCAAGTCCAAGAAGTCATCTCCTTCGAGTTCACCGAGAGATATACGTGTATTTCTTCCGCACGTATCTAGGTTGTGCTTCGTGGTTTCAACATGTTTTATCTATCTCTCGGGCGTTGCGTGTTATATCTCTTCATTAAAATAAACCTGAAAGTGCTAATTATTCCAACAATCCAAAAACCGATTTTTAGGCACTTTGGTTTATCAATGGCTCGCTTTTGTCGATGCTCAAACCGGAGAAATTCGGTGGAGTAAATTTCAAGAGATGGCAAGTAAAGGTGCAAATTGTGGTGGCAACTATGAACGTGTCTCGGGTAAAGGATGGTAAACCGAGAGGAACCCTAACTCACGAAAAGGAGAAAGAGTTCCAGGAGGCCACCACTCTTTTCCGGGGTGCAGTTCTTAGTGTGCTCTCTGACCGTCTGTGTGATGTGTATATGAACATCACAGATGCGAAAGAGATCTAGGATGCGTTGAATAATAAATTTGGTGCATCTGACGCTGGCAGTGAACTGTATGTCATGGAGCTTCAAGATGGTTGATAACCGTTCTGTTGTCGAACAGGCTCATGAGATACTGGTCATTGTAAGGGAACTCGAACTCCTTAAGTGCAAGTTACCCGATAAGTTTGTGGCTGGGGGCATTATTGCCAAGTTACCTCCTTCATGGAGAAACTTTGCCACATCTCTAAAACATAAGAGACAAGAGATCTCCGTTGAGGGTTGATCGCGTCTCTAGATGTTGAAGAGAAAGCTCTGCTAAAGATGCACCAGGAAAGGAGTCGAGGAACGATCCAGCGCCAATGTTGTCCAAAGAAGATGGCAAGAACAAAGGGAAGAATAAAATCAAGCAAACCACGCATTCAAGAAGAAGAAGTTGAACAAGGATGAGATGCCTTGCTGAATTTGCGGTGAGGTTGGGCCTTTGGGCTAAGAAGTGTCCAAACAAAGAAAGACAAAAAGGTAATCCTAGGCGACTTCAAAGTCATCAATGTGACCATTGGCGACAATCGGTGAGGGAACCGATGGGTATGTTTTACCCATCGTTCTTTCAAAGGAATCACCTACCGATTGGTGGATTGATACCGGGCTAATGTGCATGTGTGTTCGACATTTCAATGTTCACTTCTTATCAGGCGTACACGGTTCACCTGTTTTGATGAAACGGGTCCAATGCTTCGTCTTGGTGTTGGCACGGTAGATCTGAAGTTTACTTGGGAAGATCGTGCAATCAAGAACGTCAACATGTCCCTCAATCAATAAGAACTGGTCGTGGGTCCCTTCTCTGCGAGAGATGGGTTTAAAGTGGTTTTGAGTCCAATAAGGTAGTCTTGTCGAAACATGTTTTGTTTATTGGCAAAGGCTATGAGCGCGAGGCTTATTCCGCTTTTTCCTTTCGATAATTGTCATAAAGTTGTGAACCATATTTGTGATCATGCTATTGAGAGTGAGGTCGATGTTTGGCACTCACGCTTATGTCATGTTAATTTTGGTTCTATGTCTCGCTTGTAGTATGGGTTTAATCCTAAATTTCTCACCGTCAAAGGTTCTAAGTGCCAGACTTGTGTGCAATCAAAGCAACCTCGTAAGCCTCATAAGGCCGCCGAGGAGAGAAATTTGGCACCTTTAGAGCTCATACATTCTGATATTTGTGAGATGAATGGTGTGTTGACAAAGGGTGGAAAGAGATATTTCATGACTCTGATTGATGATGCTTCTAGATATTGCTATGTGTATCTGTTGAAAACTAAAGACGAGGCTCTAGACTTCTTTAAAATCTATAAGGCTGAGGTTGAAAACCAGTTAGACAGGAAAATCAAGAGACTTAGGTCGGATCGTGGTGAAGAGTATTTCTCTAGTGAGTTCGACTTATTCTGTGCAGAAAATGGAATTATTCATGAGAGGACGCCTCCCTATTTGCCCCAATCAAACGGGGTGGCTGAAAGAAAGAACCGCACTCTAACTGATTTGGTAAATGCCATGTTAGACACTGCGGGTTTATCTAAGGCATGGTGGGGGGAGGCCGTGTTGACTGCATGTCATGTCCTGAATAAAGTCCCTGCAAAGAATAAGGAGAAAACCCCATATGAAATATGGAAGGGGAGAAGGCCATCACTCTCTTATCTGCGCACTTGGGGTTTTTTGGCGAAAGTCAATGTGCCATTCACAAAGAAGCGTAAGTTTAGGCCTAAGACAGTAGATTGTGTCCATCTGGGTTATACTCCTCGTAGCGTTGGCAGTAGATTTTTGGTGATAAGATCAGAGGTGTCTGACATGTTTGTTGGCACGATCATGGAGTCTAATGATGCTACTTTCTTTGAGAACATCTTTCCTATGAAAATTGAGCATAGCAGTTCTGGTAAAACTAGTGAGATAATTCCCGAACCTTCTGCTCAAATTGAATATCCTGAACCAACACCTGAGGAAAATCCTGAGGAGGATGACGGTGAGGCTACGAGGAGGAGTAAGAGACAGAGGATTGCAAAATCCTTTGGTGATGACTTCACTGTTACCTCGTGGATGATACTCCCACGTCGATTTCAGAAGCGTTTGCATCCCCTGATGCAGACTACTAGAAAGAGGCGGTTCGTAGTGAGATGGATTCCATTCTTGCGAATCAGACTTGGAAACTCACAGAACTACCTTATGGTTGCAAACCTGTAGGGTGTAAATGGATATTTAAGAAGAAGCTTAAGCCTGATGGTACTATTGAAAAGTATAAGGCTCGACTTGTGGCCAAGGGTTATACCCAAAAAGAAGGCGAAGATTTCTTTGATACATATTCACCCGTGGCTAGATTGACTACAATTCGTGTACTACTTTCCTTGGCTACCTCAGATGGTTTTATTGTTCATCAAATGGACGTTAAGACAGCTTTCCTGAATGGAGAGTTGGATGAGGAGATTTATATGGATCAGCCTGATGAATTTGTAGTAGAGGTCAAGAAGGCAAGGTGTGTAGCTTATTGAAATCTTTGTATGGCCTGAAACAAGCTCCTAAGCAATGGCATGAGAAGTTCGACAGAATTTTAACTTCTGCGGGCTTTGTCGTGAATGAGGCCGATAAATGTGTATATTATCGGTATGGTGGGGGCTAGGGCGTTATTTTGTGTCTCTATGTGGATGACATATTAATTTTTCGGACAAGTCTTGATGTGATTCACGAGGTCAAGTCTTTCTTGTCTCAAAATTTTGATATGAAAGATCTAGGAGAGGCTGATGTAATCTTGAACATCAAGCTACTGTAGGGTGAAGATGGGATCACTTTGTCACAATCCCATTATGTGGAAAAGGTTTTGACTCGCTTTGGTTTTGCTGATTGCAAAACTTGTCCAACACCCTATGATCCTAACATTGTGCTTCGAAAGAACAAGAGAATTGCTAGAGATCAGTTGACTTACTCTCAAATCATCGGGTCACTTATGTACCTAGCTAGCGCTACAAGACCAGACATCTCGTTTGCTGTTAGCAAGTTGAGCCGGTTTACTTCTAATCCGGGAGATGATCATTGGCGAGCACTCGAAAGGGTAATGCGTTACTTGAGAGGTACAACAAACTTTGGCTTGCACTATACGGGTTACCCAACAGCGCTGGAAGGGTATAGTGACTCCAATTGGATATCTGACGCTGATGAGATAAAGGCCACAAGTGGATATGTGTTCACTCATGGTGGCGGAGCAGTCTCTTGAAGGTCTTGCAAACAGACTATCTTAACACGCCAACAATGGAAGCGAATTGATCGCTTTAGACACGACCATCGTTGAAGCGAGTGGTTGCGTGAACTCTTGATGGATCTTCCGGTGGTTGAAAAGCTGATTCCGGCTATCCTTATGAACTGTGATAATCAAACAGTGATTGTCAAGGTGAACAGTTCTAAGGACAACATGAAGTCCTCAAGACATGTGAAAAGACGACGGAAGTCTGTCAGGAAATTGAGAAACTCCGGAGTGATAGCGTTGGATTATATCCAAACGGCTAAAAACCTGGCAGATCCTTTTACAAAGGGTTGATCACGGTGTGTGATAGACAATGCATCGAGGGAACTGGGTATGAGACCCACGTGAGTTACACCATAGCGGTAACCCAGCCTATGTGATCGGAGATCCCGTGAATTAGGTCCTGGAGAAAATAAGCTATTGGTTAGCTGGATGAGAGTATAACCTAACCCATTCCATGTGAGATGCAATACTCTCGAAATCTGTATGGCGGGTTGGCATTTGCCTTAATGTTGTTCTGTTGGTTTTAATTAGCGAAGATGTCATCCTACATAGCATCTTGAAAGAACACACATATATGAGCCCGACTGTTGGAAGTCGTAGTCTATGAGACTTGGGTAATCTCTAGTAAGCTCATGAAGAGACCATGGAGTACGACTTATATGTTCCACCCGCGGGGTAGCCTATTGACAGCCAAGTATCAGTTGGCTTTGAGTGAAACTTGTTCACACAAAACTTACAATTCAAGGCGTAATCCATTATCCAAGTTGTGAATGAATGTAGCTTAAATGTCTAGGTGCAATTCAAGACATAGTCCATTGTCACCGAAACACTGGTATATAAACAGTTTTGGAAACAGGCAAACTTGATGGGACTTTCAGATCTGGTGGGGGGTTGTTAGAATTGTTGGGCCTAGCCCATTCAATATCTAAATAATTCCTGAAAAATCTCAAAGGCCCATGTATGCATGATGCATGCGAAATTTCTTTTGTACCATATTGCTAGTGGGAGGAGTGGAGGACATGCTTAAATAGTGGAGCTTGCTCCCTCCCACTAGAGAATGTGATGGGAGAGAGAAATAGAGAATCACACGCCTTCGCCTCACGGCCTCAAGGGCGGGCGGGGGGCGGGGCGGCAGCGTCGCACGACACCTGCGTGAATGGTCCGCCAAACCGACCTCGTGCTTGCGCAAACGCAGCCTCCTTTTTCGCTTTTATTTCTTTTACTCTCCGGATTTTGCGGACGGATATGGAATATACAAATCGTGTTGGACTCGGTCGCGCCCGTTTACGATCCGCTTGCCTCACGTGTTTGCTATATAAATCGCCGCCGCGACCGCGAAGAGAGATCGATCGATCGACCTAGGGTTTGCCACCTTCCTCTGCTGCGCCGCTTGCAGTTCTTCCCCATCCGTGCGCCGCGTGCGCACCGCCGTTCGGGAGAAGCGTGTCTCCGAACCGATCGCCTCGAGCTCCTGACCGGTAGGGTGAATCGAGTTTTGAAGCGCCGCGCGATCGCCGCCGCTTCTTCTTCGCTTCATGAGGACTTCTTTACTACGCCGTCGCGATCTGCGTCGGCACCATCTTCTCCAACACGGCGTCGATTCGGAGAACTGTAACCGACCTCGGCGCAGAACTCGCATCTGCGCGGCGATTTACGACCAAGTCCAGTAAGTCATCTCCTTCGCGAGTTCACCAGAGAGATATACGTGTATTTCTTCTGCACGTGTATCTAGGTTGTGCTTCTGTGGTTTCAACCTGTTTTATCTATCTCCTCAGACGTTGTGCGTGTTATATCTCTTCATTAAAATAAACCTGAAAGTGCTAATTATTCCAACAGTTTTACCAGTTTTTTGGTGAGAGATAGATTTTTGTTTGTTGTATCATATTATTAGCAAAAAAAAAAATCCTTCTTTGGTTAATACTCATAGTGCCCTTTTTTATAATTTCTATATTCAAAACCCAAACCTTTCTGTTTCCTATAATTTCAGCCCAAATTCCAGAGAAGTCAGAAGAGGCCAATTCATTCTGAGCGTGGGGCTAGGATTGATGTGAAAATGCAAGGGGATGCGTCCAAGTGTAGCCGGGACAAGGCACGGACCACTGGACCAAAGAAACAGGTGCAGTAGAGGCTTCACATTCAGAGAGCTTGTTCCCAGTTGCAGATCGACTGCAGTGCCAGCCTTCTGTATGCATCAGACTCTGAATCTCAAGGGACCCATATTGGAATGTGCGTGTCGGGTTGAACGAGTCGCGTGACACAGGAGGTTGGTTCAGGCGAGACATCTTAAGGGGATTCTTCGGCTCTGTTTCTTTCAGCGTAATAATCAGATTATAAGCTGCAGCTTAAAATTTATCATTTTTGTACCGGTTATATTTTGAAATATTCTATAGTTATTTTTTTAAAACTTTGCACAATTTGTCTTAGAGATCTCAAAAATATTTTTTCATAATTTTTTTGGTCCTTTAAATCTTCTATAAAAACACCACAACCTTTTTAGATTATAATCTAACCGCCGAAAGAAACACAGCCTTCATGTCACGCTCGGACCCATCACCCATGCAGGACCCACGCATGAACACACTGATATGAGGGTCAGAACTGAGAAAGAAAGCCATCCAGACTTGAGACTTGCTTCACTTGCCAACTGGTTTATCAAAAACTAGATGAGTACAATGTTACGATAAAATCCAAATTTCACCGTCATAACTATGAGAGAGGGGTCGTATGCATTTAGTTAACGCGTGCACAAGTGTTTTATCGGTGTCCTACTGAGACTCATGACACATAGAATAATTTTAGTACATAAGATGAATTTTTTTTTACGATGGATGGGTAGTGGGTATTTTAGTGAATAAGATAGAGTTGCTGCAATACGATGGCATTAGTGAATAATTTTAATTAACTATGCCATCAATGAAAATCACTCACAAGAAGGGACTTTTTGAGTACTAATAGAGATGCATGAATGCCTACGACAAGAGAAGAATAGAGAGAATAAAAATGGAAGGTTCAGGGTTTCCTGAAAAAGGTTGGATCAAGGATACAACTACTTTGTCTTAAATATTTAGGGCATGTTTAGGGACAAAATATTTTCATACTTTCAAATCTATACCATGGTTTCCAATAAATACCATAATATTTTGTACAATGAAGTGATTGGCTATCTTTTAAAAAAGCTCTATTTTGAAAACCGTGGTTTGCTAGAACCATGGTAGAAGTATTTAAACTCTAGTATAAGCTTAAGTTTTTTACCTCTCTTCTTTCGTCATGGTCAAATTTTTGGTAAAAAAAAAAAACAACCAAACAGTTGTCAGTTCCGAGAAATATCATATTTTCAAAGTAGTTCTATAAAACCACTTGTAAGCCATAGTATTACAAAATCATGGTTCTGAAAACCAAGCTTCCAAACAGGGCCTTGAGCCATCACCACTGGAGTCCTAACTTAGAACGACCTGGCTACTATTCACACCTCCTTTTTCTTTGTCATCTGTATTTTCTCTTATATTTTATTCTCTACAATATCATGACATCCTAACTTACGGCATGTTTGTAAGATCAAGCCTCCCATGGGCTTAATGTTTTGGTAATTGCTGCCAACTGGGTCTCGACAGATCGCATCAAGGCTAAGAATGTTATTTGCTAGCTCTTCTATTTTCCTTGTGTGCGTGTTTGCTTCTGACCCATCCGGCCCATTGATGTCTGCAAGCTCATCTTTCCGGTTGTAGGTACCACTGAGCACAAGTTTCAGTTCATCTGAGTGAGTTCAAGCGGGTTCTAGAGATGCCAGGTGTCCAGGGTTCGAGAGAGTTCCTGAGTGGAATGTTTGTCCAAGGTTCGGGTTTCTTAGCGCCTAAGTCTTCGAAAGTGTTAGGAAGTCTCCGAAAGCCACTTTCCAGCTGTCCAAGTTTTTTCTTAGCGCCTAAGTCACCTGGGTTCCTGCCTAAGCTATTCCAAGTGTTCCCGCCGAGACCACAAAGCGACAAAGTCCAAAAATCGAAGCCCTAGACGAAGCCGAGAGAGAGAGAGGTGTCCGAGGGTGCCGGAGAGTGGTTTCTATAGAATTTAGGGTCTATCCTTTTAGAAATAGGTGGTGAAACTTAGTTAGTTGGATAGCCCTTTCTCTTAGCTTTCCGGAATGCCCAAGATCATAAAAAACGGAGTTCGGGAGCAAAAGATATGAATTTTTTAGCAAACTCTCAAATTTTGAACCTCATAGGACGGCGTCCGATAACTTACAGGACGGCGTCCGATGACGTACAAATTTGGCCAAAATCTTGTCGGACGGAGTCCGATAAGCCGACGGACGACGTCCGACAGAGCACAATTTTGGCCTAAAAAATCTTGTCGGACGGAGTCCGATAAGCCGTCGGATGGCGTCCGACAGAGCAGAATTTTCGCCTAAAACCCTGGTCGGACGGAGTCCGATAAGCCGTCGGACGGCGTCCGACAGAGTACGAATTTGGGACAAAATCTAATCGGACGGCGTCCGATGAGCTCTGGACGGGGTCCGATGGATTGATCTGGATCTCGAGAAAATGAATCTGAGCCGTCCATTGCTAGGGTTTCGCCTTGTGCCTATAAATAGGGGCTTGGAGCATGGGAGAAATTTGAGAGAGCCTAATCTAGCAGCCACCCCTTGCCCTAGCCACCAAGAGAGCTCCTCCCATGGTTCCCATCTCCACCTAGGGTTCCATGTGCTTGAGAGATTGAGAGGGAGAAGAAGAGAGGAAGAGGAAGAAGTAGGTGCCCCCTACCTCCTCTCATCCATTCCCAAGGTTTGCCTCTTCTCCCATGGTGTTCTTGCCCTAGTTTTCATGGTGGGAGAGAAGGGATAGTGGTGAGAGACGGTCTCCGATCTTGTGCTCTTGGGACTTCGCCGCCGGAGAGATCGTCGTCACGCCATGAGCTTCATCAACCGAACGACTACATTAACCGTTCCGCAAACCCACCATCCGTTGGTGGTCACCGTCTTGTGTAGGGGTGCATCCTCTCCATCCGTTGGAGTCACAAGTCCGCCGTGTGTCGGCGGCCACCTCCGTGTGTCGGTGGTGCCAAGGTGTCCGTGTGTCGGAGCCAAATCCTCCATGTGTTGGGGGTACCTCATGTGTTGAGGTGAAATCCACCGTGTGTCGGTGGTCGGTGCCGTGTGTCGGTGCGGTGGGGTGAGAGCTCTCGCGTGTGAGAGAACTCGCCTGCAGTGAAGGTTTGGAGCTCGCCACCATGTGTTGGTGAAGAGCTAACACGAGTGGATTGAGGGCTAGGAACGAAAGGGTTCCGACTTCTCTGTGAGAAGTTTCCTCAACGGAGACGTAGGTGTTCATGTGTTGAGCACCGAACTTCGGGAAACAACTCGGTTTGAGCCTTTTTGTCTCATTTATTTACTTCCGCACATTAACTTGATCGATTGCATGTGAGTGCCATCGAGCCTCCTAGTAGTCGCTTGTGTCTCATTGTGATCGCTTCCGCAACTAGACTCTAAATCCATTGATAGCTTGGGTTCCTAATTTGATTAATTAAGCAAGCGAATTGAGTGAAATAAAATTTGAAAAGAGCCGATTCACCCCCTCTCGGCCTAGGATCCTTACAAGTGGTATCAGAGCCAGGTTCTCTATTTGTGCTTAACCGCATTAGAGATGGCCGACGGGGGTAGTATCGCTAGTAATCGAATACCTTTGTTCAATGGATCTCACTTTACTTTCTGGAAAAGACGCATGGCTGTTTATCTCCAATCTATGGGCTTAGATGTTTGGAAGGTTGTAGAGTCTCCTCTAGGCTTCACACTTGCGAATGACACAGCTCCCACACCTGAGCAAACTAGATTGCTTGAACTAGATGCTAAAGTTATGAATGCACTGTTCTGTGGTTTGAGCATGGATGTGTTCGATAGAGTTAGCAACCTTCCCACTGCATACGTTGTTTGGACATCACTTATAGAAATCTACGAGGGAACAGCCTCTGTCAAAGAGGGCAAGTTGGTGGTAGTTAAGAAAAAATTTGATCAATTTAGGATGCTTCCTAATGAGAATGTTAATGAGATGTTTTCTAGGCTTAACCCCATAATCAACGAGCTCAAGGGGCTCGGTTCTTCTCTGTCAGATGTTGATGTGTGCAGGAAGATGATCAGGGTGCTGCCAAGACAAGAGTACCATGATATCATCACGTATCTCTCCAACAGTGGCGAAGTCGAGAAGCTTGCTCCCACAGCTCTCCTGAGCAAGCTCACGGCTCATGAGATGCTCATCATTGAGCCTGGGGCACCACCTGCACCTGAGAAGAACAAGGTTGTTGCACTCAAGGCGAGTGGATCCAGGCAGAGTGACACTAAGATAAGCTCCGCTGAAGATGGTGGAGGGATGACCCTGAGTCAGTTTGAAGCCGGATTTGAGCAACTGGGGCTGTTCATGAAGAATGCTGGGAAGTTCATGAACAACAATGGATTTGGGGACAAGAGGAGGTCCGGAAGAAATTCATATGCATCACTCCGATGCTATGAGTGTCAAAGAAAAGGGTCACATAGCTTCAATGTGCCCTTAGAAAGAAAACATCAAGTACAAGGAGAAGGGAAAGGACAAGGGTGATGGTGAGAAGCTGAAGCACAAGAAGAAAGACAGGAGGAAGAGTTTCCAAAAGTCAGGCTTCAAGGGCTTCTCCAAGCAAGGTAAGAGGCTGGCTTTTGTGGGGGAGTGGGTCACAGACGACAGTTCTAGTGACTCTCCAGTTTCTGATGATGAGTAGGAGTCAAGTGGCCAAGGATTGGCCGGCATGGCAATCACTCAGGCCGTGCCACCACCGCCAGCCTTCCCTCCAAGATGCCTCACGGCCGTCACCGAGTCTCAAGTGTGGTACTCCGATGATGATGAGTTTGCTTCCTCTACTTCCACTACACCAGAGGCGACATCGACTCCGACCAACACCGCTAAGTGCTTGATGGCCAAGCCAACTACCAATGAGGTTTGTAACTCTGACTCTGATCCCGATGATGAGGAGGAAACTGCTCAGGCTTACCTTGCTCAAGCACTTGAATTTCTTGAAAAAGAAAGATCAAGAAGTATGAGACTTCAGGAGCGTCTTAACAATTTGGATGCTAGGTTCAATGATCTTGTGTCTAAGTATGAATCACTAGAAACTGAACATGACATCATGGTAGGCTCTAGTAATGCTATGATTAAGAAGTCAAATGTACTTGAAGAAGAAAATAGGGCTATGAATGAGTCGGTAGAACATCTTCTTGCTACAATTCATGAGCTTATGGTTAATAATGAGCGGCTTGTAGCCGACAATGCTTCCATGATTGCTTTGCCTGTCGCTCAATTTGTTGATGTTTCTGAATGTCATGCTTTGGTTGATACTTTGCCTGCTACCTTGCCTGTTTCTAGTGATGTTGTTGATGATGCTCCTGCTTGTGCCATAACTGCTGCACCACCTAGAATTGATAGCTCTACTTCTTGTGACGACTTGATTGACTTGACCCTGATTGCTTCTAGCTCTAGTGGTTCTTCTAGCAATGCTCATGATTGTACTCCTGACAATTGCAAATTTGCTTTAGCCGTTAGGGAACTAGCTATTGAGAATGGTGAACTTAGAGCTAAACTTGAGAAATTTAATAAAGGACTTGGGAAGTGCTATGAGGGTAGCCTAGCCTTGGATAAGATGCTCAAGGAACAAAGAAAACCTTCTCAAAAGGGTGGCTTGGGTTTTACCCCTGAGAAGCCAAAGGGGAGGAAGAAATCAAGTTTTTCTCGAGCATCTACCAGTAGGCAAGGTTACTATCATGCTCATCCCAAGAAGAGAAGCAACTCTGAGTCTAACAACTTGCACACTAGCAACAATGTTTCTAGAATGCACAATGGGCACAACACATGGCATGATTATAGACTCAACACTTAGCACGGACCTACTAGGCACTATAATTCCACGACATGGCTGACGGCGTGTTCACCGCTCAACCACTGCGGATCACACCCCTGGCCAGATTTCTATCCTGCTAGCCTATCAGCCGCGCTCAGTTCGATCGATTGAGCCTGGGACGCAGCAAGGAGCAACACACGGGGATTACCCAGGTTCGGACCCCCTTGCGGGTAATAGTCCTACTCCTGCTGAGCCTTAGCTTTCTTGTTGTTGTGGTTGAATGGAATGTGTTTACAGAATGTTTCGAATGCACGTATGCTAGTGCAGCGTACCCTCTTCCCTCTCTCTCCTCTCCTTTTATACAAGCTTTGAACTGGCGGAGAGAGCCGAGGGGGTAGGCAAGATCTGAAGATTTTAGTACATCGACGAGACACAACAGAGAGATTTAAAACGTGCAGCCGCTTACGCCGAAGCGGCGCCGCTTCACGAGCCATAGTGGCCACCCACCCGCACAATACACCGGTGAGGTGCAGGTGGGGCCACTGCTCCTCCTGACGCGGGCGGCCATCTCAAGCAAACCTTCTCTCTGCCGGTCAATTATTCTGCGCCACAAGGATGTACCGCCGATCGGCAGGGTCATCAGAAGCGTAATCATTTCTTCCGCCGCCTATCCGCTGTGAAGTCGATAATGCGCTCGTCCTTCGCAGCAGGAGAGCCTTCGCCGAAGACTCCTTCCGCAACGCCTCGCCACGGGCCCCGCTGACATGGGGGGCCCTATGCGCGCGCGAGGCCGCCCACACGCCTACCGGGCGCGGGGCCTCGCCGCTGCGGCTGATGGGCTTCGCCCCACACGGGACTCGGTCGTCCGCTTTGACGTGGGGGACCTCGCTTAGTCTTCAGGGCTCGCCACGCGCTGGGGCCTTGTCGCCTCGCCGACGCGGGGCCGCCGCTGATACGCCAGGGCTCGCCCACGCTGGGTTCTGTCGCCACCGACGCGTGGGGCCTCGCCGACGCTTCGAGGGCTCGCCACGCCAGGGGGTTTTATCGCTTTGACGACGCAGTAGGCTCGCTTGATACGCCGTGGGGCTCGCCCACACGCTGGTCTCGATCGCCCACCGACGCAAGGGGCCTCGACGGTCTTCTAGGGCTCGCCACGCCGGGCCTTGTCGCCACCGACGCGCGGGGCCCGCTGATACGCCGTGGGCTCGCCCACACGCTGGGTCTGTCGCCCACTTTGACGCGTGGGGCCCTCGCCGGTCTTCTAAGGGCTCGCCACGCCGCTTTGAGGGCCTTGTCGCCCGCCGACGCGCGGGGCCCGCTTGATACGCCTTTGGGGCTCGCCACACGCTGGGTCTGTCGCCACCGACGTGTGGGGCCCTCGCCCGGCGCCTGAGGGCTCGCCACGCCACTGGGCCTTGTCGCCCGCCTGACGCGTGGGGCCTGCTTGATCTTTACAGGACTCTTTGCACCCTGGTATTTATTACACCGACAATGGCAACCTAGGAATCAATATGCTTGGCAATATGCTTCTAGGTACAACAATTGGAATGGTACTCCTCCTATGCTATACAACATTTGGCAAGCTCCTTCTCTACCTAGCTTCTGGAATGGTTCTCCTAGACAAAACTTTGCTAGGCAAGCTCCACCTAAGAACTAAGCTAGGAACATTCCCAAGCACACCAAACCCAAGCTTCCAAGAGCTAATGCTGAGTTGTATGATCACTATTTGCTTAGGGTGAATGACAAGGGTAAGGTTGTCGCTAGATATGCTGGCCTGAGAGCTGAGAATGAGCATAAGGCACATGTTTGGGTGTCTAAATCATTGATTGATCGTTTTGCTCCTTTTGCTTCTAGTTTGAAGGCTAACCCTCGGAGACCTCCTGTGTGGGTCCCTGAGTCACATAAGTGATCTCTTCTCATGACAGTGAACTACGGAGTGGAGGTGCCATTGGATTATCGACAATGGTTGCACCCAACACATGACCTAAGAACCCCTATTGTTCACCTCAATAGGGAGGAAGGCAAGATTCCCCCCCAAGGTCACTTTTGGAGATGGAAGTAAGAGCAAAGTACTTGGAGTTGGAAAGGTAGCAATCTCTTCAGAACTTTCAATTGACAATGTGCTACTAGTGAAAACTTTGAGCTATAATCTTCTCTCTGTTGCCCAAATATATGATTTGGGGTTCCATTGTAATTTCTCACCTGAGGGTTTGTTGGTTTTAGACAAAAATGACAAAATTGTGTTCAAAGGCTTTCGTTTTGAAAACTTGTTTCTTGTGAACTTTCATGAGCCTGCTGCATCCGTCTCGACTTGCCTTGTTGCCAAAGTCTCTCTTGGTTGGCTTTGGCATAGGCGTCTTGGACATGTTGGCATGGCAAATTTAAAGAAACTTTCAAAAACGAGTTGGTTCTCGGGGTGCAAGATGTGACATTCGAGAAAGACAAGCTTTGCAGTGCCTGTCAGGCCGGCAAGCAAGTGGCAAGCTCACATCCTGCCAAGAATGTCATGTCTACATCTCGACCTCTTGAGCTTATACACATAGATCTTTTCGGGCCAACAACATATGTGAGTATCGGGGGAAATCTTTATTGCTTAGTCATTGTTGATGACTTCTCCCGATACACTTGGGTTTTCTTTCTACCTGACAAAACTCCAACCGAAGATGTTTTCAAAAAGTTCGTAAAGAAAGCCCAAAATGCTTTTGATTGTATCCTCAAGAAGGTGAGAAGTGACAATGGAACGGAGTTCACTAACACTTCGGTTGAGTTGTTCTGTGATGAGCTAGGTATTGATCACCGCCTCACCACCTACACTCCTCAGCAAAATGGGGTGGTTGAGAGGAAGAACAGGACACTCATTGAAATGGCGAGGACAATGTTAGATGAATACAAGACTTCACATCTGTTCTGGGCTGAAGCAATCAACACAGCCTGTCACTGCATCAACAGGCTGTACCTTCACAAGCTCCTGAAGAAGACGTCCTATGAGCTGCTAGTGGGAAGACGACCCAATGTCTCCTACTTCAGGGTTTTTGGCTGCAAGGTCTATATCAAGAAGAAGTGGGAGCACTTGGGCAAGTTCCAGAGCAGAGTGGACACGAGAGTCTTCTTAGGGTATTCAGCCAGAGGGTCTTCATTCAGGGTGTACAATGAGGGCGGTGGTCAGATTGAGGAGACCTGCGATGTGAAGTTCGATGAGTCAAATGGGAGCCAAGGGGAGCGTGAGAACCTGGATGATGTGGATGGTGAGCAGTTGGTTAGAGCGGTGGAGGAGATGCCAGCTGGTGATGTGAGGCCAGTAGAGGCTCAGAGGGAGACCGAGACTGTTCCACCACCTCTCACCCCTGAACCAGTGCTAGAGTCAGGGGGAGCCTCACCTCAGGCTCCAGAGGTAGAGACAGCTTGTGAGCCAGATGCAGAAGCAGAATCAGATGAGCCACCACCTCAGTTGATAAGGTCCCATCACACCATTGCTCGTGATCATCCAGTTGATCAAGTGATCGGTGACCCGACTCGAGGAGTACAGACCAGATCTAGGACGGCAAGTTTCTGTGAGCACACGGCGTTTGTGTCTGAGCTTGAGCCAAAGAAAGTGGAGGAGGCGCTGAGTGACCCAGACTGGATCAATGCGATGCATGAGGAGCTGAACAACTTTGAGAGGAACAAAGTCCGACCTTGGTGAAAAGGCCAAGTGATCGCAACGTGATTGGCACCAAGTGGGTATTCAAGAACAAGCAAGATGAGTTTGGCTTGGTGGTGCGCAACAAGGCTAGGGCCGGTCGCTCGTGGCTTCACACGATCGAGGGAGTTGATCGGTGACACCTATGCTCCGTGGCCCGTCTGGATGCTATCAGACTGCTTGTGACATTTGCAACGTGTCACAACATCGTCCTCAAGCAGATGGATGTGAAAAGTGCTTTCCTCAACGGGTACATTGGAGAGCTAGTGTATGTGGAGCGACCTCCGGGTTTGAAGATCCTCAAAGACCCGGATCATGTGTACAAACTGTCGAAGGCTTTGTATGGTCTCAAACAAGCTCCCAGGGTATGGTATGAAAGGTTAAGAGATTTCCTCATCTCCAAGAGCTTCATAGTTGAAAAAGTTGACTCGACCCTATTCACCAAGGTGGTGAATGGAGATCTGTTCCTCTGCCAGGTCTATGTGGATGACATCATCGTCGGCAGTTCCAATGGGTCTTTGGTCGTAGATTTCAGTGAGATGATGAGCAAAGAGTTCGAAATGTCAATGATGGGTGAGCTGAACTTCTTCTTGGGTTTTCAAATCAAGCAACTCAAAACCGGGACCTTCATATGCCAAGAGAAGTATATTCACGACCTCCTCAAGCGATTCAACATGAGTGACTGCAAGCCAATCCGGACACCAATGGGGACGAACTGCCACATCGACCTCAACGAAGAAGGTAAACATGTCGACCAAAAGCTTTACCGTTCCAAGATTGGTGCTTTGCTCTATTTGACTGCATCTAGGCCGGACATCATGTTTAGTGTGTGCATGTGCGCTAGATTTCAAGCCTCCCTTAGAGAAATGCATATGACTGCTGTGAAACGAATCCTTCGAGACCTGAAACACACACCTAGCATAGGCCTTTGGTTCCCGAAGGGTGCGCGTTTTGAGCTCCTAGGCTATTCTGACACAGATTATGCCGGGTGCAAGATTGATCGCAAGAGCACTTCCGGGGCATGTCATTTCTTGGGTAGGTGTCTTGTGTCATGGGCGTCAAAGAAACAGAACTCCGTGGCGCTATCTACTGCTGAGGATGAATATATAGCGGCGGGAGTTGTCAGCACAACTTCTTTACTTGACACAATCACTGTTTGACTTTGGGCTTAAACTTGACCATGTGCCTCTCCTATGCGACAATGAGAGCGCGGTGAAGATAGCGTGCAACCCGGTCCAACACTCACGGACCAAGCACATTGATGTCCGCCATCATTTTCTTCGGGACCATGTGGCAAAGGGCGACATTGTGCTTGAACACGTGCGGACGGAGGACCAGCTTGCCGACATCTTTACCAAGCCACTCGATGAGGCACGATTCTGCAAATTGAGAAATGAATTGAACATTTTAGACAAGTCAAATATTGCTTGAGTTGATCGTGTGGCTATGTCATTCATTGCAAATCTTTTGAAACCAGTTTGAGCATTTAGGTGCTTTGCTTGTTATACTGGATGTTATTCATTTGACTATATGTTCATCACATGAAATTGATAGCTATAGCATGTGTTTACCTTGTCACTAGCTCAACTTGTGCTTAACTCAATATATCATGCAATTGGAAGCCATGAGCATGTGTTAGGAGGGCTATAGCTTCTAGTCTTATTTGATTGCTCTAAACTTTTTGGTGGATCATGTGCTTCTAAGTCTAGATTGTGTTCTTCCATTTTGCACATGTCTTTACTTCGCTAACTTGAGCAATTTTGAGAAAATGTTGAGCCAAAATTACAAAATGTGCTAAAATGTGAATAAAAGCCACAATTGGTCATACATGTCTCACCAATGCCTCCTCGATGAGATAGCTTGCCATGGCACTAGGCATGAACTTAGGGAGAGATTTGGATGACCGAGACGCTCATCTTCAGTGTCATGCTGGGTGGCGTTGCCTATGGTTTGAGACATGGCAAAATTTGAGAAAATGCAAAGTGCAAAAATGTAAAATCTTTTCAAAAAATGAGCTCAACCAAAAATGTTTTTAGTCTCAAATAGGCACGGTGATAGCATGTGTAGCTTGGATTGCACCTTCTAGTGCTATGGAGCATCATGTGTCCCCTTTGGGTTTTGGAGCAACTCTTGATACTTCTAGCTATAGTTCACCTTATATTTGCTCCAGGTCATAATAACTTGAATTACACATCTATCAATTTTGCTCTAGTTGATCTTGTGACATTGTGACCTTGAGATGGCTAGATTTTGAGTGTGGTGGACTTATGTGCATGTTTGCACTAGTATAACCTCCCAAGCTCTTAATTTGCTGTTAATCCCATGTTTTGCTACTTTGTGGTAATTGATGCCAAAATGGGAGAAATAAAGGCAAATCCATGCTTTGGAAACAATCCATGCTTTGGAAACACTTTGGGCATTGTTATGTTTTAGGATGCAAAGGGGGAGAATTCACTTTGAGTTACAAGTGATATCTTAGGAGATGCTTTGCCCCATGTTGTGATGCGATAGTATTCTCAAGTAGTATGCATTGATTTAGGGGGAGCTTATGTCTATTTTTGCATTGGCATGGAGCAATGTTTCTGAGTTAACCCATTGCACCAGAGATTGTATTTGTGCTTTGTCATGTTGGATTTGCAGGTGTTGTCATCATTTACCAAAAAGGGGGAGATTGTAAGATCAAGCCTCCCATGGGCTTAATGTTTTGGTAATTGATGCCAACTGGGCCTCGACGGATCGCATCAAGGCTAAGAATGTTATTTGCTAGTTCTTCTATTTTCCTTGTGTGCAGAAATCGCTTCGCCCATCCGCCCATTGATGTCTGCAAGCTCATCTTTCTGGTTGTAGGTCCCACTGAGCACAAGTTCCAGTTCATCTGAGTGAGTTCGAGCGGGTTCTAGAGATGCCAGGTGTCCAGGGTTCGAGAGAGTTCCTGAGTAGAATGTTTGTCCAAGGTTCGGGTTTCTTAGTGCCTAAGTCTTCGAAAGTGTTAGGAAGTCTCCGAAAGCCACTTTCCAGCTGTCCAAGTTTTTTCTTAGCGCCTAAGTCACCTGGGTTCCCGCCTAAGCTATTCCAAGTGTTCCCCCCAAGACCACAAAGCGACAAAGTACAAAAATCGAAGCCCTAGACGAAGCCGAGAGAGAGAGAGGTGTCCGAGGGTGCCGGAGAGTGGTTTCTATAGAATTTAGGGTCTATCCTTTTAGAAATAGGTGGTGAAACTTAGTTAGTTGGATAGCCCTTTCTCTTAGCTTTTCGGAATGCCCAAGATCATAAAAAAGGAGTTCGGGAGCAAAAGATATGAATTTTTTAGCAAACTCTCAAATTTTGAACCTCATAGGACAGCGTCCGATAACTTACAGGACGGCGTCCGATGAAGTACAAATTTGGCCAAAATCTTGTCGGACGGAGTCCGATAAGCCGACGGACGGCGTCCGACAGAGCATAATTTTGGCCTAAAAAAATCTTGTCGGACGGCGTCCGACAAAGCACAATTTTGGCCTAAAACCCTGGTCGGACGGAGTCCGATAAGCCGTCGGACGGCGTCCGACAGAGTACGAATTTGGGACAAAATCTAATCGGACGGCGTCCGATAAGCTCCGGACGGGGTCCGATGGATTGATCTGGATCTCGAGAAAATGAATCTGAGCCGTCCATTGCTAGGGTTTCGCCTTATGCCTATAAATAGAGGCTTGGAGCACGGGAGAAACTTGAGAGAGCCTAATCTAGCAGCCACCCCTTGCCCTAACCACCAAGAGAGCTCCTCCTATGGTTCCCATCTCCACCTAGAGTTCCATGTGCTTGAGAGATTGAGAGGGAGAAGAAGAGAGGAAGAGGAAGAAGTAGGTGCCCCCTACCTCCTCTCATCCATTCCCAAGGTTTGCCCCTTCTCCCATGGTGTTCTTGCCCTAATTTTCATGGTGGGAGAGAAGGGATAGTGGTGAGAGACGGTCTCCGATCTTGCGCTTTTGGGACTTCGCCGCCGGAGAGATCGTCGTCACGCCACGAGCTTCATCAACCGAACGACTACATCAACTGCTCAAACCCACCATCCGTTGGTGGTCACCGTCTTGTGTAGGGGTGCATCCTCTCCATCCGTTGGAGTCACAAGTCCGCCGTGTGTCGGTGGTGCCAAGATGTCCGTGTGTCGGAGCCAAATCCTCCATGTGTTGGGGGTACCTCATGTGTTGAGGTGAAATCCACCGTGTGTCGGTGGTCGGTGCCGTGTGTCGGTGCCGGTGGGGTGTGAGAGCTCTCGCGTGTGAGAGAACTCGATTCCGTGTGAAGGTTTGGAGCTCGCCTACCATGTGTTGATGAAGAGCTACCACGAGTGGATTGAGGGCTAGGAACGAAAGGGTTTCGACTTCTCTGTGTGAGAAGTTTTCTCAATGGAGACGTAGGTGTTCATGTGTTGAGCACCGAACTTCGGGAAACAATTCGGTTTGTGCCTTCTTGTCTCATTTATTTACTTCCGCACATTAACTTGGTCGATTGCATGTGAGTGCCATCGAGCCTCCTAGTAGTCGCTTGTGTCTCATTGTGATCGCTTCCGCAACTAGACTCTAAATCCATCGATAGCTTGGGTTTCTAATTTGACTAATTAAGCAAGCGAATTGAGTGAAATAAAATTTGAAAAGAGCCGATTCACCCCCCTCTCGGTCTAGGATCCTTACAATGTTTAATGTGAGCACTTATTTATGGACTATTTCGTTTCTATTTATCAACTTTTCGACTATTATCCTACTTGTCTCTATATTTCTCTTTTTTTATATTGTTATCTCTATCCTACTATTATACTATTAGGTACCATCAAATACGTACTACTGTTGTAAGGACCATTTGACACATTGTTAGGATGATACGGCTCGAGATGGCCCAAGACGTACAATAGTACTAAAAAACACGACTCAAAAGCCTCTCCAAATAGCTGGGTTGTGCCACTGCCTTAGGCCAAGGAAAGTGATGGGTAGCTCCAAAGATAGTACTACCTCCTTTTTTTTTGTTTGACATCTTTGACTTTTCGATACGCCTTTGACCATTCATCTTATTTAAAAATTTAATGCAAAGATGCAAAAAATAAGACATATTCAAAGGACCTCTATTGATAAAACAAACCACAACAAAATAAATGATAAAGACATATTCCAAGTATCTCTATTGATAAAACAAACCACAACAAAATAAATAATATTTACAAAAATAATTTGAATAAGACGAATGGTCAAAGACGTGTCAAAAAGTAAAAGACGTCAAAAAAAAAAAACTGAGGGAGTACCATTGTGGTGACATGATCAATGCAAATGGCCGGGAATGCATACACGATGGAAGTAGCATAAGAAAGAAGAAAGTCTGGCGCAAGTGCGAGACGGCCCATGACATTGAAGCGAGAGGCCTTTACAATGGCTGCTTTGCATTGGACCGTACGTCACTTCAAATCTAGCAAAGTGTCGCCGCTCGGGTTAGCACCATACCCACGCGGTGTGCACCCAGCTGCGCAGATGAGCTGCTTGCTACGTTGCTCATCCTATGCATTATCAAAATGCTTCTTGCTTCACCCCTCCTCCAACCGGTAGCCTCCGAAGCAACTATATACTCCCTCCGTTTTAAAATATAAGGCATATAAATTTTTGTCGCGACCTTTAACGCATAACTTTGATCATTATTTGCTCTCACAATATATTATTAATAACCAAAAAAACTAACATCATACGAAAGTACTTTCAAATATGAATCCAATTGTATAACATGCGCAACACTAAACATATATTTTTTAGTTTAATTATTAGTCAAAAGTTACAAACGTTAAATTTTTCTAAATACATGCACACCTTATATTTTAAAACAGAGAGAGTATATACTAAAGGCCTGTTTGGCTACCGGCTAACATTGTCTAACCTAACCTTAGCAAAGTGTGGTAAGACACAAAAGTGTGGCGAAGAAATTTGGGGCCACAGCAATCGGGCACATCTGTTTCGCTTTGTTCAACGAAACTATGGCTGTCCTCGTGCTCCTTCCAAGTTCCATCTCCACGTGTCCCTACCACTGGCTAACACCCATCTCGTCAACGAGCCAGGCATGAAGGCGTAGAACAGATTCGCCTCGCCCTCGGAACTCGTGCGCCGCTGACTTCCCCGGCACTGCACAGCTGCACACGGTGCACCAGCACCACTCGAATCGATCACACTTCAGACTTCACCAGTTCGCACTTCGCAGTGGGAGGAGTGTCAGTGTGTCACTCGCCGTCGCCGGCACCGGCACCGGCACGCCCCGAAATCCTCGTCCCATTCTCCCATGGCGGTGGCCGGCGTGGGGCGGCCGGGGAGGCAGCAGCAGGCGCGGGGGAAGCAGATGCAGCGAGCCGTCAACAACGTCAAGGTCACCCTCATCTGCGCCTTCGTCACCATCCTCGTGATCCGCGGCGCCGTCGGCGGCAAGCTCCTCGCCTACGGCGGCGGCGGCGGCGAGCTCGACTCCGACCGCGCAGCGGCCGGCGCCGCCGTCGTCGAGGACATCGAACGCATCCTCCGCGAGATCCGCTCCGGCGACGACGAGGCGGAGCTTGCGGCGGCAGAGGCATCTGCCGGCGCCGCCGAGACCGCCACGCCGGCGACGGCGAGCCACACCCTCGGCCCCAGAGTCACGCGCTGGAACGCCAGGCGGCGGCGGTGGCTGTACAACAACCCAGGCTTCCCGTCCCGCGACGCGCGCGGCAACCCGCGGATCCTCCTCGTCACCGGCTCGCCGGCGGCGCCGTGCGATGACCCGATCGGCGACCACTACCTGCTCAAGTCCACCAAGAACAAGATTGACTACTGCCGCCTCCACGGCATCGAGATCGTGCACGGCATGGCGGACCTCGCCGGCGTCGGCTGGGGCAAGCTGCCGCTGCTCCGCCGCCTGATGCTGGCTCACCCGGAGGTGGAGTGGCTGTGGTGGATGGACGGCGACGCGCTCTTCACCGACATGGCCTTCGAGCTCCCCCTCGCGCGCTACGATGGCAGCAACCTCGTCGTCCATGGCCACCCCTACCTCCTCTTCGAGCGGCGCTCCATGGCCGCCCTCAACACCGGCAGCTTCCTCCTCCGCAACTGCCAGTGGTCGCTGCAGCTGCTCGACGCGTGGGTCGGGAAGGCGCCGGCGACGGCCGGCGAGCCGGACGACGACCAGGCGGCGCTGATCCACCTTCTGGTGGCGGAGAAGCCGCGGTGGTCGGAGAAGGTGTACCTGGAGAGCGAGTACCACCTGCACGGGAACTGGGCGGCATTGGTGGACAGGTACGAGGAGATGGCGGCGGAGCACCACCCGGGGCTCGGCGACGAGCGGTGGCCTTTGGTGACGCACTTCGTCGGGTGCGACCCCTGCGGCGGCGGTGGCGGCGAGTACCCGCCGGAGCGGTGCCTCGCCGGGATGGAGCGCGCCTTCAACTTCGCCGACGACCAGGTGCTCAGGCTGTACGGCTTCCGGCACACGTCGCTGGCGAGCACCGAGGTGAGGCGGTCGCTGCGGGTCGCGAACCGGACGGCGAGCCTGCTCGAGGCCGACGAGGTGGATGACCGGAGCCGGAGCGAGACACTCGGAGGGATCCATCAGAGGCTCTGGACTCTGCTAGGATTTCTCAGCTAAGCTAGATCAAAACGAACATTTTCTTCGATCCAAAATTCTCATCTTCTTTGCAAAAAAGGAAAAAAAAATCTGATCTTTTGACGCTCAAATCCTGCATTGAGCTGTGAGGTACTCTGCTCTGCTCTGTGTGTTTGGGTAGCTGCATCATAGTTGTCTCCGTGGAGGCAACACAAATGCAGCAACCATCCAACATGCCAACATGGATGGTGATGATTGATTAACCAGGCATCAGACCGCTTTACATGCATGATGATCCTCTCTCTTGGTCATGGCAGCCAGTACAAATTGGTAGTACAGATGCAAGCTAGGTTTCTGTCCACTGTGAAGCACTGAAATCATCGTTGTTTCGGACTTTCGATGCTTGCTGCCGATTGCCAGGGCCCAAAATAAAATAGGATATCATTAGCCCATGGGCCATCAAGATGCCATGGGTATTTATTAATGACCTTCTTCGACGTAATTAATGTGGCGACGCATCGTGAGCTCTGCCGCCTCCTCGACGCCTATTCGTTTGTAGTAGGAGAGAAATTTCCATGGAAGCAGCGAAGCATCGTATTCCCGAGGACAATAAAAGACACGTCGTGGTAGTAGTACGAGGTTAATTTGGCTTTCGATCACCAAGATTTGTGTACTAAATTTGTTGTCAAAGGTTGATTCTGGCTAGTAAAATTGGTATATTTATCTTCGCATCGTCCTGTCCTACGTTATCTTCGTGCTCACCATAGAATTTTAGTCGCCTGCTCCATGAAGTATCAGCAAAAGACGTTCATGATGCAGCGATCATCTTATCGAGAACGGTCTATTACTCCTACTATACTAGCCATGAAAAAACTTGTTGTCCAGGTTAGATTCAGATATTTCTTTACCGGCCAACCATTTTAGTGTACCCCTATATTAAAAAAGATCTTAGTATTTTTTATCACAAGAAGCTCTTGAAACCAAATTTTAATACTAGTATTTTCGGTCGGCCTTGCCCGATGTCCAGGATGTTTTACATTACTAGTCGAGTGGTCGTGCATTCCAATGGAGTTTAAATAAATATAGTTAGATTATAGTTATGTGTATGATTTTCTCAATCAATGATGGAGTTTTAATCCTTATAATTTAAATTGTAGATATTATACAGGATTAATGTACAAATCCTATTGATTTTCTCATTGATGGAATTTTAAATTCTAATTAATGTTTGGATTATTAATATTACAAAACTAAATTAATAAAGCTCTTTTATGCTACACGTCAATGATATACTACAAAGGTGGTAACTAGTAACGTGTCCCGCGCATTTGCACGCCGAGCTCTCGTGTTTGATATGGATTCCTTTACAATCTGAAATTTGATATGAACTCTTTTAAAATTATTTTTTTATTATTGTAGTGGATATGGACTATTCTTTTAACCTAAGCCGTTATAATTCGGACCTACAATAATCGATGGCGTAGATCTTTCTTTTTCTCTCCAATTAATGTGAGATTTTATAGTACTTTTATTATCAACGTAGTGGCCCCATTTAACTTTACTTTAATATAATAATAATAACGAGCAAGGTGGCTCGCGCATTTGCGTGACTAGATTTGTGTCAACATTAGAGTTTATCTCTAACTAATAATCTCTTTTAGGATAATCTCCAACTCATAATCTATCTTTAATATATCAGATCAGATTTAGATTTTATCTCTAATATATTAATATGATAATCTGGGTGATTCAATATTAACCGCTAGATTTACATAATATTGTCCACATTCACGATCTAGATCTTTTCAATATTGACCACTATATTTACATAATGTTATCCACATTGAACGATGTAGATATTTTCTTTTTCCTGATTAACATGGAAATCTCTAGTTTTTTTTTATTAATGTGGGAATTTGTAGGATTTTAAGATTAATATGATTGCTTCGTTTAACGATGTAGATATCCACATTGAACGATGTAGATATCTACATTGAATGTGGGAACGATGTAGATATCCACATTGAACGATGTAGATATTTTCTTTTTCCTGATTAACATGGAAATCTCTAGTTTTTTATTAATGTGGGAATTTGTAGGATTTTAAGATTAATATGATTGCTTCGTTTAACCCTACTTTATGTAGATAGATAGATAGATAGATTTATATCTAACCGTTCCTTTAAAAGGGCATGTCACACGGATTCATCACTCGGATTCGGTTAGAAGGATTTCCTCTAAATTTAAG
This sequence comes from Raddia guianensis, assembly GCA_036346415.1. Classification (NCBI taxonomy): domain Eukaryota; kingdom Viridiplantae; phylum Streptophyta; class Magnoliopsida; order Poales; family Poaceae; genus Raddia; species Raddia guianensis. The sequence goes on along the minus strand of CM070543.1, from coordinate 27,597,631 downwards.
ACTTTGAGAAGAGGTTTAAAATCTTGGAGTAGGAATGTCTCTGCTTTTACCTATTCTCATTGCCAATTGCAATGCGGAGATCCAAGTGTTTGATTTACTGGCTGAGAATAGACCTCTTTTTACTACCGAGTCCGGCTTAAGGCCACGGTGTTAAATCAGCTATCTACCTTATTGGTTGCTTAAAATACTTATTGGTGTTAGCGTAACACTCAACGTTGGGCACGTCTGGGTGATGAGAATACCAAATATTTTCACGTGAGGGCCACGGAAAGACATAGATGCAATTTTATTGCCTCCCTCTAGGATTCGTCTAATGTGACCCATTTCAGTCACCATGACAAGGCCCACTTGTTGTGGGCTGATTATTCCAATAGAATGGGAGGTTCAACTGCCCCAACTATGCACTTCAATTTGGCTGAACTTTTCCAACCGGTTCAAGGTCTTGATGATCTGATATAACCTTTTTCTCTCCAAGAGATAGAGCAAGTTATAATGAATATGTCGTCTAATAAAGCTTCTGGTCCAATTGGTTTTAATGGTCTTTTTTTTTTTGAAGAAGTGTGGGTCCATTGTCTCGAAAGATTTCATTTCCTTATGCTTGGACTTCTTTAATGAAAATATCAATTTGCAAAGCATCAATAGATCCTATATAACTTTGGTGCCCAAATGCTCAGACCCTGTTAGTGTGGATGATACGGACCAATCTCTTTAATGGATTGTGTTTTCAAGGTTATAACCAAAATTTTAGCTGTGATCGTCTGCAATCAGTAATTACTAAGTTGACACATAATAACCAATATGGTTTCATCAAGCAAAGGACAATTCAGGACTGCTTAGCTTGGACTTTTTCTTCTATTCACCAATGCAAAGCTAGCGAGAGAACAATGGTTTTGCTACTAAAATTGGATTTTACAAAAGCTTTGAGCATTCAACGCTTCTTGCAATCTTTCATGCTAAAGGTTTTCCACCTAAATGGATCTCTTGTATTAAGTGTCTCCTAGAATTAGCGTCTTCTTCAATTCTCCTGAATAGCACTGCTGGACATTTCTTCACATGTAAGAGGGGAGTAGGTTAGGATGATCCTTTATCGCCGCTTTTATTTGTCCTTGGTGTGGATTTGCAACAATTTGTTCTGAATGGTGCTTTGGCGCAAGGGGTTTCGCATAGACCGATTCCAGATGATTCAACTTGTGACTTCCCAGTCATTCAATATGCTGATGACACTTTGATTATGTTACCAGCGAATGCTCTTCAAATTTTCACTTTGAAGGGTAATTTACACACTTTTTCAGAATCAACTGGACTTAAGATTAACTATCATAAATCAGTCAAGGTGCCTATCAATGTAAATGATGATCATATTGCTATTCTGGCAAGTACTTTTGGTTGTTGTCAGGTGGGATCTATGCCATTTACCTATTTAGGCTTGCCTTTGGGCACGAGTAGGCCTAAGGTTGTTGATTTTCTTCCCCTGATAAATAGAATTGAGCGCAGACTCTCTGCGGTAGCTACATTCTTATCTTTTGGAGGCCATTTGACTTTGGTCAACTCAGTGCTTTCATCCTTGCCAACCTATTATATGTGTTCTCTAAAGATCCCAGCTCAAGTTATTCAAGCTATTGATAAATTGCGGCGTCATTGCTTTTGGAGAGGTTCTCGGGATATAAATTCCCACAGCGCACCTTTGGTTGCCTAGGATTTAGTTTGTCGTCCGAAGTAATCTGGAGGCTTGGAAATTATTAATCTATCTTTGCAAAATTAGGCTTTTACTTCTTAAGCATCTTCATAAGTTTTTCAATCATGCGGATTTACCTTGGGTGAAATTTATTTGGTCCACATTTTATCCCCTTGGTTTTTCTTCAACAAGTCTGCGTGTTTGTTCTTTCTGGTGGAAGCAATTGCTGTCTTTGATTCATATTTTTAAGGGTTGGCAAGTTGTCAAGTTGGTAATGGTTTATCTGCTCAGATTTGAAATGATGTCTGTAATGGTGAGCTGTTGCATCTTAGGCTACCTCACCAATTCTCATTTGCTAGAGATAGGTCAGCTTTGGTGTTAGCCTATCTGTTTAATGAGGATGCTCAATCACTTTTTTCCTCCCTTTATCTATTCTGGCGTACGAGGAATGGCTGACCCTTCGGGTTCTCCTGACTGATTGAAGGGTATCTGCTTTACATGATGATTGTTGAACCTTCATTTGGGCTTAAGACCATTACAAATCATCTGATTTTCTCGGGCATTCATATTCCAGTACTCAGGCTCCGGTTGTCTTCAAACAAATTTGGAAGAGTAAAGGGTTAATGCGATGGAACATGTTTATATGGCTGCTTTGTTTTGACAGACTGAATACTAAAGACTTGTTGTGCTGGAAAAACTTTGTCATAGATTTTCATTGTGCTTTGTGCACCTCTTCAACAGTGGAGACCATGCTTCATCTTTTCTTCCATTGTCTGTTCGCTCGACTTATCTGGCAACATTTGGGATTGCAACGCATACATTCTTATGATCTTCCGAGCTTCTATGATGATTTGGATTCTTATTGCTGATTTTCACACTTATCATTCATCGCGGATATTTACATCCCGGCTTGTTAGAATATTTGGAAGATCCGAAATGGGAAAATCTTTGATGATTTACAGTCTACCCTGCAACTTTGGAAGGATGGTTTTGATAAAGATGTTGCTTTACTAGTTTTTAGAGTTAACAATGATTTAGCTTCCTCTATTGTTTCTTGGCTTAGATCCCTTCCACTGTCTAATTTTGTAAATATGTAAATATAGGAGCCTCTCCCACGGTTTTCTAATAAAAAAAAAAGGCATGTCGGTCTTATCTTGTTTAAGGGTTAAAAGTAAGAAAGCTAATTAACTCTACCAAATTCCGGATGTAAACTATTCGCCGCATAGAGATCTCGTTGAATCTAGGGTTCTCCAACTCAATAGATCAGGAATGTAAATCGAGTTTCAATGAATCGGATATGAAAATGAATGTAGCAATAAGTGGTAAGGGAAAATTAAATTAATATTGATTCAAATAATTAATTTCGTACCATCAATCTCTGTAGCAAATGACGATAATGTCCCTCAATGGAATATGCTATCTTTATAGTACAAAAACTGTCATTGTAGTATAAAAAAGAAGAAGAAACTAATCTAAAACATCAGGCCAAGAGCAATGGATGTTTTGTATTCATTGTAGGGTACCATAAAAGAACCAAATTTATAAGCACTTGATATTAATAAAAGCAATTTCATTTTTTTATGTGGTTCGTGAGTTTATCTCCTGCCGCCACTCATCAAAATATTGATGTGATTTATATTTGCATAATTGCATGAAGAGAAAATTCGCTCCATATATAAATACATGCCACATCCCATAGTTAGAGCTCAAGGGCTAAAGCTCACAAAGTTCAGCCACACAAGGACCACAACCACCAGTTCACCATACCAACACTGCTTGCCCTAAAACCTTTCAACTCCCACTTAACAATGCTCTTTCTTCTCCCCCCCCCCACCTCTCTCTCTCTACCTCCACCCTCTCATATCTTAGACTTCATCCCCCTCATCTATCAACCATGAGCAGCTATGTTCTTCTCATCATCCTCCTTCTTCACCTCCTTAGGGATCGATGACAGTGACGCCCTTTTCCCCTCCATCGATCATCGAAGCGGCGTCACCTTCTTCCACGTCGCTTTTCCCAACATTTCTAGCGTCATGACTCATAATGCTCTGGCACAACATCACGCGGTGCCTTGGCCCTGTCCATCTCCACCATCTTCGACAGGTCGCCTCCACAACTCCATTGTTGCGTTATCTCTCACGCCTAGCACATGCACCTCAATATCCATTTGTGCGACTACCCATATTGACTCTCCCCTTCTACCCAATAGTCATCCGGTGCAATGCGGGTAGATTGGTTGTGGAGGGTGCTTGCAGACTGGAAGGGTCACCCGAAATTGGTGTTGGGCGATGGGGCATTGGGCTAGAGGGTGGTGGGAAGGGGAAGGGGAAGGAAAATCTATTAGTTGTCTGCTGGACGATGATTGAATGGTCAGGGCTTAATGCCACGAGCCATCACTCATCACCACTAGAGCCTTTTTAGGAGTAAAGACACTCTAAAAGGTTGTTTTAACTAAATGGAATTCATCCAGACTATAGACCAAGAGATGTTTATAAGTCCATCCGATCGATTGTTGACATCGCATGGCTGATTATTCCCTGTCCCCACAGACACATCACATCCACCATCCATTTCATCCCATCTACACTTGTCCTTCCTGCTCCACTACCGAGTGGAGACACAAACGACATGCTGTAAAACAACTTCTAGTAGATTGTTATGGTAGAAAAATTAGCAATAGAGAAAGAAAGAAAGAGACACTAAAATTAGCAATAGTGACTACTTGTGTACAATGGGGTGATCTCCCCTTTATCTCTTCTCCACTAATAGGCTATCTCCAACAGAAACCCCCTAAATTTGATCCCCTATAGCCTCATATACAGGTTCCCTTAAAAAAAATCTCTCTCTATATTGTTCCTATCTCCAACAGCGTTCCCTATATGAAGAATTGTATAGGGAAAGGAGAGAGAACCCCTATATATAAGGGAATGAAGAGAAAAACTCTATTTTAGGGAACGGAATAGGGAATGCTGTTGAAGCACATAGGGAAGGAACCCATCCCCTATTTTAGGGTAAAGGGTGCTTTAGGGGAGCCTGTTGGAGATAGCCTAAAGAGTCTTGTGGTGAGTGATGGGTGACACATCATTTCGATGAAATTACCCCTCAATTCCATTCCTCTCATTTAAACCATTCATCTAACACCCGACATGTATATTCGTGTTAGTGATCCTTTAGAAATCCTTCAAAACTTCCTTCTCTTCTTATTTTTGAGACCTTTAATTTTTCTTCAAATAAAATTCAGTTTGAATGTCAATCAATTTCCCAAATCAAGCGTTGTTTCCTTAAATAAATTTTCACCGTCAATCTCTGCCTCTACTATTTATAAAGAGCCTTGTGGTGAGTGATGAGTGATGCATCATTTTGATGGAATTACCCATCAATGTCATTCCTCTCATTTAGCCATTGATCTAACATCCAACGTGCATTCCCGCATGAAAGATCCTTTAGGAATCCATGGAAACTTCCTCTCCTCCTTATTTTGGAAAATCTCCTTTGATTTCTCTTCGAATAAAATTCGATTTGAATGCCGATCAAATCCCCAAATCAAGGGATCTTTCCTTAAATAAATTTGCACCTATGTTGCATTAGCTCTCTGATTCACTCTACTTAATTGCTCTTTTCTTTTGTACTTAAATCCCATTACGAATAGCAACGGCGAGTGCGCAACGCCGCAACGGAGGTGAAGCTGCAGCGCCCATATAAAACTGACGGGACGCCGAGCAGAGAGAGGAGGGAGAGGGAGAGGGAGAGAGAGAGAGAGAGAGCGCCCCGAACTCCACTGACCACTCCCACCCGCCGCCGCGGCACGCGATGGCGTCGGGCGTGTCGACGAGCATGGCGCTCACGCTGCTGGGCTTCTGCGTCAGCGTCCTCTTCATCGTCTTCGTGTGCTCCCGCCTCGTCTGCGCCCTCGTCCGCCGCCGCCGCCGCCGCTCCCCGCGCCTCCCCGCCAGCTACTCCTTCACCGTCCAGGTCGACCGCCTGCCCACGCCCGGCGCCGCGGGGCTCGACCCCGCCGCCGTCGCCGTCTTCCCCACCCGCGCCTTCTCCGCTGGCGGCGGCGGCCCCTGCGGCTCGGCCTCCCCCGGCTCGGCGCCCGACACCGCTCAGTAAGCGCTTCTCGATTTGTCTCCACCGATCGCGAATTAGCGAACTAACCATGTGCGGTGCCTTGGTTGGTGCGGCGTAGTGTAGGCCTGTAGCGTTGCGTTGCGTTGCGTGCCATCCAATCTCGCTGCGTACCGCGTGGCGCCGTGGCGGTGCTGCCGCCGGGCTGCTTAGTGCCGGGGGTGGAGTTGATGATAGCATTGGGGAGGAATCGGTTGTTCTGTCGGTGAGTTCATCGCTAGAATTGCAGTGGTGTTGCAGTTTGGATGGAGTTTTCGGGCTCGATTGCGCACGTTTTTAGTTGGTATGATTTGGTACTTTTTGCGGGAAACCAACGCTGCAATTACGAGCTTGCGGTTGTGGTGGTGGCGTCAGATTAGTGACGAAAGGGGATCTCTCTCTCATGCTAATTAAATTGTAGAAATTAGACAGTTAGTTGTTTAACTAGATGTCATTATCAGTGCTTAGTTGGATTATTCTGGATACTAGTGCAGTGTTCTCTTCACAGTACTAGATCCTCAACAGTGTTCTTGTATGATTCTGGGGTGGAACTGGATCATGCCATTTTATCTTTGTAAATGTTTGATATGGAACGAGCTAATTTGATTTCTACTGATTTTCATCATATGGAACTGTTATTAGTCATTATGATGACCGAACAAAATTTAGGGAGGACACTATTTAATCTAACTTTTGGCCTCAATAGGGCACATAAAAGATCCAACGGGAGCATCTAGGTATGTGAGAAAATCGACTGAGAGTTAAATAAGTCAGTGTAAGTGTAAAAATTAGCAAAAGTGTAAAAATTATGGGACAGTCTAACACACAATCGCCTGAAAATAAAGTAAGTGTCAAGTCAATTTTGGACATAATTACACTATAACTATGCTAAAGTTGCACATTATTATCGAGTGCAATTTTAATCTTAGCAGTGTGTAACTTTCGATTGACTAAAACAAACATGATGACTTGAAACATATAGAAAGAGAAAAGTATGTGAGCATGTGTATTTAGCAAATCTTCATAGTAATAAAGGATAGAAAATCATCGAATAAAATAGATAATTGATAAATAGAAATTTCATATACTAAAATAACACCTTGGTAAGCAGTGCAATTTTAGTGTTATTAGAGTGCAACTTTAAAGTGACTACTAGTTAATAAAATTTCAGATGCCTTACAAATAGTAAATATTATTAAGTTTGGTGTTTGCGAAACATTTTCCATCTTAATATTCACCAAGTGTGTTCTTGCTTCAAATCAAACCCAGTGTTGTTCGTAGCAAGGCACAGCCAAAGATGAATGTAGCAAAAATTCTTGGACGAGAAGCAGGGCTCTGTCTCAGAGACATTTTTAGCGCTAAAGAAGTCCTTGAGGAGGTTGATTGATATTTCTGTACCAATGAAGTTGCCCTTGTGGATGTTGGTTCCCAAGAGAAACTGTTTTGACTTTTTCAGTAACGGAGTCTTGATTGTTGTGCTCGACTGGGGATTGACTATTGAATCATGAGGTCTCGGAGCTTGTATTTTTCCTGAACAGCTAAGACCACTCGATCGATCACATCAAAATAGAGTACAAATATTTAACTGCTCCCCAACAAGATGGCAGAGAGGAATGATGGGGCACTGTCATCAAATAGGCTAAGCCCTCACCTGTGATTGATTGAAAGCGAAACATGGATTAGCTTGGTTGTATAATGCACTTGGCTGTTAACTGAAAAGCTACAAATTTGTGCTTGGACCTAATTGCAAGAATCACTTTACATCCATCCACAATCATGGAGCATGAATTTGAAAATTTGACATTATATAAACATCAAACTCTTCATATTGAAGTTTTCTAGCAGAGTACCACTTTTTATATGAACAAGTTGATTATCACTTCTTCACCTGTCAGACATAAATTCCTTAAGATTTTCTTGTGTTTCTGAGATTTTCAGATTTCACCAAGAAAATAGCAATCCATATCAAATGGAAAGGTGTGGGAGAAAATATGATTTCTTGGTCTGAGGCATAATGATGTGAAATATGCTTGTATTAATCATAGTGACGCTGTTTACCTTTTTTAATGTGTTATATTAAACAAGAGTAACTATCTTTGACGTCCTTTTATTGCATATGCACTGCTGTTAATTATGCTGACATATTCTGAATTGCCATTTCTGTTTTCTCATGTGTTGATGTTATTTTAGCAATTGTCCCATTATTACACCAAAGCTAGATTCTAACTGTTTTTGTCATCATTGGCAGGTGTGTGATCTGTATTGCAGAATATGAAGATAAAGATGTACTTCGTTTTCTTCCTTACTGTGGCCACAATTTCCATGTGGCCTGCATAGATGTTTGGCTAAATCAGCACTCTACTTGCCCAGTTTGTAGAATTTCACTGTGTGGCCACCACTACCCTGACAGCAAGCACACTGTGCCTCCTATGCCAAGTGCAGTGACAATACCTCCATGTTCTCCTGAAGCATCAAGATCTGATCCGTGTCATTGCCTGTTTGTCGGCACTGGGCATTTACCAAGGGCATCAGAGGTTCTTAGATATGAACCCAACCAGGCGAATCAGATAGCCCACGGTCCATCCGTGGATGGAGGAAACAACTTTACACTATCGGAGGTTAACTCTCCTGGTGAAAATAACAACCAAACAGCAAAATAGGATACGGAGAGTCCTCGCATTCTTGACAGGGCTCTGCAAGTAGCTGCTTGGAGTTTTTTCTGTGCAGTCCGCAGGGCGAACGGCCTGTAAATTTGGAGATATCTACGCATGTAGATGTATGGCTGTAACAGATTGGCTCTGAGGGGTTCGATGTAAATATGAGAAATCATTCATGTTCCTTTTTTAAGAAACCATGTTTATGGTAGCTTTATCACGCCCAATCATTGCATCCTTATTCTTCTCCCATTTATGGTAGCCCATTAGTACAACAGCAGCACATCTGCTAATGGTTGGTAACCTTCAGCAAACAGGATGAAGGGTATGTTGATTAGTTCGCTGATTGGAGATTCAGAGCACTTGAGACGAACATGATTCGCTCTGCAGATTAACTGGACGGCAAGATGCCATTGTCTCACTCGTGAAAAAAAAAAAGCCATGCAAAAATATTCTCCCTGGACAGCGTAAGATTAGCTGCCATCTTGTTTGCATCCATTTGGAAGTTGGGAACACGAACAACTTCAGAGGCCACACAGTACTATTCGTGCGGATTCTGCAGCTGCAGCATGCGGCTCCAATGTTTATCTGCGCCAAGGCTGATGCCACCATGGTGAAGTACTAACATTGCATGATCTACATCGGTGGTAAAGTACGGAGATTAGAGATTACATGACCTACACTGGTGGGAACATCATAATCCTGGGTGATCCTGAACCAAGAACCAGGATCATGATCTAGGTCCAGAATTCCGGATGATGGATGATCTCTCCTCTGAAAGCTGATCCTGGAGGGGCCTCCTGTCGCAGAAGAACAGCCTAGTGTTGTCGACCTTGCTCGGCCCAATCATGGTTCACCCTCGAATAGATCTAACTGTGTGCTCAAAGCAAGCAGCTTGGCCTGCATTTCCCTCCTGTGACGGTGCAGGGGTCCTGTGCTGGAATGATTCAGCCAAGCGTGTGGCAGTACGTGTGTGTACATGCCGCATGCCAAGAAAAGCCGTAGAAAGCTTTACAGTGATCGCTGTCGGTGGTGGCCCTCACCGGAGCAGAGCTCAGCCCCATCCGCCCTTAAAACAGCGAGCGTCATGTCGCCATGATCCATCGCATTCCCTCTGCAAAAGCCATTGGAGAGGAGGAGAGCCTTGCCTTAAGCTTTCCGAGCTTCAGGCTTCAGCCATGGCGGAGATCAAGCACCTGTGCCTGGTGAGGTTCAAGGAGGGCGTCGTGGTGGACGACATCCTGCTGGAGCTCACCAAGCTTGCTGCAGAGATCGACACGGTGAAATCCTTCGAGTGGTATATATGCAGCCCCCACATCTTCTCATTGCACTTATATGGACCCAATATAAGCTAGCCAGGATGCATTAAAATCAAGACGCGTTATATAATGCTGCTCTTTTGGGCTTATTTTACTGGTTAATTACCTTCTTAGTTGCTTATAAGTTAAGTTTCAAGAGTTTTTCAAAGAAGTTCAGTCATTTTTGTTTTGCTTTCTCTCTACAACTTTGAGACGTACTTTTGAGATAAAAAAGAATGGGATCGGCAAGTTGTCAGTTAACTGAGAGATATTTAACTCTCAGTTGATTTTCTGGACCGTTGGCTCAAATCTCCCCCTTCCTCTATTCTCCCATTCTCCTTTCCCCTGCCTCTTTGATATGATCTCGACCACATCAGTGTCTCCTCCTCCTCCCCTGCCTCCGCTACCCGCGGCCGACGCCCTGTCGCTCTGTCCCCCACGTCGGCGCTACCCCGTCCAACCTAACCCAAATGGACAGCGTTGATCTGCCCCCTCCGCCGCTCAGCCGTCTTCACCCGAGCCCACGGCTCCGGCACCACCGCCGACGCACTGCCCCACCATGATCTTCACCCCACAATCATGCTGCCACCTCCCCCGATCTCCCTCTAAGCCTTGAGGCACTAGGAACCCCACCCCCCAACCAGAATCCTAACCCTAGATCCAATGGCACATCGATAGCGTCGGCCGAAGGGGATGAAAACGATGGTGACACAGGTAAGTTGAAAATCAATTGAGTGCCTTTAAACTTTTAGACAGCTGAGGATTAGCAAGCTCAAAAAACAATGGATCATAAAAGTTAAAGGGTTGGACTTTACGATTAAGAGATAAATAGATGAAGATAAACTGAAGCCAACAACCTAGCACTTGAGCACACACAATGATGTCCCCCAACTTCTCCAGAAGAGTAGCCATTGATCTGCAGCAATAAGCATCTCTGATTGGTTTTGCAGGGGGAAGGACGTGCTGAACCAGGAGGCGCTGACGCAGGGCTTCACCCACGTCTTCACGATGGCCTTCGCGAGCGGCGAGGACCTGGCGAGCTGCATGAGCCACGAGAAGCACGCGGCGTTTGCGGCCACGTTCATGGCCGCGCTCGACAAGGTCGTCGTCGTCGACTTCCCCGTGGTCGTCGCCAAGCCGCCGCCGCCGCCGTCGCCGGCGGCATGACCTGCCGGAACGGGTGTCCGGCGAGCGCCAGCCAGCCACTGCCGTAGTCTGTATTGTATGGCTCCATGATCGTCAGGTAATCGCCTACATGCATGCAGCTGTGGCTGTGAGCCTGTGATGTACTCCGTATTACGCATGGTGTAGCTTCTTTGCCTCCCTGCCCTGCCAACTTCAGTGTTAAGAGCGTCTTGCTTTGGTTTGGAATAAATTTGAGTACGTGATCTTTAATTTCGGCGCCTGCATGCATGCGGGTGCTGTTTCATCTTACAGTAAATCTTCCTCTCTTTTCGGTGTTTTATGATGAGATTGATGGATTGGTTGGGCTCCGGAATGATCTTCATGGCTGCATCTTGTACAGTAAATGTTATGCGCACTCTTTGTGTGCCGTGGAGAGGCGCGATACGGAGCTGCCGGCCTGTTAATCCCAGGTACCTCCTATTGGCAGAGCTAGTTGTCGATGGCTGCATTAATCAATGGGAAGGGCTGCACGGCGGTAGATAGGGGACAAAAAAAAAAGTCGACACTTGTTCGGACCGTACACACTGTATACTAACGAAACATAAATAGAACATTAATGAAACATGGTTCAGCCATAACAAAACATCATGAAATATAAATATGGATGAACAGCTAATGAAACATATCAAACAACCGAACAAAATGCATGATGAAAAAACTAGTCGAACATTATGTTCTGCGGCTATTCGAAAAATTTCACCCCCATGGAAGCAAGATGCTTCGGGAGGACAAAAGACGATGTTTCGCTAGACAAATCCGAATGTTTCATATGTGCATGGGTCACATTTTATAGAGAATATGAGGATGCATATTTTCTTGGTCATCATTTTCTCCAAATGTAGCAGGCTCCCATGTTATGTTTGTCGGATCCGAATGACAAGCTTACTATATAAGAGAGAGAAATGAGATGGGAACATAGAGGAAGAGAGATGTGGAACATGGATAGGATGAGATATGGAGCACGAAAAGGCACAAACAGAAGCGTAATTTGTTTTTTTTCACAAAAGTAAACATGTCGATTTTATCCATGTTATCTTCGGGGGAGCTTTATGACTAAGCCAATGGGTATCACTGCAAAAGAAGGATGACAAAAAAAGTTGTTTACAAGGTTTTGCCAAACATTGGAGGTGATAGCCATGACGATATATTCTTTCAAACATAGCCAGTGTTTCAATAATAGGACTACTATGGCATGATGTGATGATGCTTTTAGATTTTTGTTATTTTTGGGTATGTTAGTTTGAAGTTGTAGTAACTTTTATTCTAAGTTGGTTTGTCTGCCGGAATTGTGTGTGTCATGTACATCCTTGAATGTAAAGATCATATATATATCCTTTATCAAAAAAAAAAAGAGGCATGATCGATCGGTAGCGAGCAAACACCGGCGCTCTACAACATCATCGCCTAGGTCAGTGGCCACATTCTCTAGATCGAGAGAGAGAAAAGTCTAATGCTCCGTTCTTTTTAGCTTAACAGCTTATCTATATTTAAAAAGACATGTTTTAGGTTTTTTGAGTCCGTTTTTTCGTTGTTTCGAAGGTGGATCCTAAGATTTAAAAAACAAGTCAAATAAAATGGATCCAAATCTCGAGACTACCTCTAGAAGCTCTCGAAATGCAGTTATGTCAGCCGTTTAGCCGTTCAGCCATTCAGATCAGCCTAAAAGAACAGGACCTAAGAAAACTATAGGATAAGGAATGGAATGATTGAGAAGACTCTAGGTTGAGCGAGTGCGCGTCATGAACGTGCTTTCTCATAGGTTTATGAATACAAATATTATCGAATATAAAAGATCACTTGTCTCTAATAGCTCCTCCATAAAAAACACTACAATTCTATAAAGTACCTATTAGAGATCCTCAAACCAAGCAAAGTTTACTCTTTCTGATCTCTTAGCAACCAAGGGCCACATGCTGTGGCATGGAAGATACCATTAATGTGCTATGGTCCTATAGGAAACATATGCCTTTTACCACTTTCTAGGGTGGACTTTGCAATTTGTCACCTTGGTTCACTGTCATCAACACCGATGGATTCACATGCTAGCGAGACGGAGTGGCAACTTAAGCGAACAACAATCTTGAGAGTGGCATAGACTTGGGACTGAAGTGACATCGTAACAAGGTAGATGAGACCGGAAGGTGTGGTTGAATTAACTTTTTTTCAGAGAGAGCTATTGCTTATGCTTATCAGATATTTCTATTTGGCAGCTTCATGTCCAAAAAGAAGGCAGCTATGTCCGAGCTAAACTTAGATATGTCAGTCCTTTCTTTTTTGTTTAAGGTGAAGCAAGATCAAACTCATGAGCTTATTATCCTATGTCAGAACAAATTAGTTGATAGTGATATGATCCTCTTTTTTACGTCCCAATGTCCCTCTGACGGTAGCTCGACGCGTGGCTTCGTTCTTTTGCTACTCCCTAGTGGGATTCATTGAGATGCCACCGTCTATGTTGGCTTTCGTTCCGTGCCATTTCAACAATTTAAAAATGGTTTCTGGTATTAGTAATTTCCCTTCTGATGGACATGCAAAATGACCTTTCCCTCCTATTCTCCTTCTTCCTGTGCTGCTGCTATCGGAGCCTCGCCGCAGAAGAACGAGACAGGGGCATGAGGCGGCCGGCGGCGGCGTGAGAGTTGAGAACACTGCAGGTCCAAGGGATCGGTCAGGGCAGCGGCGATGGCGAGTCCAAGGCAATGCAAGAGAGTGGACAGCAACGGCGCGAGGTCGGTCCGACTGTCCGAGGCAACGCGAGGGATCGACTGAGTGGCAAGTACAGCAGGCGAGGTGAGATCGATGGCGACGCAAGACAGCCGGAGCCTGGGCGGTGGTGGCTGCACGGACGAGGCAGAGGGCGGAGGCGCCTGCAGGCCGGAGCCGGAGCCGAGGCGGCAACAGGCCAAGGCCATGGCCGGAGAGAGAACGGGAGGGAAAAGGAGGAGGAGAAAGAAGTGTCGAGGAGGAAGATGAAGGGCACAAGAGTCATTTCCAATGTCTAAATTAAGGGGAAAACCTAAAATAACATGGAAACGAGAGGGGTAATATAGATAGTGATATCTTAATGAATTTCACATGTGCTGTGGCAAACGAATAAAACTGTATTTTAAACATAGTACTCCCTCTAATTTTTTTTGTTTGACGCTTTTGACTTTTGTACACTACTTTGGCCATTCGTCTTATTTAAAATTTTAGTGCAAACATGTAAAATAATAAGTAATGTTTAAAGTAGCTTTATTAATAAAACAAATCTCAACAAAATAAATGATATTTACATAATTTTTTGAATAAGTCGAAAGGTTAAAGACGTGTCCAAAAGTCAAAGGTGTCAAATAAAAAAGAATGGAGGAAGGATCACATTTTTTTTTTGAGGTTGGCAAAAAGAAAGGGCTGCTCGTTTCTTAATTCTGAGGTAGCAGGTCGTTTGCAGTCACTCCTAGTACCACATCGGGTGAACAGCGGCATGTCAGTATTTAAGTGCTTTCGCGTGAGGGCATTTGCACCGACGTTTAGGCCCTGTTTGAAAGTGGAGTTATTTTATAGTTTCTATGCAACACCATAGTTTTCTCAAAAACCATGGTTTCTGAGACCATGAGGTCTTTGAAAGCAACCTCAAAAACTCTGTTTTAAACCATGGTTTTGGCAAAACTATGGTTTTTTTTAAGTTTTGTAGACTCCACTTCACACCAAAGTTTTCTAATTTGTGCTAGCAAACAATGGTTTTCAAAACCATGGTTTTTCATGATCATAGCAAAACATAAACCATGATTTTACAAAACTCCACTTCCAAATAGAGCCTTAAATTTTGCCCAACATAAGCGATGCTAGCCCAACAGGCCCTCCCCCTTAACCATGCATCCACTCCTCCGCCACCTCTTCCTCTAGAGCATCCCCACCTGAGACTCTATACACACACACACACACACACTCTATAATACTATTTACTACTATGACGCACACAAATTCCACAGCGCGGGACGCGTTTGCGAGCGTGCCAGTGTATTTATCGAAAATACACAAAAGATAGGGAGAGAACGCCGATATTCCATTAATTGTTTATGAAATAAGGTTCTCTTGGTTTTGCGCTCCGTAGCCATGTTGGTTGGCCATCTTGATTGACGATTGTAATGTTCTTGGATCCCGGGACCTCGGAAGGACACCCGGTTAATTACATCCGTGCGTGGATACGCGGAACACCTCCGATTAAGCCGCGGAGCTGTCTTCTTCTTCTCTTCGTCTTACGCTTCACCGTGCAGTTGGTGGATGGAGTTGAGGTGGCGCCAACAGAATACACGGGGTAGCTGGGCCCGTGTGATGCCTAGCACAGCCGTTGATATTTTGGCTATGCCCGCCCGTGTCGCTTGATCTTATCCTCGTCAAGCTTCACGTTGAAGTAGTTGAACTTGGGGAATGCACGGTTAGCACTCGACTGGGAATTGAGGTTGACGGCTTGTTGGCGTCTTCGGGGATATTCCAGCGCATCCAGGGTTGAATGTGGACTTTGACGATCTTGATCATCATCCTTCTAACGGCAAGTCCATCGGTAGGAGGTACGTCGGCACCGTGGAATTGGGATCTCCACGATACCGCTGGCCTCCAGGGTCTTGTTCGCCTTCAGAGTTCGGAGCAAGGAGGTACGTTGGCACCGTGGAATTGGGATCTCCACGATACCGTTAACCTTCAGGGTCTTGTTCACCTTCGAGATGGCATCCCGTTCAGGTTGATGTGGCAGGTGAGATGTTGACGGGGTCACTGGAGAAGGTCGTCGAATGGCTCCCGTTATCGATAACGGAGTCGTTATCGAACGATCTTAGGGTTTTTCCAAGCGGAATATGATTCCACTAAGGAAAACTTGACGGACGGGGCTAAGAGATGGTCCTCCCTAGCGGAACGGGTTTCCGCTAAGGAAAACTTGTCATTGTATGCGATGTCGTTCTGGGCTTCCCCGCTTTCGGCCGCGGAGAACTCGGGAAGGATTTCCCTTAGCAGAATGTGACTTCGCTAAGGCCGGGGCACCGTTTTACGCGATGTTGGCTGCACCTCTTTACTTGGTGATGGTGACGGTGTACAGTATCGCGTAGTGCACCGGCCGTCATTTATTTCAGTATGGAGTGTTTTGCTGATGATGGTGCAGCTTCGCATTTTAGCGACTCACGTATCTCCTCATCACGTCCTCCTCGTAGGCAGCGACATCACGACCTCCTCGTAGGCAGCGACTTCAACATGGAAATCCATGCATGCAGCCCGTACGTATGTATTCCTTCCGCTAATCAACTTAATTGATGAATTAGTGTCAAAACGCATGCATGTGTTGGCCATGCACCACGTACAACGTGGCAATAGTTAGTCTTGGCAGCAACTTCTTCTTTTGCTTCTTACTCACAAGCCATGCAATCCAAGTAATGACATACGTACATATATACGCATACGTACGGAATACATGGTTTTGTGTTAATTAGCATCTCAGTGCATGGATGATCAGCACACACGCGCAGTTAATGCCCAGCGCGGTGACGGAGTCGGCGAAGAGGAGTCGGGCCGAAATGCATGGGCAAGAGCCAAGGCCGTCTGGCCACGCCGCCGTCGTTGTTGTGTTGATGCAGTGGAGAGGAGGAAAAGCCGGGCCATGCCATGGGAAGCCTGGGCGCCATCAGTACGCCGCGTCAGGGAAGATGCTCGCCATGCCGCTGTGAGTCCGCGCCGATGCAAGAGAACGCCAGGCGCTGAGGTGTGCCGAGGCAGGTCGCGCCGCCGTGTAGAGGGAGTATGCCGGGGTCGCCGTGCCGCTGCCGCCCTGGGCGTTGCTGCCAGCGCGTTGTGGCGCACGCCGAGGTGGAGGCGCCGGGGCGTGCACCGGGCTAGGCCGTGGAGGAGCCGGGAGAGGAATTGGAGACGCCGCCCGCGGGGAGTCCGCGCCAAGGAGGAGTTGTTGTCGATGCCGCCGCCGCCGCGCCCCACGGTGGGGAAAATCAGAGGGAGGCGCCGCCGTCGTGAGGTCTGCGCCGCCATTGCAGATCGAGATCCGGGGAGCACGCCGGCCACCCATACGCCACTGCATACCGAGGATGACTTGGCCGCCGCCGTCATTGCTTGAAGCCAAGGGGAGCTCGTTGGCCACCCTTAACGCCGCCGCCGCCGTCGAAGACCGGGATCGGGGGAGCTCGTCGGCCACCCATAACGCCGCCGCTGCAGTTGAAGACCGGGATCGGGGGAGCTCATCGCCACCCATGCGCGCCGTCATTGACTGGGACCGGGGGAGCACACTGCCACCCATAGATGCTGTCGTTGACCGGGACCGGGGAAGCACGCTGCAATCCATGCGCTGGAGAAGATGATCCCGCCGCCGTGCTGGGCTGAGGAGGAGAAGATGGCCGCACCGATGCCTTTGCCAATTGGGATCGGGGGAGCCCGCCGGCCACCCATGCATGCCGTCGCTCTGGAGTCCTCACGCCGCCGCTTCGAGTCCGCGACGCCAGTAGCCGCCGGCCGCCGCCGCCGAGCGTGGAGGAGTAGGGGCCGTCGCCGGGCACGTGGAGCAGGGCGCGCCGCCGTGGAGATGGGGCTGAAGGTCTCGCCGTGCCGCCGTGGGGAGACGCTGGGCGGCGCCGGCGCGATGGGGTGAGGCGAGCACCGGGCGGCGCGACCGACGGGCGGCGCTGCTGTGGCCGAGGCGATGGGGCGGCGCGTCGGCCGTCGGGCGCGGAGGAGACGGGCGGTGCGGTCTGAGGTGGGCGGCACGCCGCCGTAAGCGGCGCCGTGGCGGTAGGGCGCGCCCGCCGTGGAGATGGAGGAAATGGGCGGCGCCGATCCGAGATGGGCGGCGCGCCCGGCGCGTGCGTGGCGAGGGGGGCGGCGCGCCGGCCGCCCCCTTGGTGCTTGCGTCGGAGACCAGAGGAGGAGGGAGCAGAGAGACCAGGGAAGAGAGAGACCGAGGGAGAGAGAGGGAGAGGGGGCCCGATCGGGAGGGCGGCGCCCCTCCCCTTACCTTTTTTTGTTGTTCAGCCGCCAGCTCCTCCTTTTCCCGCTGATTGATTCTGATTAGGGTTTAATCCCTATACGGGTATTTATGGTGCCCTGCTAGGGTTTGCTGAATTCGGGCCAGATTTGGACCAGACCGACTCTGAACCAAATTACTCCACGGATTATTAATATTAATATTCATTTATTAATCACTGATTAGGGGCCAATCGACATCGTTGAAAATTTTTGTGTCCAACAACTACACACTCTATCCATCACTTTAAAATTCTTTCAAACTCTACACTATACTTTAAAAGATTTCTTTTCTCTAACAGACACTTTATCCCTACCCACTTTATTTTGCAGCTTCTCCTGCGCATGCTCTACCGGCTACCGCCATAAGAGTTAGGGGAGGGGTTCACCCCGGTCTCTCGAGTTTAGGCAGCTATGGCTTAGATGGGTGAATAGGCTCATTTAATCATGCAATATTAATTTTTTTAGCACGCTCAAATACAAGCACAAACTAGCTACTACGCAAGAGTACAAACACAAGTAAATAGAAACAATATAGTGGCATATTATACGCCGAAATGTAAAGGGATAAAGGGATGCTCATGAATTTATCCCGTGGTTTGGAGTCCGCACTCCTAAGCCCGTGTTAAAGCACTCCCTCTCGGAAATATCACTCTGACTCTAACAATCGTCTAGTTCAAGCCATTCACTTGTGGTGGCTCTTCACCGCTCCGATGAGGTGAACCCTAAACCTCTCATCCTAGTGGCCTTGTTAATTAGCCCATCTCAATGTCCAGGCTAAAAATGCATAAAGCCGCCTTGTGCTTGTGATGCCATACTAAACAAACTTTATAGGATCCAGGATATCTATGATGTGCCCTTATTTAATTATTTCATCAACATCAAAATAAACACCACCATTTGAACTTCGCATCCATGAATGTTTGGCGGCCTAGATGCTTCAGCTACCTCGGCTATGATTTTACTAAAGGGCAGTGGGAAGAGTTCATCGGAAGATCAACACACAGTGCCCGAAGTTAAGGTGCTCGGGGTTGCTTTGGTGGCTAGAGGAGGACGGTCGTAGGGCGGTGGGGGGCAAGGTGGTGTGGGCACCGCAACAGGTGGTAGCCGATGGATGTAGGCAGGGATCGTGGTGGAGACGCAAAGAGTTGCTCCAATTAGAGAAAAAGGAAAGAGGAAGAGGTAATGGTGGAGTGGATGACAAGACGGCTCCAACGTCAATTGAGACCTTGGGTTTGAATTGACTACTAGGGAGTCGGCCCCTATGTGAGAGACTGAACTCTTTCCATCACCTAAAAAAACATGTGAGATATTGAACGTAGATGGTCGTGGTGTCTCTTTACTTATGCATGGTAACTAGATTATAAGAATTGTTCTACCCTTTTACTGCGATGCACCAAAATAAATAAATATGGACCATCTATTTTCTTGGATCTAACATGTTAGAGTCTTTAAAATTTTCAATTTACACATGTAGCATAAATGGACTATTAGTTCTAAAATAAAGGACTACAGCAGCTATCCACCTTTTTTTTTTTGCCATCATCGAGCTTTTAAAAATGTTTGTGGATGTACTTTATATATATGTATGTGTAGTCACAATCCACGGGCCATTGCGTATTTAAACGACACGAGATGATGAAACAAAGATAAACATATGCCACTAGCTGAAAGATGCGCACTATAATCTATAGATAGTTGGTCAACTTCCCCTCTCCTTCCAATGGAAATCGGTGAGAGATTGCCAGTAGACTTGAGATAGCACTGAGAAGGTGATCAATATATGATGATGCGAGTGATGAGAGCCTGCTGCTTTCACCCTCTCAACATCGATATACTCATGAACCCCAGCTGGCTCTAGGAGACTTGCAAGCATTTATCAAGCACAGCTTCCTAAACACTGTGATAGATCACATCGATCTCTCCAGACTTGCAGCATCGAACAATCAGGTGATCGACAGGCTCTGTACTTCAAGCTCAAGGCAGCCGTACGTCAAGATCACCGCATGCCAGCAGCTAGCTCAGCAACACCGGATTGCATCTACAAGCATCGATCGGGTCATGGTCATCAACCTAATACCTGCACGGCTACACGTTGCAAGACTTGAAAGCAATGCGCAACAAACCTTGAAAGCAATGCTGCATTTTAGATGATCTCTGATCGAGCCACGGCTCACGGCCAAGACAGGGCCGGCCGGAGCTAGGTCTCCCCTCCATTTATCCCTGTCAGCGCCGACGTATCTGTGCCGATCTTGTTCATTCAGGGAAAGGGAAAAATTGGTTGAATAATATGTAGTTAAATGTAAATTGCGAAAGTATGCGACATTGTACGGGATTTCGTATTTTGCGCTCGGCTTCCGCCACGTGGGACGACTACAGGCCGCTTCCGCCACTCCAGGTGGCTTCCGCCGTGGGAGATGGCTGAAGCCATGGTTTCGGCCACTCCGAGTGGCGGAAGCCGCCTCGTGCCACCACGTGGCCGAGTTGATCCCTTGCGCGCGCGCCGGCGCCCTGCGCTGCCGTCGCACTCACTCCGAGACAACCGTTTAATAAATTTCCTGCGCAAAACATATATTCATTTAATTAAAATGCGTATTATAGTTGGATAAGTTGATAATGTAACATTTTATGTAAATTATAAAGATATATGTGCACCAATATAATTAGAAATATTATATTAATATTAATTGGTAGGGGAAAATATATTATTGGGACAGAATTAGAGAAACTAGATAAAACGTGATTGACAAAATTTTTCAAAAATTTGAACAAGTTGTGCACGGCTCTGGTGTTCAGTACGTAATATTGTTTGACTTATTTATTCACTCTGTTGAATTTAGTAGAAAACTAAAAATAATATAGTAATGGTAAAATTAGAAACGGTGATTAGTTCGTTGTGTCTGAGCAAGTAAACAGTTTATCCTTTTAGAGAACCGGAGATTAAATAATAAAAATTCGGATTACATGATACAAGCAATGGCACGCGTGATGCATAAGACAATCTACCATAGTAGTGCATCATAACTAAACTTACATGTCTTAGGAGATTTAAAAACGTAGTTGTCATACACGATAACCACACTACTGGGTGCAGCGGAGGTATTTCCCCTTCGCAAACGCGCTAGGTCCTGCATCCCTGGCTCTAGCAGCCCTCTCGCGCTTTCTGGCACGGTCTGCCTCACGCTCATTGAACTGGCGCTGTCGGTCAGCCTCGCGCCCTGGCCCTGCGCCCCGCCGCCTCTCGCTGCATCTACCGCTCCATTTCGGGAGTCTACTCCGCGTCCAAATATTGCACAAACTAGCATAATGGAGGCTAAAAAGATTGAGATTAGCATGTGCGTGTATATGTTCGTTAGAGAAGAAATAAGTAAGAAGTGACTTACAGGGTACTTTGCCCTCCTCTCCATCTCGGCAGTTTGGTTGTACGCATAGTTTGCGCACTTCCAATACCTTCTCCTGTAAGTATAGCCCATGGCTTGGGATAGCCTCAAAACACAAAGACTGCCGCATAGACACATGGGCGGCTGAACATCTTGTGGGACAGATTCATGGAGAGACTCCCTTGGTAGCGATGGGAACTCCATATGACTGTCTTGATCCTGAGAGATTTGCGAAGTGAAGTGCTTAGAAGGCTCTTGTTGGTGGTGCTGTTCGTAGTAAGACCGCATGGGTTTAAATAGGTCATATTGTGCAACGTGGTCGAATTGAATAAGACATACGCAACGCACAGTTTGAGATGATTTAATGTGTCACGGCAGCACTTTGCAGTGATAGGTCACTTCAACAGGGACCGCTGGACCGCACAGTTCAAGATGATTTAATGTGTCACTGCAGACCTTTGCAGTGATAGATCACTTCAACAGGCTACCGACCACACGCTTCGCATGATGTGATGTGTCATCGCAGAACTTTTCAGTGATAGATCACTTCAACAGTGTAGTCAGAGATTAGCAGTGATCGGTCACGTCGTGCACAGAGTACGCACTTTACCAGCGATGAGTCCCGTCGCGCAGACTGTACGACACTTTGGCAGTGAGGGTTCAAGTCGCACAGACGATAGGGTACTTTGGCAGACGTGTTGCTGGGAACATATCACATGGTACAAACACAGAGTCCGATACTCTGCATGTCTATATTACCAGTACGAAAAAGCACACCGGACAATAGCATGATATACATAAACAGTGGCATGCATGATTTAGCGGAATTTAAAAGTACGTAACATGTGGGTGCCAGCGATTTACACACGACGCCTCCGACATGCAGGGCACAAGCGTTCCATACGGACTTGCATCTCTAGTGTACGCCTTGTCATTTTGAGACGTTGTTCGAGATCTGCGATCCTTGCGTGGAGAACCGTGATGTATGCATCTGCTGCCATTGGAAAAGGATCATCCATCCATGATGTCATACGACAATCGTTTATCTGTTTTGCAAAGGATACAAGGTTAGGTTATATACTAAAATCAATTCGTTATATATGAATGTAAGCATTGTTCGCCTAGTCGGCCGACTAGGCCGCCTAGTCGTCAATTAGTCACTAGTCTGCAATAACACGTCTTGCTACACTACTTGTCTAGTTGTCCGACTAGTCCGACTAGTCACCGATTAGTCGCTGGTCTACTCTTTAGCTAGTGGGTACCCGTCCTACTGCCGATTAGCGTCTAGGCTAACACTGAATGTAAGTAAACTCACTGCGTATAGAGGACATCGGTAGAATCTCCGTCCGGTCCAACCAGATACTGGCCTATCGAATGTCTGCACCACTGCATCAATTCCACATGCACACTTGGGCCAGTCCCGATGGATGTGAGGGCCGGGCCGCAGCATGGTTGACTGCATACGGTAGTCCTGTTTCATTTTGATGGGAAGATCCTCCGAAGGGTAATGGGCTTGGCCTTCTGGACCGGACGATTCCCACCAACTTGGCCTAATCCATGCATTGCTGGAACGTTGTTCGGCCATCGTACTACGATGGTAAATGCAATTAGTATCCGTAATTCTTATAATGGTAAATGCTTCTACGGTCAAATATTTTACAATTGCTTGCTCGGTTCTAAAAAAAAATTGAGGTAGGTCACACAAAAAATTACCCTGCGTTTTTTGTGACTTCGATCGGAATACAAGTACGCATGAATTTAAGGCAACTGATATGGAAAATGACATTTACATGAATTTAAGGCATGGGGGTCGTTCAGAAGGCAGTGTTCGAAAACGAGATATATGTTTCGGGTGTTTGTACGGTGCGAGTGTTCAATGGTCAAATATTTTACATGTGTTATAAATCAATGTTATATTTCAAAGCGCAAGAATTATATTTTCAATGGTCACATAATGCAATGTCTATAATTGTCATAGCCGAATTTCATTTTCATTTAAGATAGGTTAGAAAAAACAGCATAACAATTGACGCTCAATAAATTCAACAAAAAAATATGGTCAGGGTGTATAAATATATTTGACCATTACAAATGTTGACTTCTATACAATTAGTTAAGAAAGAATGCAAAACTTTCAAAAACCGAAGAAAACAAAATGTTAACAGACGCAGCTTGTAACTTTTTATTGTGGCCCCCTTCTTCTTGTGAAATCTTCGGGTGTCCAATGAAAAGGGGATCGTGTTTGACGCATCCCCGCAGCTTGTGACGGTCCAAACCGTGTCGGCAGATGCGGCATGGGCTGGTCTGCCACCGGAGGAGTGCTGCCAAATTGATAGGATTGTCCACTATATACATTCCAATTAGCAAATGCATTCTCATGCAGTGGTGGAGCCGGTGTCTGCATGTGCCAACTTGACCCGCCTGGCTGATCTGGTTGCGGGACAGGTGGGTGGGGTGTAGTAATCGTATTCAACAAATCAGTGAATCCTACGCCCGACCCAAACATTTGTTGCCACGCGTTGTTCTCATTTTCCCAATCAGCCATGGTTTGCGTGGGTGCATCGCCCCTATACCCAAAAGATTGCTGCGTGATGTGCATGTCTTCTTCCCTCCCGACCGATTGGGTTGGTTGACGATTCATATCCAGCCCATGGGGTGACCCGTACACCGGTGGGGATGCAAACGGTGTAAAAGCTGAATGTTGGTGGGTACCTATATCATGGAACGATGTCGAAGCTCGTGCCGGATCGGGACGAGTCCCAAATGGAACATGTCTAGGCTGCCTCTCCATGGACATTGTCCTCATTGGTGGGGCGGAATGTTCTGAGAGAGGCTCGTGCGCCGTGATAGTCTCGGACCTGTCTCTGTTCCTTCTATTTATGTTGGTTCGGTGGCCTCTGACTGCCCGTATTGCGGATCGCACACGGTCGCCCGTCCTTCGGATTAAACTACGGCGAGATTCGCCTTCGCGCGATCCCCGCCGCTCCGTTTGGATCATCGAAAGTCCGCCTCGCCTTGCACGTCACGCTTTCACGTGTGCGTATTGAAATATATAACAACCATTAGGTACGTAATATATCAACTTCGAACATATGATCAGACATTTAAGCGATCCACGTATCGAGCGGTGAACTCGTTCACTCTGATGGCTGCGTCACGGTTGTTGCTGCTGCTGCGCTGGTCGATTTAAAAGATGGCATCTTGTCCTCGCCATGTACCAATCATAATAGGCATTGTAGTCGTATGGATTGTAAGGTCCAACAGCACGACGACATCCACGAAGGGTCGCCTCCATCCAATGAAAGCGATGTGTGACGTGTTTTGCACCGTCCAATTAGGATTGTGTCCCTGGCCAGTCCTCCTAAAATAACAAATAGTCAGCTTGGTTAGTACGAACAAAAATAAAATGTGATGAGTGTAAATAAACATGGTTGATAGAAAGCATACCCATGCGAGCAACCGGCGTCTCGCGGTGGAGGAACAGGGACTAGTTGACGGTATTCAAATTGGCGCAAAACGCGCTCCGATGAGTATACCTTGACAGTGTTCATGCATACCAGATGACATTTCGTCAACCAGTACGCTTCACTGTTTAAGCAAGCTGCCGAGATGCGTCCTCCTTGTGCTATTTCATGCATAACATATGGAGAGAACGGGTCCCAACAGACATTATTTTCAGTGAGAAAATTCAGGTCAGTAACGACCCACATGTAGGACCCGTGATCAACCTCATGCGTCCAATGAAGCGTGGCATGCATATATTTATATCGAAGTGTGGGACGCTCCAACTCGTGCATATCATCGAAAACGTCCACCGGGTATTACGCGTGCTTAACGCGCGGTCGAAGCATGGGCAGGTAGAACCATGACCACAACTGTAGCAGCATGGGACAACCCGCCATGATCGAACTATCCGCTGTCCTCCGACATGCCTCGCACAAAGTGCGGTATGTGTCGGCAAGAATAGCGGAGCCCCAGCTGAAGGCATCTGGCTGGTTCCCGTGAAGAGCATCAGACGCGAGCTGGCGAGCAACCCACACAAGATGAGCACCAACGGAATCTCCATTTGTATGCGTGAACATAACACTTCCAAGCAATAGAAGTAGGTATACTTCGTAGTGCCTGTTCACGGTCTCAAAGTCAGCCTCTTCTGGGCAATCCCCATACTCGGCCAATGCTTTCAACCACGAGAATGACACGCCCTGGTCACTCTTCACACCGTATTCATCACCGAATCTGTAGTTTTGTTTCCTTGTTATAAGTGTACGAATAGAAATGATTAATTATCCAATAGATTCGAATAATACATTGTTTCGTACCTGTTCTCTACGTAGTGTTGCCATTCAAGTCGTTCTGGCTTCATGACAACAAATGGACGACCCTCGATGGGAAGACCAGTAATCATTGCGACATCTCGCAACGTGATGGTCATCTCCCCACACGGAAAGTGAAATGTATGTGTCTAAGGACGCCATATGTCCACAAGTGCAGTTAAAAGTTCAGATCGCAGATGCGGGAGAGGCGTCCTAGCTCCACCTGGCAAGTTTGCCCCATCCATGAGCAATGCAAAGGGAGCAAACCACAGTGCGCGAGAGATACACGGAATCTCCCATCTAGCCTTTTAAGGAGCCTGGATCCCCTCAGACGAAAGGGTCGTAGCTACAAAAATAGCAAATTACCGTAAAAATCGTATATGAATTCATTCCAAGCAATAGATTGTAATGGCACCTGTACACCGGCGATGATTTTTCTTGCCCTGTGCTTACTGTCGATGGCCTCTTTGAACAATTCCGGAAGTTCCATCTTATAACCTGTGTGAACTTAACGGAATAGAAATACATCTTGTAACCACATTGAACTTAACACAACAGCAATATATTAACGGTGAGCATATTAGAATACATTAGTACAATGGTGTACAGATACACAACTTTTAGTTGGGGAATACATGAGCTAGTGCCCGTCTAGTTTGAGCATCTACGACGGTCATGTCCAGGCTGCCTGCATCTAGCACAAAGCCTTAAACCACCATCGGATTGTGATGCATCCATGTCACCCACTAATCGTGCAGAGGGTGGCCTTCCTGGTGTGTCTCCCTTGGTAGCTGAAAACGGTAGCCATTTACAGGGCGCCTCCATATTTCTATAACTTCGATCTCCGAAGTTACGAAATTTAGGCCTCCATGTGTCGCGGACTGCTTGCATTGTATAGTACGGGGACACAAATTGGAGGCCATTGTTGCCACCAAGCTGACGGCAGGCAGCCAACACGTGGGAGCATGGGATATGCTCCAAGCGTGGCTTATTGCACGAGCAAACTGCTTCGTAACTCCCAATGTAGCAAGTTTGCACGGTGTCGCCCACGCTAAACCCCGACACGTGCTTCCTTCGGCAGCTTACTTTGAATTCGTTGGTGATCCTATCATATAGTTGGGTTATATGGAATTGCGCCTTCAACCGTCTTTACTCGATGAGCGTTTCGACGCGTGGAGCAAACATGCACGCCGATTGCTCTGCTGCATAGCCACGGTCTCGAAAGTACTTTATGGTCCGATAGAAAGTAAGCTCTATGATCGAGCAAATCGGGAGAGCACGAACTCCTCGAAGCACGTTGTTGTACGACTCGGCGATATTAGTCGTCATTACCTTATACCTAGAAAATGACGCGTACGCTTTATTAGTATAATATTCATACATAAAGGGGTGTGATCAAGTGGCACTACTTACCGAGCGCCGTCAGTATCATGAGCTAGTGCCCACTTCTCCGCCAGTTTACCCACGATCCACTGCGCGAACGTTGTGTTGCGACGCACAGCAGCACCTTTGCCTCCAACCATCTGCATGGCTTCATGCTCCTGATCGGTGACAAGCCTTTGTGTGCGTTGGTTCAGGTCCCTATATATTGCTTGGAACTTACGCAATTGATTCTGCAAGCACATTGTCTTAAACTTCTTGACCATCGTGTGGCTCCGGAATGTAGTGTATAAATTTGCACCAAGGTGTCGCATGCACCACCTCGATTGAACATCAGGCCAAGCACAAGCAGGGTCATGACCTCCCTTCAGAACATCCAGTGCATGCAATATACCCAACCCACAGTCCGATACAACACAAACACCGGTTCTATCCCTGACCACCGCAGTCCTTACGAACCGCAGGAACCAAAGCCAGCTATCATTGTTCTCACTCTCCACAATGGCGAAGGCAACAGGTAATATCTGATTGTTCCCATCGGCAACTAACGCGGTCAAAAGCGTCCCGCGGTACCTCCCTTTTAGGAATGTACCGTCCACGCAAATCACTGGCCGGCAGTGTCTAAATGCTTCTATGCATGGACCAAATGCCCAACAAAGTCTCAACAGGTACATGTGATCTTCAGAATAGGAACCATCTGCCAGCTGCACGGGCCGCTGGTCAATTCCCCATTCAGTGCCTGGGTTGGTTAATGCTATCTGCCGCAACAAACGGAGAGCCCAGTTATACGAGTCTTTGAATCCCCCAAATATCATCGTTAGCGCCTTTTGTTTTGCCCGCCAAGCAAGGTGGTATGGGATTACCATCCCTGTTCGGCTCTGCATCTCCGCTATTATGGTGTTTGGTGCTAATTTAATGTCTGACTCGACTATGGTAAGGAGTGTCTGGGCTATATATCTGGCATCCATGACCTTGCTCATGTTTAGGACACCCTCCGCATTACAAGTGTGCGGTTCGTACCGTGAGATAATGAAGTATTCGTCATTCTTTGGTCTATGGGCCCGTACACGGTACGAGCACTCTCCCTCTTTTTTACACCCAACCACATAGACGTCTGGGCCAGACAGTAGCACTTTGTGCTCACGACGTGTGGTGATGGCGAAATTGGAAATGAAGTGTTGCGCCTCCTGCTTACTCCCAAAATTTTGTCCTACTTGTATATCGCTATGCTGATATCCCCAGCTAGATATTTGGGTGAAATCAGGCATAACGCAGTTCGCTGCTTGTATTTCGTGAAAGTATGCGACTGCAGTCCCTGCATCATCCTCACCATCATCCTCACCTTCTCCCGTCACGTCGACCTCATCATCTTTCATGACCGCCACATCAATCTCCTCCGGTACAATAACCGTATCATGTCCTCCAACCCTCTCCTCTACCTCCGCGATTCGACCTCGCGATGAGTCCCCAATCTGTACCGTATTACTGGGAACACATGTAGCAGACTCTACAGCCATTGATGATTCACTTGGGCCTCCCTTCTCTCGTGGTACCACTTCAGCGTACACATCAATCTCGAACGCTTCCTCAACAGACTTTGTAACATACAAGTCCCAGGAACCTCGGTTCTAAAGCTCCCACAGGTTGCATACTACATGCGAAGTGTTCGGGACGTAACGGGGCCGAACCGCCTGTAGGCGCACTTTGAAGTTCCGCTGATCTATGGCAAGTGTTCTGGCAACCACCCCTATTAAGTATTTAGGTCCTATAGAAAGATCAATTGCGGCTTGTGTGTGCATGCAACTGTGCATGCTAACAAAAGCACCCTGCACTTGTGTTGGAGTATCTCCATAGAAAATATGCAACGTTGTTGCCATAAAGATCTGTCCATGTGTCAAAAATTTTATCACTCGTCTATATATACGTATGCTCGCATTCACTACTATAAATTGTAATATTTTCACACAAACAGGCACATGCAGACACCTTCGACAATAATTGTTATTTTTATTCCGCCGGTCTAGAATTGTTCAGCAGACTTTCTATAATTGTTAGGAGTTTTCTTTCAATATGTCATTTTTTTTATAATCATACGCTAAAAAATTGCCTAAACAACTAAAATAATGTTTATTTCTGAAATGTCATAAGTACCTTATTTACTAACTAACTATAATGAACTAAATAATTAAATGACAATTTTAATGATAACAAATTAATTGACTAACTATTTTAATTACGATCGCATTAAACATAATGTATATTTATGTTACCATTTGATATCGCTTAACTTACTCCTTATATGACGTGATTCGGACTAAATATTTTATTTGTACCACTATTATAAATTATTCCATACGTAGTTATTAATGTATGTAAAATCTACACGATAAATATTATACATGAAATGATTGGTTCAAACCCCGTACTTTCATTACAAATTATTTTAACGGTACGCTAAATATTCAGTTAACTAAATAACTACGTGACTTTATTAAACATGCTGATTTGATGGAGCGAGTTAATATCACGCATGATTTGATCTTAATAGTTTCTTACCTCCATTACAAACTATTTTATAATTACATCATAAACTAATTAACTAACCAACTTCTGTTCTTACGCATGCGAGTTTAACAACATCTTCACATCTTATTCCATGCAGATTTTGCGCAGCACACATGTACAATATAATGCTACATTTTACTACTGTATAAATCTATATTTATCTATATTTTATTCTACTGTATTATACAAGTGTAAGGACGATAGTTTATTGAAATGCTTACCTACTGAAAATATTCCAAATAAACAGTCTGCTCATGAGGTATCAACACCTGCGCATTGAAACACATGAAATAATGAATAAAAGTTTTAAAACTCAAATATCATCTACATATTACATTACCTCTAGACTGGTTCAAAACAAAAAAACAGAGCACCTTTATGAAGTCACTTAGAAAAAACAGAGCACCGGCGGACAGCAGAAAGAGGAAGGGTTGCTGAGCACCGAGCAGCACGAATGTGTAAGCGCAGGTGAGCAACGGGCGGCACAAATGGTGTGCAGAGAAACGAGGACCACCCCTCCTTATATAGCCGAGCGTGCATGATTATATCATCGTAAACAGATAATTTATTCAAGGCTAATTACTTTGTTAGTAAATTAAACGCATGATTAACGAGATATGAAATGACATGAAATGATGTAACGGGCAGACAGACGGTGACAGGCCACCAGCACTGCCCTTTGCTGCATGCAGCCCGCAGATTCCGGCACTCACTTCAACGCATGCAGGCACGCACTCCAAGGCGAGGGGATCCGAGGTGCGGGGGGATCCGAGGCGGGCGGAGCGGAGCTGCAGGCGGCCGTGGCGGCGGACGTGGCTTCCGCCACCGGGAGTGGCTGAAGCCAGCTTCCGACGCGCCGGGTGGTGGAAGCCAGGTATTTGCCGTCCCCGGTGGCGGAATGCCCCATACTTCTGTAATTTCCGATGTATGTGATATACTTTTACAATTTCCATTTTTACGTATATTATTCAACCAATTTTTCCCAGGGAAAGAAAATCGTTTCCAGCTATAACCAGTTTCATCGAGTTTGTTTGGACCAAGCTTTTAAAATCAAAGGAGCTGCTCGCCCCACCAACGCCTTCATGGCCCAATAAGCATGACATGACAAGGAGCAAAGCGATCGCCTTCGAGCAAAAGCGAAATCAAAATATTATGGCATGTTTAGGGAAGCTTATTTTTATTTGGTCTGAAAATCACTTTAATTGTTTAGTCCAGTTTTCTTCCTATCATACACCCACCTAGCACCTAGGAGTATGAAATAACAAAAAATGAAGCAAACCAACTTCGAGAAATAGATTAAAAAAACATCTCGAAGTCCAGCTTTAATGTTTCTCATTTCAACTCAACCAACTTATTAATCCAGCATAGCCATTTAAAAAATGCTCTGTATATCACCGAAATTTCGATGATTATCGGTGACTCGGTGTTACTGGTGGGTCTGGCAAATTAATATATTGCTCCATAATTTTTCTTTTTGCTTGAAAGATACTCCAGAATTTCAGGGATTTCAACTGATACAATTTATTTTCAAAACATTGGCGGATGCTCCGCATATTTCGTTTAAGTAGGGAAGCCAAATATACAAGCAGGTTCAAAAACAAACAAAAGGAAATGCCAATTTTCTGGTTACTAAATCAAGCTTGATCAACCGGAGAACCGGCCCAAGGATTAGACTTTTGAAAGATCCTTCTGCTTATCTCTTTCCATATATTATTCCGACAAACGTAGATGGCTACTCCATCAACACTCGCTATTTTGAACGGATTTTTCTAGTGTTCTCCCACCAACCACCGATGCTGGTACTCTGATTAGGAGGGGGATTACGCCCGAGCAATGGGCTACAGTGAAACGCTAAGCTACGCTAAACTCAAATGTACAAGGTCTTAGGATGCGCCACCAGATCGTTCCAGTGAAAGGGCACCCTGCAAAGATGTGGTCAGCAGTTTCAGGTACACTTCCGCACAAAGAAAAGATTTGTCACATTGGGCCACCCTCTTTTCTACAGCTCATGAGCGCACAGGGTTTTGCCATGCAGAGCCGACCAAACGAAGAACCGGCACTTTAGGATGGCAAATGCTTTCCAGATGCACTCGAAGAACATGTAATTCGTTGAGCCACAAAATTGCATTTTGTACGCCGATTGGGCAGTGTACGTAGGAACCTCCTACTGTCCATCGATCTCCAACGGCAAGAGTCAATCAGGCGTTTGCAGGAGAGGCCTGATGCCTTGAATACCTTGCCAGAGGGTAATAAAAAACTGTGAAAGCTCATCCTCAGAGCTGAGATGTCTGAGCTGCCTCACCCATCTGTTGTTCTCCAAACTCTTCGTCCCTGAAAGACCCATCTGACCAGAGAGCTTGGCGAAACAGACGGGAGCGATGCCACATAAGGCTTGGCCATGTAACCAATTGTCCTCCCAAGATCAGAACGTTCTCACTGTTGCCGGCCGTTTAGTTCCGGGCAGGCCTTGAACAGCGTCCAATCCTTAAGAGCGTGCACAGCAGGGCTTGCATCGCGGCCCTGCATCAGGTGCTAATAGCTCGCGTCCTCCCGCGCCTGTCCGCCTGGTCACTGTACAGTCTGATGTGTTTGAAAAAATCTCCCGCGCGTGAGCGATGCGTTGATGCAGGCCGCGCTGATAGCGCCTCAGCTGCGCATGCTCTAAGAGTCTCAGAGGGTTACCATCCCGATCCACGGCTTATTTGGCTTTTTTCAAAGTATACAGGGTCATCTATGCTCAACAGTCTTTCTATATATCTTCCCTTTAAAATATTGTTTACGTTCGCTCTATCCATTTGTTTATAATTTTTTATAATTTACACTACAGTTTATAAGATTTCTTCTCTTTCTGTATCTGCTACAGTATTATAGAGCGTCCGTTGAATATACTCTTGCAGCTCTCACGAATATCACCAGGTTCTTCGCAGCTAAATCATCGAGGTAGCGAGGCCTACACACTGCCTGCCAATTAAGTAGTGGTGCTGACCGAGCATGTTCGCTGTTGGAAATATTAGGAATTTTCTCAAGTTCTTAATCCACAAAATTAGGTAAATCAAAATTAACCAATTGAATATTTCAAGTTCATAACCAAAGGTACTAGATAATAACGAATTATCTATCTCATACACAAAGGCTAATGAACAAGAAACAAGCCAAATAAAGGCACGGTATAAACAAATATACCCTTGAGCGGTGCCACCATCGCAGTAAGCAGCGAACAATGACTTGTTCATTGTTGTTCGCCATGACGGTCGGTGTAGACGATCACAAGTTGTTGCAGTGAAGTGTTGATGCAGTGTAGAGATCGATGCAGTCGAACGTCGGTGCAGTGCAGTGTAGATGTACAGGTGCCTCCTCAATGATCCAGGGACGAAGAACTCGAGCAGTCGCGTGGTCGCTTCCCAAAAACCTTATCGGTCTTCTATCCCGAGCAGGATCTCGAGAAAGACGAGGTTCCGGAGGTCTGCTCCCTCCGCTCCTTGTGCGCGCAAGGAAACAGAGGCGGGAATGCAAAACGGCAGCGCTACAGATGGAAGAATGGAATGTGCGGGAGAGAGAGAACTCTTGAGAGCGAGAGCACTTCTCACAGGGCGAGGTGCTCATGCTTTTATAGGCGCCAAGAAGAGAAGGTTCGTCGAACCAGGACGCCATCAAGCACTAGTAACGGACGTCATTACATCTGGCCATTAAGTCGTCCGTTACGTAACGGACGTCATTACACCAGCCATTAAGTCGTCGGTTACGGGGAGAGGTCGCCCGTGCTCAGGGTGAGGTCGCCCGTGCTCGAGGAGAGCTCGCCCGAGGAGAGGTCGCCCGGCTCGGGGAGAGCTCGCCCATGCTCAGGGTGAGGTCGCCCGTGCCCGGGGAGAGCTCGCCCATGCTCAGGATGAGGTCGCCCGGCTCGGGGAGAGCTCGCCCATGCTCGACACGTCACGCTCAAGCCCATGCCTTTCTCTTTTCTCTCTTTTCTTAATTGGGAGAATCACAATCCAACTATTTAAGTTGAGATATTCTCCTCCCAATTTCCCGAACGGTTTAGTATTAAATGGGCCTCTTGGAATTTCTATTAAAATAATTAAATGGACCAACCCCATAATTATTCTAGCAATCCCCACCAAATTTCATAGGCACATTTGAAATACTCTCAGTTCTACTGTAGTTTGATATACCAGTGTTTCGATGGAGACTGTTAAGTTGAACTTCCACCTAGAACAAAGGTTACACTCATCCACAACCGAACAATGGACTAAGCCTTGAATTGATGTTTTGTGCGAGCGAGTTTCACCAAGGTCCTTCTCGATACTAGGTCGCTAAATGCATCCCCTCGGTTTGGGCGTATAAGTCATACTCCTTTGCCTTTCATGAGCCTCTAGAGATCACCCAATTTCATAGACTGTGACTAGCAGTCGAGCTCATATAGGTGTATTCCTAATAAGATGTTCTGTAGGATAACATCTCTGCTTTATTAAAAGCCACTGGAACACATTAAGGTATAACCAACCTGCCATACGAATAGGAGAGTAGTGCATCTCAAGCGGAGTGGGTTAAGTACAAAAGTACTCTCCTCTCAGCCAGTCACTAGCTTGTTTCAACATCCTAATTAACGGGATCTCCGATCAAATAGAATGAGTTACCACTAAGACATGACTCTCATATGGGTCTCAAGCCCATCTCCCTTGATGCTTCATCTATCACATTTCGTGATAGTCCCTTTGTAAAGGATCGCGGTTTTTAGCCGTCGGACATAGTCCAATGCTATAACTCCGGAGTTTCTCATCTTCCTGACAGACTTCAATCGCCTCTTAACGTGTCTTGATGACTTCATGTTATCCTTTAAACTGTTCACCTTGGCAATCACCGTCTGATTGTCACAATTCAAAAGGATAGCAGGCACCGGTTTTTCAACCACCGGTAAGTCCATCAAAAGCTCACGCAGCCAATCGGCTTCCATAGTGGCAGTGTCTAATGATGTGAGTTCTGCTTCCATTGTAGACCTCGTTAAGATGGTTTGCTTGCAAGACTTCCAGGAAACAGCTCCACCACCCAATGTGAATACAAATCCACTTGTAACTTTTATCTCATCAGCATCGGATATCCAGTTTGAATCACTATAACCCTCTAGTACCCTTGGATACCCGGTGTAGTGGATACCATAACTTGATGTCCCCTTTAGATAGCGCATCACTCTCTCAAGAGCATGCCAATGATCATCTCCCGGATTTGAAACAAACCGGCTAAGTTTGCTCACAGCAAACGAGATATCAGGTCTTCTTGCACTAGCTAAATACATCAGTGAACCAATGATTTGGGAATATCTCAATTGATCCTTTGCTATACATTGGTTCTTTCGTAATAGCACACTTGGATCATATGGCGTTGGAGCAGGTTTACAATCGCTAAAACCAAAGCGACTCAACACCTTTTCCACATAATGGGACTGCTCAAGAGTTATCCCACCATCATCTTCTCTTAACAACTTAATGTTTAAAATGACATCCGCTACTCCCAAATCTTTCATTTCAAAATTCGCGGACAGAAAGTCCTTAACTTCCTTAATCACATTAATATTCGTCCCGAAGATCAGTATGTCATCAACATACAGACACAGAATCACTCCTTCACCCCCACCATAGCGGTAATACACACATTTGTCGACTTCATTCACAACAAAGCGGCAGATGTTAAAGTTCTGTCGAACTTCTCGTACCCTCGCTAGGTGCTTGCTTAAAACCATACAAAGACTTCAACAACCTACACACTTTTCCTTCATGACCCTTTACTACAAATCCATCTGGTGATCCATATAGATTTCCTCTTCCAACTCTCCATTAAGGAAAGCCGATTCGTCCATCGATGAGCGATCGAGACCGTAGGAGGCAGCCATGGATAGTAGTACTCTAATAGTGATCAATCGGCAACAGTGAGTAAGTATCAAAGAAGTCCTCGCCTTCTTTCGGGTATAACCCTTGGCCACAAGCCTTGCCTTGTACTTTTCAATTGTACCATCGGGCCTCGGCTTCTTCTTGAACACCCACTTACATCCTACTGTGTTTACACCTATATGGACGATCAATAACTTCCCAAGTTCCATTGCTCAGATGGAATCCATCTCACTCTGGACCGCTTCCTTCCAATAGTCGGCGTCACGAGATGAATAAGCCTCCTCAATGGTTCTTGCAGTATCATCCACTAGATATACAATGAAGTCATCACCAAAAGACTTTGCGGTCTTTTGTCTCTTACTCTTCGAGTTACTTCATTGTCTTCATCTATTGGATTTTCCTCAAAAGTGGGTTCAATTTGTATAGGAGTGGAAGGTTTAGGAGAGAAGATAGATTCTTGGCGGATGAGCTAAGTGTCTCTTTTATAGGAATATGTCCTCAAAGAATGTGGCATCATTGGACTCTAAAATTGTACCTTCATACATATCGGTACTCAGTTTCACTATTAAGAACCTATATCCAACACTGTGAAAAGTATAACCAATGAAAACACAATCAACGATTTTTGGTCCAAGTTTACGCTTCTTTGGGACAGGCACATTAACCTTAGCCAAACAGCCCCAAGTACGTAAATAAGTGAGATTTAATCTTTTTCTCCCCCATTCCTCGAATGGTGTGATTTCTTTATTTTTTGTAGGAACCCTATTTAGGACATGACAAGCAGTCAATATAGCCTCACCCCACCATTCCTTGGAAAGTCCCGATGTTTCTAACATGGCATTAACCATATCAGTTAGAGTACGGTTCTTTCTTTCGGCAACCCCGTTTGACTGGGGAGAATAGGGAGGCGTCCTCTCATGGATTATTCCAAGTTCCTCGCAGAATTTATTAAAATCACTAGAAAAATATTCTCCACCACGATCTGACCTAACCCGTTTGATTTTCCTATCAAGTTGGTTCTCAGTTTCAGCTTTATAGATCTTAAAATAGTGAAAAGCCTCATCTTTAGACTTTAATAAATACACGTAGCAAAATCTAGTAGAATCATCAATCAGAGTCATGAAATACCTCTTACCACCCTTCGTCAACTCTCCGTTCATCTCGCACAAATCGGTATGAACTAGTTCTAATGGTGACAAGTTTCTCGCCTCTGCTGCCTTGTGAGGCTTGCGAGGTTGCTTAGATTGCACACACACTTGACACTTAGAACTTTTGACTTGGGTAAATTTTAGAATTAAATCCATACCGGCCATCCGCATCATACAACCAAGATTAACATGACAAAGTTGTGAATACCAAACATTAGTCTCATGATCACAAACATGATTAATCTCATTATTCATGTCCATCAAAGACAAGCGGAACAAGCCTCCGCTCTCATAACCTTTTCCAATAAAATTTCCAAACTTGGAAATAACACATTTATTGGATTCAAAAACTAGGTTAAAACCATCTCTACATAATAGAGATCCGCTGACAAGGTTCTTATTTATCGCGGGCACATGTTGTACGTTCCTCGATCATACGACCTTGCACGAAGTAAACTTCAAGTCAACAAAGCCGACTCCACGCATAACCGCTGCATGACCCATTCCCCATCAACACGGAGGCAGCCTGCGACCGGTAAGAAGAAAATAGGATCTATCGGCACAAACATGTATATTGGCCCTTGTGTCAATCCACCAATCGGTGAGCGACATCTTGAAAAAACAAGAGGTACCGATACATACCGAGATGTTCCTTCCTCAGTATTGCCAATAACAACGTTGGCGGACTTTTTCTGCTTGTCTTTACGATCAAGGCAATCTTTAGCCCAGTGATCAGTACCATTACGATAAAGCGCTTCCTTCCTTTATTCTTCTTCTTCTTGAAGCTAGTAGTTTGATTGGCTTTGTTCTTGTTGTCGGGCTTTTCGGACTTGTTTTATTCTTGTTGAATTGAAAGGTTTTCTTTTGTACCACATTGGCACTAGAACTTCCTTTCCCACGTGTATCTTTTGCCCTCGCCTTCTTCTCAACATCTAGAGACCCAATGAGACCAAAGAACACTTGAACTCTTGTCTCTTGTGTTTTAGAGTAGTGGCAAAATCCCTCCAAGAAGGTGGCGACTTTGCAATAATGCATCCCGCCACAAACTTGTCGGGCAATGCACATTTAAAATTCTCAAGTTCTTTTGCGAGAGCTTGCACCTCATGAGCTTGTTCTACTACAGAATGGTCATCGACCATCTTGTAGTCATGAAACTACTCCATGACATAGAGCTCGCTACCCGCGTCAGAAACTCCAAATTTTGCCTCAAGTGCATCCCACATTTCTTTACCACTAGGCAAAATCATATACACATCAACAAGATTTTCGCCCAAAACGCTAATCACGGCGCCTCTAAACAAGTTATCCGCAGCCGCGAAGACACTCTCCTGCTTAGGAGAGAGCCCTCCTTCCGGCTGTGACTTGCCATGCGCAACGTGATACACGTTCATGGCAGTCAACCATAAAATCATCTTGGCGGCATAACGCTTGTAATTTGCGCCACAAATACCGTTGGCTTAAGTGCGGCAGCGAAACCAGTAGTTGTAAAATTCCTATGATAAGGTTTTTGGATTGTTGGAAATATTAGGAATTTTCTCAAGTTCTTAATCCACAAAATTAGGTAAATCAAAATTAACTAATTGAATATTTCAAGTTCATAACCAAAGGTACTAGATAATAACGAATTATCTATCTCATACACAAAGGCTAATGAACAAGAAACAAGCCAAATAAAAGCACGGTATAAACAAATATACCCTTGAGCCGGTGCCACCACTCGCACAAAGCGAGCGGAACAATGACTTGTTCATTGTTGTTCGCCATGACGGTCGGTGTAGACGATCACAAGTTGTTGCAGTGAAGTGTTGATGCAGTGTAGAGATCGATGCAGTCGAACGTCGGTGCAGTGCAGTGTAGATGTACAGGTGCCTCCTCAATGATCCAGGGACGAAGAACTCGAGCAGTCGCGTGGTCGCTTCCCAAAAACCTTATCGGCCTTCTATCCCGAGCAGGATCTCGAGAAGGACGAGGTTCCGGAGGCCTGCTCCCTCCGCTCCTTGTGCGCGCAAGGAAACAGAGGCGGGAATGCAAAACGGCAGCGCTACAGATGGAAGAATGGAATGTGCGGGAGAGAGAGAACTCTTGAGAGCGAGAGCACTTCTCACAGGGCGAGGTGCTCATGCTTTTATAGGCGCCAGGAAGAGAAGGTTCGTCGAACCAGGACGCCATCAAGCACTAGTAACGGACGTCATTACATCTGGCCATTAAGTCGTCCGTTACGTAACGGACGCCATTACACCACCATTAAGTCGCCGATTCACGGGAGAGGTCGCCCGTGCTCAGGGTGAGGTCGCCCGTGCTCGAGGAGAGCTCGCCCGAGGAGAGGTCGCCCGGCTCGGGGAGAGCTCGCCCATGCTCAGGGTGAGGTCGCCCGTGCCCGGGGAGAGCTCGCCCATGCTCAGGATGAGGTCGCCCGGCTCGGGGAGAGCTCGCCCATGCTCGACACGTCACGCTCAAGCCCACGCCTTTCTCTTTTCTCTATTTTCTTAATTGGGAGAACCACAATCCAACTATTTAAGTTGAGATATTCTCCTCCCAATTTCCCGAACGGTTTAGTATTAAATGGGCCTCTTGGAATTTCTATTAAAATAATTAAATGGGCTAACCCCATAATTATTCTAACATTCGCAACCATGCCAGAGGAAGAGCCAACGTAGGCATTGTACATTTTAGCTTAGCGTTTCATTATAGCAAAATTTGAGAGTGTTTAAAGAGAGGCTTAAATATTATAAAAATTAATTAAAAAATAGTTTTAGGATCTTTAAGAGGACTACTAAAAACCTAAAAAAAATCTTTACAAATTATTACACCAAATAGGCTATATAAAAAAGATCAAATTTTGTTATAGTAAAACGCTACGCTACGCTAAGCTGAAATGTACAAGGCCATAGTTTATCAAATCGTTGCGAAGCCAATTTACTCATGTGAAAGGCGGAGAGGAGATATACTGCTTGTGTTGTGAGGACGAAATCGACGAGCATAAGACGTTAATCTACAAACTTCAATTTTCCATGGTCCGGGTAGATTGCACCAAGCAAGTTAAACTGGTAAAAAGATACTTGCGCACTACATTGCAAAGATATTTAGAACGTGTTTGGTTGCCCGTGGGAGACCAGCCCGACCACGGCATGCAGGCTCATCTAGTTGTTCGCATGGTGTCCCAAGCTCCCCCACATCCATCCAAACCTGTCCGCCTCCGCGTCCGGAACAGGTCCCCCACAAGCTCGTCGCTGGCGGATCCAACCTCTCCCGAGCTCGCTGTGTCCGAATCCGTTTTTGCTAGAGCTCCCTATGGTCGGATCCATTGTTATCAGTGCGTGCCGTACCTCGATCCGTCATAGTAGGAGCTCCCCGCGACCAGATTCATCATCGTCGGAGCCCCCCATGCTCGAATCCTCCGTCGTCAGCGCTTTCCGCGCCTCGATCCACCATAACCGGAGCTCCCCATGCTCGGATCCGCCATCGGTGCTCCCCGCGCCCAAAATTGCCATCGTCGGGGCTCCTTGGGCTGTCACCGAGCTACCATCGTTAAGCCCCCGCTGCTCCCACCCGTCACTATGTTAGCATGACTTGAGAGAAACGGTCGATTCAAACGTTTTTCCTAAGCCGGGCCAGCACAATGTTTTTGCACCGCACGACCGAGGCTGGCGCAGGCAACCAAACGTGTGGTGGTTGCATCCCACGAGTCTTGTAGTCCCAGTGTATCCAAGCAAACACGTTCTTAATGACGAGATATTTGCAGCTATGGAGGCGTGGCCACAACAAGAAACCAACTTTATGTTTGGCCATGTGAAGTTGTACCTCGTCGGCAAGTATACGAGGAAGAAAAGAGGACAGAAGAGAACTGGCAGGTATGTCGGAATGTACTAGCATGGTTGCTTGGCAAATGGGGTTACGTAGGCCGTAGCAGAGCTGATGATGAAGACAAACATCTCACATTGGGGTGACTCATATCAGCGCCATTCCCTAAATTCTACGCCTCAATTTGGCATCAGATGGAAGAGAGCAGAACAAAATCCAGAGAAAAAACATCGCAACCCGACTAGTAACATCAGCTGCTACCTTTCAATGCAAAATACCTTGTAATACCTCTTCAAGGACGGCAAAACCCCACTAGTCGTGCCAGGAGAGGGGAACCAAACGGTACCTGAGAACCTTGTACATTGCAATGGAGGTGTAAATTACATTACATTTACACCTTCATTGGACTGTTAAACATAGAGAAACGAACATGGTGTCCCACAGGTTTGCTCGGTAGATTTGTTTCGGTCCTTTAATTTAACGTGAATTCTTATTTCAACTTTTTTTTCAAATTTATGCGATTATTTTGTTTGTAGCGGAAATGAATTCTTTCTTTTAATTTAACATGTACTTTTATTTTTTATTTTTTTATTCCAAATTTCTATTTTCTGTTGCAGCTCACATGAAATTTTTTGATCTAATCTATTATAACAATCAACCGATTAACGTGATAATTTATAGGACTTTAGGATAATGTGGTGTCTCTGTTGCACTCTGTTTCAATTATATAATAGAATAGTACTTGGACAAATCAAAGATTTAGAAGGGAAAATCAACTCCACGTATACAAGCGGCATCATATACATTCGCAACCATTCGACCTCGTGTCAAGATTTGTGATGTGACCAACCCTTACGTCATGCATATTTTGTGAAAAAAAACTGATTTTTTCGAAACGTTTGTGTCCTTCTTCCTCTTCTCACCATCTCCACCTCTTCACCCAAGCCGACCACCCCTCACCGATGCTGGCGACCACTGCAACTCACGCCTGCATTACCATGTCGGTCGTCACGCTGAGTCGAGCCACGCCATGCATGCTGTTGTGTTCGTTGCCGGTGGCCGCCACACGTTCAAACCACGGCTCTCGGCACCATGTGGTGCCGCGTCGCTCGCCCTGAGCCACGTCGAGGCGGTGCCACTGTGGTCACGCCCGACAGGGAGCTGGTCGCTGGCGGCGCGACGGATGGCTCGGGTGGGGAGGAGGAGAAGGCGGGAGGAAAAAGAAAAATGATTCAATTACTTTTTAAAAAAAAATCCAAAGATTTTGTCGCAAATATTCCTTTGAAGTGAGTGGAGGTTTGCACACATTTTTAAGCATATCTAACGGCTAGAAATGTGCCTATACCCGTATATAGGTATCGGTGGAAAAAAAAAATTTGAAGGGAAAGGCAGGAGAGCTGCCGTCCATTCATTGATAGAAGAAGAACGGTGCGACGCACCAAGGTTACAAGAGTTACAACGCAGCAAGGCTGCTGCACACCCCGGCCAAACGGCCGCGCCCACACGCGCAAGGCCAAGAGGCCTTGCGGCAACACACAACTGGAAGGGAAGGAGAAAGAAACAACACCGGCCACGCCGGGGGCACTACCAACACACACAACGACGGACAACTCCGAATTAGCAGACCTAGTAGACAACCAAGAAGCACAACAGTGACTAACACGACGCCTCCAACAAGGTAACGACGGGTAAGACCCGCCGCCGTCGAGCGATCACCAGGGTTTTCACCCGAAATGAGGGAAGGGGCTGCAAGATGATGCCTCCAACGAGGGGAACGTCACCAAAGGTGACGCCACCATCCGCCTAGGAATAGGCAGGACTTTCGCCCAAGCCCCTCCTCCCACCAAAGCACAAAGCGGCTGCCACAGAAGACCACTAACCGAGTTGCAGGCTGAAGTCGTAGGGCCGAAGAGAACACACGAAACGCCGCCACTTAACACGGAAGACACCACCCACACCAACAAGCACCCCGTAGCAGAAGGAGGTCCAAGACGACGAGGGCGGGACCAAGCCAAGCAACGAAGAACCGCAGACACTCCCGAAGAGGACGACAGCCAAAGTCGAAGAGCGAGGGTAACGAG
The DNA here is from genome assembly GCA_036346415.1 of Raddia guianensis. Lineage (NCBI taxonomy): Eukaryota > Viridiplantae > Streptophyta > Magnoliopsida > Poales > Poaceae > Raddia > Raddia guianensis. The sequence continues at coordinate 27,555,172 of CM070543.1, read as the reverse complement.
GGCACCAGGCCACCCGACCCCTTCGTGGTCCAGGGTCCTAAACGACAGAACAACACCGACCAACCAGCCCACGGGCTCGGAAGAGGCCGCCGAAGCTACCGGGTCCACACAGGGAGGGGAGGGCCGGGGCAGCAAGGGCGGGACCAAGCACGAAGGAGATGGACGAAGATGACGCCGAGAGGAGACACCAGACAACAGAGGAGAAGCCGCCGGCCTCACACCCTGGGGCACACCGCACGGAGAGCCGGGGAGGAGCCGGGAGGAGCCGGGGAGCCGCCGGACACACGCCCCTGAAGCCACTTGCTCTGTCCGCTCCGACCAGCTATCAAAGCGGACCCCCCCAAGCGGCCTCCACCGAGACGGGCTCAGGGGGAAAGGGGAGAAGGAGAAGAGGAGGCCGGTGCCGAGCTCAGCCGAGCTACGAGGCCACCGGACACAAGACCCTGGAGCACACCCACTCCGACTTCTTCGAACAAACACCGCCAGATCCGGGCCTCCTGCCTGCGGATTCGGCCACCAACGAAGAGGCCCCCCTAGACGGTCACCCAAGACGGGCCCAGGGGAGGGGACTGGAAGAGGAAGAAGGGAGAAGATGAACCAGCGACAGAGCTCCGCCACGGTGCGCAAAGACGAGGACAAAGAAGGGAAGCTGCACGAGCCACTCCGGAGGTCGGGGAGCAGAGGCCGAGCCACGCCGGAGCTCAGATCTAGGGGGCGGAGGCCGACGACGCCGCCACGAAGCGCCAGCCGCCACGCCGCCGCCCATCCCGAGCCAGGCAGCCACGCCGCCGTCGGATCCGCCACAACGCCGCCGGATCTGGTCTTTCTCCAAGAACTCCGGGAGGAACTCCGCGCCGCGGCCGGCCTCGAAGTGGCTGGGCGACGGCTCGAGCGCGAACGGCAGGAGGTGGAGCAACCACAACACGGCTTCCACCACGCGGCGAGGGAGCAGGGACGCGAACCTGTTCGCGGTGAAGCGGCCGAAGGCGCAGGCCGAGAGCACGCCCAGGAGCTCATGGGCTCAGTTCCTGCGAACCGTCACGCAGCGAACGCGGGGATCGAGTAGCGAGGAGAGGAGCTGTCCGGAGGAGGACTCGAGCTCGAGCCCTCCGGAGAGGACGCGGTGACGAGGGCAGCCGAGCCAGAGGTCGAGGGGGGTGGCCGCCGCCGGTCCAGACCCTTGTGGAGAGACAAAGGAAGGAAAGGGAGAAGGAAGAGGCCGAGAGTGAGAAGGGCGGCCGCCGCCGCCGCCGGCCGGGGCGGGAGGCGGGCGGCGCTAGGGTTTGTGGGGAGGTGGCTGGGAGCTTGGTCGCCCTCGAGCCGCCCTGGGGAGAAAATTCGGATTGCCGTTTAAAATAACATGCCTTAAAAAAGTGTCATCATAAACATGCAGTGTTTACTGCACATAAGCATGACGCAAGCTGATGATACTATTGGTGAACATGGCTGGATTGCCGCATAGGCCTTGTTAGAACAAGGTCATAGTACAGTCCAGTGGAAGTATTTACGCAGAGATTGTCATATTGTTTGCATTACGTGGTATAGTATAAAATGGAGAAAGAATAATTCTTATCACTGTTACTGATTCGATGGATTACCAACTGTAAGTAGTGAAGCGAATTGTGGTAAATATTGGTTTGTATTGCACGATAAACAGATACCAGTTGCCCCATATCTACAGCACCACATACAGCAGAGCAAGATCAAAGAAATCTAAAATGTTTTTCTTGCTGACTTGCTGTTGTTTGTTAACTGTACTGGCACATATAAGTAAAAAAAGGATACAGAAAAGAGCAAAAAGGAAAAAAAAAAATAGAGGAAATTAATGAGGATCATACATACCCACAACATACCAATCTCTCTGAGAATACCACCTGTCCATGACCATGTTTTAAAATAAATCTAAATTGTAAAGACTGCTTTGTTTGTATGCTTAATTTTAATTCCACCAATTTTGCAGGTAGGCAGGGCAGTGAGCAAGCGAGACCTTCATGAGGATGGCGCCGTCAACATCAAGGCGGGGTCTTGAAGGCCTGCACGACGAGGGAGAAGCCCGGCGCGGCGGCCTCCTCGTCCAGCCACAGCCGGCTCTCCAGCGCGCTGCGCGCCCGGAGCAGCACCACCGCGCAGCCCGGCGACTCCCGGAAGCACCACCCGTGGAGGTCCCACATGACGTCGATGGGCTCGCCGTCGACGAACACGGTCTGGTTGCCCCGGAAGTTCCAGCGCAGCAGGCGCGCCTGCACCGCGCGCCTGCCGTCGATGCTGACGCTGAGCTCCTCCTCCTCCCCGCCGGAGCTCGTCGCGCAGCCGACGCGGACCTCGTGCTCCGGCCCGCCGTCGGCGAAGCGGACGCGCGCGGCGTGCGTCGCCGCCGGGCCGGACACCAGGACGCGCTCCCTGCGCGCGAGCGGGAGGGGCCGGGCCGCCTTGGGGATCTGGGCCTCGAACTTGGCCTTGACGAACTCGGCGGCCAGGTCGCCCACGGCCAGCACGACCTCCGCGCCGGCGACGGCCACGAAGTAGTAGCCGGAGAGAGGCTCCGGGGAGGCCGAGGGGTCGTAGCGCGCGGCGGTGAGGTCCCAGAACAGGTCGAGCATCGGAGTCGGAGGGGACTCGGCCGCGCCGGCGTCGGGCTGGACGGAGCGGGCGCCCCTGCGCGCGCGGAGGAGGAGCGCGGCGGCGGAGGCGGAGGGGGCGAAGGAGAGGGTGAGGCCGAGCGGGGAGTGTGCCCAGGTGAGGCGGAGGAGCAGCGGCGGGGAGAGGCCGGCACCGGCGCCGGCAAGGTAGGAGGTGGTGACGGAGAGCGTGGAGTGGGGCGAGGAGGAGCTGGAGGTGAGGGTGGAGGAGGGGGTGGTGCAGGCGGCGACGTCGGCGGCGGCGACGCAGGAGGCGAAGCCGCGCACGGAGGACGGGAGCAGCAGGCTGGACGCGCTCACCATGGCTGACCCTCTCGCGGCGCCGGCGAGGCACGGGGAGACGTGAGCTGGTGATGAGAGTCGAGAGTCTAGAGGGGGCGGGACAGGTGGTGGGGGTAGGGGGTTAACTGGTAACTGCCGGAGCGGGGCCGGGCCGGGCCGGCGACGGCAGCTCCTGTATCAGGACCGAGGAGTTGCATTTCGTTTTCCACGCTTGGGAGCGAAATCGCAAGTCCTACAAAATTCCGTTATAATATGAAATTAGTGGTCGTTGAAAACTAATCCAGTTTACACCTACTGTGCTTAGTTTATATAACCCCAAAACTATGTAAGCAAATATTCAAACCCACAGAACTGGTAGAAATAACTCATTAGGATGGTTTTGGATGGTTCTGCCACTGTTACATACTGGTTGATGTATGGCACATCACGTGGAAGTGGGTGTAAATGTGTGGATGACCAAGAAATTGGGGTGGGGGGAAGACGACGTGTGGCAATTGAACACCCTGGCTCAAATTCACTTAGAGTACAGTCCACCTATGAGGCTGATCCATGCATGCCTAGCACCACTCTTGAGTTTTCGGTCTCGCTTCATCCAAAAGGGTAAACCCGGATTGCTATGTTTAGGTTCAACTGACATTATATGCTACTACATATCTTTCTAGACTAGCAAATTGATACTATTCCATCACAATCAATCACATGGGCCACATGGGTCTTACATTTCCATGGTTCGGGTTCTACGCACTCCCTCCTTAATGGGTTGACGCCCTCGTCAGCACAATACTATGTGGAAAATGTCCAGAATCGCACCTTGGTATATTGTATGTCTAGTGCCAACCCATATGTTATGCCATGCGCCATATGCCCGCACCACTAAGCCCGCACATGTCTACACATCAAGGGTTGATACCCTGATACCATTTGTAATATCTTGGCCTAAATTCACTTATAGCCTAGTCCACCTACAGGGCTAGCCCCCGCCCATGCAAGCATACCACCAATCATGGGTATTAGGCCACTCTTCATCCAAAAGGGTTAACTTGAGGTGTAATGTTTGAGTTCAACTAGCATTATATGCTACTAGATAACTTTCTACACTAGCAAGTTGGTACTATTCCACCACAACCGATCACATCTCAACGAGTCAGGGTATTATAGAGATGGCCTAGGGGCAGCCCTAGGGAGGGAAGGCACGAGGAGGCAAGGGCAGATCCAAAAAATCAAGTCATTGGAATCATTTTAACCTTAAAATCACTAGTTTTTAACTTAAAACTATATGTTTATATGTATATATATTCTAATAAGGTAGTAATAAACAACAAGGGATTGTCCAAAAGACACTGATGTTGCATGACACCGGCTCTAACACTGTAGATCCACCCCTGCGAGGAGGACACTCACATTAGGATGGTTTTGGATGGTTCTGCCATGTGAGGGAGAATGTTGATGAACAAAACCAAGTGAAATTCCTAAAATCTCAACACGTTCAATCTTTGAAATCCCAAGCAAATTCAATGTAACCTCGCATGCTCCATGTGAGTGTGCGTCGGGCATGTGGAGGGAAAATGTTGATGAACAACACCAAACTGATATGTCTCGATCAAAATAATATTAAATTAGATCGTATTTCACAATATAACACTCTCTACTTTTTATCCTAAAATGCAAGACATGCGTCTCCATCTTCTTCCCCTTCTCCTACCTGCATCTCTTCCCTTCCTCCATGCATCCATGCTTTCTCCTCCATCTCTAGCAGGAAACAGTGCTAGCATGGGGCAGGGCGATGAAGGCCACGGGGAGGTGGCACTGGCATGAACACGGGACAGGACGACGACGATGCGTGCATGTGTAGCGGTGCTGGCACCGAACGGGACAGGATGGAGCCGCAGGCACGAGGTGACGTTGCCTGCATTGGGCGTCTGTGGTAAGGTCTTAGAGATGGAGAAGAATTGCGGTGAGAAGAGGGGGAAAAGGAGAGAAAGAAGACGAAGAGGTATGACAGGTGGGCCGGGGAAGATATTTTAGGGATAAAAAATTACAAGTGTCATCGATTGAAGAAATTTTCTTACCTAGAGTTATATTATGAAATACGATGAACTGAGTTGCATCAATTTGATGTCATTCATCGAATTTCGTCGGGGTGGTGACCGGTGAGGCGTGTGCTCACAAGGTGTTCCTTCAAATGCCAAAACGGAGGATGCATCGGCAACTTCAAAATCTACATGTTTTTCTTAAGAAAATCATGTGAAAATGTATAAAAGATTAATACTTTTTATGATTTTTTTGTTATGTTTTACAAAAACACTTCTGTCCGGTACGCCGGCGCGGCCGGACGCTCGCTGGGAAATAAGCCATTGTGTTGCATGCAGGGGTGGGCCCCACGGTGTTTTTTTCTTTTGGCGACCATAATTTTTGACTGGGTGCTCCAATCCACAAACCGTTTGCACCAACATGTTCCTCGTATTTTTACGAATAAAACAAGATATATGTTGTCATATAACTCTTCAAACTTATCTGGTGAAACTTGGGTTTGGTCTACTGAAACTTGGGTTTGGCCTATTGAAACTTGGATTTCATATTCGTTAAACTTGACGAACTGCCAAGTTTCATCAGGTTTAAAGCAAGTTTCATCAAGTTTCAACAGGTTTCATACGAGTTTCTTCAAGTTTCATCAGGTCACTTCAAGTTTCAACAGGTTTTATCCAAGTTTTATTAGGTTACATCGAAGTTTCACAAATTTCATCAGCACACAGCCAAGTTTCATCAGCACACGGCCAAGTTTCGATAGTATAGATATAAGTTTCATAAGTGCCTTCTGGTAGTTTCACATAAAAAAGTAAAAAAGTGAAAAAAAAAATCAAAAAATTTAAAAAGTATTTAAAATGGGTTACTTTCGATTTTAGAAGAATTATGAAATTAATTTCACGCATTTTGAACACTGTTTGAATTTTGTACAAAAATCAAAAGTTTAATTGAAAATTTAATCGATCGATCGACTACCAAGCGGGAGCGTGCAGCTCGTTCGATCCACGCAACGCGCGGCGATCCAATGGACGCCGTTGGTCCGGCGGGCGTGCGTCTGGACGGACTTCTGGACGCTAGCGCTCGCCTATGTTTTATCAAGCTTTGAACTTTTGTTTAATATTTGAAATTTGAGCGGGATTCCGAATTTCAGATCCCGTTCCGCAGCCCAAGATTTTTGTAACCCTGTTCATGATCGCTCGTGCGATGACGTCGGACCAAGCGCTAAGAAATGGCGTGTCTCACGTGATCCCGAAAATACAACTTCAGTCACTCATTAATATTACAGTTTATTGATCAAATTTAGGAAAACTACATTATGAGAGGAATTCCCTTTGAGACAGGTACATGTACGCGTCCGATCCAATTTTTTTAAAACTTATGGATGGAGTTTAAATTTTTTTTGACCGTACAAATACTGCGAAAACAACTAGGTACTTCTCTAGGCCAAGGGGGTTTAAGGGAGGAGTACGATCGACTGAGTGCTAAACGACAGTAATTCGTGACCGAAAGATGATCGGATTTCAAGAGAGGGACTGCGAGGGTGACAGCGGGGTCAAGTGGTGGATCAGGATGATCAATCAGCATGGGGAGGGATCAATGCACCATGCAAGCTAGCTCATGTTCATGGTCCCATGAGACAAGCCATGATGAACCAGCAGGGTACGCCCTAGTATGCTCATCGACCAGAGCATATGCATGTCAGCAGCAACCACTCCTAGGATCACAAATTCAACAAGATGCAATGCAACGAGTCAATGACGGAGCCTGTCACGTTTATTACTAATGAAGCAGCGGTGGGAGGGTGTGCTTGGGAGAGCGGGAGGGAGGCGTCAGTTGCAGCTTTAATCCAATGGCCTAAGAAAATCGATTGAAATTAAGGATGATTTTAGTCGAATGATCACCAGCAAAAATGAAATAAATATCAATTTAACCTACAAGTGGGACCATATCACATACTTATGAGACGCGGTTAGTCTCGTCCAAAATTGGAAATTTCAGGTTGCACCATGTAGCAGTACAGCGTACAATATAGTTATTGGAAGCATCTGAACAGGGGAAGAGCGTGCTGCATTGCGGATGCTCTAATAGGATGTGCTAATGTACTGCCAAGGAAATCAGGACGAAAGATTAGAAACGAAGCAAAAAGATCTAGCTTTCTTGTCACTTGGCTTGTGTTGAAAGCTGCTTTTTTTCAGTACTGTAAGATGATTTAACATTCAAGGTACCAACAACCATGCACTGATCGTCATTAAACTGCAAGACTCCAAGCTACACATGGCAGATAAATTGTGTCGCACGGCCAATGCGGCCGTGATCTCATAAATTTGCCGCCCCACTTTGCTAATCCATTGTGTTAACAAACAGATAGGATTTGCTTGATCAGGCAATGGCCAATGGGCAGTAGTGATGGCACCTGCTGCAGCTTCACACTGTCCACAAGCAGAAGCAGAAGCACATGCTTCATTGGTCCATGGATATATTGGTCTATGCATGGTGAAGTGAATGAATCTGATCTAAGCGAGATTGTGAGATGCTACAAAAGAAATGCTCGAATGGAAATGCTGATTTGATCAGTCTGGAGCAATCTTCTCCGGGAGGTGAGAATGTGATTCATGCATCGTCAAAAATAAGGCACTTGATCCCAGAAGCAATATAAAATCGGTGCATGGGTTGATTGACTTCGTTCTTAGATTATTAGAATGAAAAAAAAAAGAATTGTTCCATACTGCACACCTTTGTAAAGCAGAAATGAGGTACAAACATGGAAACAAGGGAAGCAGGATCCCTGAAAACAATAGACAACAAGTCAGCAATCCGTTTTAGTTCTCAGACAGGGAAAGCCGGAAAGGCAGAAATCAGGTGCTAATGGTTCAAATTAGTTGGTTCCTTCTTAATAGCAGACCAGATAAGGTGGGTCCTCAAACAGAAGGGTCTACATGATTTAATCCAGTTGGCATGAACACAATTGTATTGCCAAGAAAGAGGAAGATGCAAATATTATTCTGCAGCATACCTTCATGTTTGAGAAATAGATAGATCAACTGTGCCCTAAAACAAACAAATAGATGACTTATTTACAGTGGACATGGTTTCTTTTATTTTTGTTAATCTTGAACAAGTTGACAAAACATGCCTTTTCTGTTTTAAAACATCTATAGGACCAGCTGACAAGATAATATTATGCAATTGCTGAGAAGACATATTACTCTTAACAACAGTAGCAGGGCAGTTGTGTATAAAGCCTTTTCGTAATCATCAAAATGCCTAACAGAAAAGAAGATTCATCATCGTTTCATGTAAATTTTAGACTTCCAGATGAAGGCATTCATCAGGAAGGAGCTCATGCAGATTGCTTCTAATAGAAATGAGCTTGTTTCCTTTTATGCTTAGTTCGGAATTGGAACATCCCCCACCCAAGCTTCCAATCTGCAACTGCTTAACATAATATAATCTATTGATCAGCATCATAACTTCCGATTCCTTGTGATCCTACTTGCTCCTTGTTTAGTATGCAATGCCTAAAGGATTCCTTCCACAGTAACATTATGCTGCAGTTCCTGCTTAAATCGACAAAATGGAATGAAGATGGCTCATTCATCATCGCTGCAGTGATACACACTGCCATTGTTCAGTGCTCAACGTTGCTCAACAATAATCTGTAATCCGGATGCAGAAAATCTTTAATCGAAGAACTTCACGGTTGAATGTGCACCTTAATTTGTAGCGGGATGCCAACAAAGATCTTGTGGTGCCATAATTTTTGTGCAAGCCAGCATGGAGAAGACCATTGTTGAGGAGAGGAATGTGGGAGAAATAGGTAAGAGCATTGCGGTAAGCGATGCCAATAGGTAAGACCATTGCGGTAAGAGCGTTGATGAAGAACAGAGAATTGCAATCGAAGCTAGGGGGGTGCAGGAGCGGTGGATAATACGGGTGTGGGCTTCTCCGTTGATATGGGCAAAGAGCATGAGGATTTCGTGAATGTCATAGAGTAAGACAATCAGCGAGCAATGGAGGAGGAAGAGGCTAGCAGAGAGAGTAGATAGGCCGAACAACCTTCGTGGAGACATCAGACGTTTCTACCCAAAATGTTACACCGGTGGACACCCTCGCACTTCACCACCCCCACCTACCACCACATAGGCACTTCATGGCCATCCTGCGTATCAACCATGACATTGTTACGACCTCTGCATCTCCACAGGGAATCCAGCACCATGATCTGATACTAGGCTTAGACTAGTATCTCATGATAAACAATTAAACGGCTATCAACGCTGGCATTTCATTATTATTCAAAATAATGAAGTATTACAAAGTAGCATCATAAGCTATTACAATAAGACAAGTATTACCAAATATTAAGAAGGAATAACAAGAACATCAAAGCAGCAACAGCCTTCAACGACGATATACAAGCAATTGACCCGGACACCCGCAGCTAGTCCTGCACACCTGAGTTCGGACCCTCCTGCTCCTGATCATACTTGCAACCTGAATAATAAAATTATCTGCGATAGATATAATGAATACGCGGCTACCCAGCAAGCAATCCTTAAGAAATATATGCAATGGCAAAGATCGGGGAATTGACTATTTTACACAAAGACCTACGTTCTAACCACATTTAAGTAGTCAAGTTTTAATTGTTGAATGCATGAATTGATCTAATCATCTCGATCATCAAAGGAAGGTGCATCATCACACCAGGCCAATCCCAGCCTATTCTAGTCAAGTTCAATTATTAAAAAGGTGTATCTATATGTGCAAACCTCTCGCCCCGTTCATAACTATGGACACGGCTATCATGATAGTTTTAACTCTGCAGAGTGTGTATAAATTTTCCCACAAGCCCCGTCTCATCCAGTAGGAGATACGATACAAGGCTTTTCCAGCCCACTTCGCCTGCCCTTTCTTTTGGTTCCCCCGGCCCGCCGGTGCCCGCCGCGGTAGGGCGCCTACTACTTCTGGACACAACCCGGGGGCATTCCCTATTTAAGCCATTTTGTCTCAATAACGGGCTTATCCCTCAGATATAGGCGGCCAATCCTTCCCCTAGGACAGAGGCCCAAACCATAACCAGCCAGCCTGCGAGCAAGTGGTTAGTAGGTTTCGTGGGATACTAAGCCAGGGCCGAAGGCACAAGTGGCTGTACGGTAAGGTTTGGTCTAGCAATACACAAGCTTGAGTCCTTATTAGAAGAGACCCTCGAATCTCCACCACAGTCTCGGAACCATCATTGTCAGGACTCCCCTAAACATTCTACACTTGTTTTAGTTGATTAGAGTTTTACCAAAAAACACCATCACGAAGCTAAGAAACAGTAAAGGGTTCATCAAATGATGTCTAGTCATGCTAGTAAAGGACTAGCATGGATAAGGCACACACACTATTCTCATATGCATGCAAAGGTGAAATACAAAAAGTAAAGACGATTATGCTCCCTCCGTCCAAAGAGTGTTGCCCTAAATCATAGCCAAGAGAGCACCTACTTTTGGACGGACGAAGATGGTAAAACATAGGACAGGAATATGCAAATAACTAGTGCTTACCTGGCAGCGATCGGCCTCGCACGCTTCTCAAGAAATTGTCGATGATCTCGGGCCACCATCTTCAATGGTGACATCTCGGCTAAAGCCCGAGTCTTCATAGCCTTCCAGAAAGTCGTCGACGACACCTTGGTACAAAGCCGAGTCTTGATGATCCTCCACGAATCCGATAGTGCATACAGCTCCGGGTCTCCAATGACGGTGTCCTGACCCATGTCTTGGTCTTGACCATCTTCCGAGAATTTATCGGCACTCACGACTTAGGTAAAAACACCGTTACGGTCTACACGCAAAACGAGATACAAACGAATAAACAATAGACATATATTTTAATAAGAATAATAAACAGGTTACTGGCAAAGATGCCTCAGTATTCAAAACATGCATCCTTCAATATCGTCGCTCGGCGCACGCCTCGCGGAGTCGTGACGATGACACGCATAACGAGACGCATGAGCAGAGGTGACTGCAAAAGAAATTCAGAAAAATACAAAATAATTTATGTAGGTAGAATAAAATATTAGAAGGCTATGAAAATTGGTTTAAATAGAGAGGACGGTGAGGTACGGCTCGGCTGAGAGAGAGAGAGAACGATTGATCGGGTTAGGGGTCAAGGTTAGGTGTAGGGTTTGACCGGGAGAGAGGAGAGTTAGGGTTTTGAGTTTTGTCGGCCGAGAGGGACGGACATTCGACCGACGAGGGTTGTGACGGAGGTCAACCGAAACTGGGGGTTTCGGGTGTGTGAGAGAGAGAGGTGGACTCAACCTAGAGTTTAGGGTTTTGGACGAGGGAGGCGATGGACGGCCGACTCGACCAGGGGTTTTAGGGTTTTGGTCGAGGGTCGGGCTAGGGTTCCGATGTACTCGACTGAGAGGGAGAAAATGAATTAACCAGCAAGGATTAAGATTTCGGAGCATCGAGAAGTAAAGGTTGGTTCGACCAAGGAATTAGGGTTTCGGTCGAGCTAGGTTTTCAGTCGAGAGAGAAGGTTAGGGTTTCGACTGAGGAACGAATAAAGCGAGAGCTTTTGTATTTGAAATCGTAAAGTTTGGAATTTTATAAATTGTAAATTATAATGAAAATAATTAATAAAATAAATTCTTGTATGTATATAATTGTTTGAAACTTTAGGGATTTTTATATAGAGAAATAATAGAAATAGAAATTATTTTACCTAGTTTTTCTTTTAAAATGAAACTTGGGACATTCTAATATTTATTAGGATGTTACAGACATTAACAATGACAACATGGCCATCATGCATATCAACTAGGACAATGACGACGACGACACATGGTTGGCGAATGTGGTTGAATGGCTCGACCAAGAGGAGTACAAGAATGATCTACAACTCGAAAATGTTAGCCCAAGTAACATCTTCCTCACCAACTGTGACAGTGAGAAGGATGGTCCAACCTACTCAGACCTGTGCGACTCCGAGTACGACTACGACAACGATAGGGAGCCCAGGACCTAAAAGTAGTGTGCTATATAATCTAGGGTTAATAGGATATATGCCACTGCTCAACTTGTTTATTCGAAATTTGCCATCGTTCCTTTGGATATGCGATATATGCCATTATGAAACTGCGTCTCTCCGATATATGCCACTCCGTGCGACACGTGTCCTATTTTTACTTGTATTTTCGGATTTGGACCATTTTACCCTCATCTTCAACCTCCAACTCTTCTTCCTCCTCTCTCTCCTCAACTTCTCTCTCTGCGTTGAGGACAGCCGCCGGCGGGGCTCTTCTTCCTCCTCTCTCTCCCCAACTTCTATCTCCCGCGAGGACAATTGCCGCCGCCATGCTCCCACGGTCTCTCCTCCGTCACCACCGTGGCCCCGCTGTGCTCCTCGCCGCCACGCTTGTCATGAGCTCCACGCCGTTCTTGTAGCCTGACGCTGCGCCGCCGCCTTCTTCCCCGTGCACGCGAGGTCCGCGTTGCCACCGCCGTCGTCGCGAGCTCCACACGCTGCCCCGCCCGTCGCGAGATTCGCGTGGCCGCCGCCGTCACGAGCTCCGCGTCGCCACCGCATGTCGTCGGGAGAACGAGCTCCGCGCCGCTGCACTTCGCCGGGAGGCTAGGAGTGAGAGAGTGAAAGGGAGGAAGAAAAGGAGAGGTAGAAGATGAGGGCAAAATGGTTAATACACAAATACAAAGTTAGATGTATAAAAAAAGTGGACACGTGTCGCACGGAGTGGCATATATCGGAGAGACGCAGTTTCATAATGGCATATCTCGCATTTCCAAAGGAACAATGGCAAATTCCGAATAAGCAAGTTGAGCAGTGGCATATATCCTATTAACCCTATAATGTAACCCGTGTATGTGCAGCTCTTTACCGTCATTTATCACTATACTATGTTCGCTTTATATATTAATGGTCGTACTTTCCGTTACATAGCTAATTAAGCCATTGTGTTTCTTCTCATGATTGGTTCCATTAATTTTGAAATAAAAGTTTACATAAAATTTCATTTCACTTTCAAATTTGAGTACACGTAATTTTGTCTAGAAGATTTTTTCATGATTTTATATATTTTAAAGTTAATCATATTTTTAACGTATTAAATTGTAGTGGCATAATCCTTCTTATACAGCTCGACCATGACTTGACCGAACAACAATGAAATAGAAGATAAGAACCTCGAAATAAGATATGATAAATGGCTAGAGGGACAATGTGATAACAAAAATGGATTAACAAAATGTTCAATGCCATACAAGAATTTTTCCCTAACAAAGAAGATGGACATCTTTGTTCCATTACACGTGGGTCGTGAAACCGCATATCATATGACCCATGGGTGGCGAATCTTTGGACCTCCCATTGTATTTCTATCATGAGGCTTGTATAGCTGCGATACAAAGATTTTCTAGGGGAGCGCCTGGAACCCAGGCGACTGCGCACACACGCGCGCATGCCGGGCCCACCCGTCGGCGGCCGTGCCGACGAGCCCAGCCGCCTGGGGTCTAGCAAACCCGATTTTCTAAACATTCACGTGCTCATGTTGAAAGATTGATCAATCCATAAATTCATGTGGTCTTGTTCAAAATTCATCAATCTTTCATCAATTAGCATACATGTTGGCAAATCGCAAATAGAGAAGGTGTCTAATACCCGCCAAAAAGGGATATATCCTAGGCGGAGGAAATTTGCGAGTGTTTGACATGAAACAGTTCGTTTCTCGCACGATTCATGAAATAATGTTTGTTCCAAACGGTGCATTGACGTGCATGGCAACCTAGCTTGCCTAGCCCTTCTATATTTGCAACTCTTCTCTTCACTCTTCTCCAAGCTGCTCGGGCTCAATCGATCGCATTGCGTAGCTCATTCAGTTCAGTGATCAGTCGTACCAGCGCGCCGTTCCGTCGATCGATCACGCCTTGAACGAGCTGTTGGAGCTGCCCATGGACTTGAGGTCCTTGTACGGCCCCGGCGTCAGCTCCTGCTCCATCCCCGGCTGGCCGGCGGCGTGACGCCGCCGCCGCCGCCGCAGCCACAGACGATACCAGACGTACGCCCCGGCCACTGCCAGGCTCGCCAAGACCAGCGAGAGCACCACCATCGCGGCGGTCGCGCCGGCGGACATGGCCGGCCGCCGCGCCGCCGCCGCCGCCGCCTTCCTGACCTTGAAGAAGCCCACCTTCCGGTCGTCGGCCTCGTACACTAAGGTCTCGACGGGGAAGTCGATGAGGTAGCAGTAGCCGCTCGCTCCGTTGTGCGCCACGCCCCAGCAGCTGCAGTTGGCGGCGCACGCCTGCTCGCACTCCGCGGCCGTCGTGTTCGTCTCGAACGGCAGCTGCTCCTTGTATGCCACGGACACCCGCTTCAGCTGCACCATGTCGAACGGCTCGCCGCCGCCGCCGCCGGCTGTGGGGGCGGCGGGGCAGAGGTCGCTGGTCTCCTCGTCGTGGCACCGCGGCGATGCGCCGGCGCCGTCGACGAGGCACCGGCACTGGGCCTCGCCGGGGACGCACAGGCCGTACGCGCCGCACGAGGTCGGCAGCTCGCACGGCACCGAGATGGCCTTGTAGTCGGAGGCCCAGGCCTTGGAGTCACCGTCACCGGCGATCCAGTAGTACGCCCGGAGGTTGCCGTCGTCGTCCAGCGTCATCCGGCGGAAGGCGCCGGTGAGGTTCTGCACGAACGTGTCGAACGAGAGCACGTCGACCTTCTGGCCGCCGTCGAGGTACAGCCCGAAGAAGCCGCGGCCGTCGAGGCGGCCGTAGATCGGCGGCTGCGTGGCGTTCTCCGGCTGGGCCTCGAGCGCCGTGTGTCGCCAGTACGCCGGCGTCGCGCGGCCGCCGTAGAACTCCATCTGCAGTGCCATGTACGTCCTCCCGAGCCTCAGCGCGAACCGGCGGTTCGCGGAGATGAGCGGCGGCGAGGTCGCCGTGAAGTTCTGGTCCAGCACCAGCGTGTCCGACGGGTGGTCGAAGCTCCGCCACGCCAACGGCTCCTCGCCGAAGCGCCGGATGACGAGGCTCGAGGAGTTGAGCAGCGCGACGGTGTCGCCGACAGCGTTGAGGGTGCTCCACAGCACGCCACCGTCGGCGCCGGCAGTGAGGACGAGGCGGCCATCGAAGGCGAGCGTGGCCGGGCGCGACCAGTCCCCGGGGCGCGCCGGCGTGGCGCGCCAGAGCGGGAACGACGACGGCAAGTGGACCACGGCGAGGTCCAGCGCCGCCGCGTCCACCCGGAGGAAGCCGAAGGCGAAGACGCCGTTGGGCGCGTACAGCACCGGCTCGAACGGCGCCGCCGCGCCGGCGAAATGCGTCGCCGTGAAGCCCTCCGACAGCTGCGTCACAAGCACTCCATCCCCAAGAACCACCCCAGCCAACGATGCCGCCGCCACGCACAGCTCGACGAGGAACTGAACGGCGATCGCCGGAGCACCATCGCGCGACATCATCCCAGAGAAGGAACGTTACAGAGGTTAGTCAAACCCCCCGGAGAGACCAGCATATAGTATGTATGTATCGATAGCAAGGTCAACGCTCGGCGGCCGGTGTGTGTATGCATGCAGGCAACGCCTCCCTCCAAATAGGAGATTGACATCACTGACACCCAATTCGATAGCCTCGTTTCAAATGACACTAAGTTCGTTCGTTTTGACGCGTATGACACCGGACACTCGAATTTGTGACCTCAGTGACATTTTGCATTATTTCCCCCAATTTACCATCGATTTTCCCATTTTCTACATGTGACTTGACCATATTGCCCTTGTGTGGCCCACAAGTCAATGAGAGAAGGCTGTGCTGGGTTGGGGGAGGTGGCGCCGGCGGTGGGGAAGGAGGTGACGCCGGCGAGGCAAGGCGGCGGCGGCAGCGAGGCGGTGGCGCCGGCGATGGGGAAGGAGGCGGCACCGACAAGGCACGGCAGAGGGTGGGGAAGGAAGGCGGCGGCGAGGCAAAAGATGGCGCCGTATTGGGAAGAAGGCGGCGGTGAGGCACGGCGGCGACGGCGCCGAGCTCGAGGCGGCAGCGTCGGTTTGAGGCGGTGTTGAGCTCGCCGGCCACCGGAGTAGGAGAAGAAGGGAGGAGAAGCGATGCTAGTTGAAGAAGACGGGGGCAAAATGGTCATTGCACTAGAGAAAACAGTGTAAATCACGGGTAAAATCCGAAAAATAGACAAAATGTCACTGAGGTCATAAATTCGAGTGCTCGGTGTCATACGCGTCAAGGCAAATGAACTTAATATCATTTGAAACGAAGCTATCGAATTATTTCCTCCGGTGTCAAAAAACTAGTCGTTTTGGACACAATTTAGAATACCAAGGCCTCTATAAAAGGCTAGTTGATTTATTAATTGGTAGCCACGAATTTATAAAAACTTTTTTCATGGACCAATAAATGCACCTGCATGCTTCTCTTTTTGGCTTTTTAAAGATCTCATCTAATTATTACTCTAGAAGAAAGGCTAAAACGACAAGTTTTTTGGCACTTTGGATAAAAGGCTAAAACGATTAGTTTTTTGACACCGGAGGGAGTAGGTGTCAGTGAGGACAATCTCTTCTCCATTTGGGTGTGGTCGACGTCTACCTCCTGCTCTAATCAATGGCCGATGGCATAAAAGAATGCAGGTTTTCACGGACGAGCTTGCCGGCATGACGAACATGCAGGAGGAAGCCCGGAGCTCTGCTGTCTCTGCATCATCTGCAAGTTGTACGCGGCAAGTACGCCCCAAAATTTTCAGCTCTATGAACTGGCCAAAAAGTCAACCCTCTGTTTTCTCCATTACTCTCTCTTTCTCTCCCCCCTTTCACCGGCGTTCTGTAGCAAGCGTGCGAGGAAGATTATGATATAGGTTAGTATTCCGTGGATTGATGCAAGATTGTTCTTGCATGTTGTCTTAACAGTGGCTAAACATTCAGGTGTCCCAATCCCCGAGTTCATCAGCCCGTTTACAGTAGCTAACCGGTGAAGTCTCGGTTTGTGTAGGCGCTTACCTTGATTAATTAATCTGCAGGTGGATGCCTAGGGTGGTGGCCATTGTTTGCAGATTTGCTCGTTGACCTTGCATGGTTTGAGTAGAACTGGAAGTCTGGAACATGAATACTATATTTGTATCTAGAAAACACGACGATATACCTACCAAAGAGAGGGTGTCCCACGCATTACGTGAATACATTTATCTTAGTCTTTTAATTTGACGTGAACTCTTATTTTTTTATTTAAAATTTAACAGCTAGATTTGTCCCGAACTCCCAATCATTTAATTTGTTATGAACTATTATTTTTATTATTTTTTATTTCAAATTCATGCAATTTTTTTATACCGGATATGAACTATTTCTTTTAATCTGGCACTGACACTTATTTATACATGTTGTGGCCACAAAAAATAGTAACATATTAATAAGTAGCAGCAGAAACAAGATATATAAAACTCAAGAGCCAACATGATACGCCCATCTCAAAGGCAACTCAGATCTAGGCCAACCTTTGACCATGAAGAAAGGGTGATCCTTCTTCTTCAGGAGCCTAATCCTATTCCTAAGAAAATCTAAAACTACCATTTGCCATTGAGGCCCAATTTCACCAAGCCATCAATCTAAACAACTAAGCCTACAAGATTAGAGGTTAAATCTAGATTGGCAACAAGTGTAACCCCGGGCAATCGCCCTAGGTATTTTAGACAGCAACCGAAACCTGAGAAATAAAACCAATTCTTGGCCTATTTTTCATCCTCTTTTTAAGAGTCGAGGCATGATACTAAAAATGAGAATTTTTTTTGAGGTGGAAATAAATTGCTCTGGCGGCACCATTAATGTGCTTATTCATGACTTGAATTGTATAAAAGTATAAAAAACATATTTACGCTGGGTTCCACCCCAAGGAAACCCTCACAGGGGTGCACAAAGATAGAAAGGGAGATGATTGAGTTTGTGGTCAAATTAAAAAGTTTGCATTTCAGCAAGGAGAGTATTTCTTGGAGAAAATCACTCTTAGAAGTGTGTCCCCCCGCCCCCACCCCCCACCCCCAACAAGCTAGGATAGATTAATTTTAATCTACAATCTCTCCCTCTAAGGGAGCAGGAACCACGGCACCTAGGTAAGAGCTCTCCAAGACAAAGGCTCCAGGTGACCACAGCTCTCTAGCAATTGGAGAGCACTCTCAGAAAAATGTCGCACGGGGTAAGCTTAGCCATGGAGGAACAAAAACTCGACAAAGAGCAGAGAAACAGGAACCTAAGCACACCGGCGAAAACCAAAATAAGACATGAGGAGAAGAAGAGGAGATAAAAATAACACTTTCAGTAGAAGCATACCTCAAATCAGGCCTAAAGAGAACGGGGGTTCAGGCCCGGTACCAGTGAAACATTTTCCCATTCACCTTCCATTAAAGGGCTTCAAACTTCAGAGAGTGGAACTACACACTCTCTAAATCCATGGAGACTAGCTAACTGTGAATGGTACCGAGGAATACCTCTTGGTAATGACGGTAGAATTTAACTAGGGGATTAAAAGCCTCAAGTATAGCGACATGTAGTGAGCCAAATATCAAGCAAAAATGCAATATGCAAAAAGAAGAGCACCACCTCGCAGTGCACCCCGCTGCACAAGAGACATATACCTACTACTGGGACCCACGACAAAGTCATCAACATTTCACCACTGTTGATAAGACAACAGTTGCAGGAAAGGGTAGACCCACTGACAGGGCAATGGCAGGGACGTCGGCATGACATCCAAATAAAAAGTAAAGTATGACGAGACATATAACAACTAAATAGTCATGACGGGGTCATCTGGTCTACTGTGCATAAGGTTGACACACGGAGAAAGGCTAGGCAACAAGGACTTCCAAATGCATAGGTAAAGACCATGGATAACCCACTAAGGGGACTCGAACGCTTATAAAAGGAGACGACCACCATGAAGGCAAGCCTATTCGAGTAACCACAAGACATAGTAGCTTTTAATCATAATATCTAGAAGGAGTATAGGCATAGCCATTTCTTAACAACCTTTGTGATTTCCCATCCCTGTACACTTACAGCCCTTTGTTCACCCAACATATCAACAAAAGCACTGGACGTAGGGCTATTAACCTGAGAGGCTTGAACCAGAATAAAAAAAATGATATGTCCCTTAAGCCACCACAGAACGTAAGAAGGGTTATTTGAGTCCCTTCACGGATCTCTTCACCCCATATATAAATTATGTTGTTTGGGATTGGGAGACCGGTTTCCCACTCTTCGATATAACTCCTTTCCTTTTGTATTGTCTCATTATAAAAAAAGGTGGTATCCATTGAAAAGGTTAAATAGTCCAATACAACGTTGGAGTGCATGCAATAGAGTACGAAAATGTTTTGAACCGGGCATCCAATACCATCGGACGCCATGGCCCAAGTTGCACCATGGCCTAACTGACCCTACTCCATCGGACGCTGCTTCGCCACCCATTCACAGTATTCCCTAGCCACACATCTCCCATCAATCTCTCTCTCTCTCTCTCTCTCTGTGGCTTGCACGACAACACATCTCTCTCTCATCTATGCATGCAGGTGCTACGAGCTGCCTAGCTCAACCAGGCAACGATCATGAGCCTCGCCTATGCCTACTACACCGGGCGTTTGCTCGTGGCCCCGCTGTTCGTCACCATGGATCATGTCACCCGACTACGTGCACAACAACTCAATCAATATCTCGTTGAACTGAAGGTCAATAATCATGGTTCTAACTTGCTCACTGGCTTAGCTTTTTGTCATCGCCGGAGCAGAAGCCACCATAATTACTCATCTCCAGTGTGCATGCGTAATCTACCTCATCCCCATCTCCCTCTTGCTCTCTCCCCACAACTCAAATTTGAGGGGGATCTTGCTGGATTTGGAGAAGATGTCTAGGATTTGGAGAACATGACCTAAATCGGGATGACATGGCTGAATTTGGGAAAGAAGATGATTCTAAATTTAGCTTGAAACATTCAAAGGGAACTGAGCATAGCTCCGTTGGTGGGGGGCGAGATGCGCAGCCCCCCATCCGGGTTCGAGACCGACCCGCCCACATGCAGGGGGGATTTCTCCCCTGATCCTCCCTTCTGAAAAAAAAAAAGCTTGAAACATTCACATGTGAGTACTGTAACACCTTGTTTGCTCTTGTGCAATATTCCATTTGTCTTTTTGAAACATTTCTTTTTTTCCTAGACGATGTTGTTGTGTTTTCATTCAGTTGTTGCAGAGATTTCGTTTAAATGTTGTGGTGTCTAATTGAAATGTTGCATCAACTATTTTTTTATGTTCCAGTACTATTCTTATTCAAATACTGCAATGCTTTTACTGAAATGTTTCTATACTATAATAATTATTTAACTAATTAACTGCAACAATATCTCCGTTTTTTATTTTTCTATCGGACGTCTGATTGGTGGTTTGTATCGACGGAGTATCTTAGGCCTCGTACATTTCAGCTTACCATAGCGTAGCCTAGCGTTTTAGCAAAATTTGAGAGTCTTTAAAAAGAGATTTAAATATTGTAAAAAATAATTAAATATAGTTTTAGGATCTTCAAGAGGACTACTAAAATCCTGAAAAAAAATTATTACAAATTATTACACCAAATAGGCTATATAAAAAAGATAAATTTTACTGAAACATTACGTTACGCTACACTAAACTAAAATGTATAAGGCCTTAACTAGTTGTCCATCTCGACGGAGTATCTTAATTAGTTTTAGTCCTAGGTAGACCGACGTCGTCTCCGCGTACGAAGGTACATGCATCACCCCCCACCGCCGCCGGCCACCTACCACTTGTGCTCCGGCCGGCCACCTATAATGCGGCGGAGGCCATGGCCGGCCGGCCGGCGCGCCCACTACTCCACGACACCTACGGGCCGACGTACGTACACCACATGCCTGCCGACCGCCAGCCACCACGCTGTTGGGCAAGGCCTACTCTCACCGGCTGGCTGACACCGGCGACCTGCCGCCATTGTCCATATATTGACCTTCGTTCGCTCATCCGGTCATCCCGACAGAGACGCTGTGCATGCCGGCCTGGCCTACTTGTATCCATCGATTGACCCTTTACCTTCCAGACACTTCAATTCATATATCGGTGGCGCAGTCAGTGCGAGCTGGAGCTAGGGTGGTGGACACATCACGCACAAGCATCGATCTCCGAGCTTGTCGCCGTGCAGGCAGAAAGGTGGCCCCGGTGTCCGGCGAGCGAGTGGCCGGCGAGCGGCGACCCTCCCTCTCCGTTTCACACCGACGAGCTAGGCGATCGATCAGCTGGAAAGGGGGCAGCTAGTGCGGGCGAGAAGCTGACACGAGCCCACCGGCGCACTGCAGTGGAGTGAGTGACATTACACTAGCTCAGTCAGAAGTCAGAACTCAGAAGGGGCAGCGGCTAAAGATCACTGTGCAGATCACTAGCTTGGCTATACGCAGCGAGCGAGCGAGCTCGATTCAGACTGCAGATAATGGAGCCGGCACAGTTGGCCACTTCTGCAGCAGTGCAGCCTGCACAGTAGAGGCGAAACACGTCAGGAAAAGAAGAGAAAGAAGCTGGCTAGTGGGCATGCATGCAGTGCTCCACTGCATGCTATGCTGTGCCATGCTAGCCTAGCTTGGCTCTGTCTGCATCTGTTGTGCGCATGCAGCAAATAGCAATAGCATGCGGCCGGGTGGACCAGACCGGCCATGGAAATCGATCAGATCACCAAGCTGGCACAGTGGCAGAGTAGCTACGTACCTAGCTGCCTTTGCTCTGCTGGAGTAGCTCACTCAACTCAACTTGACTCTGCTTGAGCTAGCTAGGCTTAAGTGTCGCCCGCTCCGCTCGCCCTCGCATGTTCCATCTCGTCGCTCTGAAGTCTGAGCTGCTCGTGCCTCGAGGGAGGGGCAACCACGGCATCTTTGCGAGGAGATTAGCAAAAGCCTAATCACTCCACGACACGTTCATGGCCGTGGAGAGCAAAAGCTAGCGCCGTGCCATGCGTGTGAATCCAATCGTCGATCATTGCCGGCGCCATGTGGGGAGCATCTCGGCTTGTCCCCCTTTCCCTGATCAGCTCAGAGTTATCAAAGGAGGAGCCGTGCATGCATGGCTGGCTGCAGCTAGCTAGCTGAGTGAGTGCTGACCTTTATCGAGCGAGCTGCTGCGAGTGACCATCATATGGAATATAATCTACAGAACAGATTTAGGATGCGTCGTGTTTGATTGGAGCACCGTGGACAGAGATCCATTATTTATATCGTCGCAGTTGCTGTGGTTTGTTTTCTTGGGATGATGGAAAAGAAATTGGTCTTCTCTTGGAGAAAGTAGATTAGGGGCAAGGAGGGGTCAGGGACTCAGGGGTCCAGAGGCTTCAGACAGCGGTCGTCACAGGCAGACAGCAAGGCAGACATGCACCAGAAAACAAATGCAACATGCATACATAACCACTCTCGATCTCATTAATTCACAACTTCACACCATGTCGAGCCAGACTGGTCCTAGATTAGTTAGAAAATTAAACACACTTGCAATTTTGCATGCTACTAGTACTAGCTAGTTCGATCACTTTCACCGACTCTCGTACAGTTACTTACTGCACAGACATACACACTGCACTCCATGCTCTCTGATCTCTGACAAAGTAGCAAAGCAA
This sequence comes from Raddia guianensis, assembly GCA_036346415.1. Lineage (NCBI taxonomy): Eukaryota > Viridiplantae > Streptophyta > Magnoliopsida > Poales > Poaceae > Raddia > Raddia guianensis. Next base: position 27,532,567 of record CM070543.1, on the reverse strand, counting down.
GCAAACACTCGAAGAATACGATACCACATGTATATTAGTCGAACTATTAATTAGATATATGTACAGATGGATGGGACACAAGCATATATTCCTAAACGGATCAAGGGCTCATATAGGAGTATTAGCTAGCAAAAACAGTAGGTACGTAGATCGATCAGACGTCCCCCATTTTTATTATTAGATTAGACGATTCCTCTCATGGCTTGCCCTTGTGCTGCGTGTAGATGTAGTCGAGGTGCGCGTCGCGGAGCAACCTCCTCTGCATGCAGTCATCGTCCCCTTCCTCGCACGCCGCCTCCTCCTCCTCCTCCGCTGCTCCTCCCCCCATGATCACCTGCTGCAAGTTCAGAAACGTCGGCTCTCGAATCGAATTATCAAGCTGCGGCACACGATGCTTCGAGCTCAGTTAGTTAGGCTCTCGCTCTCACCTCGGAGTCGGAGGCCTCGTCGCAGCCATTGCCCTCCTCAAGCACCGCCGCCGCGCCGCCATGGACGACTGCCGCAGCCTTAACGCCGCCGCCCTCTGCAAGAACGCGGGCTGCGGCGGCGTGGTGAACGGAGCAGGCGACGACGACGACGACGAGGAGGAGGAAGAGGAAGCCCGCGAGCGGCGAGGAGTAGGCGGGGGCGTTGCGGCGCGTCGTCATCTCGGGAGCGATGTTAAACTATGGTGCGTTGTCGAATGGACAGAGGAGGGAGCTGAGCTGAGGGGAGAGCGAGTGGGCGATGGGTGGCGGGGGAAGCGCTTGCGTATTTATAATCCGAATGGCGAGCGGTTTGCAACTTGCACGGGAGTACGGGACACGGTAACTTTTTTCGGTGTAGCTTCAGAACGACTAGGAGGAGACTGGAGATCGATGAACGCGCGTCGCGCACTTGGGAGTCGACCATCAAGTACACGAACAACACTAGTAGATAGTACATGCCAAACAAACTACACCTGGTTGTAGGCTTGTAGCTAGCTAGGTAACCGCCAATATCATCTTCCCTTACAAATTAGGCCCTCTTCGATGCTCCGTTTGTGCCCATTCTGTCCGGTTTTGGTTGACAGAACGCACAGTGCGAATGCAGCAGCACAGTGTCCAGCCATTAATGCGCACAGTGCTTTGTTCAGTTCGCTGGAACTCAACCGAACGTGAACTAACGAGCTATCGAAGAGTACCTTAGACAATCTCCGACGGTACACTCCAACAATTTCTTTGTGCATTCCCTTCAAAAGAAAATTCACTCTCTGTTTTCTTCACGAATTTTTTTTCAAATGGAAGTTGATGGAGGTGGTAAGGAATAAAGAAAAAGAATGTGAGAAAAAGAATGAGAAAGGAAATGGAATGGAGATAAAATGGTTGTAGATGATCTTAGAGCTACCGCTCAGAACATTAGAGCATGTATAGTGATTAGGCAGTAGTCGTTTTTAACCATTATCATATCATGCATCTAGAGATAACCTGTGCAATGACATGTCTATAAGTTGTCTACACAATCGTTTAATGTTTGCATGGAGTTTAATAGGGGAGCTCCCACCTGGTATGCTAGATATTGCGCATGCACGGTTAGATCGAGGCGCATGTCGTCTCTGCTATCTCTATGGAATATTTGAGCTCTACAGCATGTTAAAGGGTATAAAAGTGGTTAATGTAATAAGGGCACTCCAATTATACTAGGGGTCATAAATCATAACAGTTCTCTACATCATTACATCAACATACATAATTCAGATACAGTGGTTTCTCTATGGTTGTTTTGGTGCATGCATCTTTAAAAAAGTCCACGTTGATATCTATGCAGATATTTTTTGTATAATGTAGTCGTAGCATCAACGGTCATGCTACCACAAAAATATTTAAAATAGTTTTGCTCAACTGCATGTGTATGCATTTGAGCAAAATCGTAAGGGATCGACATGAAGACGGGAGGATGGAGCAGGGCAATAAGACGGCAAGGACCTTACCTGTCATCGGTAGGTGGGCTAGCGATAGTGGTGGAGGCACGAGGAGCAGTCTAAAAAAGAGGAGGAAGTCCGTCACTGAAGAAGAAGAGAAGAGAGATGGGCGGATCGTCGAAGAAGAGGAAGAAGAGGAGGAGGAGAGGTAAAGCTTAACCGACAATCCCATTTCCAACTGCAGGTGATCTCCGTTCAAGCTAGCAAACCGGCAAAGTCGGTAGGTCTTATTTGCGGAGCTATAATAGCTTTTCAACATAGGCTGATTTTTGTCCCTGTGGCTGAATATTTGTTGCTGCTTTTGCGAAGACGTGCTTTCTGAGCACATGGAGTTTTCGTTGGCCCGATTCACGAAATCACTAAGGTCCTGTTTTTTTAAACTGATCTGAACGGCTGAACGGCTGAAATGGCTGAATTTCAAGAGCTTCTCGATGTAGTTTTAAGATTTGGATTCTCTTCGTTTGACTTACTTTTAAAATCATTAGGACCCACCTTCAAAACAACGAAAAAAGGGACTAAAAAACTAAAGGAATTTGTCTTTTTAAAACGTAGATAAGTTGTTAAACTGTTAAGCCGTTAAACTGAAAAAAAAACAGGGTCTAAAATGTCCTGAATGTGAACCACACCGGCTTCTTCTTCTTTACGCACATATATGTGTTCATACGGTCGTAATTAAGGCCAAAAGAGAACCCGAAAGACCAGCATAAAGCCGAACGCCATGCGTAGTCAACTGCTATACTGATGGTGTCTCTGTCCGATCTCAGAAAGCAAGCTAGCCTCGATCGTCCTCCACTACCAAGTCTTTAAATTAAAAACGCTTCCACATCTGCGCGGTTTCATGGATGCGACGCTCGAGCAAGCCACAGAGAGATGCGCTGGAATCTTGCCACTTTTGCCCGCGAGCTGGGCGGAGCACGTACAAGTTATTACTGGGCATGCATTTGTCTTGGTGAGCTTTGTAGCTCGGCTTGTTGCTGCTTCCGCATTATCAAACGGCGCTAATCAGTAGTAATAGACTTTCCTTTTTGCTCCACTTGGTTCTTAATTCAAACTTCATTTAGTTCTGCCATTTTATTTTGCTTAGCTTAGGGCAAAGCGTTTAGCTTTTAAAATTTTGAAACATTCCGTCCGAGATGGTTGATAAGCCGTGTAAAACTTACGGTGTGAAACTCACGACCAATAGGCTCCCTGAAGATGTAAATAAAGTATGCTTGTGTTTGTGAAAAAACATATTTAAGAGCTTAAAAAATGGACTTGCGAATTATAAATTAAAGGAAAAACTCTACTTACCCCCTGAAGTATTGACCCGGGCACACATAACCCCCTAACTTCGAAAATCAGGTAACCAGTCCTACGAACTATTGAAACCATTACACTTAATCCCCCATGAGCGATATGGAGCGTGGTTTTACCATCGGGGCTAGCTTGCAGCCATTTGGCCACATATGGCCTCAACCTAAAAGCCAACCTCCTTCGACATGTAATAACTCTAATAAGAAGAATTCAGTCGTCCTAGGAGTCGAGGAGTACCCTCTAAGGTGATTTTGTAAATTGGTCATCAAAGAAAAACCAAAGATTCTTATACATGAATATTTATATTCATACGGCCTACTGTGGCTTAAACGTGTTTATTGGTACCAAAGACGCTCATATATTCCTGAATACCTCTGTAACAAAGGCATTTTTAAAAAAGAAAATGAAAACTTAGTCGAGAGTAATCAATGTTAGATCCAACGGTTGTTAAGTGGTACCACTTGTACCTCTCTGTCTTTTTCTTTGGCTCCTCACCTAGCTAGCACTACCAAGTCGTGTGCCGCCCTTCACAACGTCGCCCTAATCAAAGGGAGCACCGCTACCGAGTGACCGAGCCCTCCAACATCATCTCTTTGCACCCCACCTCCAACATCGTTGTGCCATCCTATCAGTGTCGCTCGCCGTCCAAATCAGTTGCTATGTGCCACCCCACGAGGTTGTCACCATGCATGTGACGCTGTCGTTCAGACCTGGTTTGCCAAAACCGTCGATTAAATGCGGTTAACAGCTGCTAGCTGCGCCTCCGTGGGGACCCGGTTTGGTAAATTGTCAGTTTAGGATTTAAGGGTTTGGTCAAAATTTGTTCCAATAAATTTTGAACGTAAAATATACATAAAATTCTTTAAAAATACTATTAATCATTCTAATCATTTTGGATTAAACAAAAGTTAGAAATTCAACTGCCTAATGTATATTTTAAAGGATTTTAGCAATTTTCACCGATTTTGACCATTTTGCTCACAAACCGCGGCTAACCGCAGAAAACGATGGTTAACCGCTAAAAACCGTGGCTAACCGCGAACAAAACCGATAAGCCGTAGTTTTGCATTTGGGGCAAAAAAACGGTTCAAAACTGTGGCTAACCGCGGTTAACTGTCTCCGCTCAATTGATGACTCGGAGCTCTTGGCCGGTTTTGTAAACCCTAGGTTCACTAACCTTCGATTGCCAGCATCGACTCTTATCCCGACGAGAGAGATCTAGGAGGGAGAACAAACAGAAAGTTCTTATTCCAAATTAAGTCCTATATAGACGGTTGGTTTTTGCAGTTTGTTTTTTCTATCTTGAAATCACATCTGAGAGCTCTTAAAAAACAAGTCAAATAAAGTTCACCCAATTTTCCAATCTACTTCGAAAAACTATCAAGTTCAACTTAAAAGCAAATAAGAAGATATATTAGCAAATGAAATAAATTTAAGAGAACAACCTTAATAGTTCGTCCAAATGGGCTAGCTTGCAGCCATTTGGCCACATATGGCCTCAGCCTAAAAGCCAACCTCCTCCAACATGCGATAACTCTAATAAGAAGAATTCAATCGTCCTAGGAGTCAGGGAGTACCCTCTAAGGTGATATTATAAATTGGTCATCAAAGAAAAACCAAAGATTCTTGTATATGAATGTTTATATTCATACGGCCCACTGTGGCTTAAACGTGTTTATTGGTACCAAAGACGCCTCATATATTCCTGAATACCTCTGGAAGAAAGGCACTTTTAAAAACGAAAATAAATACTTAGGTCATGTTCTTTTCATCTTTTCATCTTAACGGCTTAACAGCTTAACGACTTATCTACAGTTTGAAAAGACATATGCTTTGAGGTTTTTAAGTCTGTTTTTTCGCTGTTTTGAAGGTGGGTTCTAACGCTTTTAATGGCAAGTCAAACGAAATGGATCCAAATCTCGAGACTACCTCGAGAAGCTCTCGAAATTCAGACATTTCAACCGTTCAGCTGTTAAATTATTCAGATTAGCTCAAAAGAACAGAGCCTTAGTCGACATTAATCAATGTTAGATCCAATGGTTGTTAAGTGGTACCACTTGCACCTCTCCGCCTTTTCTTTGGCTCCTCATCTAGCTATAACTACCACGTCGTGTGCCACCCTTCACGACGTCACCCTGATCAAAGCGAGCACCGCTACCGAGTGACCGAGCCCTCCAACATCATCTTTTCGCACCCCACCTCCAACATCGTCGTGACATCCTATAAGTGTCGCTCACACCATCCAAATCAAGTTGCTATGTGCCACCCCCACGAGGTTGTCGCCATGCATGCGGCGCTATTGTTCAGACTTGGGTTTCCAAAACCGCTGGTTAGCCGCGGTTAACAGCGGCTAACCGCGGCTCCGTGGGGACCCAGTTTGGTAGATCGGCGGTTTAGGGGTTTGGTCAAAATTTGTTCAAATAAATTTTGAATGTAAAATATACATAAAATTCTTTAAAAATACTATTATATCCAAATTTAAGTCCTATATATCCATAATAGATCGACGGTTGGATCTTAAAAGTCTCTCCCAGTACCAGCTGGTGGCGATGGTGGTAAGATCCTAAGGGCTTGAGTTAATCCACGAAGATGGGTAGTGGATATATATGTCGCGTACGGGAGCCGGGAGCTTGGCGCCCCTGCGCCACGGCGGCATGGTCGGTATTCGTGGTCGCAGTGCGCGCGTCCAGTGGCCACGCCGACGAGATGGGAGTTGCGTCTGCGTCAGTGCGGCCGCGCGCGTCCATGATCAGCTGCGCGCATGTGCGTGCGTGTGATCGTGCGCGCGCGCGTCGTGGACTCGTGGTCGTCGTTGTCGCGGCGCGCGGCGGAGCAGTGGCCCAGTGGGCTCGCCGGCCAGCTCGCTCGGTGCGTCACGTCCTTTCCTAGCTCTCCCGGTCGCATCTAGGGTTCACACGAGTCAACCCCCGCACGCACGCACGCCCGTGTTTTGTGCGGTGCCTATCGTAAGCAAGGATCGATTTGCTGTATATATTTATGGAGTGCAGCTTAAAGACGTGATTTCCATAATGTTTGGGATTGTTAGCCGCAGCAGACTTTGGATCTCATAAATATACCATTAAAAAGTTGAAATTTCATAGACAGTCCATCACACGGCTTCGGCTGCTAGCCTGCTACCTCCACCATTCGGATTGGCTTCATCAGCATAGCCCTGCCACTCGGTTTTGAGTACCACATCAGTTTTCTCATCGTCGTCCTAACCCGCGCGCATCCTTCGCTACGGGTGGCAAGCTATCGTCCATACCCACCTGCTCCCTGAAGCTAAGTTATGTCGAGCCGTCACCACACATAACCACTTTAACAAAACCCTTTGACCGGACATCGCCTCTGCCCCAAGGATGGAGACGAAGAAGAAGGGGACAAAGAAGAAGATGAAGGGTGGACGTCTGATGGAAGAGAGATGGTGAAGAATGGAGAAAGAAAGGGGCCTAGATTCGTAGTTTGCTCCCAATAATATTGGATTGGCTTCATAATGGCATATTTGTAAAGAATCTAACTTTGTATGTTATGTAATCAGGTTACGACTTTTTAATGGCATATCTGTAAAATCTAAACTTTGGCTAGGAGAAGGAGGGTAGCGCGGTATGAAAGCTAGTAGGAAAGATCTACCCAGCTGGGGAAAAGGAGGATGAGGGGAGATTAAGCTAGGGGGAAGGAGGGGTATGCTGGTAGGAGAGTTGGAGGCCAGCGGGGGAGTGTCGGGGATAAAATCACGGCCCATTGCCATGGCCCACTCCCTGACGGCCCATTCGAACAGCCTATCAGGGCCCAGCTCCCTGGAGGGTTCTATCTGGCCCGTATGCATCCTGCCGAACAGCCTCCTGGCAGAGCTGATGCGTAACGGCCAAGAAATCGTGTTTGAGTCCGTCTCGAACAGGAGTTCTGCACGGCTACGTGAAGACCCGGACGTTGGTTTCCCGGATTGGAATAGGAGTCGTGATCCCCGAGACTAGGAGTATGCCTTATCTGCCTCGGGACATATCTGGCATATACCGAGTTCGTTACGATCTCGTAGTTAGCCCGGCCCGATATTCCCTCGGTAGGTCGATTTGCTCTGCACTATATAAACAAGGCCCCTACGGCGTGTAGAGAGACGAGTTTTACGACTTGGATCTAGCTTTTAGCATCTGGTAGACACCTGATCATAGCACATTGCTCCTTGTACACCCATAATCTCGCCGAGACTTGTTCGTCTCGTCGAGCCACCTCTTGTATTCATCTCTGATATATAAGAAAGGCTGGACGTAGGGCTATTATCTCTCCCGAGAGGCCCGAACCAGGATAAAAACCACTGTCTCCTGTTCGTTGCTGTTCGTGGTTGTTCGGCGTGTCTCCTATCTCACTTCTAAAGAACCTTAGCGACTTGAGATCGTTATCTCAACCGTCGACAGTTGGCGCCGTCCGTGGGGATGAGCAGATCGAGCATGTCGAACTCTATCAGCGACTAGGAGATTCTTCCTGAGGACTACGACTCAGAAGGGCAGGATGTCTCTTCCCCTGCCAGATCAGATCGATCCCTTCGATCTTGATCGCCTTCCAGATCTGGTTCCCAGCTCCGTGCTCGGGGACTGGATCATCTCGCTCCGGGCAGCTCTTCGCCCGGAGCGCGCGTCTGGTCCCCGCGACGAGCTCCGTGCTCGGGGGCTAGATCTCCTCGCGCCGGGCAGCTCTTCGTCCGGAGCGCGCGTCTGGTCCCCGCGACAAGCTCCGTGCTCGGGGACTGGACCAAAACTTCTTCCGGAACCTGAGGTTGTTCGCCCGGAAGTGGGTGACGGAAGAGAGCTGACCAGCACTTGGAACATCGACCAGCTTCGTCAGTTTCTCGTGTAGGTCTTTCGTTTCCTAGCTTCGCGCTTTTCTCAAATTTCGCGTCTTAGTTCGTACAAGTCTCTCGGGCTGCCATGTAAAGTTCAACCCATTGAACGGTGAATGTTCGCGGCCCTCTACGGCCCTTCTCACCACTTGTCTACTCAGACTATCTTTCTCTCTGGTAACACTTGATGGCTGTCCGGTCTTGTGAACTCTTGGCTCCACGATCCACAGGTTTCCCTGCCCGTATCTAGTTTCAACGAGTTCCTAAACTCAAAGTTGTGTAACACGGCTTCCAGCCTTGCGGCTAAGTCTGCTCTCGTAAACCCTCCGCGGCAGAGGCACTTACCGTTCACGGCACAACCACTTGGCAAAGTCTGCTCTCGTAAGCCCTCCGCGGCAGAGGCACTTTCCTTGTTCGGTTACCTTCGGAATCGCCTAACTTACGTTAACGAGCAGTTCCTGGAACGAGTCGATCAGGATACGGGTGTCGCTCAAACTCTCTACGCACGTGATTGAAGTCGCAAGTTCAGGTCTTCATGCATCGTCCGTACCGGAGGCTAGGGCGTCGCTCTTTCTCTTGTGCACCTGTTTCGAGTTCGCAAACTCAGGTCCTCGAGCAGCTGCACAACGGGGGCTGGGAGTTAGGCAGAGCGTTCTACCGGTTTTCTTAAAACTTTCTAGCGCTGTTCGCCTTGCTCTCGGTTTCCTGTTTGTCCTTGTCTTTTGTTGCTTTTTTTACAGGAAAAGCTGCTCGATCAGACTCTCGCTCTGATTCAAGCGCTGCTCGGCGGCCTTGAGTTGCTCGGCCAGCTCTTCGGAGGACTGCCTCTCCTCGGTCAGTTGGGACTTGAGCTGAATTTCGGCAACCCCGTGCGTTTTCGTTTTTCGCCCATTCCTTAGCGTTGGTTTTCCAAAACCTCGTTGGTCTTTCGCTCCCGTAGCGCTCCCCGCGTGCGAGCATGTCTTTTTATCTGGCGACGACCTGTACGGCTTCGGTTAACCGAAGCCGTGCACCACCGATGGAGTTCTGCCCACCGTAAGCCGATTCTCATCGCAAAGGGCATGCCCACCGTAAGCCGATTCTCATCGCAACGGGCACTCCTGGCGCTGGTTTCGCACTCGCCGAGGCGACACCACCGCTGTACGGTTCTATGCCCGGATAAGATTTCGCCTCGCACGTTTTGCCTGCGGCTAAGGTCTCGATCGCCTTCCCTGGTTAGCGGTCTTAACCACAGCGGGGCTGCACTTGCCCGCACACGTTATTTTTATCCATGCCACGTCCTTCCTTGCATGGTAATCCGGAGCAATGCACCACTAACGGAGTCCTGCCCACCGTAAGCCGATTCTCATCATAACGGGCACTCCTGGCGTCGGTTCCGCATTCGCCGAGATGACACTAACGCTATCGGGGGACGTACCCGGAAAAAATTATGTCTTGTGCGGGTAGGTCGTCTTTTGCGTGTTTCCAAAACTCGCTTTGCTCTTCTTAGAGCCTGTTCTTGCTCTCTTTTTACCCCTTGCTGGCTTGTTTCTTGTTTGTCTTCTGCAGGAAATACAGGAACGGGGAGCGTCAGACTCCGGTGATGGTCGCGGCGAGGTTCCAGGCTTTCCCACCAAAATCGATGTCTGCATCCCTTTCTTCTCGGGCAAGCTCCGCGCATGCCCGGGGAATGATTCACTTCACCCGCGTATGATTTCTTGCCTTTGCCCGGTACTGACCTTCACAGTTCGGCTAAGTCAAGGTAGTGAGCCACCAACAGAGTCCTGCCCACCGTAAGCCGATTCTCATCGCAACGGACATGCCCACCGTAAGCCGATTCTCATCACAACGGGCACTCCAAGCGTCGGTTCTGCACTTGCCAAGACAACGCTAACACTGTCGCAAGGAATACGTAATGGGTGAAGCATTGATTTCACACGTTCTCTTGCAGCTCTGACTGCATCGGGTTGTGATTCACCTCGCACCGGGTAGCTCTTCGCCCGGGTCGCTAGTCTGGTCCCCGCAACGAGCTCCGTGCTCGGGGGCTGGATCGCCTCACACCGGGCAGCTCTTCGCCCGGGTCGCGCGTCTGGTCCCTTTGACGAGCTCCATGCTCGGGGACTGGATCTCTTTACCTGGTTCCTTTGACGAGCCCTACGCTCGGGGACTAGGTCGCCTTCCCCTTCGTATGCATTGTTTGCTCCTGGCACACGATCTACATCTGGGAGCACATCACCTTCGCTTCTGAGCGCGACATTCGCTCGAGAGCGCAATCTCTATTTTCTCGGGCAAGTTCTAACCCGAAAGGTGGTTCCCCTATCTTTTCCTAAGCATCTGAATGCCTGGATGCAGCAGCACGAGTCCGTCTCGCGACTTGCTATGTTCATTCTTCCGAAAGATCTGATCTTACCGGATGCGGTGGTACGCTCTTCACTATTAAGAATCCAATCCCTCCTTGATGACTTTCAGCCTCAAGGAGATGATTCACCTCACTTCTTTCGATTTCTGTATCAAGGGCTGGGTACTCTGCTCGGACAGATGTCGCTCCCTGTTCGACGCAACAGAGTTGCTCGGCGCCGGGCGGGTTTGTTCGGTCCCGAACAAGTATTGTTCGGTTGAACCATAACCTATTCGGTCGCCTGTTGCACGTCTTTGTAGCAGGAAAAATACCCTCTTCTTGATTTTGAGTCTCAAGAGGAAGACCCCACTCTAGTGAGTCCTTCCACTTGAGTCTCGGGGGCTAGCTGTCGGGGATAAAATCACGGCCCATTGCCATGGCCCACTCCTTGACAGCCCATTCGAACAGCCTACCAGGGCCCAGCTCCCTGGAGGGTTCTATCTGGCCCGTATGCATCCTGCCGAACAGCCTCCTGGCAGAGCTGATGCGTAACGGCCAAGGAATCATGTTTGAGTCCGTCTCGAACAGGAGTTCTGCACGGCTACGTGAAGACCCGGACGTTGGTTTCCCGGATTGGAATAGGAGTCGTGATCCCCGAGACTAGGAGTATGCCTTATCTGCCTCGGGACATATCTGGCATGTACCGAGTTCGTTACGATCTCGTAGTTAGCCCGGCCCGATATTCTCTCGGTAGGTCCCTACGGCGTGTAGAGGGACGAGTTTTACGACTTGGATCTAGCTTTTAGCATCTGGTAGACACCTGATCATAGCACATTGCTCCTTGTACACCCATAATCTCGCCGAGACTTGTTCGTCTCGTCGAGCCACCTCTTGTATTCATCTCTGATATATAAGAAAGGCTGGACGTAGGGCTATTATCTCTCCCGAGAGGCCCGAACCAGGATAAAACCTCTGCTCTCCTGCTCGTTCTTTGTTAAGTGGTTGTTCGGCGTGTCTCCTATCTCACTTCTAAAGAACCTTAGCGACTTGAGATCGTTATCTCAACCGTCGACAGGGAGAAAGAAGAAGAAAGCGAAAGAATTGGAGGGGAGGCAGATATATACAAAATATAATTTGTGAGGCTTACACGTGGGCACTAGTTGTCAGCAATATGGCAAAATGAACAAAACCGCCATGTCACAACTCACAAGATAGAATACCTGGTTTTATAGTTTGGGTTTTTTTTAGAGCTACGTTAGGAAGTTATATTAAGTAAGCAATTCTTATAGAGGCAATCATGTTACTATACATTTACCATAGCAATACACACACACAAACCTGCTTTCACCATAGAACTGAGGAGATGATCAGTTAATTTGTATTGCTACAACATGCCATCGGCTAAATGCCATGCGACTCCTACGGCCAGGCCACCGAGCTTTGAGGCAGCTGGGCATGGGCTTTATCGATCCAGAGCATGCATGCATGGATGGATGGCGACGGCACGCCAAGTCGGCGACGTCGAGCCAGGCCAGTTCAGTTCAGGCTGCAGCTAGGGAGTAGCCGAGTAAGCCATCCGCGCAGCTAGCGCGATCGAGAGGGAGACGGCGCCCCATGCGGCACGGCCATCCCCATGTTTTGAATTAATTTACACGCCTTCTCTTTTGCATTTCTATTTCGTAAATTCTAATCTATATCATACAGCAACATATTTTGTGTACACATGGGTGATGGATTCTTGTGTAAACCCTATGTATACCAACTAACAAAAGTCATAAAAAATCTTAAAAAATTGTAAATGTTCTAACTATCTTGTTTTACCTATGTTCAAAGTTTGGAGATAAAATTCATTCTAAATTAAGAGTTATAAAAAAATGAAAATTATATCAACTTTAAGTACAATTCAAAATTTTCATTATTTGTTTTTTTTATAATTCTTACTATAGAATAAATTTTATCTCCAAACTTTATATATAGATAGAGCAACCAATAAAGAACATCTACAATTTTTTTCATATTTTTATGATTTTTTTAGTTGGTCTACACGGGTTTACACGAGAACCCCTGTGTACACATGATATGTTGGCCATATCAAACTACCACATAATTTAGATAAAAATGACAACATTAATCATAAGCACACCATTGCACACGCATGCTCTGAGCACTGGATTGTCACTAGATCCCTTTTCTACTTTCGGATACGCGTGTGTGTGCTAGATATGTCGGCCGCGTGACATGTCACTGTTTTCCGCATGCGCCAATTAACCAGTCCAGCCTACCATGCATACGGCCGATGACTGCGTGGCACCAGAGAGGATACGCCGTTTTCCTTATCCAAGAGGGCGATCGCGCATAGTGCATGCAATTGGGGGGATTGGCTCGTTGCTTTCATTCCTTAACTTCCTATCATCTGATAGCGACATTACTTGCTTTAAAGATCGTTAGTTCGAGATTCGGATCGGCTAGGATCAAACGTGGGGCGATGGGTTGAAATAAGGGAAATTGCTTGAATGGCAATGAATTGGCTACACAAAGTTCGTCTCTGTTTTCTCCATGACATCGAAACATCGAATTTTGTCTCTATATGATATTTTGGCTTTTTTCCCCCTTTCTTTCAGCTTTTTTCATGCTAAAAATTGGGTGAGCTTCCGGATTTGCCCTTAGCTGCGGCGGCGGCGATGACGCAAATGACGGCGGCGGAGACGGGAGCGGCGGCAACAACGGTGGCAGCAGTGACGGGAGCGAAGCAGGAGGTGGCGCCAGTGACGGGAACGGTTGCGCGACAGTGATGTGAGCGAATCGGGTCGCGACGGTGGTGTGAGCGAAGCAGGAGGCAGCGGTGGCGCAGCACGTGTCAAGACGGCGGGCATGGCTGCCGAAGGTAAGGAAGAAGGTGGTAGATCGGAGGCAAAGGAAAAAAGATGGAAAAAAATGTCATTTCGGAACAAAATTCGTTACCTCTGTGCTATGGAAAAAAATAGAGACGAATTGAGTGTCATTTTGTTTAATGGCAGTCAATTGAGTGTATTTGAGCAATTTTCTCGTTGATATCGCTGCGGTGGAAATACCATAGTAAAACATTCTTTAGATAATGGAGATGCATTTCGGTCTTCTACTGGCTCATTATAACCACATAAATTAGCCTTCGGTCAAATACTATAGTAAAACGGTGTGTGTGTGTATATATTATTCATTATTGATCTCATGGTTTATTTTGATTTTTGAGGTTTCATAAATTAATGTGAAATTACTATGGAACCTCGATCGTACGTTACGCATGCAAGACTCATCCATGCATGCTTCCATCCAATGATCCAATTGGGGAGTTGGAAGCTAACAAAGTAGCCAATGAATTTGCTAGAAGTACGATCTAAAAGGAAGATTCACCCAACTGTGAGTGAATATGTGATGCAATTGCTCACTTGCTGTGTCCCAGCTCGACGTCACTGCCTCACTGAGTCCCTGGCGTGTAAACTTAGCTACTGCTAGTTGGAGACGAGATGGCATGGAAAAGAAATGCAGTGGAGAGGAATGAATATAATGGAGGGCACCAATGCCATCCGTCCATTGCAAATTGAAGTGCCCAACTTAACTTTCGTTTTCAAGAGCGTGCATCGTTCATTAAATTATTTTCACGCGCCTCTTGATTACGGCCGCCTAATTAAGCACAAATTTGGTATTATCCATTAAAAAAATGCTCAAGTAGTCGATGTCATATATCCAGTGATCGAGCATGACGCATGTATCTAACCTAGAAATGTCCAGTTTTGGGGTATTTATATGACCAACCACCTCATGGCACCATCTTCCTTTTTGAGCATGATCCTTGATCGGTTCACACGATTAGTCCCCAAAATCCACGCGCCACTAAACACACCCGTTTGTATTATCCTTAATCTGCACGAATGCCAAGAACATCAAGCACATAGATCCAGTCATATATCTTATCCTTAATCTGCACGAATGCCAAGAACATCAAGCACACAGATCCAGCCATATCTCTGCCAGTGCCTACACTTATTTATCCAATTGATTAAGGAAATAAAAATTAGCTTGCAGAAACGCATGTCTATGCTTTTAGCTGATGACATGTTTAATTAATTACTTTTACTTGCTAAGTTGCAAGCAACTAAGATCCTTCCTTCAGTTTCAAGGCCCCTTGGTAGTCAAAAGGGAAAGCGCATACATCTACGTATTGGATTTGGATTGATATGCTCAGGTACAAAAGAGGGCAGCCTGTGCCTTTTGATGCATGCTTTGATGCACTCCACGTGGATAGCCACTAGATAGAGATCATAAAGAAATTAACCAGAAGTAGCTAGATACCAAATGACAATCACGGCATTTGCAGGGCTTTATTAAAACACGGCAGCAGCGACATTTTATACTATTAGCCATTTATTTATATGACTATTATTATATCACATGTAGTATAAAAATAAAATAAATTTGACATGTGAGAACAAAGGGAATGGATGATCATTGTTCTATCCTAAAAGGACTATTCTTTGTGCTATTTTTGAAGGAGAAGCTAGCTCACAGGCTGCAATCACGGGGTGTGTTGAGCAGAGAACTGGTTAAAACAGGGAACCCATGCATTGTATCATCCCGTTGTTCCTGTCAAAACCATAGCACACTACATGGAATGGAATCAATGGATGTTTTTAATGTTTTTAACATAAAAGTAAAGAGAGACTCCCTCCGTATCAAAATGTTTGTCACTTTTGACTTTTGAACAAACGTTTGACCATTCGTTTTATTCAAAAAAATTATGTAAATGTCATATATTTTATTGTGACTTGTTTTATCACTAAATATATTTTAAGTATGACTTATTTTTTTACATATTTGTGCTAATTTTTTGAATAAGACGAATGGTCAAACGTTTATTTAAAAGTCAAAAGTGACAAACATTTCGATACGGAGGGAGGATTATATATCCACAGAAAGGAGGAAATCCACATACATCGATCACATGCATGTTCTCCGAGCAAATATTGTACTACATGAGCCTTCACTTTCACTTTCATGTCCTTCCTTGCTTGTTTTATAGTGCAGCAGCAGCATCATCCTTGCCTCACAATGGAAGCTGGAAAGGTTGTAGGGTTGCTGCCCATCGCCAAATTGCTGGAAAAGGAGTGGGCAGTGGCACTCACAAGACACAAAGCTGTTAAAAAAAAAAAAAACTAAGGCACCAGTACACCAATCAGTCCCATCAGAGTAGGACTTCAAAGCCATCAATCGACAATGCATGATGCTGATGACTGATGAGCTTAATTGGATGGCTATGGCCATGCATGGCAGGCTTATTTAAGAACAAAGAGATGGGGAGAATCAGCTCCTCCGTTCTTTGCCTGCAAAAATATAGTAGTGCAAGCAACACAAGCTTATGTATGACGCCTTAATAAGATGCCATTTCTCATAGCAAGATAAAGCTCGATCAACCTTCCCGCTAAAAGGCTGTACTTTACCAGCATGCTCGTTGTTATATATACACAAGGGTTTTCATACGGCGGCTAAAGACGTGCATTTCGCGGGGAGTTCGTGAGATGCTCATAATCTTGGAAAAGAAGACGATATGATCAGAAATTCTCAACAATGACAGGCGTCAGCTTCAAGCATGCATGTTCCAAAGGACGAGATAACAAGGAACATTTTGGTACCATGACTGAAACACGATGAAACCTAATTGCTATCATTTCAAAGGAATCTCGTTATCTAGACAAGGAATGCAGATATCACCATCAAAGAGAGTTCAAGTTAGCTGCATAAACCCGAGCATCATGCCGTTTGCTATGTGTATATGGTCCCAGCCCACCGAGATCTTCCACTAGATCGATGAGCGTCTAGCTCAGGCCCAAAAGGTTTCCTAGTGTGAGTACTAGGACCAATGCTGCAATCCTGCAGCATGAAAGATCACCCCAATCTTTACCTGTTTGCAAACCAACTCAGCAGCAGAAGAATCTGCTGAGTTGAGCTGCAGAGATAGGGAGAGATGAGCAAGGTGAGAACTGACAAGATGTAAAGGGCAATGCACCACAAAGATGCAATCTCTTTGACATTCGATGCTCTTTTAAAAGTCCAGAAATCTATCAATTACAGCCCCCTTTTATGCTTACCTTGGAAAAGATAAAGGAGGAAAAGGGTGGTCGGTCCCTGCAAGCTGACTCACTTCGTTGACAACACTGATAGTAGGGGCCAGCGACTTGTGAAGTCTTCTCATGATACTGTATTGTGTTTCAGTCACCCCAGAGTTCCAGACTAAACGGTAGGAGCCGATAAGCACAATCACAATAATGGAAATGCTAACCAGTTGTTATTGTTGTAATACTATTTTGTTAAATTTGTGGTTATTTATTCCATACATAGAGTGAGAGAAAAATAGAGAGAGAAAAAACATTTCGTTGATTCTTCTTTAATCATTACAATGGGGACATCTTTAGAGAAGGCATCTCAAAAAAAAAATGTTTTAAAATGAGACACAAGGAAAGCATCCCTTAGAAGGTGTCTTCTGAGATGAAACAACAATTGTAACTTTTTGGGTAAGTCTTTATCAGACACATTACGTTGTCATTGAGACATAATGCATAACCGCGGTTATCATCATGTACATATTAATTTGGCCATCTTATAAATGTGATTAATATCACAACAGTTATGAAGCAAGTACTTCATCAAATTCGTAATAAATTACGAGGTACATCAAGGCTGTGACACATCCAAATCACATTTTTTAGAAAAAAAAAATCAGAACTAGTAACCGTGACAAAATTACTTGGTAACAGGAAGAGCTCAGATGACGAAGGCTAATCTGAGCCGACATAACCAACAAAACTGGTATGTCAAACCAATCCTGCTACAAGGACTCCATTTTCTTGAGAAATTCAGGCACCACCTGTCCGCAGCTTGCAAGAACCTCAGACAAGGGTTTTGCGAGAGGAGCATCAGCATTACAAAATATACTATGAACCTCCCCTGTAACTGCATGACGAGCTGCCCCTGTGAGAATTTCGACATATTCATCAACTGTTGGAGGCAGGTCCACGACCAACACAATCTCAAAATCGGCAACATCTATCATTGCCATGCTCTCTCGGTCTTCCACAAGGACATTAATCAGTCCCAGACTGCAAAAATACAGAGGACCATAAGTCATCAGAGGTACATGCTTACGACATCTTAGCAGCTAAAATGGTGTAACCAAAATTCTCAGAAAAAAAATATTGCAAAGCCGTCTTGGCAATTTGAATTCAAAATGAAATTTTCAAAAATACATATATCGAAAAACCGTTTCCCCTCCCCTATGGAAATCCCCGGCTAATCCATAGCCGATGGTTGTGCCTTGGGATTTGTGCACAACCCCTCACCCCTCTCAATCTTTTGCAGAAAAAACACCCGAAACCTAAAGAAAAGGAATCGGGTCCCCCTCCCTTTCTCTTTCCTCTCTCCCCAGCCGGCACCACCGGCGGCGACCTCTACCCCATATGATATGCCTCACGTCACCTTGCCAACCATTGTGCCGAGCCGCTGAGCTGGGCCACACCATGTCGCGTCATGCCAATGCCGTGGCCGCGCACCGGCAGGGGCGATGGTCGCCGACAACAGTGGGTCACAGCTAGCTTGGGGGAAGGAGGAGGGTGAAGGACCCGATCGCTTTTAGACTTTTAGTTAAAAAATCTAGGGGTTTTTTTCACAAAAGAGCAAAAGAGAGAGAGTAAGACGGGAACTCCTTGTGGGAGGGAAAGCCGTGCTCTACATATAGAAATAGGCTATGTTGTACATACCAAGTTCACCATCAGAGAATGGAAATCTCAGAAAAGCTACACGCTAGAGTGGTTTACTGCACCTGCTGCATATAGTAAAAGAGTTGCCATGCGAGTCATCAGTCACTGTGCAATTTTCCAGTTTAAGAGAGGATGATAGAATCTGTGATTGGTGATCATTCGCAGCTACCAGCAAAACCTTTGCTGTCTTTCTAGCATGGTTAACATGCTCAAGAATTTCCTTGACCTGAAAACAGAAGAAATCGGTCAGTGTTCTCAAATGATAACCAAAGCATTGTTCAAGTTTTAACAGTTGTGGCTAATCAAGTTTTAACATTTGCGGCTAATTAGACATGAAATCAGAACAGACATGTATCAAGTTTTAACATTTGCGGCTAATTGGACATGAAATCAGAACAGACATGTAAAAATGCTAACTGGCAGGGTGTAAGGTTAAAATGCCTATTAATGTCAGCTTTACAACCTAAGGTCCTTAACAACACAATCTACAGTGAATTAGCTTAATTTATGTGCTTACACTTCAGTGAATAATGAGCACAATGCATAAATGAATGCAACCAAAATATAAATATAAAAAAAATACAAAATAAATGGGACATATCTGCATACTCCAATTACCTTTGATGCCTTCTTCTCCTCTGATGGACAAATATGTACATATTGTGCTATAAAAGCACTTCGAGAAGTAACAGAATCATTGATACTGAGCTTTGTGATTCTTCCACGGAGAAGATTTCTTGCCACCTTAGCGGAACTTTGATCAGATGGGTCACTGAAGACAGTTATTTGAGGATCGCTCGATATGGCATCTCTAATAGAACAAAGTTTGTTGCAGATATTCAAATTCATGAAACTTTTTAGTCCGTCAATGACCTGTTAAATCATTGTTGTCGTTATATGAAACTTCTTAGTGGAGTAATTACATCTATTGAAAATATTTGGAGTTCATATGTCAGATAGTTTAGCATATTGGGTATTAAAATCATACTGCCTATGACTACTGTAAAGCACATGCTTTTCCAAATTAAAATACTGAAATTGCACAGAGCATATGAATGATAAAATATAATACAAGTGAACTGATATGGTTCATGATCAAGATGACACCAAATACTAAATTTACTCACCAGCATTGATACACCCGAAATGTCAATTGACTTCAACGAAACAAGTTCAAGAAGCCTCTCAGGGGTAGATATAAGGAACTCTGGTTCACAACTCTTTAGTCTGATATAGAAGTCGAGACAAAATGAATTTAACACTCAACATTTCAAAATGCATCCATCATATACATAAGCACTACGGCAACATGTAAAGCATTCACATTCTAGGATATTAACGATCAAAGCTAGTATGCTGCATACCCAGACACCTGGTGCTCAATGGAAGCGCCAGGATGCAAGCTCACTGAATGGATTCCAAGAGACTTTAGTGGCTTGCATATGGACCGCACCTGCTCAATCACATAAGCAATATCAAATGAATCACTAAAACTCTTTGTTCACACTTACTAGCACTGAAAGAACAGGAAGTCAGAAACTTACCTGCACGGCCTTTTCCTGAGAGGGGACAAGATACAGTAGAAAGGGGCAAGAGACGACCACACCGAGCTTCTCCTTCCTAGCGAAGATGTCGCAGGCAGTGGAGACGAGCCATGCCGTCTGCTCCCGGGTGGCATGCTCGCCGCTATTGTCGAGCACGTCGGAAGGCGATACCGCGGAGCAGCATTTCCAGAGCTCCACGCCCCAGGAACCGGCGCCATCGTGGATGCCGCCGCCGCCGCCGTCCTCGGAAGCCACCGCGTCCCGGATGGTGTTGAGGCAGACCACCAAAAACTTGGACGGCCGGTCATACTCCACTCCGTCCTCCTCTCTCGCCGGTGTTGCCTTGGGCTTGGCGTTGGCTTTCGCGCCGGCCCTCTCCGATGGCTGCTTCCTGGTGGTGCTCGAGTCCTCCTTTTTCTTCTTGGGGTCGTCCTCCTTCGCGGCGGCGCGGAGTTCGGGCTCGTCGCTCTTGTGCTTCTTGCCGTGGCGGTCGTTGAACGGATCGTCCGGGGAGGGGAGGGAGAAGCACATGCCCTCGCAGGCGCGCCTCTTGCCGGACTTGCGGCGGCGCTTGGAGGCGATGATGGCGGCGACGCGCGCCGAAACTGCGTTCTCGCTGTTGCGCAGGCGCTTCCTCCGCACCCTACTGCGCTTCCGCTCCACTGCGTCGTCGCCCTTCGCCATCGGCGGCCTGCGCCGCTCCCGCGAGGCCAACGGCCGCCGCCCGCCGCCGCAGAGCTTGTGCCGAAACGGCAGAACCCTAATCACGGACGGGGCCAACGACGCGATGATGAATGGACGATGACATTTGGACATTTGGTCGTGGGAGAAGCACGGAACGGTGGACCGGCCCATTGGGTTGGATGGAGGCTGAACTGTGGATGCAGCCCAAAACCTGATCAAACATACGTGGGCTTTCGACCTTGCGCGCATTAACTTTCAAATGATCGTCTGCTGAAAGTATTATTGTAGCAAATTTTGTTATTTTTATATAGCCTATATGTTGTGATAATTCGTAACTATTTTTTCATGGCTTTTAGTAGTCTTTTTAAAGATTCTAAAACTATTTTTAATTATTTTTTATAATGTTTAGACCTCTTTTTGAGGGCTCTCAAATTTGCTAAAGTATTACGCTAACGCAACGATACGATGAAAAGAACAAAGTCTTAATACTATTGAGAAATGCTAAACAATAGTATATTGTTTCCTCCCTTCCAGCCATACAGTGTAGATTCTTTTTTCATCCTCGTCGCGCCGCCGTTGCCGTTGCCACCATCGATGGCCATCTTCACCTTTATATTTAGATTCACGGTCTCCTATGTCCGACAAAATTAAATGGATATCAGAATACGATGGCTCAACGAATGATAGGAAATTGTGAGAGACGGTAAGGCGTTGGCGCCGAAGCCACGACCCACGAGCCTAGGTGAAAGCGGTCGGACGACGACAGGACAAACTGATCTACATTTTTTCTTGAGATTAGGGTGGATGGAACCGACAAAATGACGTGGGAAGGTAGGCAACTTAGCAAAACGGTGAGGAACAGGCGACGGGCGGTGGCGGAGGTGGTGGGGGAGGCACATAGAGCAATCCGAAGAAGAGACAGAGGCAGAGGAGAACGTGACGACGAAGGAAAGCGCAACGGTGGAGGCGGAGGAAGATGGAGGGCAAGGTGACAACGAAGGAAAGCGCAACGGTGGAGGCGGAGGAAGATGGAGGGCAAGGTGACAACGAAGGAAAGCGCAACGGTGGGGCAAGGTGGGGCTAGATGCTCACTACCAGGAAAAGGGCCTTTAGTTCCGGTTGGCAACTGGCTTTAGTCCCAGTTGCCAAACCGGGACAGCTCCTAGGGACCGAAGGTCACATGACTTAAACCAAGACACATGTATAGAAATTATCTAAAAAATATGACGAACCCAAGACTCGAATATGGAACCTCCTACCACACAGGATTCCCCATTCACCCTTCTAACCAACCCACCCAGCCACGCGTATTTACTAGACTAGGATATTCATTCCTTTTAAAATGCTGGAACGACGCTACTAAAGCTTAACACGAACTCGAGACTAATGTTTGCATGTGCCGGCTGGCATGTACCCATCTGCCAAAGCACTCTTCTAGCTCGGTTCATGACACGAATCGGGACTAGTGTGGACGAAAAATCGTAACGCGCGCGCCGAATCAGCGGCGACCGTTCGATTAGCCATCCGCGTGCGCCCGGACGTTGAATAAAATTCAAACAGTGTTCAAAATGCATGGAATAAATTTCATAATTCTTTTAAAATCGAGGGCAACCCATTTTAAATACTTTTAAAATTTTTTATTTTTTCACTTTTTCATTTTTTTGATGTGAACCCAGAAGAACCCACATATGAAACTTGACAGGTATACTAATGAAATTTGGTCGTCTGCTGATGAACCTTGGCCCACGTATTGATGAACGCAAGCGCCAGATGAAACCTGATGAAACTTGGATGTAACCTGATGAAACTTGGATGTAACCTGTTGAAACTTGATGAAACGGATTAACCTGATGAAACTTAAAGAAACTTGAATGGAACCTGTTGAAACTTGGATTAAACCTGATGAAAAACGGGTGTAAAATCCAAGTTTCGGTAGATGAAACCTGAAGTTTCACTTTGTAAGATTGAATTTTGAGGAAACTCGGTCAAAATTTGTATAGCAACATACATCTTGTTTTGCTCTAAAAATACGAGAAACGCGTTGGTGCAAATGGTTGGTGAATTAGAGCACCCAGTCAAATTTTATGGCCATAAAAAAGAAAAAAAATATCGTAAGACCCACCTCTGCAGCATGCCCTCACTGCAGTCTGCACGCGTCCATGTATAAGTGTTTTCAAAATCTTAATGGTTATAATTAGCGGACGTGTAAATTTGACTTCTGATGGGAAGCTTCTCGTTCAATGTGTAACAACATAGCGTCATTACGTTAGAATAGAACACTAGAAAAATAATTGTTGAACTTCAAAAAATATACATGTGAAAATACATGTCAACAAAAAATAAGTTCTAGAACCCGAAAAGATCCATTTAACTTTTGTTAGTGCCGAAGAAACTTGAGTAAGTGAAAGTTGATTAAAAAATTAATGATGAAATTTGCACGGTGTTGATGACATTTAACGAAAAAACCAATAAAACTTCGTTATCTAATGATGAAACTTTAATGAGCAAGTTTCACCTATGCAAACAAGAAATGTACAAGGAACTGAACCAAAGTTTTCGTTGCAAAACATTAAGGTTCTTTTCATTGATCTGAACGTTTGAACAACTAAAATGACTCATTTTAAGGGTTTTTTTAGATAGTTTCAAGATTTGAATGTTTGAACAACTAAAATGACTCATTTTAAGAGCTTTTTGAGATATTTTCAATATTTGGACATGTGTCGGTTGACTTTCTTTAAACGTTAAGCCTCACCTTCAAGACAAGAAAAATGAGCTAAAAATCTAAAACATATACCCTGAACCTCGAGACTACATAAAAAAGCTATCGAAATTGAAATCATTTCAGCCATACCGAACGGTCCTTCGCACGTACATACTCGAGATTTCATACTAAAACGAGGATGGGTTCTCAATGTAAATAATAAAAAGTTCACAAAAAACAAAAACGAATACAAAATTTCGATTAGCAAAAATCTAAATTCCACCACCACATTATTGACGTTTTGCAAGAAAAAAGAAGAGGCTCGTCTCCTCCTAGCCTTCTTGTTCTTCAAATTCAGGGAGCTACCACCCGTGTTTGCTAGCTGGATTCAAATGGGGACGGAGAATGGAGACTGGAGAGATGAAAAAATTGCAACGGAGAGAGGAGGGCGGAGCGGCATTGCCGGATGCTGACGCGCATCATCAGCAACGACGGATTCCGGAAGAAGCCAGCACGCATCTAAGATCAAACTATTTTGATACCAGCTCAAACGAAACCGATGTAGTTGTTCTTTACATTACAAGGTCTTATTTGAACTATTTACATATTTATGTGATGATGTATAATCACAAGCACGGCAAATTTAATTTGATTGAAGAGTTTGCGTCGCGCTGAATCGATTATGGATCATCAGTACACAAACAGTTCACACGCACACTCAGGAAGAGTCAGATCGAAGCAAACCCAAACAGCACAAACTCACGCACGCCGGCGATGAGCTCCAGCTCTAGCCTCCGGGGGGCGGCCAGTGCTGGTCCTGGAGGAGCGGCGGCGCGACGTCGACCCTGGAGACGCCGTCCCTGGCCTCGGCGACCTTGGCCACCTCCACCTCGCCCACCACCACCTCCTCCGCCACCTCGCCGGCGCCGGCGCCGCCCTCCTCGCCGTCGTCGTAGTTGGGGTCGTTGCGGTCGACGGCGGGTGGCGCGGGCTCGAGCTCGCTCTCGGCGGCGCCGTCGGGGCCCTCCCAGGTGAACTTGCCGCCGCGGCCGGACTTGGGCGGCGGCGCGCTGATGCTGCGCGGGCCGTTGGCCGGGTGGCGCTCCAGGCGGTGCAGCCCCTGCTCCTCCAGCTTCCGCTCGAAGTGCCTCGCCGTGTCCGGCCGCCGCGTCTCCGGCAACGCCACCTTCTCCACCACCTTCTTCCCCTCCTCGTCCCGGTGCGTCACCCGCATGTGCATCGTCCTCCCCCCGTCGCTCTTCGCCGCCGCCGGAATCATCGCCGCACCTCGATTAGATCGAGCTAAACCTGTGGCTGTCGGACGCTGAATTGCTGATCTGTTCTTGCCGGCGATGAGGGCGTCGAGGTGGGGGGTATATAGTAGGATTGGGCTTGCTCTGTGGAGGAGTTGAGAGGAGTCTGGAAGGCGGGTGAAGGTGGCAGAAGCGGAAGGCGACATCTAGAGGGCGCCACGTGAGTGACGGCATGTGTCGGTGTTTCCCGCCGCTGATTTGGCGCGCAAACCCAGGCGAAGTGTACATGGTATACTACCGTCGTGTAGTCGTGTATCTATGCCGTATACGCGCGGCTTCGACCTACCACCTACGTACGGTACATGATGGTTTGCTGGAGCGTTTCGAGTGGACCACCACACGCGTTCGCTCGCCATCCAACGGATCTCGATGACGAAGATACCGTGGCTGAATATTTTGCTCAGATATTATTGATCGACAGAGAAAGGTTTGAACTGACTTTTTTTATTTTTACTTTTGGCCGGCTTATTCGAAATTTTGTATGAAATTATGGGATGGGCAAAAATCTTAGTACTGCCGATAGGCAAGGGAGAACGACTACCCAAGCCACACCGTCTCGAATGTGGCCGCACAGTGACAAAGCATATCTATCTTCGTCTCACATCCTCTGCCTTTACGCTTTTATCACTGCGTCCGATGTCATTTGGCTCCACCCTTATGCCTCCCAACGCTCCCATTCGCCTCTACTCCTCGCTCTCCTCCTCTCCAGCATGCTCCATGTCCTCTCCCACCGCCCCTGTCGCATCCGACCACCTCCCATAGGGACGGCAACCCTATCGCAACCCTGTGCCTCCTCCCATCCATGCTCACCCTAAGTTTGTCCACTATGTTTGATTCACTCGTTGTCACCGCCCCCACCACCTTTAACTGTTCTCGTGGCTCTAATAGCACTGTCACCGCCTTGTTGTCCCTTTCTCGGCCCCCTTTCACCGCAGGGCAGGCCACCTCCTCCCTAGCCTCTTCCTCTAATCTTGGGACAGCACGAGGATCTGAACCTGTTGACACGAAAAGTGAGAACTTTGCGAACACACGTGCGGAAGCGTCAAGTCTGGGCTTGCGTCGCAACCAGGAACCAAGCGTACCAGTCAATTTGACCTGTAAATTGACAAGGAGTAAATTGTTAGCGACATGGCCCTAATCGACTTTAAGAAGAACCCAGACCAGTTTTTTGCGAATCAGCTTTAATGAATCCGATTGCAAATCTATCGGCTTAATGCCTGATAGAGCGATTAAATATAAATAAGCATTCAAATATAAATCTTTTATCTCTTTTTGTTATCTTATGAATAGAATTAGCTATAAATCTTCAGATCAATTTATCAGATTAAATCAAGGGATAGATTGAATAGATTAGTCAGGCCAAGATAGTATTCAGATCAAAATCTAGATGTAAACCGATAAACCAATTTAAAGGTTTAGAACTAATATAGGTAAATACAACGCTGATCGGTAAATAACTACACATGTAGAATCCTAAAATAAGTATACGCAAGATCGATTAAACGAGGCAGTTGCATACATTGGATTCAGAAAAAGCACATAAGATAATTGGCAATCGGCATTGCAGGCTAAACACATATTACATATCGATTAAACGAGACAGTGCAATATGCGAGAACATGCTAAAGATCGGTAAAACCTGAGACAGTTTAACATGCTTTGTATACATGAGATCAAGGCGATGCAGCCATGCATACGGGTTATAAGAAGAGAATCTATTATCCCATCGAGATAGCTCTACCTGCGAGTTGAAGCCTTTCGACGAAGTCGATCGGATTCGAAAAGTGTATTTGTGTTTAGAGTATGTCGTATATCGTTTTCACGAGACCTAGGAGTCTATTTATACTATTACAAAACCGATACTGATACGACCTAATTTCTCGCAACCAAGCCGTTGAAGCCGTCTCCCGATTGAATCTTCGTAATTTTTTCGGAGTCTTGATATCATCGGAATTGTTCCTTCTCTTTTACAATAAAGCCCATCTTCTAATTTGGCCCAATAATGCCGATGGCATGAGCTGCTTTACCATATCCGATTTTCCTGTCAAATTTGGGTGTCAACAGAACCCCAAACCCTAACCAAAGGACGACATCGGCGCTGACGAGGTTATAGACGACAGAGGGCAAAGGGCACGGAGAAAGGAAGAAGGAGTACAGAGGTGTTATGAGAGGGATGTGCTAAGAGTTCGTGGTTGCCGTCTTGCGCTATGGGTTTCCGTCGGGTTTTGCTGCTCTAGGAGTCGTTTCGTCGCTGTGTGAGTGTTGGTGGTGTTTTCTCTACTCCCTCTTCTGTATCTCTCCTTCCTTTTCGGCCGTTGGCTTAGGTGGCAACGGGGGCTGCTTCCCTTCTTTTTCCTCTGTTGGTGGTGTTCCCGGCGGTGGTCGGAGGTGTGTCTGGTTTTGTCTAGAGTTGCAGCGGAGCGCTGTGGTTGTACCCCAAGTTCGCATGGGTTTTATTTTATTTTCTCCTGCTTATCAATGAAATAGGACAACAGTTCTCCTGCCCCTCTTTCAGAAATCAAATAAGTTTTAAAGCGAAACTAGAGGAAAATTCTGGAACATAGACAAAAAATTTTCCCTAATTTGTGGAAAGAAGAGCGATCGTTTTCTCAAACAGAATTCTAAAAAAACCGATGAAATTACAATGAAATTGGTGAAATTCAAGAGATGTGCTCGCGGCTTTCAACAGCAAAATTTCTTCGATTTTTTATTTTTTATTTTTTTTTGTCGTTGAGCTGATCCTTGGCTCGGCAGAGCTGTGGCTCTGCTGCGTTTCTACTGTGACGCACATTTTAATTATGATACACTGTTCGAAGCTCCATCAATACATCCCAGCTCGTCCCACTACAGTCATGATACGATACAGGGCGTCTGGGCATTTGGTACAGTCGAGTTGCAGGCACATCTGACATTTTTACCAAGAAAACCAGATGCGACGCGAGACACCGGACTCCTTGATGACCAAGCACATGATCACATCAGCAACGATGACTACAACAGACGACACAGCAAGGCCAAAAATGTGCAGAGAAAAAAAAAGAGATGGAGCACAAGTAAAAATGAAGCCACGGCAATGGCAAAAATCACAACGAAGTAGTTCAACATATTGGCATCTCCTCCTCCTAAACACCATCAGATTACAGCAGCAGCAGCATCTCTATCACATTCTATCAGTTCCTGGCTAAACTGTCCTTAATCTAGCTTAGTTCTTTTTTTCTCCCCCCAATTAGCGTTACAGACCTAGCTGATTGGCTAAACTATGGATGGCATGGCAAATTGGCATAGGACCAGTTGGAGCCCATGCCAGCAGAAAATGTTGTCAGGGATGGGGGTGGCAAAAAATGGTGAATCAATCCTACTCCTGGGGAGTTAAGCAGACATTGATATCGGGTGAAGGCCTGTGCCCCATGGAAGGGGAGCTGACGGGCCAGCCAACCATGGTGAACCCTGTGGGGTTGGAGTTCAGGCTCCTGGCGCTGCTTGCAGTGTGCTCCAGATTGCCATGGGCCTGCAGGGGTGGCGCGGGTGCTGGCGGTGCGTGGCAGCCATTGCCGGGAGCTGCCTGAGAGATGGGCATTGCGGCTGTGAACACAGGAGGAGGAGGAGCGAGGGGCGCCGGTAGCGCCGGGACGGCAGATGAGTGTTGCTGCAGGCCCATCCTCCTCTGGTGTTGCTTCAGGCTGTTGGGGAGGAAGCTCCCCACAACCACCTGCAAAGAAGATGCATGGAGAGCAATCAGCAAAGCAAAAGATGGCTACAAAGTACTTAGTCTGTTATCCAGATGTGATGCATTGCATACTTCAAATTTTCACTGAATGAAGAGAACAAGATTTATGGTTCGACTTGTGTGAGCAAGCTGGTAATTTGGCACGGCTTGTTCAGTCGGTTTATACCTGAATAGGGCTGGCAGCACGCAGCATCCCAGCCACTACACCGCCAACAACACGGCCATCAGGGCCAGCAAGCGAGACACTGAGCCCACCGGTCCTCCTCCGGCCACCTTCCTCGGCGATCGTAAAGGAGCCGGTTAATTGAAGAATCTCAAAACGACCCTGAAAATCAGATGCACAAAATAATACCATTTGAGGTTAAAAAAAAAAGGGACAGCATAAACACAAAAAATTCTGGGTTGAGATATTGACAGCTTTGTTATCCTACTCTGGTACACCAACTCAGAAGACTTGTGTTGACAGATTGCCATGAGGATGGGAAACCTTAGAACAAATCCCATGATAATCTACCATTGACACTCTTGACAGTTTTCTGGATGATATTGCTCAAGACTCATTTACATGTTGCTCAGACTCATTTACATGTGCATATGTGCTAACACAAACTGCCTAAAATCAGTGTGGCCTACAATGGACACAAAAATAATGGGGAAGGAGAGCCTTCTTCAAAATAGAGTGGCCTACCATCAGCGATTCTATCGTTCTATGATATTGCGAAATGGCTTTTTTCTGAGGTTGTCGAGAATTCGATGCCAGTGAGACAATAGATCAAATTACTCAGAAACATCTTTTTTCAAAGCTAATCCTCTTCTAAAAAAATAAACGACAAACTCATTTGTCCTCATGTAGATATAGCTATGGTACTAAAAGACAATACCATAGCTAACAACATTACTGTGAGTGATAAGATTATAAGATATAATAATCAAACAAACAGTGAAACCTCGATGCAGTTCTCATACCTCGTAGGTGAAGGTGCTACCGGATGAACCAGGCTGGTTCAGAGCGACATTGGAGATGGTCCCATTAGCGGAGAGGATGCAAACGGAGCGTGGACCCTTCTGGGAGAAGGACATTATGCGCCCTGCGACATCCTACGAACAAAAATCGGACAAGAGTGTTTCTCCAAAGTGACACAGGCATTCATCACAAGATCGAGATGCCAAACCACTAAGCTAGATGCGAAGGGAGCTGAGCTTCTGGTGGCCACAGATGGCTTGGCTTACCTCCCCAGCAGCGACAATGATGACATGAGGAGTGAAGCTCCCTCCAGCTGACAGCGCATACCACTCACCTTCACAAGCATTTAAACATATACCAATCAGGCAAACAGCTGCACATTTCTGAACAACTAAACTACAAGGTAGCAGGAAACATAAACCTTAGTTACAGTTAATCTCTGTCAAAAAATTAGAGTTAAGTCCATATGGACTTAGCCAAACCATGCCAAAGGATTAGGTAGATTAGTTATACCACCTAGGAAAATCTCATGCAAGTAGCAAGGTTGGTGCAAAGAAATTGGAAAGAATAGTGGAAATCACTTTAGTCACAACAAGAACAGGACTGTGCTAATGGGTATTGACCGGATCATCCTGGCTGGACCCCATCCTAGCAATGAAACAGGCATCCACAACGGGAGCAAACATAGCAAGAAACTGAACAGCAAAAATGGAAACTCTGAAGGTTTCAAAATCATGAGAGAGAGAGAGAGAGAGAGAGAGAGAGAGAGAGAGAGACTTTGGGGGGTTGCTCAAGAAGAAGCAAGAAGCTTTGCATTTCAGAGGGAGCATACACAGACCTAGAGTGGCTAGGATCTGGCGTCTCCCGGAGCCGCGAGGCCGGCCCCGGCGCCGCCCGGAGCTCAGGCTGGCGTGCTCACCGCCGATGCTGAGCGCCGGCGCCTGCATGGCGCTGCCCCCCGCTGCCTCGGTGGGCTTCTCGCCGCCCATACCCATTCCCAGGCTCCACGCCTGCGGCGTCGCGGCCGCGTCCCCTCCATGGCCGGCCGCGGCCGGCGGCGGGGACGGGGTGGGGGACGTCGACGGCGAGGAGGGAGAGGAATGGTACTCCTTGGCTGGTCCTTGCGCTTCTGCCGTGGACACGTCTGCTCTGAACAGGCCAAGGCCGGCGTCACGGCCGCCTGCCACCGCAATGCCCTCCCTTGCCTCCATGGAGCATGTGACAAGAGCTCTTCTTGGTTCTTGCTTGCTTGGGCTCAAACGAGGACGAAGATAAACAAGGAGGGAGCAAGAGACACACCTACAAGCGTAGTTTTGCTTTCTTCTGTGTCTGGCTACGACCAGGCATCAGCAGGCAGCAGCTGGTTGTGCCAGTATTATACCGAAGTCATCGGGGAAAAGATTTTTTATAAAGATTGCAAAATGACAGAAATAAAAGAAGAGATTTTGGGGGCAGGAACTGCACAAGAATGGCGGGGTTCCTGCGCTTCTCTCTCTCTCCTCTCCTCTCTCTCTCTCCTTTGACCAACAGGCTGGTTGGTTGGACTGCAGAAGTGCCCTGGACTGACTCCATTTATATTGAACGCTAAAAAACAGGAACCGGGGATGTCTTCTGAATAATGGACGAGATAAAAATGAAAACAAGAAAGGGAGACCGCTCTAACTAGAAAACAGTTACGAAGTGTAGGGACGGACTGACCGTGACTTCGTTGATTTACTTGGTCTCAAAATACTTTAATTGGCTTAGGACAGCTTCAATAGATCTCAAGTTAAGACAAAGTAATGGCAAATAAAATATAAGAAAAATATATAAATAATAAAAATAGGTGTGAATAGTGTCTTCTAACTTAAAAACCCATTATGTTCTTACTACTTAAAAAATTGGAAAGAATTTACTGAAAAAATTACCGTGTGGTATTTTCATTACTAATGATAGTTGATAACTCTGGTTTGGTTCTCCTATGGTTGTTCTTTAATGTCTTTCCTTCCCTGTTTTTCTTGTCTTTTTCTACTGTTGTATAAAAAATAGTAACAAGTCAGAGAAAAGCCGTTCCATTGGAGAATGTGCCTTGCTGTTGCAGTTCATTACTTGGAACAGTAGTGGTTGCTCTACTGTTACTGTCACTAAAACTAGTTAACAACAGTACATGACCATTCATTTTCATCTACTCATGGCCTGCAGCTTTCTTCTTCTTTTGAATTTTCAGGCTCGCATAAAAGGCATCAAATGTAGATTCTTCCTTGCCTTTTCTTCCACATTTTTTTTTGAGAATTCCACTGTTCAAGAAAGCCAAGACATGAGAGATAATTCGACTCTTGCCCCCAGGAAAAAAAAACAGAGAGAGAGAGAGAGCTGTCGAATTCCAAATAAAAGCTACCGAATACATGCAACAACTAGACTGGTTTACCACTTCATGGCAATCTCAAAACCTCAGTACATGCTATTAATGAGTGTAGTGCTGATCCAAACATATAGGTTTATATTACTAACAACAAATGGCAAACCAAACCTCTTTTGTTTAATCAACCTACACAGCTGTCCAGCTGGGGGATAAGACCGAAAGGAGCGAAGCTTTGGCCTATAGATCCTCTTTGATCCACAGTTCAAGGTTTGAATGGGTTAAAAGCTTACTGATCCGTAGATAAATCAGTAGCTGGAGTTTATTGAAGGTTGGGAAAAAAAAAAAGCCCAGTCAAATCCATCATGTGCTGTAACTGTAAAAAGCAAGAAATCCTCGTTGTTATAAAACAATAAATAGGCCTGAATAAACAAGTGCAACGGTGCCATGCTATCCGTTTTTAATGTTCCAATAGCTAGACTCATGGAGGGTATAAAAGACATTTTTGATAAATCTAAACTTTATAGAACCTAGTTGATCCATAAGATTCTAAAATGCAGGAATGTTACCGGTCAAAAAAATGCAGGAATATGGAAAATGCAGAATTGGAAATGTAAAAAAAATGCATAAGTAGGATGTATAAACATGTTGCATTCAAATCCACATTAATTGTTAACAGAACGACATTCGATTGTATCCTAGGAAAATACATATATTTTGAGATTAAACACTAATCAAGTAGTTAGAGAATAGACACACGAAGGGAGAAGTTGTACTGAAATTCTCAAAGGATAGTAAAAAAAAAGGTTACATCTCATGCTTGAAATCGTCTATAATTTGGATGACAAATTAAATCACATTTCTCCGCTTTCCTTAAAATTCCTACTATTATGAGAAACCACGGAATTTACTTGTCCATATGCATGATTATTTAAACTTATGTCCTCTTTGATTCACAGTTTAGTTTGATTGTGCCAAAAAAAAATTTATACAAATAATTTAGTGCGATATTTTATAATAATTTTTTTCAGGGCTTTTTGGGTTTTTTCGCAATTTATGCCTCTTTTTAAAACACTTAACTTTTTGACTCAACCAAACCAAACCAAACTGCGCATCAAAGAGAGTCTTAGTTGAGCAATTATAATTTTATCTTTTATGAAATGTATACCATATCAATTATTATTTAATCCTAATAATATATGCTTGGATAAAAAATTGCATGGCTCATGGTGCCATAAAAGGAGCTAGCAAAAGTTATTTCTAAAAAGCAATACCTGCAATAAGGAGAAGAGTGCCAACCATATGCAAAAACACTAGGAAGACCAGATTCTAGCTTGGAAAACAAACAAAAATGTGCAGGGAAATTCTATACAGTAGTAGTACCATTATAATGTACTCCATGACAACAACTAGAGCAGGGGAGAGGGAGAGAGGAGTTTCACTTGCATTGGAAACAAAAGGCTTGCAGAGTGTACAGCTGTAACTCTGAAGCTGTTTGTACGGCTGCTGGAGCAAATTTCCTGCAGCACCCACCGCAAAAGATGGAAATGCCTGCCCTGCGGATCGAAAGATGGATCGATACACAACGTACTGGTCAGTAATAGCTACTGCATTCATTGCATTTTCAGATATACTGGTGAAACAAGCACAAGATTTTAGAATGTGTGTGCCTGCTTTGAGCTGGGAAGGAAGCAGCATCCACTTTGCAAGATGTTCGCTTGCCTCTTCTTTTTTACATCAAAAGGAACAATGCTACTATTATATGGCACTTGCTATTCCTTTTTTACCTTTTTGGAATCACCTACCATTATAAAACAGGTCAAAATGTTTTTGCCAGAGGACCGTGAAACTTTGTCATGTGATTCACCCAAGGTGAATTCAAATCACAAGCTAAAATCTTTCAGTCCCGTCTTCTTTATTTGCTTTTCTTATGGTTATAGTTCTCCAGTCACCAACATCCATTTGAAGACTGACATATGTGTGGCACAGGAAGTCAGGAGCATAAAAAATTGCAAAGATATTTGTCTCTTGTAACCATATAAGGACTGGCTGCAATAAATTTTCAAATCAACATGAGGATAGGGTGGTCGAATAGGGTCTTGAAAAGAAACAAGAATCCTTTTTCAATAATCATTTGATTATCACACGCAGCTTCCCAAGACCGTGACTGAGAGACTTCACAAGAACTGCAATAAACCCTCTCAGTCACAATGAAAAAGGTCCCCGGAAATATCAAATTACGCCACAAAGAAAAACGTAATGTCAAAAAGGAATGGTTCACTTGTTAAGATGGACGTTTGCAGAATCTTATAAAGCAGATAGTCGTATGCATATCACATTCAGAAAAAATAATTTTCTGACGGAAAAATGGCATTCAGATAAACATTGACCATACTATAATAATTTTGTAATGTGGCAATGCTGACAGTCATCAACTCATCATGTAGAAAAGAAATTTTCATACCATGCCTTTTTTTTTTTATCCCAATCATCTTATCTTAAATCAAACAGATGTCACAATTTAGTTCGACATGCCCGTTTTCATCCTTAAATAGAAGAGAATTCCTTCTTCTCCTTCTTCTCCTCTCTTGAAAGATAAGGACTTCTCCGGTTCAAAAAAAAAAAAGGGACTTCTTTTACAACTGCACAGATATATCTCAAGCAGATCCTGCCAACCAGGACAAAACACTGTGACACTATCTGTAATAGCTATACAGTGAATAGCTATAAATTATAGCATAATCTCTAAAAAGATCTATTATTTATACACCCAAAATAATGGAAAAATTAAAAAAACAAGTAAATATTATTAATGTTAGTTGAAAATATTGACATTAGTGGAGCTAGCTGTACTTGCTTCAAGATTACTCACAAGAAAACAAAACTCGTCTCCCAATGTTGAATATGATAGAGGCGATTACCGATAAGGCTTTGATTAAAGAGACGTGATGGTAGCGTAATGTAATTAGCCATAGAAAATGGGTATTACTATTATCAAATATTTTTTGCGGGCACCTTGTAAATATAAAAGAAAACAGCAAGGTGGGAAAGCAGCTCTCACACCTCAGTTGTTTACAACTTTTAATATGCTAAACAGGTGAAAGCAAAACAAGAACCAAAATTATAAAGCTGCCAGGTAATAATTAAAGTGAAAACAAACAGAGATTTCAGACCTAGAGAACCTTTCCCTATTGTAGACTGCAAAACAATATGTTATTCTAATCTTACCTTGCACATGGCCTTCAAACACGCTACTGAGAGAATAATCTAAACGATCTTGCGCAACAGACAACTAGTTGCACCATTTTACAGAGGTCAGGGAACACTGTCAATATTATTATTGCGTGAACTTCGTGTAGTTTCAGCATGGAGGCTTGAATGTGCAGGAGTTGGTTGTTCAGTGTTACAAATGGAACTCCAACACTTAACTGATCAAAAGGCATACCAAGCTTGGCTGGCTGGCTTTGAATTCATAACATTGAGCATTGGTGGTTTTAAGTTCAACCTCTTTTATTTTTTTAGCAAAGTTCAACCTCCAAGTCTCCAACTTACAAGCATGCAGCTTAACTGAAAATGATTAAAATCAAAGAGCTATCCATAGTGATCAAACTCACAAACTTTTTTCAAAAGATGAATAATGATATTGCATTTTTATAGAAACTAAAGCATAGTGCAAAGAAACTAGTCTAGGAAAAATCTAGCTGCCATTGTGGCGAACTTTCTTCAAGTTGGCTGTATTTTTTTGAGGCTTCAGCTTGGAGATTTCTTTCACTTTGCGTCAGACCCAAGGTCTTGCCAGACAGCTTTTTCTTAAGAAAACCTCGGGCACCATATATTTTAATAAAGAACTTTGCAATCAATTCAAATCATACTCACTCAAATAACTAACACGTTTAGATCTGAAATACACTTGTGGTACGAAAGCAATATATGTTTTGTCCAAAAGAAAGGAATTCCCTCTTATGGTGGTGAAACCGTAACGGTGCAAAGAAAAGAGCATCCTGATACTTGAACTAAGATTCTCCAGTGCACCAAATGTGATATTGCTACCTGAGTTCTGGCAGAATATCTAAGGTGCCTGTTTCTCACAGCCATCAGTGGTTAGGATAAAAGTAGTTATAGCTAAGTTTTGTCCAAGATGCAAATATGAATATGTGTGCGTGCACATCATTTAGTGTCGGTATTTGCGTACAGCAACTACTGATGTTACATATGTACACATTGTAAAGAACAAGTTGCTTATCTGTCACTCCTACCATTCAACTTTTATGTTGAAGCACTTAATTATTAAATATGTTACTAATGACATATAGCCAGTACTTTCAGACTGGCTTTAACTGAACCATGATGCCTGAGCCTGACCAACAATTGACTAGTTAAGAAACTGGAAAAAAGAATCACCTGTAATGTTCCCATCCAAAGTATCTTCCCATGACAAAGGTTCTAGAGTCTACCACAAAAAAGTATTATGGAAACTGACTTCAGTTTTTCCCTTCCAATCCTGGCTGTTAATACCATACAGATGTTTTTTTTTTTTGTGGAATGACCGAAACAGAAATTTTTTTTTTCCACGTTAATCGTAGAGGAAAAAGTAATAGCAACTTTTGAAGTAGGAGTTGTTACCTTGAACATGAATAAGATACATGTGAAGGGCTCAAGGAGCTGTTACCTTGAACATGAACTCCTCTTAGATGTGAAGCATTAGTCTTGAGCCTTTTTTTTTTTTTTAACATTCATTAGTCTTGAGTCCTTTTTTGAACATGCATTAGTCTTGAGCCTGAACCATGCATGCATACTTCAGATCTGAGAGTGGTAACATACATTATAAATCTTTCTTGTGAACACTGGAGATAATGCTACAATGCAAGCAGCATGTGAGGCAAAATATTAAACAAACAAAAGAGCTATGGTGGTCCAAGTTTAACACTAATAGTTTTACTACATGCTGATAACCGAGATCTTGGAAACACAAGTCGCCATCATGGATTCAGCGAGCAAACCTCTCGGCCCATTTCCAGACATACAGTCTGGGAAGCCTACTTACAGCCTGCAGGCTGCAGCCACAACACAGCGCATGATCATCGACAGAATGCCCAAACCATGCAAGCAGCGTCAAGGGATGATTTCCTTATGTGATGCCTGGAATTGCATCGCTACGAAATAAAAAACAGACGAAAAAGAACATAGAAAAGCAAGATCTTTATTCCTAACTCGACGATCCAATGAGGGGAACAAAAAAAAGAAAACAAAAAGATGATCCCCTGGTGCTTCGAGGCAGAAGCAGAAGATGATCGGAGACGGAGGAGGGCGCCGTGCCCAATTGCCCATGGCTAGGAAAGGGGTTGAAGCTAATCTACAGCGGCGGGCAAGGCAGCCGGAAGGATCCGCATTCGAGGAGATCAATGTCGCCGCCGGCCAGCTCCGTGCGCGGTTGCGCCATCGCGGTTACCGTCTCTGTGGCCTTGGCCTTAATTGAGCTAATTCAGCTGGGCTTGGTACAGTGTGCGGTTCCCATTACCGCCTTCGTGAACTCAATCATGCTGGGCTAAAATCCCATATGAAATGTGTGGGCCCCAGATTTTGGGTCGGGGCCTCTGTACCAATGGTGCTAAGCTAGAATCTGCCTTGCTAGCACGGTACAGTACAGAAAGCAAATCATCTCATATATATCGCCAAATAGCATTTACTAGATTGAACAAAGCACATGTTGACTCAGTTTGATTAGACCGTGTAGATAAATATTACAATACCAAAATGTACTATTATCATAGTTTAGTGAGTGCGAAAACAGAAGCTTCGAGTCTTGGGATTGTGCCCAATCCATTAGGCAAACGGCTGTAGTGGAGTCCCTCCTAATTAACACCCATACTACACGTTAGCCTTCTCGATCATCTTATCTTTATCGCGATAGTCAGGAGGTTCATCCTTGACATTGTTACATAAAATAGTATGAATGTGGGCGAGGGTGGAGCGCACAACCATTCACGCTCGCGAGCTGTTTTTTGACTAGTGCATTTTAATGATTTTGGCTTTCTGGTAGGGTCGAGTTATTTTATTTGTGTAAAGCAAGTTTGTAATACCCAAAACTTATGACTTGGCCATTTAATAAAAAAAAACGTATTGTGCTGATATATGCAGGTTGTTCATATAATAGGAGGTTTTCTGTGGCGACATCGTAACCATGATAATGGAATACATGTCTCAGGTGGCAAATTCATGGTTTCCATAATTTGGAGGACTAGTACCCATAAAGGTATTATCCCCAACGACGGGTGAGTTCGTACCCACTGAGATGGCCAACTGTCGACGGTTGGGATATCGGTCCCAAGTCAACTAAGGTTCTTGAGAAGGGGAGATAGAAGACACTACCGAGCAGGGCAAACAGCGATCAACGAGCAACGGGCAGACATAGGGTTTTAATCCTGGTTCGGGCCTCTCCGGGGAGATAACAACCCTACGTCCAATGCTTTTTTATATGAAAGAGGATTACCAGAGGGAACTCGGCGAGATGAACAAGTCTCGACGAGATTCTGGGTGTACAGAAAATAGAAAGTAATCTTGACTTCGTGTGATGCTAGATATGATGAAGTTCGCCCTCCGGTCCCCTCTACACGCCGTAGGGCCTGGTTTATATAGTGTTGAACAACCGACCTACCGAGGGATAATCGGGCCGGGCTGAGGACGTAACGGACTCGTACACATGCCAAATACATCCCGAGGTAGATAAGGTATACTCCAATTCTTGGGGATCACGACGTCTGCTCCAATCAGGGAAACTACGTCCGAGTCTTCACGTAGCAGTGCAGAACTCTGTTCGAGTCGGACTCAAATAGGAATCCTAGGCCGCCACGCATCATGCCAACCAGGAGGCTGTTCGACAGGATGTACATGGGCCTGAAAGAGCCCTCTAGGGAGCCAGGCCCTAGGAGGCTGTTCGATTAGGCCGTCAGGGAGTGGGCCATGGCAATGGGCCGTGATTTTATCCCCGACACGAACGTTTCCCAAAATGACGGTAGACTCATCCTCCTACAAGAGGCGCGATCCCCTTAGACATAACTAAGGCCAAGAATCTAAGGTCCCATAATTTAGTGGTGTAATGAGAGTATTTCACTGACACAACTTTCACACTAAGGTAGAATTAGACCTGATCATACGTTGGGCCGGGCTAGGCTTGACAAAGCCCAGTGCTTTGGAGCCAAGCCTGAGCCCAGCCCTGCCTCACGTTTTTTTCGAAATCCAGATTTGAGCCTGGCCCGAAAGCTTAGCCAAAAGCCCGAAGCCCGAAG
Organism: Raddia guianensis; assembly: GCA_036346415.1. Lineage (NCBI taxonomy): Eukaryota > Viridiplantae > Streptophyta > Magnoliopsida > Poales > Poaceae > Raddia > Raddia guianensis. The sequence continues at coordinate 27,493,840 of CM070543.1, read as the reverse complement.
CTCAACTCGACTATTTGCATTGAATTTGGTTTTGCGACAGGCTCAAACCCGACCTAAAATTTTCATCAGGCCCAATTTCTAAGCCCAATCTCAATCCGGCAATCAAGCCCCGCTTGGCCCATTTGGGTTGGGTCCGGCTCGAGCTACCCATGAACATGTCTAGATAGAACCGGTACCCAAGTGCATGAATCATATCCGAGGCTTATCGGGTAGCAAGGTAAGTTCGAGGAATGAGGCACAAAGCATTACCATAGTTGTGTACTCGAGATTCTGGTACTAATTAAGTTATCCAACACTTTGGCATACATATGCTACAGTGATGTAGTCTTTATCAGGCTGAATCTTGTCCTGAGACACACCATGACAATGATGGGGCCGATCCATTAAGGAACCAGCTCCGTTTACATTTAAAATCATAAGTAATCATTGCATAGTGTTTATAGCAAAGTTATACAAGTGCAAGAGGACCGGTCCTTTTATCCTTCATTTCAAACTCAAACTTCAAGTATTAGCATGCTTCTTCAATTTCTTCACTAGTCTCGATGATGTTCGAATCATCAGTATAGACAAAGATTATACAAAATCCAATCTGGGATGGTTGTATAAAAACACAAAGACAATTTTTCAATGTTTGTGTAGCCTTTTATGTATAGAAATCCACTTAGGTGATTATATCATATTCTTCCAAACTGGTTATGTGATTTCTCAAGTTTTACGCTATATAGACTTATGTTTCTTCTATCTTGGTCTAGGACAGGGATATCTTCTCCTACTTTCATGTATATATCTGAATCTAAGTTGCCATAAAGATATGTTGTGACAAGATCCATCAATTTTATTTTCTACTTCAAGTTGACTACCATAGTGATCAAATATATAAAGGTAATTCTGCCAACAACAGGGGAATAGGTTTCTTTACAATCAACTCCACGACGTTGAGTGAAACCATTCACACCAAGCCATGCTTTGTATTGTACTATTTCATTATTTTTATTTGTCTTTCAAACGAAAACTCGTTTATGACCCATAGGGTGCACATAGAGAGGTGTATGACACTCAAACCCAAACACCTCTCTTTTGTTTAGAGAGATTGATTATGTAGAAATTTTCTTGTTCCATTCTTCCTAATTCGACCTTTTTTTTCATGGTTCCAGCAATGCACACTTGGGATCATGATCAATGATTGTGACAATTTTACTTACGAAATATGTATCCAAATTGGTTGTTACTCTAATCAATGATGCCCCAGTTAACACAAAGTTGATGGCCATTTCATCATGCGGTGCTTCATGCATTTTTACTTGCTCATCGTCGCTATTTTTCATCATGGGAGTAAGTTCTTTTAGTTTGCCACTAATGTGTGTGTGCACATTTTTGCATGCTTCTTCGTTTTCTTTCTGTCGTGGAATATTCAAATTTGGGAGTTCCTTCCTAGCAGATTGCTCACTAGTGCCAAGTCTCAATTTGCTCCTCTTCTCTTTCTTTTTGTGGGACATTTTTGTGATTGGTCATGACAAGCCCTCTTCTCCCTTTTTCCCCAAACGTCTTCGGATTCTTGGGTTTGGAGGAACTAGATTTTCATATGTTTTTTCTTCGAGGCCTCTGAGTAGGTTGAGAGTACCTTATATTCTCTTTAGTATTTCCGCCCTCTCTGGTGCATTGCACGTGGACGCAAGAGACTTAGGGTCTGTTTGGTTTGAACCTAAACTTGTCAAACTTTGTCATGCCTAACATCCTAAAATTGCATAAGCTTAGTTCTTCAAATTCCTAGCCACACTTTTTCAGCCACTGGCAAATTTGCCACACTTTGATGTGTGTATGGCATGTGGGGTCTATGTGTCTGAAAAGGAATCTTGACTAACCTTAGGTGTGAACCAAACAACAGCCTAACTCAGCCAAACTTTCCTAACCTTAGGCGTGGCAATGCTAGGCAAACTTAGGGCCTGTTTGGTTGCTGCCTAACATTGCCTTGCCTAACATTAGACAAGCCACGATTTCTCTTCTAGCTGTTTGGTTCCTGCCACAATTGTGGCTTGCCACATTTCCTTAGCCATCTGTCCCACTTGTCATAGACTCAGTTTTTTGACTAACTTTGCCACAAGTGTGGCGTGGATATTTGGCGCCACACATTGTGTGGCTTGCCACACTTGCCCAGTGTTAGGTTTGGCAGTGTTAGATAACAACCAAACATGCCCTTAGGCTTCAACCAAATAGGCCCTTAATCATTCCTTTTGAATCACAAAAAGTATCAGATAGTTCATTTGCTAATTGTTGCAAATCAATTATCTTCTAAACTTCTTGATTTACTTTATTAGTGTGAGGATCGTGTGCCGGGGATCCCAGTGGATTGCCATATGATTTCACAACATTTCTCGTCCAAAGGTTGGTTTCCTCTCCTTAATGATAGAAAATTATGCTCGTAAAGAATGCAATCAATGAATTAGGTCATATGCAAATCTTCAGTCATGAGTTCCAAATGCTTGATTACGGATGCACCCTCGTAACCAATGTATATCCCAAACTTGCAGAGAGGACCCATTGCAGTTCGTTGTGGAGGTGGTATAGGTACATATGCCATACATCCAAATTTTGTAAGGCAGGAAATTTTTGGGACGACCCGTTGTATTAAGTTGCTTTAGTGAATGGATGTTGCGGGATGATGGTCGAAAATTGTTGAGAACTATTGCGTGTAGGACTGCATGTCCCCAACATTTGTTGGGTAAATTATAACTCTGCAAAAATAGTCGAGCAATGAATTTAATTATTTTAATCAACATCGCTGCTAGTCCATTCTAGGTGTGTACATAAGGTACGAGGTGCTCAATTGCATTTTGAAGTGTTATGCAGTAATCATCAAATGACTTTAAAGTAAATTCTCCGATAGTGTTCATTCAAATGTACTTACCACGATGATCAAGAAAAAATATTCTTTATCCTTATGATATGCGAGATGAGCTGCAAAAGCACGATTTCTGGTAGACAGTAAGCAGGCATGCGGCCATTTCAAGGAAGCATCAATGAGTACCATAAAGCATCGAAACGGTTATGATAAGTGCTGAATTGGACTGCAAATGTTCCCCTCAATATGTTTCAGGAAAATAGAGATTTTATCTTTCGCTTTCGAAAATGGGTCTTCTTATTAATTTTCTAGTGACACGTGAATGACACATGCAGGGCACACAATCTTCGTGGTTACGAAAATTCTTAACATTTCATGTGATAATATCTAAATTTTACGATAATATGGTGTGAATTCATATATAAAAGTAGTACTCCCTCCGTTCCACTATATAGGGTGTACAGTTTTTTGTGTGTAGTTCCAGAATATAGGGCGCGACCAGCTTTTGCATTTAATTCTTTCATGCTGTTCCAACTGTGCTCAGCTTTTGCATTCATTTCCGACCTATCACATCCCATTGTCTCCTCGTGTCTGCAACCCTGCATGCGGTTCATCTCTTCTTTTTGTTCTCTCTCCTACCCGGCTCCCCGTGCATGCCTCCAGTCCAGACTTCCACTTCTCTTCTTCCCATCCAAAAAAGATGAAGAGTGCAGAAATGCTAGGAGAGCGAGGGACGGCGGCCGGAGGCATAGGTGTGCGGGCGCGGCAGCTGGAGACAATTGGAGACGTCGCGGACGCGGCAGTCGGAGACGTCCAAGGTGTGGTGAGGGCAATAGCCGGTGATGTCGAGAACGTGGCAGCCAAATACATGCGGGGTGTGGTGGCCGGAGACATCGAGGGCGCAGCGGCCGAAGATGTCGAAGACAACATCAGCGGAGGCAAGAAGTCGTGCACTCGCTGTGGCCATGAGGAGTCATGTGCTCGTTGCATGCGCGTGAAGCCATGCTCTCGTTGCCCGCGCGTTCACAGCGATTACAATATCGCGTCTATGATATATGGCTTCGACGAATTTGATTGTCATGTAATCCTACCCACTGAAGAATCACTGCAAAAGTGAGAGTACATGGACTGAAATCGTGTCGACAGCAAGGACTTTGTTCAGACTCTCTCGATAGCGTGGATGTGAAAACTCTGAACGTACGCGAGCATGTGAAAAAATTCTGAGCCTCTGTCGCGCGTGCGCAAACGCATGCATGGCCGCATACGCGTGTATTTTTCGGCCACATACAACCGCGCGATTTTTTCTGGCCGCATGCATGGCCGCGTGCATGCGCGCTTGGGGTGTTCCACGCAGCACCCGTGGAAAAACGAGGAGCCGCCTCAATTTATGTGATTTAGTTAATGACTACAATTACACGTATTGGTTTTGGTGAAAAACTATACATCCTACGTAATGGAACGGAGGGAGTATCTTTTATTTCCTTGATTGGAATGATAAGGACACTAGAAATCAAACTGACCCGGACAAGATGTATCATGCTGCTGTGGCTGGCAGATTGCCAAAGGCGACGCGTCGTCTACACAGAGGTGCTAGCAACAGCGATGGTTCGGCCACCGAGAAGAACCAGACGGCTCTGTGCCTGTCTCTGTCCCCCCTCCTGCCAATCATTGGAAGCGCCGCGCCGGCGAGCATCCCAAGCTCCGTCCCCGACTCACGCACGCAGATGCGGAGCCCCTGGCGCCGCGCCCCCATCCACTGTCTCTCTCTTGACCTGGCCAGTGGCCACCCATCGAGTCCACCAAATTTGCAACCTTTTCCGCCTCCGCCATGCCCGAATATGCCCTGGTCGCTGCTCGCCCCGTGACACTACCGATGCGGCGCCGCCGCCATCTTCTATAGCCGCCGCGGCGTACGGGGCGCCGCGGGATGAGGAAGCTGAGCGCGCCACGGGGCTGCGGGGAGAGGGTGGGCGTGCTGGCGTTCGAGGTGGCGTCGCTCATGTCGCGGGCGGCGAGCCTGTGGCGCGCGCTCGGGGACGCGCAGGTGGCGCGCCTCCGCGGGGAGGCCATCCGGCTCGAGGGCGTGCGCCGGCTCGTCGCCGATGACGACGCCGCGCTCCTCGCGCTCGCGCTCGCCGAGATGGCCGACGCCTGCCGGGGTCTCTCCCGCGCCGTCGCGCGCCTCTCCGCCCGGTGCGCCGACCCGCTGCTCCGCCGCTTCGCCGCCCTCTTCGCAGCCCTTGTCGCCGCCGGCGCCGACCCGCACGGGCTGCGCTACGCGGCGCCCGGGAAGATGGACCGGAAAGCGCGCAAGATGCAGCGCCTCGTCGCCGCCACCGCACTCCTCTGCCAGGAGCTCGACGTGCTCGCCGAGCTCGAGCAGGGCCTGCGCCGCCGCCGCGCCGGCGGCGGCGGCGAGACCCCGCGCCGCGTGGCGCGGCAGAGGCAGGAGGTCGACGCCCTCCGCGCCGCCTCCCTCTGGAACCGGACCTTCGACTACGCCGTTCGGCTGCTCGCCAGGTCGCTCTTCACCGTCGTCGCGAGGATCATAGAGGTGTTCAGGCTGGAGCCCAAGACCCTCGCCATGGACGGCGGCGGTGACGACGACGCCACGGTCTCCTTCACCAGCACACGCCTCTCGTGGAGCAACTCTTTCGCCGGGAGCATGAGTTCGTCGGTGTTCCCTTCCGACTTCACCAAGGACACCGCTCGCAAGTTCTTCGCCGCAAAATCCACCAAGATCAACGGCGACGTTCGTCGGTTTCTGCTGTCAAGAAGCGGCCGGAGCTTGTGGCAGCTGAAGTGGCCGTCGGCCGGCAACCACCTCATGGGCTGCGTGGTCGCCGCCGGCAGCAACTCTCCGGACAGGGAGAGGCGGCTCCATGGCAGCCACCACCATGAGCCCCCACTGAGCTTCAGCTACGTCTCGGCCGACAACGACGACCACGGCAGCGTCGACCGTCACTCCCAGGAGGATCATCCCACGAGCACGAGGCTCTCCACCTCCGTGTTTGAATCCTCGCACAACACGCTGACGAGCGAGCCGGCGGCGACCCTCGGCGCGGCCGCCCTGGCGGTGCACTACGCGAACCTCATCATCCTCGTCGAGAAGCTCGCCGCCTCGCCGCGCCAAATCTGCCCGGACGAGCGGGACGCCCTCTACGGCATGCTCACCGGCAGCATCCGGGCGTCTCTCAGGGCGCGCCTGAAGCCGCCGGCCGCGAAGAAGAAGAAGAAGACGACCACCACCACCACAACCGCCATTGATCCCGTCCTCGCCGCCGAGTGGGGAGACACCGTGCGGAGGATCCTGGCATGGCTGGCTCCGCTTGCCCACAACATGGTGCGGTGTCAGTCGGAGAGGAACTTCGAGCAGCGGAACGTCGCCTCCAGCTGCACCGGCGTGCTGCTCCTGCAGACGCTCCATTTCGCGGACAGGAAGAAGACCGAGGCTGCTGTCACCGAGCTGCTCGTCGGCCTGGACTGCATCTGGAGATGCGAGAGAGATGCCAAAATCGCTACCGGAAACTACAATGGTTTGTGCAGATTGACATGAGTCGACGGACGGCATATCTGAATTCTGAAACTGCAAGTGGCTGTTGACTGAATTGGATGAGCTGGGGATGTTTAAGCAGGGATTAGAGCAACCCTTTTGGTAATTCTGCATCTTGTAAGTTGCTGTTTTTGTCCAGGAGAAATCTGTAGTGCAGCGATCGAGGTGCCTCCATGTAAAGATATTAGTACTTTCTATGTAATGGACTAATAATAAATGAAGACTTCTCAGCTTTACATTTTTTTGGTGAAAACGTTGCCTAATGTGATCAAAGAAGAAAATATAGGCTTGTATGTTTACATCTCATGTTAGTCACCACTATTTCTAACTTTGATTATGGAGCATATTAGTGTCACTAATAAGAAAACAAACATCAAACAACATAATCCATAATCATTGTGTGTCACTAATATGATATGTTTAGCTAATAAAAATTGGGAGCGCTTGGAACCCAGCGATCACAAGACGACGCTACAAGACGCCGGCCCACCTGTCGTCACGCCGCCATGGCATGAAAGCCCAATCGCTGGTTCTAGCAAACCCGATAAAAATTTCTTTCATTTTTAACTGGAAATCTGGAAGCTATGCGAGGCGTTTTAGGCCGTCTGGTCATCTTGACCATAAAGGCCCCCAAAATCAAGGGGCCCCCAATTTTAAATAGGATCCATACACACACACACACGAGATTTTATTCAGGCCCAAAACTTCCTAACGGCCTGCTCGGCAACTCGTCTAGCGCCCACTGCCCAGCCCAAAAAAAGCATCGCTGACGCTCCGCCTCCCATCATGTATGCGCACGGCGACGGTTTGGTTTTCCCAAATCCCAATCGCGATCGGTGATCGCTGTCGCTGGCCGGCCCTACGACACCGCGAGGTGGCAGTCGATCACGAGAGCACGCTGCTGCGATGCTTGCGCTGAAGGCCGCCAGGGCTACGCCTACCGCCTACCGCCCTACCCTAGTGCCCGGTAATTGACCTATTTTTGTTATTCGCCTTTTGCGTATGTATGTTTAATTGATCCATCGTTTAATTGTTGCAACTAGCAAACCATGTCTTTTTCAAATCGAGTTAGAAAATATGATTCTGGCCATCAAAAGCGTAAAAAAAACAGAGAATAGAGGAATTAACTCAATCTCAGAAAGGGGCTATGGAGAGGTTTATTATTAAAGAACCACAAGATTGTCCTCCCAATAATCAGGCTTTTGATCAAGGCACTGCACATGATACAGAAATCGCCAATGATCCTAATGATGGTGAGACAAAGATAGAGAACATTGTTTCCAATGATGGTGAGACAGAGACTGAAAATATTGTTGATCAAGTTCCCGTTAGCATCGATGCAAACATTGAAGATGCTTCTTTTCAGCCTGACATATTCGATCCAAGGTATTGGGATTCCCTAGATCCTAAACAGGTTGACATCTTAGCACAAAAGGGTGCTAAAAGAGACTTATTAATTCAGAAAGGTCCTGAGGATAGATTTTCTAGAAGGTTTTCTACACTATTTTATATTAGAATTCTATCAGATGGAGAGGAGTACGATAGAGATTGGCTTGTGTATTCCAAAGAACTCGACAGAGTAATTTGCTTTTGCTGTAAAGTATTCACAAAAGGGCATCGAAAAGGCCAGTTGGCAAATGCTGGGTTTAATGATTGGGCACATCTTAGTGAAAGGCTTACAGAGCATGAAACAAGTGCAGATCATGTTCTGAATATGAGCACTTGGTATGAGTTGCGTAATCGATTGCAAAAGGATCAAACTATTGATAAAGCTGTTCAGCGACAACTTGAGAAAGAGAAGGAGCATTGGAGAAAAGTTCTGTTCAGAATAGTTGCCATTGTAAGATTTCTTGCCAAACATAATCTAGCATTTCGTGGTCATAATAGCAAACTATATGAAGATAGCAATGGGAATTTTTTCGGTTTGGTAGAAATGTTGGCTGAATTTGATCTAGTTATTCAGGAGCATGTTCATCGCATTACAAATGATGAAACTCAGGTTCTGTCGGGGATAAAATCACGGCCCATTGCCATGGCCCACTCCTTGACGGCCCAATCGAACAGCCTACCAGGGCCCAGCTCCCTGGAAGGTTCTATCTGGCCCATATGCATCTTGCCGAACAGCCCTTGGCTGGCATGGTGCGTAATGGCCAAGGAATCGTGTTTGAGTCCGTCTCGGACAGGAGTTCTGCACGGCTACGTGAAGACCCGGACGTTGGTTTCCCGGATTGGAATAGAAGTCGTGATCCCCAAGACTAGGAGTATGCCTAATCTGCCTCGGGGTATATTTGGCATGTTGAGTTCGTTACGATCTCGTAGTTAGCCCGGCCCGATATTCCCTCGGTAGGTCGGTTTGCTCTGCACTATATAAACCATGCCCCTACGGCGTTTAGGGGGCATCGATGACGAGTTTTACGACTTGATCTAGCTTTTAGCACCCGATATACACCATAATCTCGCCGAGACTTGTTCGTCTCGCCGAGCCATCTCTTGTAATCACTCCTGATATATAAGAAAGGCTGGACGTAGGGCTATTATCTCTCCCGAGAGGCCCGAACCAGGATAAAAACCCCTGTCTCCTGTTCGTTGCTGTTCGTGGTTGTTCGGCGTGTCTCCTATCTCACTCTAAAGAACCTTAGCGACTTGAGATCGTTATCTCAACCGTCGACAGGTTCATTATCTTGATCCTATGGTCCAAAACGAGTTGATATATTTGCTTGGTTCTGCTATTAAGTCTGAAATAATTAAGAAAATAAAGCAAGCAAAGTACTTCTCTATCATACTTGATTGTACCCCTAATGTAAGCCATCAAGAACAATTGTCTTTAATTATAAGGTATGTGGATTCATCTTCATGTCCTGTTCGCATTGAGGAATCTTTCATAGGATTCTTGGAGGTAAATGGTACAACTGGGTAAGGACTTTTTGATGTACTAGAGGAAGAACTAAAGCATCTTGGTCTTGTTATATATAATGTGAGAGGACAAGGTTATGATAATGGATCAAATATGAAAGGAAAACATCAAGGGGTACAAAAAAGATTTTTGGATATAAATCCTAGAGCTTTTTATTCTGCTTGTGGTTGCCATAGTCTTATTTTAACACTTTGTGATATGGCCAAGACTTGTGGTAAAGCTAAAGATTTTTTTGGGATCATCCAATGTATCTACACAATTTTTGCTAATTCCACTAAGAAATGGCATATTCTGAAAGATAACATAACAGGATTGACTCTCAAGTCAGTTTCAGCCACTCGTTGGGAGAATCGTGTTGAAAGTGTTAAAGCCATTAGGTTTCAGTGTGCAAATATTCAGGAGGCTCTAGTTCAAGTATCTGATAGTGATAATGATCCATTGACAAGCAGTGAGGCTAAATCTTTAGCAACTAATGAACTTGGAGTGTTTGAATTTATAGTGGCAATAGTCATTTGGTATGACATATTATATGCTATTAATTTAGTAAGTAAAGACTTGCGGTCAAAGGATATGCTTATTGATGTTGCCACTGAGAAAGTGCAGGGGCTGATTTCTTTCTTCAATCAGTATAGGGAAACTGGTTTCTTAAATACCTTGGAGGTAGGGGTGGAAATGGTACGGATATTATCCGACCGACCGAATTGATCGGATAGTGATTTGGATAGTTTTAAGGATATTCGACTATTTTTACAGATAAGGATATGGATATGGATAATTTGGCGTGGATATGCATACAAATACGGAGCGCTGATTATTCAATGGATAAGGAATATCCGAGTTTTTGTTCGGATAATATCCGAATATAAAATATGGATATTATCCGAATGTATTTCTGGAATTTTTTAATGTATTTCTACAATTTTTTATTCGTAGTTTCCCAACTTTTAAATTTATTTTTTGAATTTTTAAATCTAAACTAAATTAATAATATTCGTGTATAGACTTTCTAATGTTTTTTTAATAATGTTATAAATTTCCACTTTTAAATATAAAATTTGACCATATTTTGTTAAAATTTGGAATGGATTTTTGAAAATTAATTTTAACTATTCGACTAACAATATTCGTATCCTTGTGTTATTCGATATGTATTCGATTCGTATTCGTAACCGATGTTATCCAGTATTATTCGAATTTGTATCCATATTTGACTCATTCGTATTCAAATTTGTATCCGGTAAAAAATACGGATACGGATATGGATAGGACGATATCCGACCTTATCCGATCCGATCACGTCCCTACTTGGAGGCAACCAAAGAAATTGCACTTGACATGGATATAGGTGCAACATTTCGCAAAAAGCGGCAAATTAAAAGAAAGAGACATTTTGATGAAAATCCAGATGACACAAATGTAGCCACACAATCTGAAGAGGAATCATTTAGAATCAACTATTTTATACCTATTGTTGATCAAGCTATTTCCTCGCTTACAAGGAGATTTGAACAGTATCAAGGTTATCAGAAAATATTTGGTTTCTTATTTACTTCCGATGCATTACGATCATTGGATAATAAGAGCTTGAAATCATGTTGTCATCATCTTGAGGCTGCACTTAAAAGAGATGGACAATCCGATATTGATGCAAATGACCTATACGTGGAGTTGAGTTTTCTCCAAGATTTTATTCCACCAGAAAATATGGGTCCTATTGAAATTCTGAATTTTTTGAAGCAGCATGATTATTTTCCCAATGCAATAATTGCATATAGAGTTCTCTTGACCATTCCTGTGACTGTTGCATCGGTAGAGCGGAGCTTTTCTAAATTGAATCTATTAAAGTCCTACTTGCGTTCTACAATGACACAAGGAAGACTTAATGCATTGGCTGTAATAGCACTTGAGAGTGGCATGCTAGAGAAGATTGATTATGAGTACATCATTGAAGATTTCATTTCAAAGAACACTAAGAGAATGACGATTTTCAAGTGAAGATTATGTAGCAGGTACAATACTTAGTCCATACGGCTATAATTTATAATGTAATACATTAATATATATAGCTGTTTTATATTTTGGTACATTAAGTTAGGCCCCTGTTTATTGTTTTGCACAGGGCCTCTAAATTCCCCAGGACGCCCCTGAAGCTATGCATTGATGTATCTTGTGTTTTTACTAGCAGTTGACATGTCAAGGTATGTAATAACATGAATGATTGTCTACTTTAGCAAAGGCAAGTTCAGCTTAGATATACTATTGATATGACTTCCAATTATTTCCTTCAACTTAAACAAGATCACTAATTACTCCTAAATAGAGCGAAAGGTTCCTCTAGCTCTTCATAGAGAATCATTTGTTGATTTTTGGCTACAATCCTACTAATTGAGACCCGTAAAAAACCAATTTTCAGTTTATAATTTTTTTGAACGTGACAATTTATAAATTTTAGTGTACAACTTAGTAAAAAGCAAAGAAAAACATGACTAGGGCCCAGTTCTTTTCAGCTTAACAACTTAACGTCTTAACAGCTTAACGACTTATCTACGTTTTAAAAACACATATACTTTGAGTTTTTTGAGTCCGTTTTTTCACTGTTTTGAAGTGGGTTCTAACACTTTAAAAAGCAAGTCAAACGAAATGTATCCGAATCTCGAGACTGTCTCGAGAAGCTCTCGAAGTTCAGTCATTTATCCGTTCATCCGTTCAGATAAACTCAAAAGAACAGGGCCTAGATTCTTCAATTATTTTGGTTATATCATGTTTTTTTCCAAAAGGGACACCCCGTTTTCATTTCATATAAATGGATATACAAAGTTTTTGGTTCTTAAATCTCATCACCTTTTCCATCAATCACTACTGGAAAGCAAAATATATCACCCGTCATGGCAAATCCAAGAACTTGAGTCTTCACAACAATTATTACAAGAAATCACTTGCTTGGTTACACGAACTTTTGTTACCCAAAAGAAATTGAACCTAAGTATCTACTCCCAGCACTTGCTACCTGCACTCAGTATCCATCTATTCTCACCACATCATTCTTTTCAGTTAATAAGCTTCCACGGATTATAATAAGAAAAGTCATGCATTTTCTTTTGGCAGGTTTAAATAGGCTAAAAGAATGGTCAAATTTTGGTTTTGAGTGATTCGAGAAGAAATCTTCAGCTTCCCCAAAGCTTGATGAGCACAACCATATTCTTTGCAAGCTTATCAAATCTCGCCCGAATAATCTTTCCAATGTCACTCTTCGTCATAGTTGCACAATAATGGATCAAGGGTAGTTTATTCTTTCACCCTCGAAGAATATTTGTATATTTCTTATAGTTAAATTATGCCACAAAACAACAACCAAACAAATAGGCCTAATAACATTTTATTGACAACAAGTCTTTAATCCAAGCATGGTAGTGCACAAGTGAATTAAGTCTGTAAGAAGAATTAAAAAAAAGTCGCAATCATACTCCAAATGACTTTTGCGACTTCACGATTAAACATCCAGTGGTTGATCCCTAGTTCCTATCTTATTACAAAAGCGACAAATAAAATTTATCCAGGCAATTCCCATTTTTGTCAATTTTTTTTAGTTAAAATAACATTCTTTTGAACAATCTTGAGAAAAATTTAACCTTCAAAAGAATCCTATCTTTTCAAATTTGATTAGACCTCCTGCTCGGAGAATGCCTTTACAAATGACAATACATGGATTTAACATAAAACTCTTATTCTTCTCCCATTTGGCCATCTCTAAACACAGACATCACATCTATCATCGTTGTACAATAGTTTGATTTTTTCCACTACTTTTCTCATCTCCTATTTTTTTAATTTGGAAGTAACCACCTTCTAAAAGAAACTCTCCAATCGTTTCCAACACGCTTCTTAACTAAAATCTTTCTGCCAACACATATATTGTATATGTCATTAAAAATCAACGAATGGTCTCAAAAGGTAGACAGACTACCCTTCTCTCATCGCCTAAAGTAAACAAAATGGATTTACCTTTGATATATTTAGCAGAAACAATTTTTTGACATCAACCTGTTTCAATGTCTAATTTCCTCCATCGTGGTTTTGTCACACTATTCGGTTGATAAGATAATTTCATCTACTTCTAATTCTTTGAGCTACTAAAAAGCAAGAAATCACTTATGGAAAACTCCATAGTACATTATGTAAACATCTAGGCCCATAATTTGATGATTATTCTTTTTGGTGGCGTTTTGGTGTTGGTGGCGGAGATGATCAGAAATAGGGAAATTCTTGGTTTTCTTGAGCCCTTGAAGAAGGCAATGGAATGGCATCAAACGCAAAAGAGGACCTGTATTTATTATGGCTCGGGTGTTGATACGAGTCAAAGGTAGATGTAAGGCTATTTATTTTTATGTCATTTTATTAAGAGGGGGTCGAGGGATATTAATCACCTTGGATTTTTCTCCACCAGGATGCACATTCTTAAAATCCTTTTAAGTTGGCCTCCTATGTGTGCAGAGGAGGCATTAAGTTGTTGGATCTCAGTTGTTCATGCTGGCCGGACCATGGTCTATTTGACGGATGGGTTGATGGTATAAGTCCGACCGCTTGGTGGGTCCAGTTGTGGCGGTCCAACTTCGTATGCTTAGGACAGATGCATGTGTCGCCGTCTCAATCTGGTCATGAGCCGTGATCCGATCGTGGTGCTCGTGCAGCTAGACAACCTCGATCTAAGTGGCCCAACCTGGTCCAACTAGGGGGCATAACAACTAGTCCGTAGCACCATATTTAAATGTAATTTTGGTTTTAAAACTCCCATTTGCAAATTTCCTAATACCTTTAGGTTTTTAGGTGACTAGTGAGTTGAAGTGTTGTTTAGAACCTGAACCCTAAAAATCCCAATTTGTTCCAAGAGTGTGCGTCAAGATAGAAATTGATGAGATATCATTTATTTTCGCTCTTATTACTCTTGGAGTTCGATGAATCCTAGATGGCTAGGCCATACCAGTGTGATTTTCCAAAGAGGATAACTTGTGGAAGGCCACCGAGGTAAGCAAGGTTTGAGTTTCACCTCATCGAATTGGTGACGAACCACCATGAGTGGATGGTTTGAGCAAATCTATTTGCTTGAGTTAGAGCGACACTTTGAAGGAGAGATTGCTCCAACGAAGAACAGCGGCAGGTGCCAACCATGTGATATCATGGGAAGAACCTCACGAGCATTTCTGACTTTTCCGATAGCATAACATGAAGGTCTAACAGTGGCATTTTAACAAGAGATCTAGGCCTCGTTTGTTTCAGATTAACGTAGCGTTGCGTTTCGCTGTTGCAAATTTGTGACCCCCTCAAAATACGTCTTAACGAGTTCAAAAAATTATGAAAAAAATATTTTACAAACTTTAAGAAGTACTATTTAAAACCCCACAAGAATGACTACAAAACATTACATCATTTGGCTTATACAAAAATAACAAAATTTCATTTAATTTAATTTAATTTAATTTAATCTGAAACAAACAAGGCCCTAGGTGAAAAAGCAATGATTTTTCACGATTTGCTTACAAGTAGTGTTTTTTTTTCTTCTACATAATGGTTTGACTGACGGGATGGAGCCAATTTTCCCATATAAACTGGAACCATCATGTATGCTGCTGCGACATATTGATGTCAATTCATTGATATCCTTAGCAACAACTGAAAATACCTAGCCATAGAATGTCAGCATGCATGCCATATACTGCGAACTAGATTGAAGGTGCTTCAACCTTAAACATGTTCTTTTGATCTCAGTTTTTGTCTACTTGTTTAGTTGTTTTTACAATTTTTTTAGCGTAACATGTTTGCGTTACGTTTCTTGAAAATTCACTGGATTGAGTTAACCAGCAACCTTTCTTAGCAGCTTGCTGTTTCATATGTCATCAGCCAAAGGTTTATCATGCGGAGCTGACGCCTGCTAACTCATAACTCGGCCATGTGCCATGGCATCCACATGCCAAAGCAAACGATAATATTTCCATGCTCCATGCTCTTTTGGGTGGTGATATATGTGCATCCTATTGTAAGCTTTACTATGTTAATGGTGTAATAAGACACTGTCAATTATATGTGCAGCCTAGATTAACATGCATGCTGAGAGCATGTTGTGCACATGTGTAGTACCATGCTTACACCTATCTTTGATATCATTGCTCATTCCTTGTGGAAAGAATTTTTGGTGGCAAGCAGGAAGTATGACGCGCTCGTAAATTTGGCATATGCTAACAGTGCACTAGGTCAGTAGTCAGCAGCCGAGGCACAGGCACACGCTGGGACGCCACTCCTGCTGCTGCTGCTACTAGTAGCCTACTACCACCAGTGGTGAGTGGACTAGTGGAGTCGAGTGAGAGTCCGGCACTTGGCGCAAACCAAACCGTTGCCTCCCCCTCCGCGCAGCCTGACCTCACCACCACCAGTCGTCGCCACACGCCCGGACACGGCCATACCCACACCCCGCACGGTGGACTCCCTCCCTCCACCGTTTTGAATTTGAAAAAAAACGCAGCTTCCCTCCCTCCCCTCCCCTCCCCTCCCGTCGCATCCCATTTTGCGGGAGAGCACGGCACGCACGCCACGCCGTCGCGTCCAGCCACCAACGAGACGAACCCAAGCAGCCGCAGCCTACGCGTGCCACGCGAGTGCACGACCCGCCCCTGCCCGACCCGGTCGAGCCGAACCGACACGTCTCCCACACGCCGCCGCACCTGTCTCAGACCCGCCACCCTCCACCCGCACCCGCACCCGCACCGGCGCACCGCCTCTCCCCCTCCCCTCGCCTTCTCCACCCGACCCACGAGGGTCGGACCCGAAGTCCCGAACCCGAACCCGAACCCAAACCCCGGGAGGCGGTGCGTGCCGCCGACCCGCCGTGCCGGTGCGACTGTGCGAGCGAGCCAGGCTGCGTGCGTCAGTGCGTGGGTGCCTGGGTGGGTGCGTCCGTGCGTGCGTGCGAGCTCCTGGAGTTGCCTCGCTTTCCATTCCTTTTCTCCCTACGCCCCCTCGCCTCCTGTGTCATCTCCACCTCCTCCCTTCCTCCCCCATCGCCTCGCCCTCTCCCACCGCCTAGAGCTCGCGCCGCCGCGTCCCCGCGTAGGGTTCCAGCCGCCGCCGCCGCGTGGGGTCCCGGGCCCCGCGCTGCCGCCGCCGGATTCGAAGCGGGCGGCGCCGTCCCGCGCGCGGGGCATTCGCGTCGCCGCAGCCGCAGTCGCCCCCGCCGCCGCCGACGCAAGATCGGTCGGGCTTCGGCTCTCCCAGATTCGCGTCTCGACTTTCTGTCATCCTCGCCCGGTCGCGCGGGCTCGAATCTAGCCCGAATCTGCGCGAGATTCCCGCGGTTCGCTGCGCGGCGGATGGTTCTGTAGCGTGCGCCTGCTAGGGTTTTCGCGTCCGATGCCATGGACTCCGTCGAGCCGCAGGAGGGGGTGAGGCAGGTGGAGGGTTCCGATCGGATGGTTCTTGACGCCTTCCCGACGGTCGCCCCCGCGCCGGATGCTGGTTTCGTGAGGGGAGAGTGCGGCGTAGAGATCGCGGAGGCCAGCGCGGCAGTGGAGGAGCCCCCTTCTACGGCCGCGGTGAGTCAGGTGTGTATGGCGGAGGCCGTGAACCAAGAGCGTGTTGTGGCGCCCTCGGCGAACCAGGTGAAGATGGACGCGGATGAGGGCAGCACGGCAGACGAAGAGCACACTGTGGTGCCTGTGGCGACTGAATTGAAGATGGTGGTCAATGAGAGCAGCAATCAAGAGCAAGACCACCCTGTGGTGGCTGTGGCAAGTGAGGTGAAGATGGAGAGAGGTGAAGGCAGAGTGGTGGATCAACAGCCTATAACACCTGCTGGCTTCAAAAAGGTGAAAGAGGACGAGGGGGAATGCTTGGTGGGTCGCTACATCAGCCGGAGTGCTGCAGGCAATGGGCGGATCCATCTTGGGAAGGTTGCATCCTATGATAGCAGCACTAGCGTATACAGTGTGGTGTTTGAGGATGGACAGGGTGAGGATCTGGGTCTTCGTCAGCTCCGGGAGTTGCTCTTGGCCGAGGAGAGTGCTCCATCTGGCATGAAGGTGAGCTGCAGGAAGAGGAAGCTGGATTTGCTTGTCTCATCAGAGGTGAAAGGGCCGCCAAATAATAGGCTGAAGGGTGATTCATGTGAGATGCCTACCAGGCCTGATGGGTCTCAGCAGAGTGCGTCTGGCTCAGATATATCCGATGATGCAGAATCTTCGAGTAATTCATCAGATTCCACCAAAGAATTGCCAGCTGAGACATGCCTGCCACCGCTAGTCCAGGGTCCAGAGTTACCTCCATCATCGGGGGACATAGCTGTTCCAGAGGAGTCCATAAGTTATCTTTTTTCTGTTTACAACTTTCTGCGATCATTCAGTGTGCAGCTGTTCCTAAGTCCATTTGGGCTGGATGATTTTGTTGCATCCATTAATTGCACTATCCAGAATACATTGTTGGATGCTGTACATGTCTCGCTACTGCGAGCGCTGAAGCGTTATATTGAGAGTAAATCTTCTGAAGGATCAGAACTTGCTTCAAATTGCTTGAAGTACTATAATCTCTCCCTTAAGTAGAATAATTATTTTCATGATTTGTGTTTTGGCCCTTCAATGCGATCTTTGCCTTTTCACTTATTTTTTTTGAATTGCTTGCAGGTATCTAGATTGGGCGTTACTAGATGCATTGACTTGGCCAAATTTCTTACTGGAGTACCTTTATTTAATGGGCTGCATTAAGAATCTAGGGGGGCAGAGTTTTGGTAGAAGCCTCTTAGCCACTGAATACTACAACCAACCTGTTACCATGAAGCTTAAGATCCTGCAGATACTCTGTGACCATGTCATTGATTCAGAAGAAATCAAGACTGAACTTGAGGCTCGGGAAGGCTACTACGAGGAGATGGAATATGACATAGATTATAGTGTTTCTTCAGAGGCTGGGTCAAGAGCAGTCCTGACTAGAGCTTCAAAGGCTTCTTGCAAAAGGACTGAAGGTTTGCAGAACTCAGAAACTGCTCTGAATATAACAAATCCACAACCTGCTGCAGCAAATGTTTCTCAGGATGGCAACAGTGATGATTGCCGATTATGTGGAATGGATGGGACTTTGGTGTGCTGTGATGGCTGCCCATCGGCATATCACTCAAGATGTATTGGTCTCAACAAAGCGTTCCTACCCCATGGAGATTGGTTCTGTCCAGAATGTGTGGTTAACAAGCTTGGACCGACATCTTCAAGGATAGAGCGTGGTGCAAAGGGTGCTCAAATGTTTGGCATTGATATGTGTGGGAGGCTCTTCCTAGGATCCTGCAACTATTTGCTAGTGTAAGCTCTTCCATATCAGTCCTACATTACTTGGGGTTTACTGATGCTTTTATTCTGCATCACCAGTATGTTATTGATTAATACTGCCAATTTATTTTGAAGGCAACACAGACCTTACATCTGCAATAAGGATAAACACGCCAATTCTGTAAAGTTGAAATAATTTAATTAAGAGATGAGAATCATTTTTTTATTTGACTTGATAACCATAGTTAAGATGCACACCAAGATTCCTAGTATGCTATCCACTCTATTCTTTTATGTAGTTCAGCCATTCATTTCCCCTTTCCCTTTCTTAGTTCTGTTGCTTTTGCACCTTGTGCACAGCATAAATACCTACCTTTTTCTTCTGCCTGTCTTGGATTTATGGATGCTTTCTTCAATGTTAATTCTACCAAATAATGCAGGATCGGAACATCTTCAAATGTAGAGTCTTATGCAAGGTACTACAATCAGTATGATGCTGTCAAGGTCCTCCAAACACTTGTCTTTTTAGATGCATATACAGATATATGCAGGAGAATAACGGAGTACTGGAGGCATCTGCTTGATATATATCAGAATGGGAGATCAACAATAGGCAGAGAAGTTAGTGCAAGCCATATCGGCTATACCCCAGAATCCAATATGTCATCGAGTGTTACTCCAATGAAAGCAGGAGATGGAAGCGTTTGGACAACTTTAAAAGATGGTGGGGACAATAAGACAGCATTACATTCTCAGATAAATGCGAAGCATGAATTTGTGCCTAATCAAGTTACAGTTTGCTCAGCCGAACACCGTGAGGAACACGTCGGCACTGCCGCCAAGAGGAACAATGAAGTTTTTAAGCAAACCACATTAGCGCATAACCACATACATTCTGCATCCAGAAATGGTGCTTTTTGGCCCACTGGGATGTCCTCGATTTCTCATCAGAATGGCTCCATGGTAACAGGTGTGTCTAATGTAACTAATGTACAACCAGCCATTGGGTTACTTCGTCCAGACTTGTCTGCCTGTGGCTCAGGTATTGATAGTAGCTTGCCAAGAGAAGATATTAGGAGCACCAATTCCATGAAGGCAGACTTGCTTTGTCCATCTTATCAAAACAAACACCCACTTCAGCTGATTGCTGAAAATTTAGGAAATATGAGTAATGGCAAGCCAGCTAAGGTGTTCTCTTTTAGACCTCAGGCTTACATGAATCTGTACAACCATGGCAATATTGCAGCATCTGCTGCCGCCAATCTGGCAGTTCTCACATCTGATGAAGGTAAGACTGCAGCATCCCAGATCGCCACAAACCCAAGGAAGATCGCCACAAACCCAAGGAAGAAAATGGCTGCAGATTGCGCTCTGCAAGTGAAAGCATTTTCCTCAGCAGCGTCACAATTCATTTGGCCAAGTACCGAAAAGAAACTTATGGAAGTCCCAAGAGATAGATGTGGTTGGTGCCTTGCCTGTAAAAGCTCAGCAACTGGAAACAAAAGGGCTTGTTTTCTTAACTTAGCGACAGCAAATGCTGCTAAAGGATCTGCTCGAATTCTCAGTATCATGCATGTAATCAAAAGTTCTGAGAGCCATTTCCCAAGCATCATTGCGTATCTGGCCAACATGGAGGAAAGTTTGCGTGGCCTTTTAGTTGGTTCACTACAAGATAAACAACAGAGGGAACGCTGGCTTGATCAACTAGATGAAGCTTCGAACTGCAGAACTATAGTACCCCTCTTGCTTGAAGTGAGTTATTTGATTTAATTCATGTTTGTCTAAGCATCTTTGGATACTTCTACATAATTACTTAGTCAATTTATCACATTTTTAGTATTCATAATCATATGAAGATTGCGTACGTTATATATAATACATTTTAAAATACTCAAGAGTTTACCCATTTTAGGAACATGTTAATTGGTTTTCTTTTTTTGTTCTCTTGATGTAATGATACTTGACTGCCTCCAATTGTAGTGGTTACCAATTTACCATTTACATCTAGAAACTGTTGGTGTACGGATTCCTGTGTTCTAATTTGAATGTTAAATCCAATTCATGTTTGTATAAGCATCCTTAGATACTTCTCAATAATTACTTGTATATAAGCATCTTTGGATACTTCATGTTTGTATAAGGCCATTTAGCACATTTTTGGTATTCATAATCATATGAAGACTGCTTACCTATATAATACATTTTAAAGTTCTTCGAGTTTACCCGTTTAGGAACATGTTGATTGGTATTCTTTTTGGTTCCCTTGATATAACGAAACTTGATTGGTTTCTGGCTATGGCTAATAAACCTCTTCAAACCTGACCTCAACTCATAGTACCTGTGCCTCCTGTAGAAAATATAGAAATAAAAAATGAGCTAGATACATAAGCATTTCATGTGCATTTATTGTAACTCAAATAAGAACAAAAAATGGGAAGCATTGTTGCAACTATACCAACAATGAGAGGGTAGCATGGCCAAGAGTCTGCAATTGGTGGTGTTGAAGGTGACAACCATGGAAGGGGGTGTCAGTGAGAGGTGGAGGCACTCCTTAGCGTCTAAGGAGAAGAGGCCCCATGAATTTGGAAGGAACAACGGTGGGGGGTAAGGCCTAAACAGGGTGAGCGGCAGGTGAATCTTTGGACTGGTGCAGTTGGACTTGGAGGGGATTGAAACGCTGGGAGGTAGTGCGATGGACAGGGAAGAAAGGGCTGAAAGGCAACACGGCCAACGTTGTGCAGAGTCCCGAGAGCTTGTAACCGGCAACTGGTTGGGAAGGAGTTGACACAGATTTGTGGGGGGTGTGTGTGTGGGGGGGGGGTGTAGGGGAGCATGACGGGGAAAACAAGAACGCAATGGTGTCATGTCGCAAGGGGATCAACCAATCAAGTGGAGGAAGAGGACATCCAAATCCGACCGGGAGTTAAGGGGACGACAATGCAGAGGGGGAGGCAGCGATTGGGAACGACTATGATGCAATAGCCCAGCGATCCAACACCACAAAATAAAGCGAACAGTGTAACAGTGACCTAATGGACCCCACATCTGTACTTATATTGGTAAGAATGAATTTCAGCATCTAAAGGGAAAAAAACACAGAAGAACATAAACAACTACCAAACAGGGGTGGAAATGGTGCGGATATTATCCAACCGATCGACCGAATCAGTCGGATAGTGATATGGATAGCTTTATGGATATTCAACTCCGACCGACCGACCGAATCAGTCGGATAGTGATATGGATAGCTTTATGGATATTCAACTATTTTTGCGGATACGGATACGGATATAGATAATGACGGATAATATCCAATGGATAATATTAGAAAAAATATGGTTAGTACCCGATGCATATTCGATGGATACGGTCCAACTCATAGGCAAGCAACACAACTGTACATTGGCTAACACCAATCTAAACATATTATATCGATGATTTTTCAAGTATGCATTTTTACATATTATTCGAGTAATATCCGTTCCGAACTATATCCGATAATATTGATTTTTGATGATCCGTATTCATATCCAACACTATTCATGTCTGTATCCGACAATATCTATGTTCATATTCATGCTCGCACTATTCATATCCGTATCTAGATCTGAAAAAAATATGGATCTGTATCTGTATCCGGTACTATCCAATCGTATCTGATCCGATCACACCCCTACTACCAAGGTTATGTGCAATTTTAGATTGAAGATAACATCAAAACAGGACAGTGTCAGTGGCAAATTTGTCTAGTTCCTCACAGGAGCGACTCTTTGATAATAAAAGGACTAGACTAAAGTTTTTAGTAGGAACAAGAAAATAATGCTTTTTTTTTGGAAAGGTGGGAAATGATATGAAGAATATAGTAACATAGTCAGTGTAGCTATCTTTCTTGCCAATGCTTCTTGACAATCAAGTTGGATGTGCAAAAAAATATCAGTAAAAGAAAGTTGAAATGTTTCTAAGAAAACTATTGCCAATAAATGGTAGTGGAAAACAAAATGTTATTGCTATCTTACAAAAGTTGTTGCATGTCATGTGCAGTTGGAGAGTAATATTCGTAGCATAGCGTTTTCTGCAAGCTGGTTGAAGTTAATAGATGACTGGCCTGTGGAATCTCCTGGTGTATCTGCTGGAGCATCCCGTCCTGCAGCATACCAAAGACGCGGAACTGGTGGAAGGCGGGGCAGAAAACGTTCATTGGCATCTGAATCTGCTACTGCTACTGATGATGACAACAGCTGGAAAGAGGTGAACTGGTGGAGCGGAGGAAATATTTCTAAACGTATTTTGCAAAGGGGGGCTCTTCTGATTTCGACCATAAGAAAAGCTGCTCGTCAAGGTATTGCTCATATTTGTCTGTTATTATTACTATTACTATTTCATCCTTTGTATGTCTTGAGTACGAGGGCAAGTTGATATGTTTTGTTGCTCTCACCAGGTGGTAAAAAAAGGATAGCAGGTCTATCTTACCATGAAGGTTCCAATTTTCCAAGACGAACCCGACAATTTTCGTGGAGAGCATGTGTTGGCTTAAGCCAGAATTCTTCTCAACTTGCTCTTCTGGTTAGGACCTGCTATCTTGATGTTTGAAAGAGTACTATATTGACCTATAAATTAGCAATGGTCCTAATATTCAACTCTCTCAGGTTAGATATCTTGATGCCCATATAAGATGGAAGGAATTCATCCCTCCAGATCAAAATCCTTCAGATGGAAAAAGCTCAGATGCTGACTTTTCTGCTCTCAGAAATGCAGTGATTTGCGATAGAAAAATTGTAGACAGCAAGATAAGATATGCACTTAAGTTTCCTAACCAGAAACATCTTCCTGTGCGTATAACAAAGAATATTTTGGAAGCGGAAGATAATCAGGACGGGAATAGAAAATTGTGGTTTTCTGAAAACCATGTCCCACTGTACTTGGTGCGTGAATTTGAGCTGAATTCTGTTGTTAGCTCTTTGCCTAGTCCTGGATTATTACCCTCCAATTGTTTCACCAATTTCTACCAAAGGCGAGCAAAAGCATATGTTGGAGATATTTTTTCTTATCTCTTTCACAAGGGAGATGTGTATCCCTGCACCTCATGCAAGAAGGATGTGATTTTCAGGTTTTCTTCTTCACCGTTTTTTTTTTGTGCATATTCAACTATTCTTTTTATAGGATACCAACATTTATCTTCATCCCTCATATGTGTTTTTTTGGATGAATCACATGTAGGGATGTCGTAAAATGTAGCGCTTGTCAAGGTATGTAATCAAAATGATAATTGATCAATTCCTGAGAGTCCAATGTGAAGTCTCAATGTTTCTAACTAGAGATAACTTCTCACTTCTTAGGCAATTGTCACAGAGAGTGCACATCAAGATCTGTTGGTAGCAAAGGAGATCATGCTGCTCTCAGTTTGACATGCAAGTTATGCATTCAGAAGCGTAATCTTATGCTTACAAATTATAATACAAATTCAAGTTATGCCCTGCCTCAACAGAAGAGCAATGGTCAACTACCAGTGACTGCTCCCAAAATAATCTTCAAGGTTGGTTCTTCCCATTCTGCTGAACCAGTTGTCAAGGTTGAAGCCCTGCCAGTTGCAAAGGTGGAAGCTCAGCCAGCTGCAATGGTGAAAAGCTTGCCAGTGACAAAGGCTGAAACCTTTCCAATCACAAACGTGGGAACTCATAATATTGCAGAGGTGCAAGCTCAGCCAAAGACTAAAACGAAAAAACCCAAGCCAGAAAAACAAAAAAAAACTAAAAAACTTCAAGAGATCACATACTTTGGTCTTGTTTGGAAGAAAAATAAGAATGACAATAGTGGAAGTGATTTCAGGGCAAACGATGTTATCCTAAGAAGTAAGGATGGCATAGGTTCATCAATAAAACCAACTTGCTGTCTCTGTAATAAACCTTATTGCCCTGATTTCCTGTATGTCCGCTGTGAGAGGTGCCAAAGTAAGTCATCTATCATCATTACTTTAAGCTATATCTCTGTGTTCGCTTTTCATTTTTTAAAAAACTATGCTCCTGCTTACAGGATGGTTTCATGGTGATGCTTTGCAACTTGAGGAAGAAAGAATAGTTGAATTGGTTGCATACCGATGCTGCAGATGCCGAAGGCGAGCGATACCGAAATGCCCGTATTCAGATGATTATAGGAAGCCTGAAGCAGAAGTCAGTGATCAAACAGTTGCTACACCATCACAGTCAACTATGCTTTCTAGTGAGGGGACTTTTGCTCTAGCAGATCAAGACCCACTGCTTGCTTCATATGGAATAGTTGAACCGGTTGTAGAAGAAACAATGGATGCTGATTTATCAATGAACATGGCAAGTTTTACTCCAGGAATTAATCAGAAGCTATCCATAAGAAGGGCCCAGGCCCAGGTTAAAAATTGTGAATATCTTGATCAGTCTGGCATGCCTGTGAATGAGTCTTATAGTCATAATCAACATCAGGGGAATGCAAACATCAATTTCAATCATACAAATGAACTTTCTTTGTCAGAGGCTGATGGCGTGGATGCTTCAGAGCTATTGGGGTGGGATTTTTCCCAAGGAAAAGCATATACAACTCCTGATTTCGCTGCTACCTGCCATTGGAATGACAGCAGCTGTGGAAGCTTTGTGGCCGATGAATATGAGCCACAGACTTATTTCTCATTCACCGAGCTGCTTGAAGCTGATGACACACAGCTTGACAATACATTTGGGATGTCTTCTGGCCCACAAAATGATGTTAACGGCACTGGAGGCTTTGACCAACAGGGAATTAGTTTTGATGAAATGACTTTCATGGCAGGGAATGGGTCTTCAAATATGCACCTCCCGGCAAATGATCCTTCCCGTGAAGAGTTAGCATGTAACAAGTGCAGGAACCCTCAGCCACCACCTGATCTCAAGTGTGCAGTCTGTGGCCTGCGCATACACCGTAGTTGCTCACCCTGGGATGAAAGTGACCAACCCGCAGGTAATGCCGATTGGAGTTGTGGTTCATGCCGGGAGTGGCGATAACGAACCTTGCACTTCTATTTCATTGTTACCGGAATAGCAGCTCGGCAACAGTACTATTCATGGCAGGTAAGCACAAGGATATTCTATTTGTACACGGTACACTTATCTGATTACTGTGATCAAGTACTGAGCATGCTTTTTATAAAGGTGCAAGGCATCTCGCCAAGCGCACCGAGGAATCTGGATGGAAATTCTTTTTTCCATCCACTGATCGTTTGGACTTTGGAAGCTCCGAATCTGGCGTTGATTATTGGATATACTTTTAACCACCATAAAGTTAGGCTAGTAATGGCCACTGCGAAGTTAACACTGTACATATCAAAGGATGGGTCATCTAAAACCGTTTTTCATTCTTTTAGGTGGTTTATTTTGCGGTGAAATATATAGGCTTAGGACGCTGCTAGCTACGGGTTATATGGGCGTTGGGAGTCCTACAGAGCTATTTGCTGCCGCCGTATTATCCAGCATTCTTTCTAACTTTTCTTTTGTGATAGAATTTTCCGTTCTCAGAGTGGCTGCTGCTGCCCTTGATATATAGCCTCCGCCATTTTCTCACTCATGTTACATTTCCTGTCTGTGCTGCTTGCTGCTGCAAATGTGCATTGTATTTGAAATCAGGAGGAGCATTTGATGTAAGCTTGTGAATTTTGTTTGGAGTTTTGAATTCTAACCGAATGTGGCTCGCAGCTACTAGTATTGTTGCGCTGATAGGTGTTTGCCGTGCGATCTCGTCCAGTGCAACCAAAAAACAGAGTATTATAAAGGCATAATCAACTAAACCACTTACGCGGAAACAGAGTATGTAACAATATGCGGAATACAACCGATATAGCTTTGCTGGAAACTTTAAAATGCTGCGAGCGTATGGTCGGCCTTCTTTTTTCGGTTAGCGCTAGACGTGGACGGTGAGTTAATTCATGAAAAGTACAAGGATTATTTGGCAAAACTGTTCACGCTGGACGGCTGGATGCACCGTGGCTGTGCCATCGGGTGAGGCCTTTTCTAGTCTGGACAAGTTAGATGTACGACTCGACCCCTAATTGCAAAGTACAGCGAGATGCTAAATCATGGTAATCCGG
The DNA here is from genome assembly GCA_036346415.1 of Raddia guianensis. Lineage (NCBI taxonomy): Eukaryota > Viridiplantae > Streptophyta > Magnoliopsida > Poales > Poaceae > Raddia > Raddia guianensis. The sequence continues at coordinate 27,467,149 of CM070543.1, read as the reverse complement.
GAGATTGCCAGCGTTCGACATTGATCAATCCTAATGGTGGAGGCCAAGGAAGTTCTTCGCAAACCAATCAAGGAGTTCCATAGATCTGAATCGGGTAATGCAGGTGCAGGTGGTTCCAATCAGCAGAAGGATGAGCATATTGATTCTAGGTAAATATGCAGCAAAGTAAAGGTATGTTCACTGGTTCGGTTCAGAACATCCATCCTGGTTTGGGTAAGAAAGATGATAAAAAAGGGGGGATTGCTTACGTTGTGGTAGAACATCCATCCTTGTTAAATGTCTTCGCTGTGGTCAAGAGGGACATATGGCTAGGAGATGGTCTGAAACAAAACGGTGGGAATTCGTTGCTGCTTTTTGTGTGGTTTTATAGTGAAGCTTTGCGATTCTTTTATATTGAAGATGCCTAGGTAGATGATTTTGATAAGATGAATGAATGCACTGTGATTGTGATAGTGAGAATGGTACAGTGGCTGGATGAACTAGTTGCAGAGTTCAAAAATTATTTTGGCCAAGAATGGAATGGCGAGGGAGTGGTCACTTGATTTTGGCCCGGTACCGAATTGGCTCGGTACCGATACTGACCGAAATGACCAATACGGGCCGGAACGACCGGTACGGACCGGTATTTGGGCCGGTACGAAAAATGGCTCTGTGCATTCCGTTTTGAGCGGCGGAACTAGAAATACCGGCCGTTTCGGCCGGAACGGAACTGTATTGATAAGTCTGGGTTGGATGCCCGATTTTAGGGAAAACTTGCTGGAATGACACCCAACTCATTGCCACTTTTCAAAATGACACTCCATTTGTCTATAATTCCTATATGACACCAAGGCAACGAATTAAGTTCCCAAATGACATTTTTGCAATTTTTACCCCTTTTCCCCTCTTTTCCACCATTTCACCTTTTTTCTCCTTTTTTCCACCCTTTGTCAACGTTCCCATCGCCACCTATTGTTGTCATGCCACCGCCGCCGCTGTCGTGCACCCATTGCCGTCGCCGTCACCTGCCGTCGGGGGTGCCGTCGCCGCACTGGCCGGATATGGGGGAGGCACGTTGGCCTCCCCCCTTTGTTGCCTGTACAATCAAAGAGCAGAGGGAGAGAGCCGAGAGCGGAGAGAGAGATGGGGAGGGGTGGCACCCCCTCCCCTTTACCCTTTTTTTTTGTTTTTCTTTTCAGCCGCTGTTCTATGCTAATCCCCTTATGGATCCTCCTCTCCTTAGGGTTAACCTTGTACCACTATTTATAGCTAACACTGATAACGGGCCAAATTGGACCAGGCTGATCCCGGGCCAAATTAATCCACGAAGATTATTAAAAAATAATTCCAGGTCAACCGATCGACGCCATCGAAATTTTTTTCTCATCGAACAATGTGAAATCAATATGTACCCACATGTAATTGTTTATATACACGTCAGAATTAACTATAGATTGACGGTAAGTTGGTAGCTGGTATATTTGTCCTCTTTTTCTCTCCTCCACGTAAATAAAATATTGAATAACTGACTAAGCATCGTTAGAAATGCTTTGAGAATCCGGAACTAATAATCGAAACTGGAATGCTGAGAACTTCTGCCTCATGGCTTCAATTTTTTTAGAAAATTTATTCGAAAAATCTAAACGTTAAAAACTATTCGGAACTAATATTCGAAAAAAAAGGATCAGCCGAAATGGACCCGATAATGGTGGGCCGTTTAGACACGCACGAAGAAAAAGACAAAACTAACCTATGGTCTACGGCTATAAACTAACGGGCTTGGGCCGGCTGCCGTACTGGGTTCGGCCCAACTACGCTCGGGAGAAAACCAGCGGCCACCCACCGGAAGCAAACAAACGCCGCGGACGCGCCGCCCTAGAAACAGAACGCGAGAGATTTTCTACGATCCGTCAAGGGAGAGAGGAAAGCACAGAGCACAGCACAGCACGGAGCACTAGGCGTTGCCTTGGAGAAGAGGGGGGAAAGCGAAGAACGCAGGAAGCGAGCCTGCGAGAGCGAGCGGCCGATCCGATCCCCGGCGAGAGGAGCGAGCGCGGCCGGCGGCGCCAAGAACCAGGATGCATTCCACCAACCTGCTCCTGGAGGAGCCCATCCGGATGGCCTGCATCCTCGAGCCCTCCAAGACGGTGAGTTGCACGCGCCACGCGCCACGCAGCGCAATGCTGTTCTTGGTAGATTCGTTTGGGTCGCGGGTTTTTGCTTTGCTGCCCCCGATGAAACCCTGGCTGATTGATTGTTTTTGGCTTGCTCTCGGCTCGGTGGGGGTGGATCGACGATGACGAATTGGGGTGGGCGGTGGATGGAAATCAGAGCTTTTTCCCGGCGATGACAAAGATCGTCGGCACGCTCGGCCCCAAGTCGCGCTCCGTCGACACCATCTCCTCCTGCCTCAAGGCCGGCATGTCTGGTTCGTCTTGTTTGCTCACTGTCTCAATCCTCTCCTTGCTTGCTGTGGTTGGTGCCCTAGGGATGTGCCAAGCTAATCTTTTTTCTGCTGCGATTTTGCTTCTGTTGCAGTGGCCCGGTTCGATTTCTCGTGGGGGGACGCCGAGTACCACCAGGAGACGCTCGAGAACCTCAAGCTCGCCATCAAGTCCACCAAGAAGCTATGCGCGGCAAGTGCCCCATCAGTCCCTAGCTATATTACTCACGATACGATTTCATATTTTTTTGCACGCCATTGTCTTGTTACTTGGTGGAGTTATACTAGCAAGAGGGGAAGCCATAGATCTGCACTTCACATAGAGACTGAGAAAATTTAGCTATGGTTGCATCTAGTGCTACTTTTGTGAGCTGACGTTTGGGTCCTTTTCACGCAGGTTATGCTTGACACGGTCGGCCCAGAGCTGCAGGTGGTCAACAAGAGCGAAGCTGCAATTTCTCTTGAGGAGAATGGTTTTGTTACACTGACCCCTGATCATGGCCAGGAAGCCTCCTCCAACTTGCTGCCAATCAACTTCTCTGGGCTTACCAAGGTAACCTTTTTGTGTGATTCTAATTTATGTGAAATCTCAGCTTCACGGAAGTTGGATTGCCTAGTTGCTTTTAAGTTTGATTCGAAACACCAACAGCTGCAAGTAGATTGCTCCGTGTCCACCTTCTATAGATTCGTTTGCATCCTTGTCATTGTGTCAACCTCTCCTTTGTTCTCTGCAGGCTGTGAAACCAGGTGACACAATATTTGTTGGGCAGTATTTGTTCACGGGTAGTGAGACTACTTCAGTTTGGTTGGAGGTAACAGTCTTTGGCTTGCTGCACTTAAACATTCTGCTTGTTTGATATTTCATATGTGTAGGATATTGTTTGTCATCTGTGTCTTCTGATACCAGAGCTCTTGTCTGCCTAATGTAGGTTTCTGAAGTTAAAGGAGATGACGTGGTTTGTGTGATCAAGAACACAGCTACCTTGGCTGGGTCACTGTTCACATTGCATTGCTCCCAGATTCATATTGACTTACCTACACTGTCTGATGAGGACAAGGATGTAAGGAGTTCCTCACATAATAGTGATTTATATCTCCTTGTGTAATTGCTATTTTCATGCTTCTCTCTGTCTGCCAGAACTTGAATTTGTAAAAGTATTACATGTAAAAAAACCAGTTTTTTTTTTCTAAGTTGAGACCCTTTCTCTAATTCATCTTAAACAATTTTGAACGCTTGTTCTTTCCAGGTGATCAGAAAATGGGGTGCTCAAAACAAGATTGACTTCCTCTCTCTGTCTTACACAAGACACGCGGAAGATGTGCAGCAGGCAAGTATTTAATAATGTTATAGATACATCCTGAATTTCTTCAAACTTCCTCTTTGCATGTCATTGTACTAAACAATATCTATGTTTTGTCAGCATTTATTACATCCATTGAAAATATTGCATTGATATATCCAAATCTAGTATCACCTGTTTGCTTGCATTTCATACTTGATAAAACGTTCTCAGCTGTGCTACTACTTTCCTGCATTGCAGGCACGGGAATTCCTCTCGACGTTAGGTGATCTCAGTCAAACTCAGATTTTTGCCAAGATTGAGAATGTGGAGGTGTTTCAAGATACTTCTCTTACCATTTCTTAGTACATTGAGAACTTCCTCTTTATTTTCAACCTACTTACTGCTTACTTATTTGCAGGGATTGAACCATTTTGATGAAATTCTTCAAGTGGCAGATGGTATCATTCTTTCAAGGGGAAACCTTGGAATTGATCTTCCACCTGAAAAGGTCCACAATCTTAACTTATTTTTCAGAAGGGACCGCGTAGTTGAGGCATCTATTATTTCTGTATCATCTGTTGCAATTGTACATGCCTGTCTGGCTAGCACACTCCGCAACAGAAGTTTACTGACTGTCTGACACACCATTAAGCGCTTTAGCTATGGATTGCTTTCTTTTCATCTTAAGACGCAATAGTTAGTCTTGATTTATACTAGTTGATTTGATCTTTGTCTACCCATATTGTAGGTATTTTTATTTCAAAAGTCTGCACTGCATAAGTGCAACGTGGCTGGAAAGCCTGCTGTTGTTACTCGTGTTGTTGACAGCATGACTGATAACCTCAGGCCTACCCGTGCAGAGGCAACAGATGTGGCAAATGCTGTGCTTGATGGTGAGTTTTTATGATGTTAATTGCCTTTTGGAGATCATTGGACTTGCGCTCTGTCATACAGCTGCTCCTTATTGCCCCTAGTTTGAATTATTATGAAGAAAAAATCATTCAAAACCTACCTTTTTTTACTTGTTCAGGGAGTGACGCCATTCTACTTGGTGCCGAGACTCTCCGTGGTTTATACCCAGTCGAGACTATTTCAACAGTGGGCAAAATTTGTGCTGAGGTGGGTCGAGTTTTATTTGAAGTAGTTTTCTTGATAAACAGTTGATGCATTTGCAACAGATAAATATTTACTGTAGTGAAAATTCACTGCTGCCTGCTTTATTCTCTCTCCACATCTACTTTGTCAGCATCATTGATGTAGTGATATATGTTCACCAATTCTTTAACAGGCTGAGAAGGTTTTCAACCAAGATTTATACTTCAAGCGAGCTGTAAAATATGTCGGAGAACCCATGACCCACTTGGAGTCTATTGCATCCTCTGCGGTATGGTCTTTGTTTCTTCAATTGTCCTGACCTTTATGTACTGTTCACATGGACACAATTTGCCGTATCCATGATTGCGCCTCAATTTTCCATGAAACATTTATTTCTAAGTCTGAAATAGTGGCATAGCAATTCCCCAGGTGCGAGCTGCTATCAAAGTTAAGGCTTCTGTCATTATTTGCTTCACCTCATCAGGGCGGGCTGCAAGGTAGAAAGAATTGAATATTGTTTGTATATGGTCGTAGTTCAATGGAAACTAATTTCATGTACAATTTTTAATATCTGCAGATTAATTGCGAAGTACAGGCCCACTATGCCTGTTCTGTCTGTTGTCATTCCTCGTCTAAAAACAAACCAATTAAGGTGGAGTTTCACCGGCGCTTTTGAAGTATGTGACTTTTCTGTACATTATATTTTCTAGTTATGATTTACGGGCAATGTCGAACATTAGTACACGGACCTTCAATTTGTAAAATATTGCTTTCAGCTTACTATTCTTTTCTTAATGCTTCCAATACGTATACAACAGCATGCAGCTCAATATGGAGCAATACATCGGTTTTTCACGTGTCATACTAGGAAATATGGTTTGTGTAGTACTTTATGATTTGCATGGATGCAACATCCTTGCTACCTATTGGTGCAAGTTATGATGATAGATATTGGCTCTTTACCTACCCTTGTACTTTGTTCCTATGGATGCTTGCTCAATGCAGCATCTGTGGGTTTTTAGTTTTAACGAGACACTTTCGTTGTTAATATTTTTTTTCCATTGGACACAGCAGGGGAGAGCCTGATTTATCTATTTATTAATGAAGGCAGCATATGTTGAAGTTTTGATACTATTGTAGCTCATATTTATTGTATACTTATCTTGCAGGCAAGACAGTCACTCATAGTTAGAGGCCTCTTTCCAATGCTTGCTGATCCCCGTCACCCAGTAAGTTCGCTTTCCTTTGTTGGCTGCAGGAATCAAAACATATCTATGCCAAACATACTTGGTGGATTTGTTCTCTTGCAAAGCACATGAGCCCTATCATCAGGGAGGAATGTATTCTTGCCATTTCTGATAATATGCATCGAATCTAGTAGATGAGCACGAAAAAAAAGTGCGTTAGTAGCCCATGGAAACTTGTCCAGGATCAACATCCCTGTTTTGACTAATGAATATGGTTGTTAGTGCATACTCCCATAGTCCCATCCCATGGTTAAAAAAGTGCTACTATCGGATTCTTGTGTTCCGCAGATATTCACCTGTATGAATGTCACATTCTGCTACTCTTGCTTGCATTAGGTTCCAGTATTACTAATAATTTACCTACGCAAATGATTTGAAAGCAAAACAGAATGCAAGCCCAGTTTCAAACAGTAATAAGGTCTTATAAGTTTGCTTAACCAAACAATTTTTCAGATTCGGTTGATAGGCAGTTTATCAAGTCTATGGTTTAACTACGTAAGGACAGTAGCCAAGGTGACGGCTAGGGCATACCATTGAAAGTTTGAAACCCTCAATGGAAATCCTTTGTTAGTTTTAAAGTGTTATCCTACAGTATATCCTCATTCGGCTTGTATATCTTGGGTATTTGCATTGCATAATGAGAATTTCTGAATTAATTTTGACCTAACTAATGACTATTTGTCAGATTGGATGGTGACTTAGGAAATTCTGACTTGATGTTTGTATTGCAGGCTGAATCTACGAGCGCTACTAACGAGTCAGTCTTGAAGGTTGCTCTTGACCACGGGAAAGCTTCCGGCGTGATCAAGTCGCATGATCGTGTTGTCGTCTGCCAGAAAGTGGGAGATTCCTCGGTCGTGAAGATCATTGAGCTGGACGATTAGACAACTGGCATGTAGTGTGCTTGTTGTTCCATGCTACTTGCACGGCGTGCCAAATTTTTGACCAAGTATAATCAAAACGGTTTAATTGGCTTTGGCGCTAAGTATAATCTGCAGCTTGCAAACTGGGCAGTTTTTCCTATGGTGCCATCATAGGATTTGCCAAACAGCAATTTATCTAGTTATGGAAGTTTGTTAAAATGAGCAACTTACCTCTTAACTGGGGGCCGATGAGTAATGAAATCGATATACTATGCCCCCTGCCATGGCTGAGTTTTTCTTATGTTTTTTTGTTTTTCTCCTTTTCGTGCTCATCTGATTATGATAATCTACAAGATTACTTTGTACAATCTGTTTTCTTGGAACGTACTTTGTACAATCTGTTTTCTTGGAACAGTCCTTTCGTGTTTAGTTACTGCCGTGTTTTCTGCAAGTTTGTGTCTAAGGGTCCACGAAGTTTAATTGCACACTAAAAAACTAATCCAATCCACGAGTTTTTGTTTAAGGGTCCACGAAGTTTCAGTGCATGATAATAAAAATAGTCCTATAACAGAAACACACGAGCTTACAGAACAAAGAAGCACTGCTTCTGCAGCCTGAGCTGCATCGTACTCCAAAAATAGGCTGATATATAATTGTACTCTCATAAAAAATAGGCCGATATACAAGGTGACGCCGTGATGAAACAAATACAGGTTCCTGTTCACTATACTAGTGCCGTTATCAGACACCATGGAAAGAAGTGCTTATGCGATACTAACAAAAGAATTACCAGTGCTGGAGCGTAAACCATATATTGAACTTCAAAATGCAGTCCTGCTGGCTGCTATCAACATTGTATATCTATGTTGAGCCCATGACAAACTGTTGGATCAGTTTTGTTCGTAGCTTTTAAGGCTTCTACCAGACTGTCACAAATCTCCTTGAAAAAGAATATTCCGAGTTGTTGATACGTTAATCAACAAGAAGGGCGTTTGTTTCTTTTTTGCATCATTCATCTGAAGGGGCAGGAGTGAGTGACAGCTGAGGAAGTACAGAAGATATCCGATTTACCCAAAAATTAATAACTTTGACAAAATAGTGATCGCCATTCCACATGATAACTTTGATTCCTACATGAAATGAAGGGAAGAATTTTAGTTGACATATAGATGAGAATCCAATAGGTTAAACATTCTTTCTGCAGAAAGCACAACAGTAGTAAGAGTTTTTACCTGGAAAAAAGGTGGCTGGTAGAAGGGTTAGTCTACATGTCATATCGTTGTTAGGATGAAATTTTTGAGGATTGGGTTCCTCGAGCTCATTAATATTCTTGATGGACTCGAGAAGTGCTTTAGCAACAGATGCATCTGAGTGATCACCGTCGACAACCATCTTAAGAGCCATTTCCAAACCACTAGTCCATGCAGCTGTGCAGCTGTTCAAGCAAGCCAACATTTTACTCAGCTTTCCAGGATCTGAAAGAACCCAAGGCTTGAAAAGCTGTAAACAGACATGTAAGATCTTTGCAACTCTGTAGACCTCCGCAAATGCAACAAAGTAATGACCACCTGTACAACCAGTAGAATTGGTAAGTCGATATAGCAAATCTTATGTCTGTGGTTACAAAATGGCCAGACACCCAAAAAATAATAAATTATACAGCTCTTCATTGTTCAAAAACGTATGTACCTTTAGAAGTTACTTGGTCGCAGATACCTGCATGACAAGATTCTTGCCAAATCATTGCAGCATACTGCAATTCTTGAGCACATGATAGAAGCAAACTATACCATGCATCGACATAATCACACCGCTCCTCTTTGGATGCTAGCTGCAAGGTTCGTAGGGTTGACACACTGTGCTTGTAGAGTTCAACTGCCAAACTCATGTCTTCCATTGCCTAGATTTAAGTATTGAGTAAAAGATATTTAAAATAACATAGCAGATTTGCAAACAAAGAAAATAATCACACTGAGAATATTCACCAAGAGACATTTTTACTTTACGGAATAATTAATAATTAAAGAAGCAACAGTGATTACAAGATAAAAACATGATTAGAGCACTGCAATTGTTGGTTTGCAAGTATATCACCAGAAAAATTTTATTATCTAGGGAAAAAAAAGCAGACCAGTCTAGCCCTCCCATACCCAAGTTCACTGTTCACCTATCAGCCCCTACATTAATATACTATTGGAAAAGAAATCTCTCTCTCAAGAGTAACAGTTCTTCAGTCACGAAAAGTTATCATTTTGGACATTGACACAGTCCCATAAATGCAACTTTGGCCTCTATTTACTATTGTAATTATTTATAAAACACAAAAAATACAATATTATGGAAGTACTTATTTAAGACAAATATACATGTATGATGTCCATCTATCCAACATAAACATTTAGAAAGATATAGATACTGCAGTTTCAAAAATTTTGACTTCACGTACTCTTAAACAATAGCATTTCTTGACTCGAGTAAAACAGTCAGCCCTTTTAAAAAAATTAAAGACAACAGGATGGTAATGAGCAGAGAAATTCATACCAATGCTATTCCTTTTGCTAACTGATATTCTTGCTCAAAATCCTTCAGATGTTCCTCTTTGGTACTGTTGACCAAATCATTGACACATACATCCTTTGAAGGGTTTTTCTCTACACAAAAGCCTTTGGGAAGTGCAAAGTCTTGTAGTTTCCCATAAATTTCCTGGAGAGTATGGGAAATGGGGTCGGTGAATGTGTTTGATTCAATTTTATATCATAAACCATGTGACAGCCAAATTCTAGAGTTGATCCTGATGGCAAACTTGATGTTACATCAGAACAGATAAATTCAATGGGACTCAAGATGCAGCTGATGTACATCAACATAATACATGCACAAATAGTGAACATGACAAGCTTTAACAAATTCAAAAGATCTATAGCAGAACATTAAGGACCCACACCTGAATTTCCTCTCCAATTGATGTAACTTTGTTGTTTTCGTCAGAGAGCGCAGCCCCACTTTCGGACTCCTGAATCCACAACCACATTGTTAATTACAGAAATATGAAGCAAACGCAACAACATTGTAACCAAATATTAATGACTGACCTTAAAAACCTTCACATGCTGAGAAATTATTGTCAAGGATTCTTCCCTCAGCCTATGATAGAAATCAATCAAAATGATATCACCTGTTGATTTAATTGAATGGTTTTCATCTGTTTCAAATGAAGAGTTCTGATCACTGCTCATTAGTGCATGTTAACAGAGAAAAAACTGGCATCCACATTTAGCTAATACACCATGAATACTCACCATTTCATTATTAGAGAATAGATCAGAAGAGCTCTGTACACTTTCAGCTGAACTTTGCACAGTGTGAACAGCATCAACAAGACCATTTTCTTTGAACAGGTCAAGTATGACTGCGTTATTAGATGTAGAATGACTGAAGATCTTCGCACTTTGTCTGGTGGATTCATTAATTTCAGCATGATCTGTAGTTTGAACATTTAATTGTTCATCGACACTCGTAAAAGATGACCAGTCTTCCTGGTTGCTGTTCAATGGTTTCGGTAAATCCTGATCAAAACAATATATGCTGATTAAACGGAACAGGACAACAACCAGATTATGAAAAAAGAAAGGCTATAAACAACTAACAGTAGGGTTGGTAAAGCTGTCGTTTCAGAGTAGTTTATTTATTACATCGAAAAAAATCAATGGCTCGCTGAAAGCATGAGATCCATCCTTTTGTTAGCAACACACTATCAAAGTATCAAATACATTGAATTTCTATCTATTTGTACTACACCTGCATATACACTATGGTCTGAATGGAGTTGTTGCTTTGTTAGCAGTGGTTAGCTAAGAGATGCTCTAAAGTGGCTAGCTCTGGACCTAGCTGAAAGAAAGAAGAGTAGGGAAGTACTTAACTCACCAGTTACCACCTATTTGCATTTGGTGAAATGTCACAATTTTTTTGAAGTTTTCAAAATAACCGCATTGTATTGCGATAATGTCGTGAAAAGAATTTTGGGAGCAACAGACAGTTACACATATCAGGGTGGTTGTGACTTGTGAGTGAGACGTTGTCTTGGGAAATTCATACGTTCTTTTCTGACGAAGACGGTTAAGGTAGGCATCATAGAGGATCGGCAACCATCACAGTAACATAGGCTCACCTCAATTCCATCCCCATGAGTTCGCCCGCCTCCATCCTCGCCGGCGGCCGAGGACGTCGCGGCCTTGAAATCCCAGCCGTCATCTCCGAATCCGTCGTCGTCGTCATCCGCCGCCCCTTCCGGCGTACCCGCCTCGGACGCGGTCGGGGCGGAGGGAGGCTGGGATCCGTAGAGGCCGGCGATGAGGTCCTTCAGATCCGCGGCACGGGATCCAACGGAGGAGACAGACACGGCCTGCTGCTGGCGCGCGGCGGCCGGCGGAGGAGGCGGCTCCGTCGGCCCCTCCTCCTGCGCGTCCTCATCGGCGTCGGCGCCGAACAGAGAGAGCGGGAGCGGGCCGCGCGGCTTCTCCCAGGCGCCGGGCCTGGCCTCCGGAGGCGTGGGCGGCGCGGACGGGTTGGATCCGAGGGGGCTCGCCACGAACTCGCCCCAGTCGTCGTCGAACGCCGCGAAGGCGGGCGGCTGGGGCGCCGCGGAGGCGAAGGTGAAGTCGCCGAAATCGAGGTCGTCGTCGAGGAAGGGGGCGGGGGGCGGGGGGAACGCGACGGCGTCCATCGGGAGGCGGGACGGGAGCGGGGTTGGACGCCGGGAATAGTACACGAGAGAAGAGGAAAGGAGCTCTCTTGCGGGGAAAACGAAAGCTGACGCAGAGCAAGCACGTAGTACTACACTTTCAAGAGGAGTTGACATGACACAGGTAAAAGATCCAACCAGCCATGCAAGTGCAACAGCGAACCGCTTGGCAAACATTCCTGTCGCGTTTGCTGATTTTTATTCTCTCTACTTAATTTCATGCAAATTTATTTACATGAAATAATGTCAATCTTACGTCCGATGGATTGCATGTCCTGCGATGAATGCCACCGCACAAGGGAAGCATATCCTCTGACTTTATTTGGCCACTGACATGTGGACCACGGTACCACGTAGACTCATATGTCAGTGACTCAAAGTTAGAGGACAGTTACATCAGAGGATATGCTTTCCCGCACAAGGTAGCGTGCTATGTCGTGTGCATGTCGTTCTTATGCGTGGTAGTGGCACCACCCATATGTTTTCTCACATTTTTCTCACAATTTTGGATGGATGCAACATACATTCTCGGTTTCTTCATCACGCGTTGTGCTGCATTGAGCTTTTTTCCTCACACATGTGGCTGCATGCGCCGAGCATGCTCTCGCGTAGCTGCTGGGTGGTCACCACCACCGCTACATCCTCCTCTTTCTTGTCACATCTTCCTCGTCTCTTTGTCTCTCTATTTTCCTATGTCATCTCTCTACCTCTCTCCAGTGAGGATAGAGAACGACCTTTGGCGACCTTTTGGTGGCTTGATCTGACGAACATGGCGTGAGGTCTAACTGAATTAGGAGAATAAGATGAAAAGGAGGAGGTCCATCCACCATTTCCGCATGTCACCTCAATATACGTGTGAAACTTTGGTTTTTTTTTTTCCTGCAGAAATTTGTCTTTGTTCTTGTGGAACTTTTCTTGTTTACACAAGGAGGTACATCCCATTTCTGCATGGAAAACCAGCAATGTACACATGAAACTTAACATTTTGTTTGTTGAAACTTGATTTTGTTGGGGAACTTCTTGTTTGCATGGGGTGAAATTGATCATTTTTCAAATTTCACAACTAGGTAGCCAAGTTTCATTAGTTCTTTCATTAAATTTTGTCAATACATTATGCAGTTTCACTAGTACTTTTCCCAGGTTCTATTAGTACTTCGCCAAGTTTCATTTCATTCTCAAGTTTCGTTAGAGCTGATCGAGGTTTTATTGGTCTTTTTCCAAGTTTAGTAAGTAGCTTTTTAAGTTTTTTTTTTGAGGTAACGGGCAGGAGCTCTGCCATTTCATTAAAGTAGGAGAAAGCAGTTTACAAGAGAGGGGGAGAGAGGAGTACAACAATGACTGAGGCCACCCGCGACGACAACACGGCAAACAAAAGGAAGTCCGAGGCGAAGACCAACGAACTGCAGATGCGTCGCCTTCAACAATGGAACGACACAAAAGCGTCGCCGACGCAGAGCTTCGCCAAGAGCCGGGAGCCTTGATGGCGACCACGATAATGCCTCCAGGAGGAAACGCACGCAAGCGCTACCATCGCCGCCAAGCGAAGCGAGGCAAGGCTTTCGCCGACGACTTTCGCTCCCGAGCCACACCGCAGGGCCCAAGCCGGGGCGTCGAGAGAGCATACCAACCCGATGCCACCACCACTCCCCCGAAGAAGGGCAACAGGGAAGCAGAGCAGCAGGGGTAGTCAACGCCGGCGGACCTCCGAACAGACCCGGTGAGGAGACCGGATCCACCCGCCACGACGCAAACCCGAGAACCCCAAAGCCAACCGCCGAAGACCACCACAGCAACGCCGAAGACCACCCAGGGCCCACGCCCAGAACCCACGAACTAGGCTCACCACCAACGCCGAGGGGCACCTCCCACGAGCAAGCCGGAACACCGTCGGTGCCGGCGGCGTGACCAGACCAACACCTCCGGAGAGGGAGGCGAGGCGGCGTGAGCCCGACGCCACCACACCGGCAGAGGGGAAGGGCCAGAAAGGCGGGGATGGGAACGGAAGGGGCGCTCCCTAACCGGACCGCCGATCCTCCCCCGGACGAAGGGAGGGACGGGGAGGAGGACCGAGGGCACACGGCCCGAGCCACCACACTCCGGAAGAGAGGAGGCGGAGGCGGGCGGAGCGAAGACGTCGAGGAGCGGCAATGGCGACCAAGAGGCGACAGGGAGCTCGAGAAGGCCCACTAAACCAGCAGGGCCCAGGCCCAAGCCGACGGCCTTGGCGAGACAGACGACCGCCACCCACTGAATCGCCGCCGCCAGATCTGGTCAGCCACCGCGGGCGTCGACAAGCGAGGAGGGTGAGGAGGAGGCCCGCCGCCGTCGACCAACGCCGCCAACACCGCCGCCGGAGGCGGCGAGGAGGCCCCATCGCTGCCGTTAACGCCGCCAGATCTGGCGGGCTTCGGCGAGGGCACCGACGGAAGGGCGAGAAAGGGCCCACCACCGTCGGCCGGCCAGCGCCGACCCTGCGAAGCCAGCGCCACCACGCCGCCGACTAAGGCCCAGACACCAGACCAGCGCCGCCACAGACGGCAGCAGCAGCCAGCAGCGCCGCCGCCAGCAACCGCACACCCGCCGGATCCAGCCACAGCGAAGGAGGATTCGACCTCGCGCCGCGGAACCGCCACGCCACGCCGCCACGAGGCCCGAGGCACGCCGCGCCTCTGAAGGAAGGAGGAAGAAAGGGAGGAGGAGGAGAGGGAGAGAAGGCCCGCCGTGGATGGCGGCGGCGGCCGGCGAGGGCACCGGCGGAGGAGGGGTTTGACGAGGAGGCTCGGTCGCCGCCCGTGCCGCCCAGAGAGGACGACGCGGGGGCAAAAGTCCGTTGTTAGAGCTTTTTAAGTTTCAGCAACTGTTTTCCAAGGTTCATCAGAGTCCGCCTGTGTTTTACATAGTTATTTTTCCGAGGTTCGATGCTGACGCCATAATAATGTCATGCGTCTATTTTCAATGGACATCCGATTTACCGTGCCCGTCTTTTTTTAATTGTGTTGCCATTAATTCATACTCCACTGTCTTGTGTTTCTTTGATTAACGTCTTTCTACTTAATACCACGCACTTTCTTTTTTTTGCGTTGCCATTCATACTCCACAATCGTTAGCTCTTCATTGTACGTCGCCCACAAATTTGGAATCCTTGAGTTTAAGAGAGAGATTGGTGAAGACAAACAAAATACGGGCGTAAGAGTATCTCCAATGATGCTTAGTCAGGTAGCTATAAGAAGAGAAAAGAGAAGAGATATAGACTAGCTAGTTTATAGTTGATTCGAAAATACATGTACACTATTGAATGTAAATCCATACTAATTTTACAGACTACACTATAGTTAGTTAATTGAAAATATTATCTATATGCTATATATAGATGACATATTCATTTCGTATATCTAGTGGTTATATCATTGGAGATGTTTTAATTCACTCTTGCCCTTCACGGCAAGCCGTACAGCACACATCGTGCCCAACCATAATTCAGTCCACAATTCAATCCACAAATGCCTCCTTGATAGGAAATATATGTGCCAAATAAAGAACAAGATACACAAGCTTTTTACGTAAAAAAACACTGCGGAAAAACACACACAAACGAAAGCAAAACCACTGCACAAGAAGAAATTACATGTTTCATATTTATGGTCGTGGCTATAAGGATATACTACTATTCTATCTATCATTATTCTATCTATTTGGGGGCACACATAACCTGTAGTCCTCTTTATCGCTTGGCTTTGCCTTTGCCTTTTCTCTTTTCCGTTATCTCTCTCCCCCTTCTCTCTTCTAATCCCTCTGTTCCTTTCATCTTTGGCAACCTTGTATGAAAACTGTTCTACCTATCAATGAATGAACGGAGGCAACTGGTTCCTTCAAAAACATATGGGGGCACACATCTATCATTCTTCCGTCTTATACTGCAAGGTGCTAGCCAAGTCAGCCACGGTGTGACGGCGCTCAACGCCGCAGTCCGCGAATGTAGATTGTCATTTGCCCTTCGTGTTCGCTAATATTACACGAGGCCGCATGCCAGCACCTGCAACCCATCCTTGCCTCGAGCTGCTGAGCTGTACCTGCCCCTTCTTCTCGGACCCTCCTCTTCCTCCTCCGCGTGGTTCCTCTCTGCGGAGCCCTAGCTGCCCCTTGTTGTCTTCCATGTACAAACTAACCTAGTATTTGCTTCCTTCACTACTTTTTTATTGTAGCAGCGTGGTGCAGCTTCCTACAAACCAATTCTTGACTTCCAGAAACATGTTCCTCTGTTTGGCTCTAATTGGCAAGTGAAGAACAATCATAAGGGCATAAGGCTGGCTCAATCAAGAAGGCCTACTGGATTTACTCTCGTCTTCACCAAGAGAGATCATCCCCCTATTCTGTCAGCCTGTGTTCAGTGTTCTTGTGCCAGGAGGGGAACTTTTTCGTCTGTCACCGTTTGCCTTTTCATGAAGATGGCGTAGAGAAGCTCATTCCAGGTATCAGGGACTCCAGGCAAGCACCAGTGGCTGCAATCCTGTCTGTGGAGAGGGACAGGTCCTGAAGGACTTAAATACACTGAGAGGTGACCATCTTTTCGCTGAGCTGTCATCTGAGTCACGTTCAGTACATCCAAACCAAACAGCTTGGGTCTGATCTTGTTACTTAAGACATCATTCATAGGTTTTAGAAGGTCAGCCCATTGTCCCAGCGATTTTAATGTCGTCATATCAGGAAGTGTTTCTAAGTGACAGCTTCCTCCAGTTTTCCGATCACCGCCTCTGCACATATATGGATTTAGTTAAAGACTAAGGAACCATTTTAATAACTTGAGAGGTCAAGTTATTCGTGTATCTACAAAAATGTCAAGGTTTCCTTGCTAATCTCAAGTTATTCTTATTGTTTGACAACATCACAGATAGTATTACAAGTCAGAAATCACTGGCTTGTATCCTTAAAAGTGAGGGCTAAGAAGAAAATGCAAGACAGTCGAGCTTTTGAATCACTTACTACCAATCCCATAATTGTGGTTTCCGGTTTACATTTGACTAATATCCAAAAAAAAGAGGACAATTTATTTGAATAATTTCTTATTGAAAATAAAAGATGATCCAAGCAGTGTGACTTTCAATGATAATATATGTTCATGCATTGTTAGACACATTGTTATTGAGAAATTAGCCATCTCTTCCTCCACTGCCCCTACACAATGCAGGTTTGGACCTTTACGCTTGGCAGGCTCAGACTGTATCCTTGACTCACCACCTCCGCCCACCCCCTCTCAGTAAGGGCCTTTTCAGCGATGGGTTTGTCGTGTACGCCGTGGAACATCTAGTTCCACTTGTGCTGCATGTAGATAATGATAGAAAATGGCAGTGCTCCTACCCTTTTGTTTAAAAAATTGCTAAAAAAAATGTTACGGTAAAACTAGACTACAAAAAATTATTATGTTGGTCAACATCATCTAATTATATTCCTTAGAACACATATGTTATGGCCGTGGCCCACATAGCCCATAAACAGTACCGTGGTACTGCAGCGCGGTCCTATTCATGCGGTATTGTAGCGCGTCCTGTGGCGCTGGTTGGTTAATTCCCTTCTAGTAGGTAGGGATTAGATTAGGGCTAAGTCTTTTATCCCTATAAAAGGGATGTGTCATGTATCTTTCTATCCCTATAAAAGAGATGCGTCATGTATCTTTCTATTGATCCAATCAAATAAATCAAAATTGAGAGTAGATCTCATAAGCGGTGGCTCCGATAACAGCCTAAGCGCTAGCTTCAACAACAACTCGTCTCGCCCACGTCAAGGGCCGTATCAATTTGCGATCCTCTCGCCATGGCTTACGAAGACCGGTGCTCGCAATTGTGCTGGTATTAGAGCTAGGCGATCCTTTCGCCATGGCTTACAAAGACCGATGCTCGCAACTGTGCTGCTTACATGGGCGGCTTCACGAAGATCAGCGAGATCTCTCGAGCTTCAACCTTGAGGACAAGGTTGCTTCGAAGGGGGGAGTAATGTTATAGCCGTGGCCCACATCTCGCCCGCGTCAAGGACCGTATCAACATACAATGTCTCAAGTCCTACCATTGCCAAATAATGCTTGAGCAGAAATAGATAAGGGAAATGATTAGTGGTAAGTGGGTGCTTATACAAACCTGAGATGCACAGGAGCATATGTACGGAAGATGACCTGGGTCTTGCTTGTGTTAACTTCATTTTGAAGCCAATGAAACAATGTCCTCATCGATCTTTCATATGCATCTCCAACAGTCATCTCCATTTTCACCTCATCTCCAAATTGAAAATAGGAACCACTGATACAAGAAATATAAGATTCGCTACAATTAGATTACAAAAGATGCATTTGCATTGACAAATAAAACTTGTTCACAAAAAGAACAAATTGACAAGATATGATTATTTAGTCCTAAAAATTGAAATGGGATATGTTATTCAGTCATTCTAGTCCAAATATTTATGCTTACCCCCTGATGGTTTTCTCGTGGTTCCACCAGTGTCCAGTGTTAAAGATCAGCATATCAGAATTTCTCCACTGGCCCCGGTCAGACATCCAGTCCATGGCATCTACCCTAATTGTGTACTTAACAATACCAGGGACTCCAGCTGGTGCGCGGCCTTGAAGGACTATAAAAGGGGATCTATAATACTCCACTGTGCAATTGTAGTCTCTAAACTTGAAGATCAAGAAACCAATGTGCTTATGAAGAAAGAGTATTTTACTCCAGGTAAAAGCTACGGATAAGCATGATGGCAAGAAATTTGCAGAAGGCGGAAAACAGATCATGGAAAGGATAGAATCTAGACTCACTACAGCATTCCAAATTGTACAAAGCAACTTTTCAGTAAACAAAGCCAAGCTTAACATAGCACAGAAAACGTACACACAACACAGAGGAGGCATCAATTATAGTCAAGAGTAGGGATGGCAACGGATATATACCCGCCGGGTATTGCCACCCTAGACCTGTACCCATAAAACAAAAAATCACCCAATGGGTTATCCATACTTGCGCACGGGTACAAATTTTCCCCATACCCGAACCCGTTGGATATTTTTAAGGTTCAAGAAAGCGCTAAGCGAACGCTCGAGTGGTGAAAAAGCTTAAGCGCGCTTAAGCGTTTTTTCTAATATTGTAAAAAATCCAATTATACAGCTAAAAAAGGGGGTTTTGGAGGGGCGGCTGCGGCAGGAAGGGCGGCGCGGCCTTGGCGGAGGGGCGGCCGCTGCAGGAAGCGGCGCCGCCGCTGGCAGAAAGGCGGCGCAGCCTTGGGAGGCGGCGCGGCGGCAGAAGCGCGGCGCGCTATCTGGATGGGCAGCACATCAACTGGGCACGCATCGCGCTCGTCTTTTCCAGTTTTCCCTCGCGATCTTTTTCCAGCGCTTAATTGGGCGCTTAGGGGAAGCGAAGCGCTGACCCCACTCTTAGCGCCTAATCGCGCTTAAGCGTGCGCTTAATCGCGCTTTTTGGAACCTTGGATATTTTTCACCCGACGGGTACCCAACGGATTACCCATACCCGTCATCTTGCGAGCGCGCTGCCACCTCCCGCCTGGAATGGATTTGGGTTAGCCAGTTAGGGACGGTTGAGCTGCATGTGAGCTGTGAGCAACGTTGTGAAGTTCTGTGAATATACCTCGGTTGGGCACTTGAGCTGCGGTGCTGGGCTTGGGAGATTGCTATGGGCTACCGATTAGTCCGATTTCGCTATCTGTCGACTGTCATTTGCTACAGATACACGGACA
Source organism: Raddia guianensis (assembly GCA_036346415.1). NCBI lineage: Eukaryota > Viridiplantae > Streptophyta > Magnoliopsida > Poales > Poaceae > Raddia > Raddia guianensis. The sequence continues at coordinate 27,447,761 of CM070543.1, read as the reverse complement.
AACGAGTATGGGTGGCAGTAAAACGTACCCATACCTGTATACCCGATGGGTGCTATCTGTTGACTATCATTTGCTACAGGTACACGGGCAAATGAGTATGGGTGGCAGTAAAACATACACATACCTGTATACCCGATGGGTGAAAGTTTTTCCCCATTAACATACCCATGGATATGATTATTATACCAGACCTATACCCTAATAGAGTAAATACCAATTAGGTATTGGGTTTCAGGTACCCATTGCCATCCCTAGTCAAGAGGCCACCTTTCCTTCAAGTATGGAAAGATGAAAACAGCATTACAGACCCAATAATTTAACATTTCTTGTTTACTAATATATCTTCCCCAGGACAAACTATGTGCATGGCATTGTTTTTCTAATCCAGTGGAAAGGAAAGGGCATCATGTTTCCAGTCTTGATGCACAGCCACAAAGGCGGTCGGTCACCAAAAGGGACACAGGGTCATGTTCCAATAATCTAATGATAGCCAGGACTAGGATTTTAAATTGCACGCTCAAAAATCTGCATCTCACCAAGCATCCTCCTAGAGGACCCAAAGTCAGAGCAGATGATGAAATTCTGAAAATATAATCCTTATTCTACTAACAATGCGACATGCTAATCTAGATCGCACGGAGTTTATTTACAGCTGTCTGAATTTCTTCTTTCTTCGTGTCGACACGTTTCACCAGGTTAAGTGCTGAACATTTCAAATAGAAATTTTATAAATTTATGTGGCGGTGAGTCGGTGAGTCGGTGACCCACATCCACGAGGGGCTCGCACCAGAAGATGGAACTACAGATGCGAAATTTATTCTCATTCCACCAGCAATGCGCCATGATGAAATTTCAGATTGCAATAAGAGATTTCATTTAATACGTCTAGAACTCTCGATTTGACAAGCTTACTAAAGCTGCACGTTATACCGAACTACTACGTACTATCAAAACACTTTGAAATCCCCCAAATCCAACATCAAATGGAGGGGGTTACGAGCAAGGGGACGAACAAGAACTGATGAATTCCAACCAACCTGGGGAGATCGCAGCGCGATGGCCGCCATCGCCACTTGGTGTAGGACTTGTCGGGGCGGCCGTTCTCCGAGCAGCGGAAGCCGGCGTCCAGGAAGGGGCAGTCCTTGGACTCGTAGAGCGGGTAGCCGTCGTCCCACACCCACTCCCCATCGAACAGGTCGCACTCCCACTCCGCCGCCGCGCGCGTCTGCCCCCGCCGCGGCGGCGTCGATGGTGCCCCCTCCGCTCCAGAGCTTCGTGGGCTTGGACAGCGCAGAGCCGACGGCCGCCGAGCAGCGGAGCGACGCGGCGCAGAGAATCAGCACCGCCACCGCCGCCGCCGCCGCCGCCGCGAACACCGCAGCGACGCCCGCGGCGCCAGCCTTCTGGAGCCGCCTCTGGCGGCCCGCCGCGCCGACGCCCCCGCCAGCATCGGCGGGCGGAGCAAGAAGAACGCAGCCAAGAAACAATCCCACCCCGCGGCGGCCGGCGGGCACGGCTGGCTTCTGCAGCGCGGCTGAGAGAGCTCGAAGCAGCGCCACCACCGTGAGGAAGCGGAAGCGGGGAAGTGGGAGAGGCCGCGGTGCAGTTACGAGGGAGATGAGAGAGGACGGGAAGGGGAGGGACTTGGGGTTGGGGTAGTACGTGGTTTCGAATTTCATTTTGGAAAGAGGAGCCTCTATCTCTGGCAGGGAAGCGGGGGCGGTCCAACGCCCGTCGGACCGCTGCTCCCGTCCGACGCCCGCGCTGGCCGTTGGATTTCGATCCAACGGCCAGCGTTAGATCTTAATGAACATTTGTTTTTGTTTCGCCATGTAAAAAAATTTAAAAAATTCAAAAAAAATCACAAATACTCTCTAATCAATGTCAGGTACAACATATATTTTATTCAGACATTAACGCGACCAATATTCATTTTTATAAACGTTTTTTAAAGAATAACCTAATTTTATAAATGTTTATATCAATATAAAAATATATGTGGTACCTTACATTGATTAGAGAATATTTATGATTTTTTGATTTTTTAAATTTTTTACATGGCGAAATAAAAACAAATGTTCTTAAGATTTAACGCCATTGTTGGATCGAAATCAACGGCCAACATGGCGTCGGACGAGCAGCGGTCCGACGGCCGACCGCCTCGCGCTCTCTGGCAGTAGCACAGGGGCACAGGGCACAGCCACACAGGTCCTCACGGCTAGGGGTGCACAGGAAAAAAAATAAACAGAAAAACCGAATCGAATCGAACCAAATATGCTGAAGAGTTCGATATATTGGTATTTTTTAAAAAAATTCGATAGCAATTTTAAGTAACTTTGGCCGTTTAGTTCGGTTTCAATATTTCGCTTCTGAGTACCGGACTACGGAAAATACCGAATCTATGAAAATGCGCTAGCTGGGGTCACCCCTCGCATCGGCGGCCGGTGGTCTAGCTAGCTGCAGCAGAGCTACCTAGTGCAGCACTAGCTAGAGAGTAGCGCTAGCATTATGGGCCTTGTTTGTTTCAGATTAATATTGAGTTGAGTTTTACAGTATTAAATTTGTAACCCCTTAAAAGACATTTTAAAAAATTCATCTAGTGGTAGTCTCATAGAGCAGGAGTAGCAAGCAACTACCTAGTGTCGGTGTAATAAATACTGGGGTATGAAGAGTCCTAAGGAAGGAAAAATTGGTTGATTAATACACATTTAAATGAAAATTGCGAAAGTAGGCGACATTCGACGGAATTGCGGGAAATATATGCGGCTTCCGCCACCTGGGATGGCTAAAGGCCGCTTCCGCCACCCCAGGTGGCTTCCGCCGTGCGAGGTGGCTAAAACCACTGTTTGCCACCGGTGTGAAGCCGTCCCCCATGCAAGACGTGGCATTGCTTGTCTCCGTCTTGGCGTCTTGTGGCCGTTGTCGCTTCTTCTGTCTGTGGCCGACTCGAACAACGGTTTAAACTTTCCCGCCGAAAACTTATTTAATTAAACTGCGTTTTACAGTTAGTCAACCTAATATTTTAACATATAATGTCAATTATAAAGCGATACCTGCACTAATATTGTTACAAACATTATATTTGCATTAATTATTAGCAGAAAAATAATATATTGGGACAAAATTAGAGAAACTACATGAAACGTGATTCATAAATTTTTTGTAAAATTTGAACAAGTTGTACATGACTCTAGCGTTCAGTACGTGTTATTCTTTTATTTTGTTCAGTTATTCTTTTATTTTGTTCACTCTGTTGAATTAAGTACGAAAACCAAAAATAAGTAAACAATGATAAAATTAGAAACGATGATTAGTTCGTTGTGTCGAAGGAAGTAAACGGTTTATAGTTTTAGAGAACCGAAGATTAAATAATAAAAATTCGGATTACATCATACAAGCAATGGCTATATAAGGAGGAGTGGTCCTGAATCCACCGCACAACATTTGAGCTGCCCACATTTGAGCTGCGAGGTGGTAAGCTCCGCTTATGCATTTTTCCACTGCAGTGCTCGTAAACATGTCATTTGTTACTCACTCTTTAAACACGGTTTGAATACTCGTGGCAGACAGAAAAAGACGGGTACGTGATAGACAACGAATGACCGGACACCAGGTGCGTCTTTTTGCAGCTCACGCCAGCCCATGAATGATTTGCAGCGAGCCGGAATTGGGGCAATCAGAAACACGGTTCAATGGTGCACAGTCTGCAGTGGCACGCAGTCCAACGCAGCATCGAGCGAGAATCCGATGTAGTTAGCACGGTTTTCTCCACGTTGTATGGCGGAAGCCAGCAGGCACGGCTTAAGCCATTCCAGACGACGGAAGCATGATTCATTTAACTTGTTAATCTAGAGAACCGGAGATTAAATAATAAAAATTCAGATTACAACATACAAGCAATGGCACAAGTGATGCATAAGACAATCTACCGTAGTAGTGCATCATATCTAAACCTACATGCCTTAGGAGATTTAAAAACATAGTTGTCATACACGATAACCATACTACTTCGGGTGCGGCGGGGTATTTCCCCTTCGCAAACGCTGCTAGGTCTGCATCCTCGGCTCTAGCGACCTCTCGCTTTACGCACGGTGCGCCTCACGCTCATTGAACTGGCGCCGGTTAGCCTCATGTTGTGCTCGAAACTCTTCTCTCGACGCTTGTTTTTTTTCTTCCTGAAGCCGTCTTGCCACTTCCTCGGCCTGCCCTCGCTTTCGGCCGCCTCCATTGCATCTGCCGCTCCATTTCGAGTTCTGCTCGCGTCCAAAAATTGCACAAACTCGCATAATGGAGACTAAAAGATTGAGGTTAGCATGTGCGTGTATATGTTCGTTAGGGAAGAAATAAGTAAGAAGTGACTTACAGGGTACTTTGCCCTCCTCTCCATCTCGGCGATTCGGTTAACGCTAGTTTGCGCACTTCAATACCTTCTCCGTAAGTATAGCCCATGGCTTGGGACGATCTCAACGCAAAGACGCCAAGATAGACACATGGGCTACCGAACACCTTATGGGACGGATTCGTGGAGAGACTCCTTTGGTGGCGATGGGAACTCCATATGACTGTCTTGATCCTGAGAGATTTGCGAAGTGAAGTGCTTAGAATGATCTTGTTGGTGGTGCTGTTTGTAGTGAGACCGCTTGGGTTTAAATAGGTGATATTGCGCAACGTGGTCGAATTGAATATGACATACGCAACGCACAGTTCGAGATGATTTAATGTGTCACGGAAGCACTTTGCAGTGATAGGTCACTTCAACAGGGACCGCTGGACCGCACAGTTCAAGATGATTTAATGTGTCACTGCAGACCTTTGCAGTGATAGATCACTTCAACAGGGTCAGCTGGACCACACAGTTCTCCATGATGTGATGTGTCACCGTAGAACTTTTCAGTGATAGATCACGTCAACATTGTAGTCAGAGATTAGCAGTGATCGGTCACGTCGCGCACAGAGTACGACACTTTACCAGCGATGAGTCCCGTCGTGCAGACTGTAAGACACTTTGGCAGTGCGAGTTGAAGTCGCACAGACGATAGGGCACTTTGGCAGACGTGTTGCTGGCAACATATCACATGGTACAAACACAGAGTCCGATGCTCTGCATGTCTACATTACCAGTACGAAAAAACACACCGGACAATAGCATGACATACATAAACAGTGGCATGCATGATTTAGCGGAATTTAAAAGTACGTAACATGTGGGTGCCAGCGGTTTACACACGACGCCTCCGACATGCAGGGCACAAGCGTTCCATGCGGACGTGCATCTCTAGTGTACGGCTTGTCATTTCGAAACGTTGTTCGAGATCTGCGATCCTTGCGTGGAGAACCGTGATGTATGCATCTGCTGCCATTGGAAAAGGATCATCCATCCATGATGTCATACGACAATCGTTTATCTGTTTTGCAAAGGATACAAGGTTAGGTTACTTACGAAAATCAATTCGTTATATATGAATGTAAGTAAACTCACTGCGTATAGAGGACATCGAGAATCTCCGTCCGTCCAACCGAATCTTGGCCTATCGAATGTCTCGCACCATCGCATCAATTCCATATGCACACTTGGGCGATCCGATGGATGTGAGGGCAGACGCAACATGGTTGATCGCATGCGGTAGTCTGTTTCATTTTGATCGGAAGGTCCTCCGAAGGGTAATGGGCACAGCCTCCGGACCGGACGATTCCCACCAACTTGGCCTAATCCATGCATTGCTGGAACGTTGTTCGGCCATCGTACTACGATGGTAAATGCAATTAGTGTCCGTAATTCTCATAATGGTAAATGCTTCTATGGTGAAATTTTTTACAAGTGGTTGCTCCGTTCCAAAAAATAAATTTGAGATAAGTCACACAAAAAATTACTCTGTGTTTTTTGTGACTTCGATCGGAATACAAGTACGCATGAATTTAGGGCAACTGATCTAGAAAATAACATTTACTTGAATTTAAGGCATGGGGTCGTTCAGAAGGCAGTGTTCGAAAACGAGATATCTGTTTCGGGTGTTTGTGCGGTGCGAGTGTTCAATGGTCAAATATTTTACATGTGTTGTAAATCAATGTTATATTTGATTGCGCAAGAATTATATTTTCAATGGTCACATAATGCAATGTCTATAATTGTCATAGCCGAATTTCATTTTCATTTCAGATAGGTCAGAAAAAACAGCATAACAATTGACGCTCAATAAATTCAACAAAAATATACGGTCAGGGTGTATAAATATATTTTACCATTACAACTGTTGGCTTCGATACAATTAGTTAAGAAAGAATGCAAAACTTTCAAAAACCGAAGAAAACAAAATGTTAACAGACGCAGCTTGTAACTTTTTTATTGCGGCCCCCTTCTTCTTGTGAAATCTTCGGGTGTCCAATGAAAAGGAGGTCGTGTTTGACGATCCCTTGACTTGTGACGGTCCAAACCGTGTCGGCAGATGCGGCATGGGCTGGTCTGCCACCTGAGGAGTGGTGCCAAATTGATAGGATTGTCCACTATATACATTCCAATCAGCATATGCGGGATCATCGTTATACGAGTTATACGAGTCTTTGAATCCCCCAAATATCATCGTTAGCGCCTTTTGTTTTGCCCGCCAAGCAAGGTGGTATGGGATTACCATCCCTGTTCGGCTCTGCATCTCCGCTATTATGGTGTTTGGTGCTAATTTGATGTCTGCCTCGACTATGGTAAGGAGTTTCTGGGCTATATATCTGGCATCAATGACCTTGCTCATGTTTAGGACACCCTCCGCGTTACAAGTGTGCGGATCGTACCGTGAGATAATGAAGTATTCATCATTCTTTGGTCTATGGGTCCGTACACGGTACGAGCACTCTCCCTCTTTTTTACACCCAACCACATAGACGTCTGGCCCAGACAGTAGCACTTTGTGCTCACGACGTGTGGTGATGGCGAAATTGGAAATGAAGTGTTGCGCCTCCTGCTTACTCCCAAAACTTTGTCCTACTTGTATATCGCTATGCTCGTATCCCCGCCTAGATATCCGGAGAAATCGCATAACGCAGTCATTTGCTTGTATATCGCGAAGTATGCAACTGCAGTCCTGCATCATCCTCACCTTCTCCGTCACGTCGACCTCATCATCTTTCATGACCACCACATCAATCTCCTCCGGTACGACAACCCTATCATGTCCTCCAACCCTCTCCTCTACTTCCGCGATTCGACCTCCCGATGAGTCCCCAATCTCTACCGTGTTACTGGGAACACATGTAGCAGATCCTACAGCCATTGATGATTCACTTGTGCCTCCCTCCTCTCGTGGTACCACTTCAGCGTACACACCAATCTCGAACGCTTCCTCAACAGACTTTGTAACATACAAGTCCCAGTAACCTCGGTTCCGAAGCTCCCACAGGTTGCATACTACATGCGAAGTGTTCGGGACGTAACGGGGCCGAACCGCCTGTAGGCGCACTTTGAATTTCCGCCGATCTATGGCAAGTGTTCTGGCAACCACCCCTATTAAGTCTTTAGATCCTATAGGAAGATCAATTGCGGCTTGTGTGTGCATGCAACTGTGCATGCTAACAAAAGCACCCTGCACTTGTGTTGCAACATCCCCATAGAAAATATGCAACGTTGTTGCCATAAAGATCTGTGCATGTGTCATTAAATAAATTTATCACTCCTCTATATATATGTAAGCTCGCATTCAGTGCTATAAATTATAATATTTTGACACAAACAGTCACATGCAGACACCTTCGACAATAATTGTTATTTTTATTCCGCCGGTCTATAATTGTTCAGCAGACTTTCTATAATTTTTAGGAGTTTTCATTCAATATATCATTTTTTTATAATCATACGCTCAAAATTCAACTAAATAACTAAAACAATGTTTACTTCTTAAATGTCATAACTACCATTTTTTACCACTAACTATAATGAACTAAATAATTAAATAATAATTTTTAATGATAACAACTTAATTGACTAACTTTTTAATTACGTACGCATTAAACATAACAAATATTTATGTTACCATTTGATATCGCATGTGCACCTTTCGCCTTGCCACTCTTATGTCTAGTATACATTAGTATGTGATTAGTCATTATTCCATACAAATTCCACTTGTCTAGTCATTTACCATTTAATTTAGCTAGTGCCTAAAATTGTAAACATTGTCTTTCGACATTTATTGTCTTACATGTTAATGCATGCAACATAATAAACTAATTAACTAACGAACTTTTGTTAAATGCGCATGCGAGTGTAACAACATCCTTTATTATTCAGTTAACTTACTCGTTATATCACACGTAGATTGAGACTAAATATTTAATTTGTACCACTATTATAAATTATTCCATACGTGTTATTAATATATATAAAATCTACACGTTCGGACGCATGAAATTAAGAGCAAAAACGTAAACAGCACAGTACGCCGACAATGAACTAAATAATTAAATAACAATTTTGCAATGATAACAAATTAATTGACTAACTTTTTTTCATTACGTACGCATCAAATGTAACAAATATTTATTTTACCATTTGATATCACATGTGAACCTTTCGTCTTATTGTACATGTCTGGTCATTTACCATGTAATTTAGCTAGTGCCTTCAATTCGTGACCACCTGAGGCACTCAGTACAGAGTGCAACGAACTGAGTGCCAGCCTTCCCCTTTTATAGCCGAAGTCATTGATTAAATTTTCGTTAACATGTAAGATACAAGTGTTCAGACCATGTTTAATTCGTGTAATAAATGACATGTTAACGAAAAAATTAATCAATAACTTCGGCTCTAAAATGAAGGGTCGCACTCAATTCGCTGCACTCCATTACGGCATCTCGGTGGTCACTCTGAGCTCTCGCGATTAATAATTGCGAACATATAAATGTTGTACAATAATTATATTTATTTTAAATTCAACTAAGTTTAAATGTTACATTCACAGTCTGCATTAACGTTTTCTACGCACCGCAATTATTTTATTTATTTTAAATTAAACTTACTTTAAATGTTATATGCACGGTCTACGTTAATGTTTTCTTACCACCGTTATAAATTAGTCAGTACTATAGTCATAACATCTACGACATAATGCTACATTTCATTGCTTACAAAATCTACATTAATCTATATTTCATTGTACTGCATGATACAAGTCCACGAACGCGAGTTTCTTAAAATGCATACCTAGTAATAATATGTCGAATAAACAGTCTGCTCACGAGGTACCAACACCTGCGCATTCAAACACATGAAATAATGAATGAAAGTTGTGTAACTGCTACCGGCACAAACGTATGTGAGTCTCTTGCGACAAAGTCGAGCATCCGAAAGCGACAAGATGAGCACCGAGCGAAGACTTAGCACCGAGCGAGGGAAGTCGAAAACGAAAGCGACAAGTGAGCACCGCACCAGCAGAGAGCGGCGGAGAAATGGTTTGCGGAGGATCGAGCACCACTCGTCCTTATATAGCCGAACGAATGTGGATTAAATTATCATAAGCATGCAATTTATTAGTCACTAATTAACTACTTAGCAATTACATGCAGGCTTAAAACGTCGGTGGTCGACATGAAATGACCACTCATCCGCAAAAGATTAAATGCGTTCGGCATGCACCGCCGCCATTTATTTGGTAGCGCATTCTAATGCGTAGGCACTCATTCCAATGCGTAGGGGGGAATCCGTGGTCGAACAAGCCGAGCTGAAGTGGCGTGGCGGCGCGACAAGTGGCGACCAGTGGTCGCCTCACCGGGCGTGGTGGAAACCCGGTTTCCTCAGCCTGGGGTGGCGGAAACGGCGGTTCCGACGTGTCGCCCGGCGGAAGCATGCTCATTTCACCAATTTTCATAAAATGTGACATACTTTCGCAATTTTCAATTAAATGTGCATTATTCAACCAATTTTTCCCCTAAGGAAGGCTAGGAGAGCGCAGGGCGAGCCCCTCGGCGTGTCCGTGAACCCCACGCCACAAAGCGGGTGACTGACCCAGCCAGCTGGCGAGCCCCTCAAAGCACCGAGCGAGGCCCCACACGTCAAAGCGGGCGACCAGCCCCAACAGTGGGCGAGCCCCTGCGTGTCCGGCTGGCCCCATGCGTAAGCGGACGACCAGACCCAAATAAGGGTGAGCCCCTCAAGAGCGTCGGGCGAGGCCCCACACGTCGGTGGCGACCGAGCCCCAGCGTGTGGCGAAACCCTCGGCGTGTCCGGCGGGCCTGCGCGTCGGTGCGACGAGCCCAACATGCGTGGCGAAGCCTCTAAAACCCCCATCACAAGCGGGGCCACGTGGCGAGGCGTCGAAAAAGAGACTTCGGCGAAGGCTTCCCATCTGCGAAGAGCGCGTTCATCACGACACTACGCGGACGGATAGATGATGAAGAGATGATTACCGCCACGATGACCTCTGCAGCTCGATCAATCGTCACTATGGCGCAGCCGAATTGACCGTGCAGAGAGAGTTTGCGATCTTCGAGCCGGCCCGCGTCGGAAAAAGCGGTTGGCCCCACCCGCATCCACACTGGTGTGTTCTGCGAAGCGGCTTACTTGCGGCGCGCATATGGGCGCGTCTTGGCAGAAATAGCAACCGTTTCGTCTCTCGTCTCTGCCCTCACGTCTTATCGATGTACTAAGCGTCTTGTACTACCTACCCTCTCGCCTCTCCACCGCCAAGGCTTGTACAAAAGGGGAGAGAGAAGCAAGAGGGGTTCAAACATTCAGTAACCACATTTCATACAACCACAACACGGAAAAAGAGCTAAGGCTCGGCGGAGTAGGACTATTACCCGCGAGGGTCCGAACACAGGTAAACCATGTGTTGTTCTCTCGCGTTCCACGCTCAAATCGAACTGAGCTCGGGTTGATCGGCTAGCAGGATAGAAATCTGATAGGGGTGTGATCCGATGTGGTTGAGCGGAGAGCACGCCGTGACCTAGCTCGTTGGTACTGAATATACCGAAACGGGTTAATTTGGTAGTTCAATTTCGGTTTTGTTTTTATTTCATATGAACTTCGGTAGCTATTTTCTGAAAACGAAACTTTTAAAATACCCAAAAAAACAAACCGAAGAAACCGAACGCCAACCCCTACTCGCAGCTCACCGTAGAGCTGGCGAATGGGCCGAACCGGGCCAGTTCAGTTTGGGCCCGGTTGGTTCGTTACTATGCGAACCGGGCCGACCGGACTAATAGGCTGCGGCCTCGACCTAGGTTTGGTTCACACAATGAACCGAACAGAATCGTGTCAACCTGGTTTTAATGGGTCATTTTATCTTATTTAAAAATATATAAAAAATAAAGAAAAACCAATATATTTCACAAATATATATTATAAATTAAATAAATATATTATTTAACATAATATATATAAATGCATATATTAAATTAAACAAATACGCTACAATAGCGAACCGAACTGAATCGAACTAGGCCGGCCCGACGGGCCGAGGTGCCGGTCCAAATTTGGTTCGGTTCACCGAACCGGGTCGGCCCGGTTTGTGAACAGTACGAACCAGCCCATTTGACCAGGTCGAGCTCATCGTCGCCGCACTGTCGTAGAGCACTAGAGCCGTGCTAGTCCTAGTGCGCTAGTGCGGGCGAGGCAAGGCTGGACATGGAGAATCTCGTGCTCAAGTTTCGTGTGCTCAACATGCTCTGGATTTATTGACAACTTAATCAGTTTTGTCAAAAATGTTAATAAATTGCTGCTTCGTTTGCTCCAAGATTTCTCAAAAGTAAAAATTATTTATTTCCCCAAATTACTTTCTAATCGATAATAAAGAAAACAAAATTGCTGTGACTTGTTTTCCGACTGCGTCGGACGCCACGACCCGCAATTCTTCGACCCGCATGAGGCAACGTGCGGGATGCGCATGCAGGCTAGGACCCACGTGAAAATTCTACATGCAGGGGGGCCACATGGGAAGTGGGGGCGGTCCAACGCCCGTCGGACCGCTGCTCCGTCCGACGCCTTGCATACCCGATTGGATTAGAGAGTATTTGTGATTTTTTTTGATTTTTTTGAATTTTTTTACATGGCGAAACAAAAAAAACAAATGTTTGCTCAAGATCTAACGCTGGCCGTTGGATCGAAATCCAACGGCCAGCGCGGGTGTCGGACGGGAGCAGCGGTCCGACGGGCGTTGGACCGCCCCTGCTTCCGGCCACATGAGGGGCATAGAGCTCGCTCTCCCATGTGTGGAGGCATGAGGAAAATGGGCATCTGCATATGGGGGGAGGGGGGCAAGCAGGGGTAGTTGCTGATTTTTTGCACATGACACCATGCACTGAGATTTTTTCGGATATACAGTGAAACATGTTGAAACATGGCATGTTTTATTAATTTTGTCTGTCATGTTTTATCATATTTTGCCCATATTTCAGTATGTTTGTAAGTGTTTTTTCATGTTTTACTGAACAAATATTTCTTGTTTCAACGCCAGTGACATTAGTGCCATATTTATTTTTAAAAAAATGCATGTCAGAAAACCGTCCGAAGATGTGGGTGCGGCGTGTTGGATTTTTTTGCTGTTTACTGTATGCGCACGCTGTCGTATCGGGAGCATCCGATCCCAAGCACCTTGACCGAGCCCAAGCATCTAGGGGTGGGCATTCGGTTATATCGGTTTTTTCGTTTCGGTTAGTTCGGTTTCTAAAAAGTTCAGTTAGTCAAAAAAGAAAGCCGAAATCATCTCTAAAAATATACTAACCGAACCAAATTAACCGAATTATTTCGTTTCGGTTAATTCGGTTTTCGGTTATTAACCGATTGTCTAATGAACACACAACAAATCGAACAAACCGTCGAACAAATGAGGATGGGCGGCGTCACGGCGACTGCGGAGGAGCGCGGGGAGGCCGTGCGACGGTGGTCCATCCTTCCCGTCGGGCGATGGGGAGGCGGCGCAGCAGGCTGATGGCGACGAGGCGACGGGAGGCGGCGGCGGCGGCGAGGCGGCGGCGAGGAGGAGGCGAAAGGCGAGGGCGGCGGCGGGAGGCGGCGATGGGAGAAGCGGCGGCGACGCGATGGGAGGGCGAGCGGGGCGATGGGAAGGGCGAGTGGGCGATCGGCGAGCGGCGGCTAGAGTTCGAGACGCCACACGGGGCTAGGGTTTACCCACGGAGTCGGGAGGAGGGATCGGGGGGCCGGAGGGGCCGTGGAATGGGGAATGGCCGAAATGCCGAATGGGCCAGCCGACCTGGGCCGCGTGCGAGTGTTGAACCGATGGCTGGATGGGCCTGCAAGGTCTGTGGGTCATATGGCATTCGGGTATTTCGGTTTTTTCGGTTAACACATACTAAAAACCGAACCGAACTGTATAAACCGAACAGTTCTGAAACAAAAACCGAATGGGCCAAGATCACGCTAGGTTGCGTCGTACCGAGGCAGCAGCGGGCCAAGCCCGAGCCCGTGACGCGGGAGGAGATCGTGTGTGCCACGGACGCTGGCACATCACGCATAGGCTTCCGCTGCGGGGTGGTTGGAGGGTCAGACCTTGTGACTTTGGAAGCGGCGTGATGAAACGAGGAAGAAGAAAGAAAACATGAAGAAACAGAGAGAGAGACTGGGTGGGGCCCGAGTGTCGGTGGGAGAAGGGAAAGAAAGCCAGCATTGGCACTTCGGTCAATCAATCCCTGCCCGAAAAGATCCTATTGGGGTCATGGACCTGATTTTCCCAATTGAACGGTGTTAATATATTTTTTTACTTTTAAATAATTAAACAGTGGCAATACTTCACTATTTGTATTTCAGGAATCAGGAGTGACGTGTATCTTGTATATCAATTATTTCTTTTGGGCTGCACGGATTGGGGCGCAGAGCTGACATTAGTAACATTATCCGGCCCATCAACCCACACCAAAAGTTCGCAGATTGTAGTCACGTCGAAGCCGACGTAGACGCAGCCCAGGTGCCCAGCCCATCCCCGCAATGAGAGGCCCACAGATGCGAGGTTTTCGCTTCTTTTGCTCCAGGTCCAGGGCCTGAATTTGGGGTTACCTTCTCACAGTCACAGCAGGCTCATGGACAGAGGCGTTCTCTTCAACCAGGTCCCGTCACTGACTCACTAGTGAAACTCTTTCCATCTCCGGATCCTTTTTCTTCACCGACTTCATCGTGATCGATCTTGTGCTTCACTGTGCACGTCGATCAATCCTGAATTGCAACAGAATCTAATCTGCTTTGTTGCACGGTGATGCCTGAAGACTGCAGTACGGACAAGATTGTAGACGCAAGCAGCGTTCTGCACCTTCGTCCTTGCCATCGTTTTGGGCCTGACCTCCCACAAGCCTCTGCATAAATTGCATCGAGGCCAATTAGCCAAGACGAATCCACTAATAGGCTTGGAACTAGCATATATATAGAGATGCTCTGCAGACTGCAGAACCATCTAGTTCTCTGTATAAGCTGTTACGCCGTTAAACTGTTAAGATAAAAAGAACGGAGCCTAAATCTCTGCAGAACCATCAACGCCTTGTAAGAATCGTTTCAGTTGGGCACAGTTTGCCTGGTTTAAGGATTCTTTTTTTAGAGACAGATGATTTAATTAACTTTATGTAAAGTAATGCAACTAGTATTGCAGCGAGCTGCATTACTTGATACGAATAAACAGGTTTAAAAGTGCATGATGCTCATTGGCTAGGTGTGAGCTGGCTATTACAGTGACAGCAATATTTGCTCGTTTTTCCTTGTTTGCTTCTGTGATTCTTTGTGTTTCCCCTAATTCTAGCAATCGCCTTCCAGCTGATCTACAGAGCAGTAGCTTTGGGTATGCCTCCTGCCAGTGGCGGAGGACGGACAAAAAATAAGGTATGGCGGCGAGGCGGCGGTCGGCCAGCGGACGGAGGCAGTGGCAAACTTGTAAATTCGGTGCCCGGTTTTACAATTGGAATGGGATACCGTTCCGGATTTTTGAATTAATAACACAAGTACTAGAAATAAATATATGTTCACAAAAATTCATCTCAAAATATATAATTTAGCACATAGTGTTGACAGTGTTGTGAGTTTTATTCAAACATAGTACTGTAATTCAGCACATCTCAGTTAATGATTGAGAGTTTGAGACCCTGATGTTAATGAGTAATAACAATGAGGTCATGAGCTAGGTAAAGAAAGGGGAAAAACCAAATACTCCAAGATCTAAGCAGATAGTCAGATCATTCCAGTAGTATTTCTCAGTTCTTACCAAGAGATTGTATATTCAAAGCAACGATATGCATCTCAATGCCTCCATCGATCAACCAACTAACCTGCTGCAGAAGTGGTCACGACCGTGCTAGCTGCCGAACCGTCCGTTGCTTGTCGGTGGCTGCACCGCGCCTGCGTTGCTCCCCGCCACACTGCACTGCCCGATCGCCGCCCTGCTTGCCGCCCAGCGCAGCAGCCCGCGCCGAGCCGCTCTACCGGTCACGCCGCACAGCTCTGCTCCGCTGCCCCGCGTAGCGCCGCGCCGCCGCCGTTGATTCAAGACGTCGTCGCCGCCGCGGTGGCCGACGGCGAGGCGGCGGCCGGATGCGGCTCGCCACTCGCGCTGGCCGGCGGCCGCTGGGGGCGGGACGACTACGGGGGCTGAGGCCTAGGGGTGGGTGGAGGTGAGCGGAGGCGGGCAGGCGGCGGCGTCGGCGGCGCGAAGCCTTAGCCCTAGTCGGGCGCTCGGGAGGGATGGGGGTGGGGCCAACGAGCGTGGGGCGCTCGAGAGGGGCGAGGCGAGTGGGGGCTTAGGTCGCTCGGTGCTTGGCCTGGAGGGCAGAGGCCTTAGGCCTACCAACTGGTGAGCTGGAATGGGCCTGCGGGTGTTATAAGGCCCAAAACCAAAAAAATATTAGTGGGGGATACCCTGGGCTGGCTGGGCCAAGGTATGGCGCGGACCATACCTTGCCATAACGGGCCCTCCGCCCCTGCCTCCTGCCAAGTTGCTACTGTCTCTATGCATGGATTTTATAAAGAAAACTTTGAGAGAAAATCCGAGTGCCTGCCTTTTTTCAGGACAGGGGAAAAAAGTTGGAAACAATTGTACTCTATGTTTCCTGTACTGTAATATTTTGCCAACGTAATGGCATACTAATCATAGGCAAGGAAGCATAGATCTTAGATTTTTTTAAAAAATAACCAGAATTCTATTATTGATGGTGATGACCTAGAATGTTATAAGCACACTACAATCTCTACCTAATAATAAAGAGAATAGGATTTCTTCTTCCCGCACAAATTTTCGTCCGTCAGCCCCCCAGCACCGTCCGATCATGATCGAACGGCTCTGCCTGCGAACGCCCGAGCGTGAAACCCTATAATAGGAAAAAGACGTGATAAGCTCATCGTCCGATCCAAGTGCCCGTCATATCTCCCTAAAAACAATAATAGTATCCATTATTTTTAGTGGCGATGGCGTGATTGGAGATTCAAAGTCCAACCACTTGATCGAATTTTTAGCTCATCAGAAAGGGACCTCGCACCATCATGTGATTATCTATTCATGTTCCTGCATACCATAAAATTTAGATCGCACTAGGTGTGAAACGTGTGATGATTTTTAAAAACCAGGCAGTGTTGCAATCAGTTCAACAATAACGATGCAGTAAAATAAAACAAAATGTTACAGTATATATAAACAGTTGCATATTTTAAACCAACTGTTGCACCAAATGACAAAAAATGTTGCAGTAACCGACGGTTGCACCAAAACAAAACACATGCGCACTAATAGGAGCAATGCAACATTTGAGCGAAAGCAGTGAAACAATTGAATTAAAGCATTGTAACACT
The DNA here is from genome assembly GCA_036346415.1 of Raddia guianensis. NCBI lineage: Eukaryota > Viridiplantae > Streptophyta > Magnoliopsida > Poales > Poaceae > Raddia > Raddia guianensis. Next base: position 27,431,002 of record CM070543.1, on the reverse strand, counting down.
AAAAGTACCTGCTGCACAATTAAATGAGAGCATTGAAACATTTGAGCGAAAGGACTAGAATATTTAAATTAGAGCATTGTAACATCTAAAATTAGCTGTCACAACAATTGGGTTAGATCACTAAAACATTCGAGTGAAAACAGTAAAACATTTGAATTAGATCATTGCAACATTTTAAAAGTAGTTCTACAACCATTGAATTATAGCACTGAAACATTCGAGTGAAAGCACGTAAACATTTGAACTAGAGCATTGCAACATTTAAAAGTGACTGCTACAACAATTAAATTAGATCATTGTAACATTCGAATGAAAGCACTGAAATATTTTGAATTAGATTACTGCAACATTTGAAAAGTAGCCGCTACAACAATCGAATTAGACCACTAAAACATTTGGCAAAAATTACTACAACATTTGAATTAGAGTACTTGAACATCAAAAAAATATTGCCACGACATTTGAATGAAAGCACTGCAAACATTTGAATTAGAGCACCGAAACATTGAAAAATATATGTTGCAATATTTGAATTAGAGCACTGACACATTAAAAATAACTAATACAACATGTGAATTAGAGCACTGAAACATCGAAAAATAACTAATATAACACTTGAATTAGAACACTGCAACATTTAAATGAAAACACTGCAACAATTGAATAAAAACACTGCAACATTGTTGAGGGAAAGAAGAATATTTCCAAAAGACAAATAAGATGTTCTACAAGAGCAAACTACATGTTGTAGTACTCACATGTTTCAATAGGCATAACCAAATATTTCGGTAGGACAAAAAAAATGTTTCAGTGGAGCAAATCATTATTATTTTGGCAGGTGGAACCAAATGTTTCAACATGCAAAACCCAATGTTTTACCACGATAAACCCATGTCTTAAACATACCAGGTCATGTTCCAATTCAAAATGTTCGTTTTCTTCAACGTCTAGCCTCTTCCCCATCTCCTCCTCCTCCATCCATAATCCTTATCGATGACTAAACCATTGTCGTGCCCTCCTTATCGATGCTGATGAGGTTGGACGGCTATCCCCTACCAGGCACCGGCGTCAGTAACTTTGGTGAGCTCGGTATGGAGGGCGTAGGCAACTCTGGCGAGCCTAACATGGAGGGCCATAGTTGGATGAACTCACTAGTCCCCCCAAAATTGACGCCACATGGATGAGATCCAAAAAATATATTATTCAAATCAACGGTATTGAGGCATGGACAGGCTCATCAATACTCCCAAACAATGCCATGGATGAGGTCACCGACACTACCAAAACTAGTGCCATGGCCGAGCTTGTCGATGCTCCATGGCTAGAAGAGGGGAGGAGGGGGAGGACGAGGAGGAAGATGAGAGCTCCTAGAGTTGTTGGGGTAGGAGGAGGGGGAGAGGAGGAAGAGATTGAAACTGGAGAGAGTCATGTTTGCTTTAGGAAAGAGAAGAGAGGAGTGTCGACGGTTGAGATATCGATCTCAAATCGATTAAAGGTTCTTGAGAAGGGGAGATAGAAGACACGCCGAACAACACAAACAGCAACCAACGACGAACAGGGAGACAGGGGTTTTTATCCTGGTTCAGGCCTCTCGGGAGAGATAATAGCCCTACGTCCAGCCTTTCTTTATATCAAAGAGAATTACAAGGTGGAACTCGGCGAGACGAGCAGGTCTCGACGAGATTCTGGGTGTACAGGAGAGCAGATATGCGATCTAAGCTCCAATGCAATGATCTGGTGCCCCTCTAAACGTCGTAGGGGCTCTGTTTATATAGTGTTGATGAACCGACCTACCAAGGGATAATCGGGCCGGGCTAACTACGAGATCGTAACGAACTCAACGTGCCAAATACATCCCGAGATAGATAAGGTAAACTCCAATTCTTGGGGACCACGACTCCTATTCCAATCCGGGAAACCAACGTCCGGGTCTTCACGTAGCCGTGTAGAACTCTTGTTCGAGACGGACTCAAACACGATTCCTTGGCGTTCGCACCATGCCGGCCGAAGGCATTCGGCGGGATGCACATGGGCCTGATAGAACCTTCCAGGGAGCTAGGCCCTGGTAGGCTATTCGACTGGGCCGTCAGGGAATGGGCCATGGCAATGGGCCGTAATTTTATCCCCGACAGCTAGCCCCCGAGACTCAAATGGAAGGATTCACTAGAGTGGGGTTTTCCTCTTGAGACTCCAAGTCACGAAGAGGGAAATTTTTGCCGTCACGGAGACAAAAAACAAATGATCGAGTAGGTTACAGTCCTCCCGAACAAACCCGATCCACACCGAGCAACTCTGTTGCGTCGAACAGGAAAACACATCTGCCCGAGCAGAGCACCCAGCCCTCAGTGCAGACACTGGAAAAAATAGCCTTTGGCAGATTCCAACGGTAACTTACGCTACGTAGTGAAAACAGACGACCGTTTTTACCTAGCCGTTGCGGTAAAAACTAGCCGTTTTAGTAGCAAAAAACCGTTGCAGAGCTGCTCGTTTGGGACTACAAAAGCACCCAAGTCGCCCGCGGCTAGCCACTTCTGCTCTCACGCGTTTCCTTCCCAAGCCCTAATTCCAACCGCGCTCAGCACCAAAGAGCCAAATTCCACCCTCATTCTAGTTCGTCCGGCCCTGGAAACTGCTATGGCCTAGTTCGCGGGCACTAGCATGACCGAGGAGGACTTGAAGGTCTAGGAGGAGGAGGGCCACATCGGCGCCGGCGGTGGAGGTGCCGGGAGAAAAACTCCGGAACCGCTCGAGGACGAGTTCGTCAACTTCGAGCAGTTCGCATTGTTCGGGTTGAGGTCTCCCGAGAGCGACTTCGTGGAGGCCTTCTTCAATATCAGCGGATTGGAGGTGGCGAACCTCAATCCGAATTCGATCCTCGGATGGCGTCTTCGCACACCGTGCGAGGGCTACTGGGAGTTGATCCGTCGGTGGAATTTTTTTCTCCACTATTATCTGATGACGAGCAGCTCAGCCGCGCTTCGGCGCTTGGGTGCTACTACCTTAAGCTCCGGACCACTGCCGACGACGCGCCGTACCCTCGTCCACCACTGCTCGACTCATTGGGCGTGTAGTGGATGAGGTGGTTCTACACCAAGAGGAGCGACGACAGCATGCTCTTCTTCACCGGGAAGGCGCCGGCGAAGGGAACCGCAATGCCTCAGCCGGAGCTATCCGACGAGGACTGGTACTTGACGCGGAAGATCGCCTCCCTCGTGGGCCTCGGGCTCACGGGCAGGGAGATCATCCGCGACTTCACGGCGAACAGGATACGTCCGCTGCGGAGAAGACCCTACCCCTTCTACAAGATAGAAGGGTGGAAAGACATCACAAGGGAGAGCACGGGTAAGTACTGTCGACGGTTGGGATATTGACCCAAGTCAACTAAGGTTCTTCAAGAGGGAGATAGGAGACATGCCGAACAGAACGAACAACAACGAACAGGGAGACAGGGGTTTTTATCCTGGTTCAGGCCTCTCGAGAGAGATAATAGCCCTACGTCCAGCCTTTCTTATATCAAAGATGAATACAAGAGGTGGCTCGACGAAACGAACAAGTCTCAGCGAGATTATGTGTGTACAAGTGCGATAGCGTAATGATCTTGTCGATGGTTGAGATATCGATCTCAACCGTCGACAGTTGACGCCGTCCGTGGGGATACGCAGATCGAGCATGTCGAACTCCATCAGCGATCTGGAGATTCTCCACGAGAACTACGACTCGGAAAGGCGGGATGTTTCTTCCCGCCACTCGAATCGATCTTACCGACCTAGATCGATGTCCGTATCGAGACGAAGTTTCCGGATACACTCGGGAGATGGTCTCGTGTCGAGCTCCCATCATTGACGATGAATCTGGAGTGATGATCTTTCTGTTGGTTTAGATCTATCGATTCCAAGGCTATGTCGGGTTGATTCCTCCGTGGCGACCACGTTGATGACACCGTCTAAGCGGCAAACGCATAGCCATCAGCGTCATCAACATGGTTGGTCGCGGGGACCTCGGGGATCTGCGCACGGTCACGGCGGCCGAAGAGATCGGCGGGTCAATTCCGCTCGACACCAAGATGGAGCCGCTGTCCGCTTTCGCGAGCAAGATATTGTTTGCCGCACCTTTGACGAATCCATCGACCAAACCTTGGCGCAGATCCGCGATCAGCATAAGCGTCGGCAACGCGATCGACCTCGCGCACCTCGCCAAGACCCGGCGAAGTTCACCTGCCGGGCGGAATCCCAGCGTGCCCTGACTCAATCGGGCAAGACGCGGATGCCTCGAGGATCCGGGACCAATTGGCGAGCGGAACGGCTCCGAGCCTGGCGACCGAATCGATCCGCTCACCAAGACAATCTCGTCCATGTGGGCGAACGGCAGCTACTCACCTTGAAAGCGGCGAGGGCCTTAAGTCTATAGGTGAAGCTTCATGCGGGCGACAAGGCGAGCTTTGTCCGGGTGGATTCGGATAGCGGCGATCCGATCGATTGCGTGACCGCCATCACCGTCGGAGATCACGTCCCACGAGCAAAATTGCTCGTGGTCGCCGCCACTCACAAGTCCCCGTAGTCATCACGACCACGAGGGCAGCGTGTCTGCGACGATCACGGACGATCCCCTCGCGAGGAGCGCGTTGTCGCGACCACGAGGAAGGAGCGTGGGGGCTTATCACGAAGAGAGTTCCTCCAAGCGGAAACCTCCCGCTCAGCTAGAGTTCCCCCGACCAACAGGACCAACGTCTTCTCAAAGCTAGGTTCTGCCGGGGAAGGTGGCCGGTCTTACGCCTTGGGCTGCAGGGCTTGCTTTGACGAGCTTCGCTCTGTTCGGTGGCCCTCAAAGTTCAAACCCAGACACATGGAGAGGTACAATGGGACCCAAAACCCAGAGGAGTTCCTTTCCATCTACGCAACGGCCATCATGGCGGCCGGGGGTGATGAGCTTGTCATGGCTATTTACCTCCCGACTGTCCTTGAGGGCGCTGCTCGGACGTGGTTGTTCAATCAGCAAGAAGGTTCCATCAGCTCTTGGAACCAGGCTTTGTGACGCCTCGATTGCCAATTTTCGAGGCATTACGTCGTTCTGAGCAAGGAGGATGATCGGCGCGGATGATCCAGATGAGCGGGGACGTGGCGTGTTCTCCGCTCAACCATCGCGGATCACACCTGGTCGATTTTGAGTCGCTAGCCAACTCGATCAAGCAGATTCGATTTGGCGTCGGGCACAACAAGGAGCGACTTCATGATTTACCCGAGTTCGGACCCCTCGCGGGTAATAGTCCTACTCTGCTGAGCCTTAGCTCTTTTCTCGATTGTGGTTGAATGGGAATGTGTTTACTGAGTGTTTGAATGCACGAATGCTCCTCTCTCCTCCTCCTCTCTCTCCTCTCCTTTTATACAAGCTTTGGGTGGCGGAGAGCCCAGGGGTAAGCGATCTGATGCTCTCGGACACCGACAAGACACGACAGAAGAGGCAGCGTGCCTTGCCACGCCAGCTTGCGCCGCCCTCGCGTGCCATGAAGTGGCCTCGACCCGCAAATCCTGCCGGTGAGTGCGCGGGTGGGGCCTACTGCGCCTCCTAACAGGCGGCCTCCTTAAGCAAACCTTCTCTCTGCGGTCAATTCTTACTGCGCCCAGTGGCAATGCCGGGCCGGCAAAGGGTCAGCATGGCGGTAATCATTTCTTCCATCTATCCGCTGCGTGATGTCTCATTCGTCGCTGCGCTCGTCCTTTGATGATGGGGAGCCGTCCGAAGACTCATACGCAATGCTCCTACGCTGCTGGCCCGCTTAGCGCCGGAGGCCCTCGCTGATCTCCGGAGGGCTGCGCCCTTTTACCGCTGGCAGCGTGGGGCCCTCGCCTCAGCCGTCGGAGGGCTCGCCTCGCCACGCGCTTTGGCGCGTGGGGCCCTCGCCTCGCCAGAGGGGCTGCGCCCACGCACCCGCTTTGGCGTGGGGCCCTCTTCAGCCTCTGAGGGGCTCGCCCACGCCATGTTGAGGCCTTGCTGCCCACTTTGGCGTGGGACCCCTTCCAGCCTTCGAGGGGCTCGCCACGCGTGGGGCCTTGCTCACCCGCTTTGTGACGTGGGCCTCACCGCCTTCTGAGGGGCTCGCCACGCCACGGGCCTTGCTCGCCACTTTGGCGCGTGGGGCCCTCCTAGCCTTCTGAGGGGCTCTCGCCCATGTGCTGGGGCCTTGCTTTCGCCTTTGGCGCGTGGGGCCCTCTCGACCTTCCTAGGGCTCTTTGTACCACGGTATTTATTACAAGCGACAAGAATCCCCCGGGTCCACCATGATCTGCGAACCGTCGGCGGATACTTTTCCGTTTCTTGTGCGGCGGAGGCGAATCGTGGTGGGCCCACCACCGCGGCGTGCCGTCGCTGATTCTCCACTGCCACGATCTTCCTTGGGAACTCGCTGCTTTTCGCGAAACCAAAAGAAGCAATGATGGCGCCCGCGTAGCAGCGCGAGAATCAAACCGTCGCTTCGCGCCCATGCCTATAAATACTGCTCTCAGCGCGGCCAATCCTTCCTGCGCTAAGTCTTCAAAGGCATCATCCCTTTGCCTTCTTCGGCTACTGACCTCCTGCCATTCGCCACCAAGCCTTTCGCCACCGCTTACCGCCAATTTTTCATGGCTCCCCAGCGACAGAAGGCGCCCTTGAGACGCCGCACCACCTTCGGAGGCTGTTGTGCACGCTTCCACCGTCGATGAGGATCGGTGGCGCGGCTTCAGTCTTCGTGCCCGATCATGCCCTGGCGGTTCCTGTAAGCACCATCATCAGGAGTCCTCGCCTTGGGAGATCGTGACCTTCTCTGGCGTCTTTGCGGGCCTTGTCCCCCGTACTCCAATTCTTCTTGGAGGTGCTGCGCCCTACGGGATCGGTAGCGCGCTTCCCCAACTTCGATCATGGCCTGGTCATCTTCGCCCGCCTCTGCGAGATGTTCGTGGGGCGATGCCAAACCTCCGCTCTGGCGTCGACTCTTCATCACTGCTGCGGGCTCGCGCTCGGCGGTTGGGAGTTGCTGCTTCGCGCTCGCCGCCGCCTTTATCCTGCCCGGTCAAGTCCAAGCTGGAAGGCCTTGCACCGGCGATGGCGTCAGACGTGGAGGACTCCGGGCCGCGGCGATCTTGTTCTTCCAGCGATCCGCGGAGCCAGCCATCTGCCGACCGGGGCCCGACCGACGATCTAGCGAGTCTGGAGGCGATGGCGGCGCGCGATGCCGAGCTCGCCGCCGAGCTCACCGGAACCGCGTGGTGGCGGAGTGCTCGGTGGATCTCCGCACGGGCAGCTCTTGGCGGTAGCGTCTGATCCCATGACGAGCTCTGCGCTCGAGGCTGGATCTCTTCAGGCCGAGCAGCTCTTCGCCCGCGGCGCAAATCCCAGTCCCCGACGAGCTCCGTGCTCGAAATGGGATCTCCCGGGGCAGCTCTTCGCCGGGCGTCCGTCTGATCCCGGCGAGCTCTGCGCTCGAGGTGGATCTCTTGCGGAGCAGCTCTTCGCCCGGCGCCAAGTCTGGTCCCATGACGAGCTCCGTGCTCGGTGGATCTCTGCCTGGGCAGCTCTTCGCGTGTCTGTCCCCTTGAAGCTCGTGTAGGGGTGGATCACTTCATGGCGCTCTTCGCCAGGCGTCGTCTGATCGTGACAGCTCGTGCTCGAGTGGATCAAAATTCCTTCGGATCAGTTTGTTTACTGGCGGTGGATGGCGGAGAGTGACCAGTGGCGGAACATCGACCAGCCGTAAGTTCCTCGTGTAGGTCGCCGTTCCCTAACCAGCGCCTCAAATTCGCGCCTTAGTTCGTCCAAGTCTCTCGGTACGCCATGTAAAGTTCAACCCATGGTGAATGCTCGCGGCCCTGCGTCCTCCTCGCCTTGTCTTCTCGGACTACTCTTTCTCTCTGAGTATCACTTGATGGTACCCGGTCTTCGAACTCTTGGCTCCGCGATCTTAAGGTTTTCCACTGTATCTAGCTTCAACAAGTTCCTAAACTTCGGGGTTGCGTAACGGCATCGGCCTCATGGCTAAGCTTTTTCTCGTAAGCCCTCATGGCGGAGAGCACCCGCTCACGGCACAACCATGGCAAAGCCTTTGCTCGTAAGCCCTCATGGCGGAAGCACTTTCCTTGTTAGGTTACCTTGAATCGCCTAACTATTATGGCGAGATCACAGCAGTCGTCGGGATCTGGGTGTCGCTCGACTCTCTACATACGTGCTTGAAGTCGCAGTTCAGGTCTTCATGCATCGTCCGTCTGGGGGCTAGGTCGCTCTTTCTCTGTACTGTTGAGTTCGCAATCTCGAGTCCTCGGCGGTACTGGCAGAAATGGGAAGTTAGGCTAAGCGTTCTACGGTTTTCTTAAAACTTTCTGCGGCATTAGCCTTGCTCTTAGTTCTGTTCGTCCTTGTCTTTGCTCTTTTTTGCGAGAAAAATTTGCTTTCGGTGAACTCGCTTTCTGATTCAAGCGCTGCTTGGCGGTCTTGGTACTTTCGGCTGACTCCTCGGGCCCCTCTCCTCGTCGATTGGGACTTGAACTGAATTTGGCAACCGATGCGTTTTGAGTTTCCAAAACCTCGTTGGTCTTCGCTCCCAGCGCTCCGCGTCTGAGCATGTCTTTTATCTGACGACTTTGTCGGCTCAATTAGCAAAGCGGTGCACCACGAATGGAGTTACGCCCGTGGCCGATTCTCGCCATAGCGGGCACTCTGGCCTGTTCCGCCCGCAAGCGGCCCTGCTTGCTACGCAGGTCCATGTCCGGATAAGATTGCATCTCGCCGTCTTACTGCGGCTAAGGTCGATCGCCTTCACGGTTGGCGGTCTTAGCCTGTGAAATTGCCTTAACGCCGTCTTTTTTATCCACCTTTCGTCCTTCCTTGGTGATCCGGGAGCAATGCACATGTGAGTCCTGCCCCGTGGCCGATTCTCATGTAGCGGGCACTCTGGCGTCGGTTCGCGTTGCGCGGTGACACTACGCTATCAAGGGCGTGCAGGAAAAAATTATGTCTTGTGCGGGTAGGTATCTTTGCGTGTTTTCTAAAACTTCGCTTTGCTCTTCTTAGAGCTGTTCTTGCTCTCTTTTTCCCCTTGGCTTGTTTCTTGTTTATCTTTTGCGAAATACGAGCAGGAGCGTCGGACTCCGGTGATGGTCGTGGCGAGTTCGAACTTCCCGTAGATGTCATCCTCTCTTCTCGACGCGCTCACGCATGCGGGGTGGTCACTTCACCCGCGTATGATTTCTTGCCTTTGCGATCTTGACCTTCCGGTTCGGCTAAGTCAAAAAATGCGCCCTGCGAGTCCATCGCGTAAGCGTTCTCGCCATAGCGGGCAAGCCATCGTCGGCCGATTCTCATGCGGCGAGGCACTCAGCGTCGGTTCGCACTTGCCAAGACAAGCGCTGCTTATGCATAAAGAATACGTCATGAGTAGCGTTGATCTCTACGTTCTCTTGCGGCTCTGCTGCGTCGGGTTGTGATTCACCTCGCCTTGGCGGTTCTTCGCCGGAGCCATATCTGGTCCCCATGACGAGCTCGCGTGCTCGGGGGCTGAATCACTCGCGCAGGCGAGTTCTTCGCCCGGAGCGAGCTCCATCAGATGCGTCTTCGCTGGTCGCGCTTTTGGTTCCTTTACGAGCTCCGTGCTTAGGGACTAGATCTCCCCTTGGTTTCGCCGGCAGCTCTCGCTCTGGGGCAGGTCACCTTTCCCATTCGTATGCATTATGCGCTCCTGCACGATCTCGTTTGGGCGCATCGCGCCATTTCCAGAGCATAACATTAAGCTCGAGCGCAATTTCTATTTCCTCGGGCAAGCTCTGGCCGAGGTGGTTCCTATCTTTTCCTAGGCATCTGAATGCTGGATCTGTGGCTCTGAGTCGTCTCGCGACTTGCTATGTTCATTCTCCGGAAGATCTGATCTTATCGGATGCGGTGATGCGCTCTTCGCTACCAAATCAATCCCTCCTTGATGCGTTCAGCCTCAAGGAGATGATTCACTCACTTCTTCGATTTACGTATCGAAATGGTACTGCTCGGGACAGATGTCATTCCTGTTAAGCGTATGAGTTGCTTGGCCCAAGGCGAGTTTTGTTCGGTCGAACCGACTTGTTCGGTTGAGCGTAACTGTTGATGCGCTGTTCTGCGTCTTTGTAGCAGGAAAAATACCCTCTTCGTGACTTAGAGTCTCAAGAGAAGACCCACTCTAGTGAGTCCTTCCACTTGAGTCTCGGGGGCTAATTGTCGAGATTAGATCACGGCCCATTGCCATAGCCCGCTCACTGACGGCCCAATCGAACGACCTACCGGGCCCGGCTCACGGAAGGTTCTAGAGCCATGTGCATCTGCGAACAGCTTCATTTGTGCAGTGCGTAACCTAAGATTCTGTTTGAGTCGACTCGAAACGAGTTACGCTACGTGAAGCCGGGCGTGGTTTCGGATTGGATTAGGAGTCGTGATCCCCAAGACTAGGGTATGCCTTATCTACCTCGGGATATATTTGGCATGTGCGAGTTAGATTCACGATCTCGTGAATTAGCGGCGGTATTCCCTCGGTAGGTCGGTTTACTCTGTACTATATAAATAGGGCCCTACGGCATGTAGAACGCGAGCCCTTACATATTGCCTCCGGCACTTGATCTTCGCATTATCGCGCTGTACACCATAATCTCGCTGAGACTTGTTAAGTCTCGTGAACCCTCTTATTCATCTCGATATATAAGAAAGTGGGCGTGGGGCTATGATCTCTCCAAGAGGCTGAACCGGGATAAAACTCTCATCTCCTGTTATTTGTTGTTCGTGGTTGTTGGCGTGTCTCCTATCTCAATCTTAAAGAATCTTAGCGACTTGAGATCGATATCTCAACCGTCGTAGAACTCTTGTTGAGTCGGACTCAAACCACGAATCCTAAGCGATTCTGCCGTGCGGCCGAGGAGCTGTTCGGCGGGATGCATATGGGCACGATAGAACCTTCAAGGAGATGGGCCTGGTAGAGGCATTCGATTGGGCGTCGAGTGGGCCATGGTAATGGGCCGTGATTTTATCTCCGGCGGCTAGCCTCGAGAGACTCAAATGGAAGGACTCACTAGGCGGGGTCTTCCTCTTGAGACTCCAAGTCCGCGAAGAGGAAATTTTCTTTGCTACAAGGGCGTGCAACAAGCGGTAAAGCGAGTTATTGTACTCCGAGCGGGACTTGTCGGGACCGAAACAGAACCGTCGATGCGAACAACTCTGTTGCATCGAACAAGGAATCACATCTGCGGACGAGCATTGAGCCTTATTGTGAATCTTGGAGAAAATAGCCGTTAGCCAGACTCAACGGTAATTTCTGTCATTGCTTGATGAAAGCGAACGACCGTTTTACCTAGCCGTTCTGATAAAAACTAGCCGTTTTGTGGCAAACCGTTCTTGAGCTGCTCGTTTAGGCCTATAAAAGCACCCAAGCCGTCATGCCAGACCACTTCTGCTCTCGCCTTTCCTCTCCTAAGCAATTCAGCAGTGCCCAACATCAACGGCCAAACTCCAGGAGAACTTGCTCGTCCAACCACAGGGATTGCTATGGCCAAATTCCTAGCCACTAAGCTTGACCGAGGAGGACACAGAAGGCTTGGGAGGAGGAGGGCCACATCGGCGCCGGTAGGCTGGAAGTGCCGGGGAGGAGAAACTCGAAGCATTTGGAGGGAGAGTTAAATCGACTTGAGCGATTCGCCTTATTGGGTTGAGAATCTCAGCGACCGTCGAGCCTTCTTAAACATCGTGGATTGGGTAACAAACCTCAATCCGAACTCCATCCTCCATATGGCGCTTTTACTGTCTGCGAAGGCTATCTGAGCGATGACCGCCCGGTGGATTTGTTCCTCCATTACTACGGTAGCGAGCAGCTCATTCGCAACAGGTGCTACTACCTCAAGCTCGAAGACAGCTGCCGACGCGCCCGTACCCTCGGCCACATTTTCGACTTCGATGGGCGTATGGTGGTCGGTGGTTCTCTGACAAGCGGGCAATGACGACAAGCTCTTCTTCAAGAAAGCCCGTGAAGGTACCCCAATGCAGCGGCGGAGATGTCGCCCAGCGGTTGGTTGACAAGGAAGATCGCCTCCCTCGTGAGCCCGGGCTCCGGGCGAAGATCATCCGGGACCTACAATGACGAGATCATCGGCTGCGGAGAAGACCTATCCCTTCTACAAGATAGAGGATGGGAAAGACATTACCGAGGAAACGCGGGTAAGTGCCTTTAAGACTCAACCTTTACTTGTCGTCTTCATCCGAGCGAAATAACAATCCCTACATTGGGTAGAAAAACCAGCGGCGCATTGGTGGCCGGCAGATCGGCGCCATCTTTGAAGGCAACTAGGAAAAGCGGTGAGGTCACCGGCGGGTTAGCCTACACTGTCGCATGAAATAATAACGTTAGCGACCGAGGTAAGGTCTTGAATCCTCGTTTGTGTCGCTGGACTTTTTGTTGCAAATGCTAACACTTTACTTTCGAATCTGCAGGAGGACGGTGATCCTCGGAAGGATCGTGGAAGAACTCTGGGTCGAAGAAAGAAGAAGCGAAGAAGGGCAAGGCCAAGGTGGCCACAAAGTCCAAGGTGGCGGCGAGCCTCGCGGGCTTCGCCCGACATGCGCGCCAACCATCGAAGAGACCACCAGCGGCAGACCCAGAGACAGACCAAGCAGGCAGCGGTCGGCCTAAGCGGGAAGAGACCAAGTCCTTCCCTCCTCCATGAGCAAAGCGACGAAGAGGTAAAGAATATGACCCTTTGGCTTAGGCGTTACGCAGGGCTCACCAGACCATATAGCGCGACTCTGCGGTCATGCAGAGCAAAGGAGGCTCGAGGAAGAAGTCAGCGCAGGAAAAACTTCTTCGCTGCAGAAAGTGCTCAGCTCAGCGGGAGCTGAGTTCATCGCCCATGAACACCAGGGGTCAAAGCGAGCAGGCGCTAAGAGCCCCAGGAAGAGGCGGAAAGTTTGAAAGAAGATCAAGATCGAGGCCTTGGCGGTATGTAATAATGAATCTCTGTGACCTTACCGCTTCGGACCGTGTTGGGCTTCACCTTCTTAATCATCGGCTATCCGGAGGCGCCACAGACGGCGTCGAGGCGGCCTTCGGCGTCGTTGCTCCCGACACCTACGGTGCATCAGAGCGATGGTGGCCGACCTCAAGACGGTGGCGGCGTGGAGCTGCTCCGTCAAGCTCAAGCGACAGCTCGCAGCGCTCAAAGCGGCGATTGAGAAATGGAAGCAGAAAAAGCGGCGCCGCAGACGGCGAGGCCAGCAGTAGCTCATAAGCTGCCGGGTTGGACCGAGCAAGCGGTCGCCGGGCACTCCGTCGCGACGATCATCCCTAAGCGGCGAGCGATCGTGACGGGCGAAGTTCCGCCGCCGAGTACAAGAAAGACCGCGGGCGGCACAAGTTGCTGCGGTGGAAACCGATTGTCGTCGGGAGGCGGCACCAACCTTGCGGCGACGCCTTGAAGGAGGAGAAAGCGAGGCAGGGGGGAAAGTGCCGCCCGTCGCCCCTGCTCGGCGAAAGCGCTCGAAGAAGAACCTGAAGGCGGCGTCAAAACAGATCTCACTCCGGCCGCAGGAGAGATTCGTGATGCATGGTCTCGAAGATCGCGCTGCGGCGAAGCTGGCTGTCGGCAACAAATGCGCCAGAGACCAAACCTAGTTCAGTTGGTGTATCACCGCCATGGTGACTTATTCTTCCTCGGTCTTCAAGGACACCATGGAGAGCTCGAGGGCGTCACCATCGGCGGGCGCCCGTGCGTGTCTCAAGGCACCTCGGGACGAGGAGTGCGAGGTGGGAGCCCTGCACTAGCCCAAGGAAGCCATTTGAGCAAAAGCGAAAGCTCAGCCGAGCTAACCCGAGAGGCGTTCTCAGAGCTCTCCTAAAAAGAAGCCGAGGAGCTTATATAGGCGAAACAAAGCGAGCACAGGAAAGAAGAAGCCGGGCCGCAGAGTGGCTCGAAGAGACTCGCCAGCAGCGTCCCATTGGCGGAAGGCGCTTGCGGGGCGTCAAAGCTCAAGGCCCACTTGCCAAGAAGAAGCGACATCCAGCGGGACTCGGTGAAAATCTCAACCTGTGGGCTTCACGAGAAGATCGAGGAGATGCAGGATGGTGGTGAGGCGATCACCGCGGAAGCGAGGTCAAGGAGGTGGACGAGCAGCTCAAGACCGTCGGCGGCGAGCTAGTCGAGCAAGGCTCGACCAAGTCAGCGCCGGAACCGAAGAGAAGTCGAGCCATCGGCGAGAAATCTGCGGCACAAGCCAAGGAACAAGGAGAATCGAGCGCCTCCAGTGAAGCGAAGGAATCAAGGCTCAAAGCGAAATCGTCATAAGTTAAGTCGAGTGAAAGAGCGCTTGCTCTAAGTAGCACCCTGTTTGTAACCCAAAGGGACTTATGTACCTACACTTCGATTAATGCAAACTTACCTTTTCACGCAAAAAAGCGCAAAAGACAAACGGCGAGGAAACTAAGAGCGAGGGCCTGGCGCTAGAAAGTTTGAAAAAACGGTATACCTTAGCCTAACTCGGCACCCGTTGTCGCGGCGGTTCGAGAACTGAGTTTGCGAACTTCGAGCAGGTGCGAGAGAAAAACAACACCTAGCCCCGATGCAGACGATGCTCGAAGACCTAAGATTGCGAATTCGAGCATGCGGCGTAGAGATAAGCGACACGATACCTGTTAGACTCGTCCTGTTTGCTCGTTAACGTAAGTTAGAGCAATTCAAGGTGTCGAGTAAAGAAAGTGCCTGCGCGGAGAACTTCGAGGCGGGCTTTGCCATGTGGTTGTGCCGTGGCGGTGAGTGCCACCTCTGCAGCGGACTTCGAAACACTTAGCGTGGTGGATGTCGTTTCGCAACCGAGTATAGGAACTTGTTGAAGCGGGATACGGCGAGGAAAATCTTTAAGATTGCGGAGCCAAGTGTTACGCAAGGTCAGGCCATCAAGTGTTACGGAGAGAGAGGTAGTCTTGACAAGGCAGTGAGGTGAAAGGGGCGAAGTGAAGATTTCACTATGAATGGATTTAACTTTACATGGGCAAGCAGGACTTGGGCGAACAAAGACATGAAATTTCACGGCGAAGCTAAGCAAGCGAGAAAGACCTACACAAAGAACTTACGAAGGTGATGCGATGTTCCAAGTCTTTGGTCGGCTCTCTCCTCCATGCAGGCGAGCGGCCCGGGCGGCGTGGAAGCGGCCAGTGACGGACCCTCCCAGCAGAGTTAACTTATTGGCATTGGAGGTTGGACCACGGCGCGAGCAGTCGCCCGCCTTCAAAGCCCTTGGTCGAACCGTTTGGCGGCGTGCTGCGAAGATCTTGCGATAGCGCGCCATTCGGACTTGTTCCGATCGTGTGTGCCTTGAGAGGTCGAGATCGGTAGTACTCTTTTCGTCGTCAACCAAGTTGACCGAGCTCGTCTTGAAGCGAACCGAGTACTATTTCGGCGAGCGAGGATGACCTGCGCCGTAGACCAATGGAAAGAGTTTCCCGGTTGCGGTAGCCGTAGTCTGAAGCGCGGAGGCCGGAAGAACCCGTCAACGAGGCTTTGTTGTGCTTTCGCGGAGTGCGCGAACCGCGCCGTTGATACGGACAATCTGTCCGTTAGCTTCGCTCGGCTGCTCCATTGCTCTGTGGATGTGTCACGATGACGGAACCTTAGTGCCAATTGTTAAGTAGTATTCTGGAATAGCTAAACCGAGGCGGGTGCAGTTATCCGTGATCGACTTATGGGGATCCCAGCGCGTGACCACGTTGCTTTTGAAAAAAGCGCCTGAGCCGTTTTGGCGTGAAGAGGCGACCGGAGCTCGCCTCGATCCACTTTGTAAAGTGTCGATGGCGGCGAACGTGTGTAGCCCTTGTACCCCTTAGGGAATGGGCGAGCAGATCCAGACCCCATGTGGAGAAAGGCCAAGATGGAGGGATCGTTTGGAGCTCTTGGGCGAATTATGTATTCAGGCGTGAAATTGGCAAGCTTTACTTTGTGATGATCTCCGGGCATCTTATGTGATTTGGCGATAATAGCCCATGCGAAATGCTTTGCCGACGAGTTGGAAGGAGTCGTGGTTGCCACGAGCACCTCGTGTATATCCATAGAAGAATACACTCTGCGAGATGCACTTGGAGAGGACTCGAAACACCTCGGCGGTAAGGATGCCGTCCATAATTGGTATGAACTATGCGCCTTATAAGCGAGGCAGCTCGGCCGATGCGTCGGCGAGGTCCCATCGCAGGTACCGAACAAATGGCGTTGTCGATCCGCGACTGCTACGGCAGACAGCACCACTGTCTCGGTTGCCTCGTCCGGAGGCGTGATTGAGGGCTCGTAAAGGTGCTCGATGAGCACCCTGCGGGCGAGGTTCGTGAGATCCATACTTAGAAAGCTGGTCGGCTAAAGTTGTCTTTCACAGGCACGAAGAGCACCTCGAAAAATCGAAAGTGCGCTCAACTTCCTCCGGCCGGTACCGCGCCATTGAGTCATCGCGACGATACTCCTTGTTGACTGGTTGATGACCAGCTGTGAATCTCCTTCACGGTCGGCCCGTTGGACGCCCGGCGACTTGCAGCTCTTAGTCCCTTGAGGAGGCCTCGTACTCATGGCGTTGTTGAGTCGCCCGCGAAGTGTAGGCTGGATAGAATCTTTGAGTTGCTCTCCTTGGGGAGAGATGAACAAAACCAGCCCGGGGTTTCGGTCGCGAGCCATCAAAAACATGATCCAAGAGGGTTCATCGGGTTGTTCGGGGCTTCACAGGATTTGGGCGGGCAAGTCCATTCGGCGACAAAAGTCGGCGGGACACAGGATTTGATAGCCGTTCGACGGTGAGCGAGAATGTCGAAGTCTGCTAATTCCATTGCCCACAGCTATTCTTGGCTTCCTTGTTCCTTAGGATTTCTCAAGAGGAACTTGGTGGGACGGTGTTTGATCTTTGAAATAATGGCGAAGTTTCAGGAGGACATGAGCAAAATGTAGAGCAACCGGACCTCGAGTGCGCTCCTTTGATCCGTGAAGCACCTCGCTCACGTAATAAATTGGCCGTTGGATGTCTTTCCTTTCCACGTCAAGACGCTCACTTCTGCTTTGGCACGACGAGTAGAAACAAAAATGCTTTCGCAAGTAGCGAGGAGTAGTCAAAACAGTTGGGTTGGACAGGTATTGCTTTAGATGTTGGAAAGATCGATCGGTCTCTTCCGTCCATTCGAAACCATTGTGCTTGGGAGCCTTAAGAAGGAGCAGCCAGCGTTACATACGATGGGAGATAAATCTGCTCAAGACTATCCGTCCGGTGAGACTCTGGACTTCCTTAGATGGTCGAACTGCATATTTTCAATGGCCTTGATTTTTTAAGGTTGGCGAAATTCGCGAACCAATTACATAACCGAGCAACATTCGGATCGAACACAAAGGTACATTTCTCTGGATTTAACTTTATTCGATGCTGTTGAGATTTTGAAAAGTCTCGGCGAGTCTTTTACATGATCGGAGCAAGCTTGCTCTTTACAACTATGTCATCAACATAGACCTCCATTTCTTCCAGTTGTCTTTGGGAAAGTTTTCTCCATCAGCGGTGGAGCGAACACCGACATTCTTGTGAGACCAAAAGATATGGTCGTGTGAGAAAGTGCGAAAAGGGTGATGAAAGCGATCTTCTCTTCATCCTCGGAGGAGATGCTTATTTGGTGGTAACTGGTAAGCATCAAAAACTCAAAATTTGGGCATCCGCGATCCGTCGACCGGTGGTCTATCGGCGTGAAATTGTCCTTAGGACAAGCGGCGTTCAGATCGTGTGATCGACACATCCTCCGGCCGCCTTTCTTCTTTACAATGGCGGGGTTGGCGGCCACTCGGTATGGTCAACCTCGCGGATGAAAACGGCGTGACGCCAAGCGATCCTTGATGATCCTGTTTGAAGTCCGAGAAGCGGCAAGCTTCGTGACGAGCTTTGTCGGCCGGACGGCGGTTTATGCTCGATAACCTCGCGGGACTCGGGCATATCGAGGCGTCTCGAGCAAAACCGTCTGCGTTAGCTGGAGGAAGGCAATGAGCTCGCTTTCCTATTCGCGGTCAAATTGGCCCCAGATGAAGCTATCTTGGAGAATCATCCAAAACGGCGGAACCATAGTCTCTCCCTGGTGAAAGGAGACCACAGGCGTCTGGACTTAATCTGCGGGCGTCGGGACCTCGCGGTGGAAGCTGGTGCGACAAGGGCAAGGGGCGCTCGTCGCAATCTAGGCGACTTTATAATTGCCCTTGGCCGTGATCCGCCGTTGGGATCCGGTATCTTCCGCAATAGTAGCGTGGTGGGACCTGACCATAAACTTACCAAGTGATGGCGGCCCAAGATGCGTTGTGCTGAGATGGAAAATCGACCACGTCGAGCGTGATCAACTCTGTCCGGAAGTTGCTTGGGTACCAAAGGTATGAGCGAGAACAATACTTTGATAATTGAAACGGCTTCCCGAGACGATGCGTAGAAAGGCATCGCGACCTCTTTAAGTTTGGAGGCGAGGAATCGCATCTCGTCCAAGACCTTAGCGAAGAAACAAGTCCAAAAGCTCCGTCGTCTCTGAGCACCACGGCCAACTCTGCGCATTCTTGATGGTGGGCGACCACGATGAACCTCGTGGCTTGGTCATCGGTGGGGCAATCCTCTGAGAGAAGGAGATAGAAACCTCTGTCCACTTCATTGATTGAGATGAGGCTTGCCCTTTCAGTTGTGGACCTCTCGGCGGCTTGCGAATTTGCGTCGAGCTCATGAAACGCCCGAAGATGCGGCGATATAGTTCCGGGCTCTGATATTCATCGTCATCGATCACCATCATCGGTTTGGCGCTTGCCTATGCATCACCTTTGAGCGGGGTGGGCATTGGGCCCTTGCCGTTGTAGAAATCTTGAGCTTTGCGGCCCGAGTTATGCGGCGTGTATCATGCCCGTGGTCTTTGGTGGTACTTGCAATATCGGTGTTGGGACCTTTCTTGCCTTGATTGCCTCTGGCGGGCTTCTTGCCTTTAGAGTTATTATTGGGCTTTTACGCGTCTTTGGGAGGCGTGCGATCTATACCGGCGGCGGTATTGTTACGCATCGCCCTTCTCTATTACGGGACTTCTGTCACGGGATTCTTCTTAGTCTTCTTCTTCTCCTCTACACGGGTTAGGCGGGCAGCTTGCTTGTCGAACGCCTTCTTGTATTGAACACGCTTTGCGCATTGGCGTAGCGATCATCCGCATGAGCAGGTGGTTGGCGGTCAGGTCTCATTGATCTCGAGATCTGGGTGGCCGATTCGTCGCGGACTCCGTTTTTAAGCGGACCAGCGATTCATCGAGATGTTGGGATCGTGTTGCGAGATCTTGATGAAGCAGCTTCATGAAGTTGCGGTCTTCCGTTCATCTGGATCATCTGGTGCAGATCATCCTCCTTGCCAGGCCGCGTAACAGCTACGGAAGTTAGTCGAGGCGTCACAAAGTTGGTTACAAGGAGATGGAACATTCTGGCGATTGAGCGACCATGTCAGGCGGCACCCTCAGGGCGGTCGGAGGTAATTAGCCATAACTCGTCACCCCGACGCCATGATGGCCGTTGCGTGATGGAAAAATTCCTCACGGGTTTGAGTCCCATTGTACCTCTCCATGTGTCGGGTTTAAACTTGGAGGGCCACGAGCGCGATGCTCGTCGGAGAAAACCCGAGCCCAGGCATAAGCCGGCCACCTAGCTGAAAAGGCGTTAGTCTGTTGGTCGAGGAACTCTTGCGGGCGGGAGGTCTCGCGGAGGAACTCTCTCGCGACAAGCCTCCGCTCCTTCCTCGTGGTCGCGACAACGCGTTCCTCACGAGGATCTTCGTGATCGCCAGCGCGCGCTTGCCTGTGGTCGCGATGACTCACGGGGACTTAGCGGCGGCGGCGACCACGGGCGGCTTGCTGGTGGATAGTGATCTGGCGGTGGCGGTGGTCAGCGCGATCGTCGGATCGTTCGCTGTCGAATCCACGGACAGACTCGGCGTCTTGTCGGATGATGCTTCACCTATAGACTTAAGGCCCTCGACCAATTTCTCAAGGTGAGTAGCCTTGCATCGCCACGAGGGCGAGATTGTCTGGTGGCGGATCGATTCTGGTTGCGGGGCTGGGCCGTTCCGACTTCTGCTCGGGGCTCGGGATTCGAGACATCCAGCGTCTTGCGGCGGGAGTTTGGACCTTGAGTTCACTGGCGAAATGAACTTCTGGGGAGTCTTGGCGTGAGTCTTGCGGCGCGTTCGTCGATGGCGTTCTTATTGGTTGCGTATCTCGCGAGTTTGGTTGATGGACTCGTCAAAGTCCGGCGAACAACATCTTGCTCGCGGCGACTAATGCGACCTCATCACGGATGCGGCGAATCGATCTGCTCGATCTCCCGAACCACGGGACCAGCGCGAGTTCGAAGTCCTGCGCCGGTCATGTTGACGATCACGGTGGCGTCACGATTGCGGCTGAAGCGGTGTCATCAACGTATGCATGCAGGAAGAATCGGCCGACATAGCCACGGAATCCGATAGATCTAAACCGCGTAAAGATCGTCGGTTGTTCGTATTCATCGTCAATAGCCAGAGCTTGACTGAGACCATCTCGGGCATATCCGAAACTTACATCCGAACAGGACGCCGATCTAGGTCGGAAAGATCGATCCGTGGCGAGGAAAAGCGTCGCGCCGCCGAGTCATAGTACTGGGGAGAATCTCCTATCGATGGAGTTTGACATATTCGTCTGCGTGTCGCGGGCGGCGCCAGCGTCGACGGTTGAGATAACGATCTCAAGTCGCTAAGGTTCTTGAAGGTTGAGATAGGAACCGCCCGAACAACCACCAACACCCGAAAACGGGAGAGCGGGGGTTTTTATCACGGTTCGGGCCTTTCGTGAGAATATAACGTCCGGCCTTTCTTATATATCAAAGATGATTACAAGAGGTGGCTCGTGAGGCGAACAAGTCTCGGTGAGATTCTGGCGATGTCTGAGTGCTAAAGCTCTAAGCGGATGCTAAGGCGTGAATTGGATCGGATGCCCCGCCGTGGGGGCATGGTTTAAATAATCTGAGAAGGTAGGCCTACCGAGGAATATCGGGTAGGGCTAGCTGCGAGATAAATAGCGAACTCGATACATGCAAATATATCGAGGTAGATAAGCATCTCTGGTCTTGGGAATGCGACTCTATTCAATCAGGGAAATCACGTCAAGGGTCTTGGCCGTCAAAACTCTTGTTAGTCGGGACTTCGAACCACGAATCCCAGTTCTGGCCGTCTTAGTAGGCATTGGCGGGATGCATATGGGCCGATAGAACCTTCAAGGTGGGCCTGTGAAATTTACCGATTAGACGTCGAGGAGTGGGCCGTGGTAATGGTAGGTGATTTTATCTAAACAGTCTCGTGATTTTAACCAACTATTTTTTAAATATATATAACTTTGTGATAAAAAATGGTATCATTGAATTTGTAATTGAGCGTACTTTCCAATTACTATAATTTTATTATTATAAACAATATATTATAAGAGATATAAGAGTTGAAGTTTAGTTTTGAAAACTGTATTAAGTCAAACAACATCTTATAAAATTAAAGGGATCGAGGGTATATTTCACAAAATGATCGAAAAAAATTATTGTCCTCCGAAGACCGGAGCCAAGCAATCAACTTGTGGTGACAGTTCTTGAGACTGATTCCTTTGCATGGTATCTAGACCACTAATTATAGTTCTACGTGCACAATTAGCTAGGACCAGCTAGAAAAATCACCCATTCGTTGGCACTGAATCACATGGGTAGCTAGATTCTCTTTGCAGTCCACAAGTTCTGATATAAAAACGAAAAACTCAAATCTGTTATCGCTGTCTCGTCCAATTCTGCCGGCGCCCATTGGATTCCCATAGTAATAAAAGATGATTTTCTTTTCGAAAACACTAACCATGGATTTCCGACTTATCGGACAGGGCAGCTCGGCGCGATGCGTTTTCTTTTCTTTTCTTTTTCCCGGCGAGCCCTGCGCATGTGACCATTCAGCAGCACACGCGTGCTTTCCCAGCATGGCATTCGACGTCTCTTTTTTGGACATGTATCCTCTGATTTTATTTGGGTATGCGTGTGGATCGCGTCTGCGTGAAATCGCGTGTCGATGTTCTAATCGAGAAGAAGCGATTCGTCGAGGATTGCTTCCCTCTTTTACTCCCATGTCTTGGTAAGGAAGAGGAAGGGCTACTTGTCATCGCCGGTCATGTCCTCTTACTTGTACTATATGTTTTGTTTTATTTTCCATTTCTCTATTTTTTCTTTTTCTCTCCCTCTTCTATAAGATGTGATCTCGAGGTTTTTGATAGCTGAATCGATATATAAGTATAAGCGTCGGAGCTCGTTGGATGTGGAGTAGAACTATAGAAAGTGCATCCCGTTTTCCACAAAACTCAAACTAAGTTCATGTGGAACTTGGATTTTTGCATGCTCAAACTTGGCTTTTGCCTCTTGAAACTTAGATTTTTGTACTGCGTGTGCTCGTACTTTCAAGTTTTAGCGGTGGGTATGAAACTTCGAACCATGTGCGTATTGATGAGGATGGGATGACGAGGGAGGGGGTTTTTATCTGGTTGGGCCTCTCGGGAGATAATAGCCCTCGTCGGCCTTTCTTATATATCAAAGATGATTACAAGAGGTGGCTCGTGAGGCGAACAAGTCTCGGCAAGATTGCGATGTCACAGTGCTAAAGCTCTAAGCGGATGCTAAGACATGAATTGGATTCGGATGCCCCTAGCCATAGGGGCATGGTTTAAATAATGCAGGGTAAACCGACCTCGAGGAATATCGGTAAGTAACAGAGATAAATGTGAACTTCGTTACATGCCAAATATATCCGGAGTAGATAAGGCATACTCCTAGTCTTGGGGATCACGACTCCTATTCAATCCGGAAACCACGTCCGGGTCTTCCGCAAGCCGTCGCGAACTTGGGGATTAGATCCGCGACCCGTTGCCATGGCCCACTCCTGCGGTCAAGCGACCTACGGGGCGGCTCCTGGAAGGTTCTCGAGCCATGTGCATCTGCCCGAGCGGCTTCGCCGTGGCCGTGCGTAATGGCCTAAGTTCTGTTTGAGTCCGACTCGAGCGAGTTACGCGACTACGTGAAGACGGGCGTGGTTTCCCGGTTGGATTAGGAGTCGTGATCCCCCATTTAAAATATCTATATCGATATACGATCAGGCCTACGGCATGTAGAGAACTGAGGCCACTGCATATTGCCTCACGGCACTTGATCTTAGCATTATCGCTGTACACACATAATCTCGCTTAGGAGACATTAGTCTGCACCTCTTGTATTCATCTGATATATAAGAAAGCTGAGCCGTGGTTGTTGGGCTGAGATCATGCCGTCAGGTGGGGAGCTCATGGTCCAGACATGTCGAGACTCTATCCGTGACCGGGAGATTCTCCCGAGGACCACGGACTCGGGAAGGGCGGGATGTCTCCCTGCCGGATCGGATCGATCCCGATCTTGTCGCCTCGGATCTGGTTCCCGGCTCCGTGCCCGGCAGTGGATCTCCTCGCAGGCAGCTCTTCGCCGGGCAGCGTCTGTCCCAGACGAACTCCGCTCGGGGACGGATCTCTTCCTTGAGCGGCTCTTCGCCCTTGGCGCAATCTGATCCCGCCCGAGTTCGTGCTCGGTGGATCTCCGCACGGGCAGCTCTTGGCGGTAGCGTCTGATCCCATGACGAGCTCTGCGCTCGAGGCTGGATCTCTTCAGGCCGAGCAGCTCTTCGCCCGCGGCGCAAATCCCAGTCCCCGACGAGCTCCGTGCTCGAAATGGGATCTCCCGGGGCAGCTCTTCGCCGGGCGTCCGTCTGATCCCGGCGAGCTCTGCGCTCGAGGTGGATCTCTTGCGGAGCAGCTCTTCGCCCGGCGCCAAGTCTGGTCCCATGACGAGCTCCGTGCTCGGTGGATCTCTGCCTGGGCAGCTCTTCGCGTGTCTGTCCCCTTGAAGCTCGTGTAGGGGTGGATCACTTCATGGCGCTCTTCGCCAGGCGTCGTCTGATCGTGACAGCTCGTGCTCGAGTGGATCAAAATTCCTTCGGATCAGTTTGTTTACTGGCGGTGGATGGCGGAGAGTGACCAGTGGCGGAACATCGACCAGCCGTAAGTTCCTCGTGTAGGTCGCCGTTCCCTAACCAGCGCCTCAAATTCGCGCCTTAGTTCGTCCAAGTCTCTCGGTACGCCATGTAAAGTTCAACCCATGGTGAATGCTCGCGGCCCTGCGTCCTCCTCGCCTTGTCTTCTCGGACTACTCTTTCTCTCTGAGTATCACTTGATGGTACCCGGTCTTCGAACTCTTGGCTCCGCGATCTTAAGGTTTTCCACTGTATCTAGCTTCAACAAGTTCCTAAACTTCGGGGTTGCGTAACGGCATCGGCCTCATGGCTAAGCTTTTTCTCGTAAGCCCTCATGGCGGAGAGCACCCGCTCACGGCACAACCATGGCAAAGCCTTTGCTCGTAAGCCCTCATGGCGGAAGCACTTTCCTTGTTAGGTTACCTTGAATCGCCTAACTATTATGGCGAGATCACAGCAGTCGTCGGGATCTGGGTGTCGCTCGACTCTCTACATACGTGCTTGAAGTCGCAGTTCAGGTCTTCATGCATCGTCCGTCTGGGGGCTAGGTCGCTCTTTCTCTGTACTGTTGAGTTCGCAATCTCGAGTCCTCGGCGGTACTGGCAGAAATGGGAAGTTAGGCTAAGCGTTCTACGGTTTTCTTAAAACTTTCTGCGGCATTAGCCTTGCTCTTAGTTCTGTTCGTCCTTGTCTTTGCTCTTTTTTGCGAGAAAAATTTGCTTTCGGTGAACTCGCTTTCTGATTCAAGCGCTGCTTGGCGGTCTTGGTACTTTCGGCTGACTCCTCGGGCCCCTCTCCTCGTCGATTGGGACTTGAACTGAATTTGGCAACCGATGCGTTTTGAGTTTCCAAAACCTCGTTGGTCTTCGCTCCCAGCGCTCCGCGTCTGAGCATGTCTTTTATCTGACGACTTTGTCGGCTCAATTAGCAAAGCGGTGCACCACGAATGGAGTTACGCCCGTGGCCGATTCTCGCCATAGCGGGCACTCTGGCCTGTTCCGCCCGCAAGCGGCCCTGCTTGCTACGCAGGTCCATGTCCGGATAAGATTGCATCTCGCCGTCTTACTGCGGCTAAGGTCGATCGCCTTCACGGTTGGCGGTCTTAGCCTGTGAAATTGCCTTAACGCCGTCTTTTTTATCCACCTTTCGTCCTTCCTTGGTGATCCGGGAGCAATGCACATGTGAGTCCTGCCCCGTGGCCGATTCTCATGTAGCGGGCACTCTGGCGTCGGTTCGCGTTGCGCGGTGACACTACGCTATCAAGGGCGTGCAGGAAAAAATTATGTCTTGTGCGGGTAGGTATCTTTGCGTGTTTTCTAAAACTTCGCTTTGCTCTTCTTAGAGCTGTTCTTGCTCTCTTTTTCCCCTTGGCTTGTTTCTTGTTTATCTTTTGCGAAATACGAGCAGGAGCGTCGGACTCCGGTGATGGTCGTGGCGAGTTCGAACTTCCCGTAGATGTCATCCTCTCTTCTCGACGCGCTCACGCATGCGGGGTGGTCACTTCACCCGCGTATGATTTCTTGCCTTTGCGATCTTGACCTTCCGGTTCGGCTAAGTCAAAAAATGCGCCCTGCGAGTCCATCGCGTAAGCGTTCTCGCCATAGCGGGCAAGCCATCGTCGGCCGATTCTCATGCGGCGAGGCACTCAGCGTCGGTTCGCACTTGCCAAGACAAGCGCTGCTTATGCATAAAGAATACGTCATGAGTAGCGTTGATCTCTACGTTCTCTTGCGGCTCTGCTGCGTCGGGTTGTGATTCACCTCGCCTTGGCGGTTCTTCGCCGGAGCCATATCTGGTCCCCATGACGAGCTCGCGTGCTCGGGGGCTGAATCACTCGCGCAGGCGAGTTCTTCGCCCGGAGCGAGCTCCATCAGATGCGTCTTCGCTGGTCGCGCTTTTGGTTCCTTTACGAGCTCCGTGCTTAGGGACTAGATCTCCCCTTGGTTTCGCCGGCAGCTCTCGCTCTGGGGCAGGTCACCTTTCCCATTCGTATGCATTATGCGCTCCTGCACGATCTCGTTTGGGCGCATCGCGCCATTTCCAGAGCATAACATTAAGCTCGAGCGCAATTTCTATTTCCTCGGGCAAGCTCTGGCCGAGGTGGTTCCTATCTTTTCCTAGGCATCTGAATGCTGGATCTGTGGCTCTGAGTCGTCTCGCGACTTGCTATGTTCATTCTCCGGAAGATCTGATCTTATCGGATGCGGTGATGCGCTCTTCGCTACCAAATCAATCCCTCCTTGATGCGTTCAGCCTCAAGGAGATGATTCACTCACTTCTTCGATTTACGTATCGAAATGGTACTGCTCGGGACAGATGTCATTCCTGTTAAGCGTATGAGTTGCTTGGCCCAAGGCGAGTTTTGTTCGGTCGAACCGACTTGTTCGGTTGAGCGTAACTGTTGATGCGCTGTTCTGCGTCTTTGTAGCAGGAAAAATACCCTCTTCGTGACTTAGAGTCTCAAGAGAAGACCCACTCTAGTGAGTCCTTCCACTTGAGTCTCGGGGGCTAATTGTCGAGATTAGATCACGGCCCATTGCCATAGCCCGCTCACTGACGGCCCAATCGAACGACCTACCGGGCCCGGCTCACGGAAGGTTCTAGAGCCATGTGCATCTGCGAACAGCTTCATTTGTGCAGTGCGTAACCTAAGATTCTGTTTGAGTCGACTCGAAACGAGTTACGCTACGTGAAGCCGGGCGTGGTTTCGGATTGGATTAGGAGTCGTGATCCCCAAGACTAGGGTATGCCTTATCTACCTCGGGATATATTTGGCATGTGCGAGTTAGATTCACGATCTCGTGAATTAGCGGCGGTATTCCCTCGGTAGGTCGGTTTACTCTGTACTATATAAATAGGGCCCTACGGCATGTAGAACGCGAGCCCTTACATATTGCCTCCGGCACTTGATCTTCGCATTATCGCGCTGTACACCATAATCTCGCTGAGACTTGTTAAGTCTCGTGAACCCTCTTATTCATCTCGATATATAAGAAAGTGGGCGTGGGGCTATGATCTCTCCAAGAGGCTGAACCGGGATAAAACTCTCATCTCCTGTTATTTGTTGTTCGTGGTTGTTGGCGTGTCTCCTATCTCAATCTTAAAGAATCTTAGCGACTTGAGATCGATATCTCAACCGTCGTAGAACTCTTGTTGAGTCGGACTCAAACCACGAATCCTAAGCGATTCTGCCGTGCGGCCGAGGAGCTGTTCGGCGGGATGCATATGGGCACGATAGAACCTTCAAGGAGATGGGCCTGGTAGAGGCATTCGATTGGGCGTCGAGTGGGCCATGGTAATGGGCCGTGATTTTATCTCCGGCGGCTAGCCTCGAGAGACTCAAATGGAAGGACTCACTAGGCGGGGTCTTCCTCTTGAGACTCCAAGTCCGCGAAGAGGAAATTTTCTTTGCTACAAGGGCGTGCAACAAGCGGTAAAGCGAGTTATTGTACTCCGAGCGGGACTTGTCGGGACCGAAACAGAACCGTCGATGCGAACAACTCTGTTGCATCGAACAAGGAATCACATCTGCGGACGAGCATTGAGCCTTATTGTGAATCTTGGAGAAAATAGCCGTTAGCCAGACTCAACGGTAATTTCTGTCATTGCTTGATGAAAGCGAACGACCGTTTTACCTAGCCGTTCTGATAAAAACTAGCCGTTTTGTGGCAAACCGTTCTTGAGCTGCTCGTTTAGGCCTATAAAAGCACCCAAGCCGTCATGCCAGACCACTTCTGCTCTCGCCTTTCCTCTCCTAAGCAATTCAGCAGTGCCCAACATCAACGGCCAAACTCCAGGAGAACTTGCTCGTCCAACCACAGGGATTGCTATGGCCAAATTCCTAGCCACTAAGCTTGACCGAGGAGGACACAGAAGGCTTGGGAGGAGGAGGGCCACATCGGCGCCGGTAGGCTGGAAGTGCCGGGGAGGAGAAACTCGAAGCATTTGGAGGGAGAGTTAAATCGACTTGAGCGATTCGCCTTATTGGGTTGAGAATCTCAGCGACCGTCGAGCCTTCTTAAACATCGTGGATTGGGTAACAAACCTCAATCCGAACTCCATCCTCCATATGGCGCTTTTACTGTCTGCGAAGGCTATCTGAGCGATGACCGCCCGGTGGATTTGTTCCTCCATTACTACGGTAGCGAGCAGCTCATTCGCAACAGGTGCTACTACCTCAAGCTCGAAGACAGCTGCCGACGCGCCCGTACCCTCGGCCACATTTTCGACTTCGATGGGCGTATGGTGGTCGGTGGTTCTCTGACAAGCGGGCAATGACGACAAGCTCTTCTTCAAGAAAGCCCGTGAAGGTACCCCAATGCAGCGGCGGAGATGTCGCCCAGCGGTTGGTTGACAAGGAAGATCGCCTCCCTCGTGAGCCCGGGCTCCGGGCGAAGATCATCCGGGACCTACAATGACGAGATCATCGGCTGCGGAGAAGACCTATCCCTTCTACAAGATAGAGGATGGGAAAGACATTACCGAGGAAACGCGGGTAAGTGCCTTTAAGACTCAACCTTTACTTGTCGTCTTCATCCGAGCGAAATAACAATCCCTACATTGGGTAGAAAAACCAGCGGCGCATTGGTGGCCGGCAGATCGGCGCCATCTTTGAAGGCAACTAGGAAAAGCGGTGAGGTCACCGGCGGGTTAGCCTACACTGTCGCATGAAATAATAACGTTAGCGACCGAGGTAAGGTCTTGAATCCTCGTTTGTGTCGCTGGACTTTTTGTTGCAAATGCTAACACTTTACTTTCGAATCTGCAGGAGGACGGTGATCCTCGGAAGGATCGTGGAAGAACTCTGGGTCGAAGAAAGAAGAAGCGAAGAAGGGCAAGGCCAAGGTGGCCACAAAGTCCAAGGTGGCGGCGAGCCTCGCGGGCTTCGCCCGACATGCGCGCCAACCATCGAAGAGACCACCAGCGGCAGACCCAGAGACAGACCAAGCAGGCAGCGGTCGGCCTAAGCGGGAAGAGACCAAGTCCTTCCCTCCTCCATGAGCAAAGCGACGAAGAGGTAAAGAATATGACCCTTTGGCTTAGGCGTTACGCAGGGCTCACCAGACCATATAGCGCGACTCTGCGGTCATGCAGAGCAAAGGAGGCTCGAGGAAGAAGTCAGCGCAGGAAAAACTTCTTCGCTGCAGAAAGTGCTCAGCTCAGCGGGAGCTGAGTTCATCGCCCATGAACACCAGGGGTCAAAGCGAGCAGGCGCTAAGAGCCCCAGGAAGAGGCGGAAAGTTTGAAAGAAGATCAAGATCGAGGCCTTGGCGGTATGTAATAATGAATCTCTGTGACCTTACCGCTTCGGACCGTGTTGGGCTTCACCTTCTTAATCATCGGCTATCCGGAGGCGCCACAGACGGCGTCGAGGCGGCCTTCGGCGTCGTTGCTCCCGACACCTACGGTGCATCAGAGCGATGGTGGCCGACCTCAAGACGGTGGCGGCGTGGAGCTGCTCCGTCAAGCTCAAGCGACAGCTCGCAGCGCTCAAAGCGGCGATTGAGAAATGGAAGCAGAAAAAGCGGCGCCGCAGACGGCGAGGCCAGCAGTAGCTCATAAGCTGCCGGGTTGGACCGAGCAAGCGGTCGCCGGGCACTCCGTCGCGACGATCATCCCTAAGCGGCGAGCGATCGTGACGGGCGAAGTTCCGCCGCCGAGTACAAGAAAGACCGCGGGCGGCACAAGTTGCTGCGGTGGAAACCGATTGTCGTCGGGAGGCGGCACCAACCTTGCGGCGACGCCTTGAAGGAGGAGAAAGCGAGGCAGGGGGGAAAGTGCCGCCCGTCGCCCCTGCTCGGCGAAAGCGCTCGAAGAAGAACCTGAAGGCGGCGTCAAAACAGATCTCACTCCGGCCGCAGGAGAGATTCGTGATGCATGGTCTCGAAGATCGCGCTGCGGCGAAGCTGGCTGTCGGCAACAAATGCGCCAGAGACCAAACCTAGTTCAGTTGGTGTATCACCGCCATGGTGACTTATTCTTCCTCGGTCTTCAAGGACACCATGGAGAGCTCGAGGGCGTCACCATCGGCGGGCGCCCGTGCGTGTCTCAAGGCACCTCGGGACGAGGAGTGCGAGGTGGGAGCCCTGCACTAGCCCAAGGAAGCCATTTGAGCAAAAGCGAAAGCTCAGCCGAGCTAACCCGAGAGGCGTTCTCAGAGCTCTCCTAAAAAGAAGCCGAGGAGCTTATATAGGCGAAACAAAGCGAGCACAGGAAAGAAGAAGCCGGGCCGCAGAGTGGCTCGAAGAGACTCGCCAGCAGCGTCCCATTGGCGGAAGGCGCTTGCGGGGCGTCAAAGCTCAAGGCCCACTTGCCAAGAAGAAGCGACATCCAGCGGGACTCGGTGAAAATCTCAACCTGTGGGCTTCACGAGAAGATCGAGGAGATGCAGGATGGTGGTGAGGCGATCACCGCGGAAGCGAGGTCAAGGAGGTGGACGAGCAGCTCAAGACCGTCGGCGGCGAGCTAGTCGAGCAAGGCTCGACCAAGTCAGCGCCGGAACCGAAGAGAAGTCGAGCCATCGGCGAGAAATCTGCGGCACAAGCCAAGGAACAAGGAGAATCGAGCGCCTCCAGTGAAGCGAAGGAATCAAGGCTCAAAGCGAAATCGTCATAAGTTAAGTCGAGTGAAAGAGCGCTTGCTCTAAGTAGCACCCTGTTTGTAACCCAAAGGGACTTATGTACCTACACTTCGATTAATGCAAACTTACCTTTTCACGCAAAAAAGCGCAAAAGACAAACGGCGAGGAAACTAAGAGCGAGGGCCTGGCGCTAGAAAGTTTGAAAAAACGGTATACCTTAGCCTAACTCGGCACCCGTTGTCGCGGCGGTTCGAGAACTGAGTTTGCGAACTTCGAGCAGGTGCGAGAGAAAAACAACACCTAGCCCCGATGCAGACGATGCTCGAAGACCTAAGATTGCGAATTCGAGCATGCGGCGTAGAGATAAGCGACACGATACCTGTTAGACTCGTCCTGTTTGCTCGTTAACGTAAGTTAGAGCAATTCAAGGTGTCGAGTAAAGAAAGTGCCTGCGCGGAGAACTTCGAGGCGGGCTTTGCCATGTGGTTGTGCCGTGGCGGTGAGTGCCACCTCTGCAGCGGACTTCGAAACACTTAGCGTGGTGGATGTCGTTTCGCAACCGAGTATAGGAACTTGTTGAAGCGGGATACGGCGAGGAAAATCTTTAAGATTGCGGAGCCAAGTGTTACGCAAGGTCAGGCCATCAAGTGTTACGGAGAGAGAGGTAGTCTTGACAAGGCAGTGAGGTGAAAGGGGCGAAGTGAAGATTTCACTATGAATGGATTTAACTTTACATGGGCAAGCAGGACTTGGGCGAACAAAGACATGAAATTTCACGGCGAAGCTAAGCAAGCGAGAAAGACCTACACAAAGAACTTACGAAGGTGATGCGATGTTCCAAGTCTTTGGTCGGCTCTCTCCTCCATGCAGGCGAGCGGCCCGGGCGGCGTGGAAGCGGCCAGTGACGGACCCTCCCAGCAGAGTTAACTTATTGGCATTGGAGGTTGGACCACGGCGCGAGCAGTCGCCCGCCTTCAAAGCCCTTGGTCGAACCGTTTGGCGGCGTGCTGCGAAGATCTTGCGATAGCGCGCCATTCGGACTTGTTCCGATCGTGTGTGCCTTGAGAGGTCGAGATCGGTAGTACTCTTTTCGTCGTCAACCAAGTTGACCGAGCTCGTCTTGAAGCGAACCGAGTACTATTTCGGCGAGCGAGGATGACCTGCGCCGTAGACCAATGGAAAGAGTTTCCCGGTTGCGGTAGCCGTAGTCTGAAGCGCGGAGGCCGGAAGAACCCGTCAACGAGGCTTTGTTGTGCTTTCGCGGAGTGCGCGAACCGCGCCGTTGATACGGACAATCTGTCCGTTAGCTTCGCTCGGCTGCTCCATTGCTCTGTGGATGTGTCACGATGACGGAACCTTAGTGCCAATTGTTAAGTAGTATTCACGGAATAGCTAAGCCGAGGGCGGAATGCAGTTATCCGTGATCGACTTATGGGGGATCCCAGCGCGTGACCACGTTGCTTTTGAAAAAAGCGCCTGCGGTTTTTTGGCGTGAAGAGAGCGACACGGAGCTCGCCTCGATCCACTTTGTAAAGTGTCGATGGCGGCGAGCAGAAGTGTGTAGCCCGCTTGTACCCCTTAGGGAATGGGCGAGCGGATCCAGACCCCATGTGGAGAAAGGCCAAGATGGAGGGATCGTTTGGAGCTCTTGGGCGAATTATGTGCCTTCGGGCGTGAAATTGGCAAGCTTTGCACTTTGTGATGATCTCCGGGCATCTTATGTGATTTGGCGGTAATAGCCCATGCGAAATGCTTTGCCGACGAGTTGGAAGGAGTCGTGGTTGCCACGCAGGCACCACCGTGTATATCCATAGAAGGAATACACCCTCCTGGCTGCGAGATGCACTTGGAGAGGACTCCCGAGAACACCTCGGCGGTAAGGATGCCGTCCATAAGCTGGTATGAACTGCTTGCGCCTTATAAGCAGGAGCAGCTTCGGCCGATGCGTCGGCGCGGTCCCATCTGCAAGTACCGAACAAATGGCGTTGTCGATCCGCGGCACCTTTAGCAGACGATGCGGAGGCAGCTGTCTCGATTTACTCGTCGGGAGGCGTGATTGAGGGCTTTCGTAAAGGTGCTCGATGAGCACCCTGCGAAGCGAGGTTCGTGAGATCCATACTTAGAAAGGCTGATCGGCTAAGAAGTTGTCTTTCACAGGCCGCGAAGAGCACCTCGAAATCGAAAGTGCAGCTCAACTTCCTCCTTCGGCCGGTACAGCGCCATTAGTCATCGCCTTGATACTCCTTGTTGACTGGTTGATGACCAAGCTGTGAATCTCTATTCACGGTCGGCCGTTGGACGCTTGACGGCTTACGCTCTTAGTCAGCGAGGAGGGCCTCGATACTCATGCGCGTTGTTAGTCGCCACTGAAGTGTATGGTGGATAGAATCTTTGGAGTTGCTCTCTCCTTGGGGAGATGAGAACAAAACCAGCCCGGGAGTTTCGGTCTTGTGAGCCATCAAAAACATGATCCAAGAAGGGTTCATCGGGTTGTTCGAGGAGCTTCACGGGATTTGGGCGGGCAAGTCCATTCGGCAAAATTCGGCCCGGGACACAGGATTTGATAGCCGTTCGAGCGGCCGACGAGAATATCGAATCTGCTAATTCCATTGCCACACTTAGCTATTCTTCATGGCTTCCTTGTTCCTAGGATTTCTCCAGAGGAACTTGGTCGGGGACCCGATATTTGATCTTTGAAATAATGGCGAAGTTTCACGAGAGGACATGAGCAAAATGTAGAGCAACCGGACCTCGAGGTAGCGGCTCCTTTGATCCGTGAAGCACCTCGCTCACGTAATAAATTGGCCCGTTGGATGTCTTTCCTTTCCACACGTCAAGACCGCGCTCACGCTTGCGGCTTTGCATCGTGCGAGTAGAGCAAAAGGCGCTTTCGTGGTAGCGGGTAGTCAAAACCAGTGGGTTGGACGGTATTGCTTTAGATGTTGGAAAGATCGATCGGTCTCTTCCGTCCATTGAAACCATTGATTGCTTGCTTGAGGACCTTAAAGAAGGACAGCCAGCGTTACATACGATGGGAGATAAATCTGCTCAAAGCTGACTATCCCGTCCGGTGAGACTCTGGACTTCCTTAGCTGTGATGAACTGCATATTTTCAATGGCCTTGATTTTTTTAAGGTTGGCGAAAATTCCTTGCGAACCAATTACATAACCGAGCAACATTCGGATCGAACACCAAAAGGTACATTTCTCTGGATTTAACTTTATTCGATGCTGTTGAGATTTTGAAAAAGTCTCGGCGAGTCTTACGTAATACTGGAGCAAGCTTGCTCTTTACAACTATAATCATCAACGCAGACCTCCAGTTTCTTCCATGTCTTTGGGAAAGTTTTTCTCCATCAAAGCGGCTGGAGCGAAACACCGACATTCGCGGACCAAAAGATATGGTCGTGTAGCGAGAGAATGCGAAAGGAGTGATGAAGCGATCTTCTCTTCATCCTCGGAGGAGATGCTTGAGTGGTAACGAGTAAGCATCAAAAAACTCAAGCTGGGCATCATGATCCGCGTCGACCGGTTTGTCTATCTGGCGTGAAATTGTCCCAGGACAAGCGGCGTTGAATCTGTGTGATCGACACATCCTCCCTTGCCGCCTTTCTTCTTTACAATGGCGGGTTGGCGGCCACTCCGGTATGTCAACCTCGCGGATGAAACGAGCGGCTTGCCGCTGATCCTTGATGATCCTGTTTGAAGTCGAGAAGCGGCAAGCTTCGGCGAGCGAGGCTTTTGTCGGCCCAGACTGACGGTTTATGCTCGATAACCTCCCTTGGGACTCAAGCATATCGAGGCGTCTCCAGTGTCTGCGTCTGCGTTAGCTGGAGGAAGGCAATGAACTCGCTTTCCTATTCTCGTCCAAATTGGCCCCCGGATGAAGCTATCTTGGAGGAATCATCCAAAACAGCGGAACTCATGGTCTCTCACTGGTGAAAGGAGACCACAGGCGTCTTGAGACTTAGTCTGCGGGCGTCGGAGACCTCGCGGTGGAAGGTGGTGCGACAAGGGCAAGGGGCGCTCGTCGCAATCTAGAAGCGACTTTATAATTGCCCTTGACCGTGATCACGCCGTTGGGATCCGGTATCTTCACGCCAATAGTAGCGTGGTGGGACCTGACCATAAACTTGCCAAGTGATGGCGGCCCAAAATTGCGTTGTCTGTGAGATGGAAAATCGACCACGTCGAGCGTGATCAACTCTGTCCGGAAGTTGCTTGGGCGCCAAAGGTATGAGCGAGAACGATGCGCTTGATGGGTAAAACGGCTTCCCGGGGCGATCTTGGTAGAAAGGCATCGCGACCTCTTTAAGGATTTGAGGCGAGGAATCGCATCTCGTCCAAGACCTTAGCGAAGAAACAAGTCCAAAAGCTCCGTCGTCTCTGAGCACCACGACTAACTCTGCGCATTCTTGATGGTGGGGCGACCACCCGGTAAAGGCCTCGTGGCTTGGTCATCGGTGGGGCAATCCTCTGAGAGAAGGAAGATAGAAACCTCTGTCCACTTCATTGATTGATTTGAGGCTTGCCCTTTTCAGCGTTGTGGACCTCTCGGCGGCTTCCTTGAAATTGCGTCGAAAAATCGAAAGGAAACGCCCGAAGATGCGGCGATATGGTTCGAGACTCCAATATTCATCGTCATCGATCACCATCATCGGTTTGGCGCTTAGCTTCCCGGCATCACCTTTTGAGCCGGGGGTGGGCATTGGGCCCTTGCCGTTGCCAAAATCTTGAGCTTTACGGCCAGGTTCTCGATTGATGGCGTGTATCATGCCCGTGGTCTTTGGTGGTACTTGCAATATCGGTCATTGGACCTTTCTTGCCTTGATTGCCTCCTGGGCGGGCTTCTTGCCTTTAGAGTTATTATTGGGCTTTTACGCGCGTCTTTGGGAGGCGTCGCGATCTATACGGCTGACGGTATTGTTACGCATCGCCCTTCTTTTCTTCTTACAGGACTTCTTGTCACCGAGTTAACTGCTGAGTCTTCTTCTTCTCCTCTACACGAGGGTTAGGCGGGCGGCTTGCCCTTATCGAACGCATTCTTGTATTGAACACGCTTTGCGCATTGGCGTAGCGATCATCCGCATGAGCAGGTGGTTGGCGGTCGAGTCTCATTGATCTCGAGATCTGGGTGGCCGTTTCGTCGCGGACTCCGTTTTTAAGCAGCGGACAGCAGATTCATCAGAGATGTTGAGGATCGTGTTGCGAGATCTTGATGAAGCAGCTTCATGAAGTTGGGAGGGTCTTCCGTTCATGCAGATCATCAAGTGCAGATCATCCTCCTTGCCCGAGCGCGTAACGGCTACGGAAGTTATGTCGAGGCGTCACAAAGTTAGTTACAAGAGGAGATGGAACATTCTGGCGATTGAGCGACCATGTCAGGCGGCACCCCGAAGACGGTCGGAGGTAATTAGCCATAGCGGCTCGTCACCCGGACGCCATGATGGCGGGTGCGTGAAATGGAAAGAATTCCTCACGGGTTTGAGTCCCATTGTACCTCTCCATGTGTGGGGTTTAAACTTGAAGCCCGCCGAAACGAGCGGCTTCGTCGGAGCCCTGCCGAGCCCAGGCATAAGGCAGCCACCTGGCATGAAAAGGCGTTAGTCTGTTGGTCGGGGAACTCTTGCGAGGCGGGAGGTCTCTGCTTGGAAGAACTCTCTCGCGACAAGCCTCCGCTCCTTCCTCGTGATGCGCGACAACGCGTTCCTCGCGAGGATCTTCCGTGATCGCCAGCGCAGCGCTTGCCTGTGGTCGCGATATTTCACGGGGACTTAGCGGCGGCAGCGACCACAGGCGGCTTGCTGCGTGGATAGTGATCTGGCGGTGGCGGTGGTCAGCGCGATCGATCGGATCGATCGCTGTCGAATCCACGGGACGGACTCGGCGTCTTTGTCCGGATGATGCTTCACCTATAGACTTAAGGCCCTCGACCAATTTCTCCAGGTGAGTAGCCTTGCTGCGCCGCACGAGGGCGAGATTGTCTGGTGGCGGATCGATACTGGTTGCGGCGAAGCTGGAGCGTTCCGACTTCTACTCGAGGCTCACGAGTTCGAGACATCCAGCGTCTTGCCGAGCCGGAGTTTGGACAGGGGAGTTCTACGGGCGAAATGAACTTCTCTAGGGGTCTTGGCGTAGGTGCGGCGGTAGCGTTCGTCGATAGCGTTCTTATTGGTTCGCGTATCTCGCGGAAGTTCAATTGATGGACTCGTCAAAAGTCCGGCGAACAACATCTTGCTTTCATGGCGACTAATGCGACCTCATCACGGATCTGCGGCCGAATCGATCTGCTCGATCTCCCGAACCCGGGGACCAGCGCGGGTTCGAAGTCCTGCGCCGGTCATGTTGGCGAATCTGCGGTGGCCCGTCACGATTGCGCGCGCTAGGCGGTGTCATCAACGTATGCATGCGGGAAGAATCGGCCAACCTAGCCACGGAATCCGATAGATCTAAACCGGCGTAAAGATGGTCGGTTGTTCGTATTCATCGTCAATAGCCGGGGAGCTTGACTGAGACCATCTCGGGCATATCCGAAGCCGTCATCCGAGACAGGACATCGATCTAGGTCGGAAAGATCGATCCGGTAGCGAGGAAAAGCGTCCTGCCATGCAGTCATAGTACTCGGGAGAATCTCCTTATCGATGGAGTTTGACATATTCGTCTGCGTGTCGCAGACGGTAGCCAATGTCGACGGTTGAGATAACGATCTCAAGTCGCTAAGGTTCTTGAAGGTTGAGATAGGAACCGCCCGAACAACCACCAACAACCCGAAAACGGGAGAGCGGGGGTTTTTATCACGGATTCGAGCCTTTCGTGAGATAATAGCCTACGTCCGGCCTTTCTTATATATCAAAGATGATTACAAGGGGTGGCTCGTGAGAGCGAACAAGTCTCGGTGAGATTCTGGCGATGTCTGAGTGCTAAAGCTCTAAGCAGGATGCTAAGGCGTGAATTGGATCGGATGCCCCTAAGCGCAGTAGGGGCATGGTTTAAATAGTCTGAGAAGATAAACCGACCTCTGCGAGGAATATCGGGTAGGGCTAGCTGCGAGATAAATAGCTTGAACTTCGGTACATGCGAAATATATCCAGGTAGATAGGCATACTCTAGTCTTGGGACCACGACTCTATTCCAATCAGGGAAATCACGTCAAGGGTCTTCTGAAGCCCGTGCAAAACTCTTGTTAAATGGGACTTCAAACCACGAATCACAAACCGATTCACGCCGTGCCTGACCCAGTTGTTGGCCGGGATGCATATAGGCCCGATAGAACCTTCAAGGCTGGCGCAGTAAAATTTACCGATTAGGCGCGTCGAGGAGTGGGCCGTGGTAATGGTAGTAATGATTTTATATCAACAGTCTGAATGATTTTAACCAACTATTTTTAAAAGATATATATAACTTTGTGATAAAAAATGGTATCATTGAATTTGTAATTGAGCGTACTTTCCAATTACTATAATTTTATTATTATAAACAATATATTATAAGAGATATAAGAGTTGAAGTTTAGTTTTGAAAGGCGTATTAAGTCAAACAACATCTTATAAAATTAAAGGGATCGAGGGGTATATTTCACAAAATGATCGAAAAAAATTATTGTCCTCCGAAGACCGGAGCCAAGCAATCAACTTGTGGTGACAGTTCTTGAGACTGATTCCTTTGCATGGTATCTAGACCACTAATTATAGTTCTACGTGCACAATTAGCTAGGACCAGCTAGAAAAATCACCCATTCGTTGGCACTGAATCACATGGGTAGCTAGATTCTCTTTGCAGTCCACAAGTTCTGATATAAAAACGAAAAACTCAAATCTGTTATCGCTGTCTCGTCCAATTCTGCCGGCGCCCATTGGATTCCCATAGTAATAAAAAGATGATTTTCTTTTCGAAAACACTAACCATGGATTTCCGACTTATCGGACGGGGCAGCTCGGCGCGATGCGTTTTCTTTTCTTTTCTTTTTCCCGGCGAGCCCTGCGCATGTGACCATTCAGCCTTTTACGCGTGCTTTCCCAGCATGGCATTCGACGTCTCTTTTTTGGACATGTATCCTCTGATTTTATTTGGGTATGCGTGTGGATCGGACCCTAGGGCGCAGATTTGGTCTCGGGAACTTCGGACCATGCGGCGGAAGCCGGTCGACTAGGGCAAGGAACCGCCGTCGCAATCCGAGCAGCCTTTTAGTTGCCCTGACCGTGATCACACCGTTAGGCCCCAGATCTTCACGCAATGGTATGCATGGTATGAGACGGCCATGAACTTACCAAGAGATGGCCGCCCAGATGGCGTTGTAACTCGATGGAAGTCGACCACGCCAAACGTGATCAACTCAAATCGAAGTTGCTAGGGTCAGCTGAAAGTGACGGCGTAATCGATCCGCCTCAATGGCCGCTTAACACTTCCCCGTATCAATCCCATAGAAGGGCATTATACTTCCTTCACCTTGGAGCGAGGAATCAGATCTCGGCTCCAAGACCTTTACAGATAGCAAGTCCAAAGCACTCCCGCCGCTGATCGTGACGCCTCGACTCGGGCGCTTGCCGATTGTCGGGAGACCACTGGAAGACGCCGAGGTTTGGTCATCTCAACAAGGCAATCCTCCTTAGAGAAGGAGATAGCTACCTGGTCCACTTCATTGTCTTGGGCCGAGGTTTGCCCTCTCAACGCTAGGGACCTCCCGGCATTTCCTCGAGGCTCGCGCCGAGAGGTATGCCGAGGAACCACCAAGATCACGGGCGATGTGGTTCAGGCTCCGATATTCATCATCATCGCCCCGATCACCACCATCGGCTTGGCGCTTGTCCTTGCCGCATCACCTTTTTTGGGCAGTAGGGCATTGGGCCCTGCCGCTGTAGAAATCCTCGAGCTTTGTACCAGGTCCCGCAGCGGGCGGTATCATACCCGTAGTGCTGGTGGAACTTGCAATATCGGTCACCGACCTTTCTTCCTTGGTTACCTCCCGGGCGGCTTTTTGCTCTTGTAGTTATTGTTGGGCTTCTTCCGCCGTTTGGGAAGAGGTGTGCGATCTATACCGCGACGTGTTGTTCGTGATCACCCTTGTTTTTCTTTCTTCTCGGGACTTCTTGTCGCCAGATTGTTGCTCGCTTTTTCTTCTCATCCACACTCAGCCGGGCGGGCAATTCGCCTTGTCGAACGCCTTCTTGTTCTCAACGCTGCTCGTCAGATTAAGTATAGCGATCACCGCTTTGAACAGGTCGCTATGTTCATGTCTCATTGATCTCGAGATCCTGGTGAGCCGCTGTCATGACTCCGCTTTTTGAAGGCGCGACAATGTGATTCGGTCCGAGATGTTCGGATCGGTTATGTAATCTTCATGAAACGCTTCACGGTTATGGAGAGTCTCCCCGTTCATCTGGATCATCTGGTGCAGATCATCCTCCTTGCCCAGACGCATGTAACAGCTCTGCAAATTTGCAATCAGAGAGTCACAAAGTTGGTCCCACAAGCGGATGGAACCTTCCTGCTGATTAAACAGCTACGTCCGAGCAGCACCCTCAAGAACAGTCGGGAGGAAATTTGCCATAACCAGCTTGTCACCCCCGGCTGCCATGATGGCCGTAGCGTAGATGGAAAGGAACTCCTCTGGGTTTTGAGTCCCATTGTACCTCTCCATGTGACCGGGCTTGAACTTGAAGGCCACCGACAACAAGGCTCATCGTAGAAGGCCTTGCGTTTCAAAGCGCATTTAATCGCCACCTTCTCCCGCAGAACCTAGTCTTGAGAAGACGTTAGTCCTGTTGCCCGGAGGAACTCTAGTTGAACGGGAGGTCTCTGCCTGGAGAAACTCTCTCCGGGACAGTCCTCCACGTTTCCTCCTCGTGGCCGCCACAATGCGCTACTCGCGAGGGGATCGTCCGTGATCGTCGCGCGCACGCTTGCCCCTGTGGTCGCGGTGACCATGGGGACTTGGCGAGCGACGGCGACTACGGGTAGCTTGCTCGTGGACAGTGGTCCTTCGACGGTGACGAGGGTCACGCGATCGATCGGAACGTTCGCTGTCCGAATCCACCCGGACAGGCTGACTGCGCTGCCCGGAGGAGGTGTTGGCCTCACCTAGGGACTTAAGGTCTTCGGCCAGCCGTTCAAGGTGGGAGGCAACAGCATCGCCCATCATGGCGAGATTATCCTGGTTGGCGGATCTAATCACCGTCGCCATGGCTTGAAGCCGCTTCGCTCGCCAAGGGTCCCGATCCCCGAGGCGCTGCGCTTTTGCTCTGACAGAGTCTCGTCACGCTGGGATTCACCCGAGCAGGCCGAACTTCGCCGGGTCTTGGCGAGGCGCTACGAGGCGGTAGCGACGCTGCCGCTATACCGGTCGCGGATCTCGCGCTTGGTCCGATTGATGGACTCGCCAAGATCATGCGTGAACAACATCTTGCTTTGCGAGCGCTAGCACGGCCTCATCTTGGTGCCGAGCGTAATTAGATCGCCTCGATCTCACCGGCCGCCGCGGGTTCGCCAGCAGATCCTCTCGAAGTTCCAAGACCGCCATGTTGATGCCGCGGCCGGTGTTGGCATGCTAGACAAGGTCATCACCGTGTCGCCACAGAGGAATCAACCGACATAGCCTTGAACCAAAGATCTAAACCATCGTGAAAGATCGCTTGCCAGATTCATCGCTGATGATGAGCTTGATCTAAGACCATCTCTGGAGCATAGCCAGAGACTTCTGTCCCAGATGTAGAAAGCGATCGGGATCGAACAAACCGATCCGATCTGACAGGGGATGAGACATCCTGTCCTTCCGAGTCGTAGTCCTCAGGAAGAGATCCGTGGTCGCTGATGGAGTTCGACATGCTTGATCTGCTAGGTCCCCATGGACGGCGCCAACTGTTGACGGTTGAGATATCGATCTCAAGTCGATTAAAGGTTCTTGAGAAGGGGAGATAGAAGAAACGCCGAATCTATTACACAAACAA
Organism: Raddia guianensis; assembly: GCA_036346415.1. Taxonomy (NCBI): domain Eukaryota; kingdom Viridiplantae; phylum Streptophyta; class Magnoliopsida; order Poales; family Poaceae; genus Raddia; species Raddia guianensis. The sequence goes on along the minus strand of CM070543.1, from coordinate 27,389,398 downwards.
AGAACCAACGACTTAACAGGAGACAGGGTTTTATCCTCGTTCGACTTCTCTGAGAGATAATAGCCCCACGCCCAAATTTTCTTTATATCAAAGAGAATTACAGGTGGAACTCTGGCGAGACGAAAGCAGGTCTCGACGAGATTCCGTGTACAGAGAGCGATATGCGATCTAAGCTCCAATGCAATGATCCGTGCCCTCTAAACGCCAGAGGGCTCGCTTATATAGTGTTGATGAACCAACCTACCAAAGGATAATCAGGCCGGGCTAACTACGAGATCGTAATGAACTCAACGTGCCAAATACATCCCAAGATAGATAAGGTAAACTCCAATTCTTGGGGACCAAAACTCCTATTCCAATCCGAAAAACCAACGTCCGGGTCTTCACGTAGCCGTGCAGAACTCTTGTTCGAGACGGACTCAAACACGATTCCTTGGCCGTTACGCACCATGCCGCCTGTAAGTCGTTCTAGCAGATGCATATGGGCTCGATAGAACCTTCCAGGAGCCGGGCCCCGTAGGTCGCTCGACTGGGCCGTCAGGGAATGGGCTATGGCAATGGGCCGTAATTTTATCCCCGACAAGGAGGATGGGATAGATGGTAAGTAATGGATGTGTGGCTAGGAGGGCTAGGCCGTCTAATGGAAGTGGCGCCGATCAGGTGTCTGATACAAAGCATTATCAACAAAATTGCTACTCCCTCCGTTCCAAATTATAGGTCGTTTGACTTTTTTGACACGTACTTTTGACCACTGCCTTATTCAAATAATTAGTGAAAATATAAAAAACTCAAGTCATTATTAAAGTACCTTTCATGATAGACTAAATCATAACAAAATAAATTATAATTATAAAATTTTTTGAATAAGACGAATGGTCAAAGTACGTGTCAAAAAGTCAAATGACCTATAATTTGGAACTCCGACTACTTTTTGTTCAATTTATAATATGCACATGTATTTTAGATTGTTCGTTCGACGAGATCTCAAGTCGCTAAGTTTTTGAGAGACGCCAACAACTACCAACAACCACTTAACAGAGATAAAGTTTATCTGGTTCAGCTCTTTAGATATACCTCTACGCCCAGCCTTTTCTATATATCAAAGATGATTACAAGAGGTGGCTCAAGATTAACAAGTCTCTAAGATTACGCTGTAAAAAGCTAAAGCTCTAAGCCGATGCTAAGACATGAATTGATTCAGATGCCCCTAAACGCCATAGGGCATGGTTTAAATAGGTAAACCGATTCACCGATATCGGCCAGTTAACAACGAGATCGAATCTAACTCAAGATATGCCAAATATATCCCGAGGTAGATAAGGCATACCCTAGTCTGGGATCACGACTCCTATTCCAATCCGGAAACCACGTCCGGTCTTCACGGCCGCGCGTAACTTGTCGGGATTAGATCACGCCCATTGCCATGGCTCCACTCCCCGACGGCCTAATCGAACAGCCTTACCAGGCCCACCCTCGAAGGTTCTATCAGCCCATGTGCATCCCGCCAATGTGCTTCATGGTCGGCACTGCGCGTAATGGCCTAGGATTCCTGTTTGAGTCCGACTCGAACAGTAGTTCTCGCACGGCTACGTGAAGACCCTGACGTGGTTTCCTGATTGGATTAGGAGTCGTGATCCCCAAGACTAGGAGTATGCCTTATCTACCTCGGATATATTTGGCATGTACCGAGTTCGTTACTTATCTCGTAGTTAGTCCGCCCCAGATTCCCCAGAGGTCGGTTTACTCAGACTATATAAATAGGGCCCCTACGGCATGTAGAGGGCACGAGGCCCTTGCATATTGCCTCCGCACTTGATCTTCGTGATTGTCGCTACCAGACATTGATAATCTCGCCGAGACTTGTTCGCCTCGCCGAGCCACCTCTTGTATTCATCTCTCGATATATAAGAAAGGCCGACGAGGGCTATGATCTCTCCCGAGAGGCCCGAACCAGTGATAAAACTCGCTCTCCTCGCTCACGTTGTTCGTGGTTGTTCGGCGGTTCCTATCTCAATCTTAAAGAATCTTAGCGACTTGAGATCGATATTCAACCGGCCGATACCGGCGCCGTCCGTGGGAGCTTCGCAGACGAATATGTCGAACTCTATCACGACTGTGAGATTCTCCCGAGGACCACGACTCGGCGGCGTGATGTCTTTCCCGCCGGATCGATCGATCCTTCGATCTTGATCGCTTCCCGATCTGGTTCCCGCCTGCGTCTGACGAGCCGATCTCTCGCACCGGCAGTTTTCGCCCGGAGGCTGCTCGTCTCTCGCGACGAAGCTCCGCCGGGATCGGATTCTTCGCGGCGGGCAGCTTTTCGCCTCGCAGCTGCAAGTCTCGTCCTCGCCACGAAGTTCCGTGTTCGGGCTGGATCTCTCGCACCGCAGTTTTTCGCCGGCGCGGCTCGTCTCTCGCGACGAAGCTCGCGCTGGGATCGGATCTTTCGCGCTGGCAGTTTCGCCTAGCCGAAGTTCTCGTCTCTCGCGACGAAGCCCGTGTTTCGGGCCGGATCTCTCGCACCGGCAGCTTCGCCTGGCGCGCTGCTCGTCTCGCGACGAGCTCAAGGCCGGATCGATCTTCGCGCCGGCAGTTTTTCGCCAGCCAAGAAGTTCGGGTCTCGCGACGAAGCTCGCGTTTCGGGCCGATCTCCTCGCACCGGCAGTTTTTCGCCTGGCGCTGGCTCGTCCTCGCGACGAGCCCGTGTTTGGGGATCGATCACTGCGACCGGCAGCCTTTCGCCTAGGCGCGCCGTCGTCCCGCGACGAAGCCTGCGTCGGGATCGGATCAAAATTCTTCCGGATCCCGGCCGCTTTGTTCGGCAAAGGATGACGGAGAGAGCCGACCACCGCTTGGAACATCGACCACTTCGAAGTTCCTCGTAGGTCCTTCGCTTCCTAGCTTCGCTTTTTCTCAAATTTCGCGCCTTAGTTCGTCCAAGTCTCTGCCGCCATGTAAAGTTCAACCCATTGAGCGTGAATGCTCGCGCCCCGCGTCCTCCTCACCACTTGTCTTCTCGCATCACTACTTTTCTCTCTCGTATCACTTGATGGCGCCCGGCCTTGCGAACTCTGGCTTCGCAGCCTTAAGGGTTTTCCCCGCCTGATCTAGCTTCAACAAGTTCCTAAACTCGTGGTTGCGTGAACACGGCATCCAACCTCGCGCTAAGCTCGCTCTCGTAGCCCTCCGCGGCAGAGGCACTTACCGCCACGCACAACCACTTGGCAAAGCTCGCTCTCGTAAGCCCTCCGCGCAGCAGGCACTTTCCTTGTTCGGTTACCTTCGAATCGCTTAACTTACGTTAACGAAGCGATCCTCGAACGAGTCGATCAGATACGGGTGTCGCTCGACTTTCTACGCACGTGCTTGAAGTCGCAAGTTCAGTCTTCATGCATCGTCTGCATCGGGGCTAGGGCGCCGCTTTTTCTTGTGCACTGCTCGAAGTTCGCAATCTCAGTCCTCGAGCAAATGCAGACAACGGGCCGGAGTTAGGCTAAGCTGCTCTACCGTTTTCTTAAAACTTTCTAGCGCTGTTCGCTTTGCTCTTGGTTCCTGCTCGCCCTTGTCTTTTGTCGCTTTTTGCGTGAAAAGCCGCTTCTACGATTTCGCCTCGATTCAAGCGCCGCTTGGCGGTCTTGAGTCGCCGCCGCCTCCTCGAGGATCGCTTCTCGATCGCTGGGACTTGAACTGAATTTCGCAACCCCTGACGCTTTCGTTTTCCAAAACTCGTTGGTCTTTCGCCCCGTGAGCGCCCCGCTGCACGAAGCATGTCTTTTATCTGGCGACAACTCAGACGGCTCCGTTAACTCAAGCGTGCACCACCGATGGAGTTCTCGCCCACCGTAGTCGATTCTCATCGCAACGGCACTCTCGGCGCCGGTTCCGCGACTCGCCGAGGCGACACCAACGCCGCACGGGTCCATGTCCGGATAAGATTTCGCCAGACGCCTTTGCTCGCGGCTAAGGTCCCGACGCTTCCCTCGTTAGCGGTCTTAGCTACGCTGGGTTAGACTTGCTCGACACGCCTTTTTTTATCCCTCGCCACGCCCTTCCTTGCACGGTGATCCGGAGCAATGCACCACCAACGGAGTCCTCGCCCCACCGTAGTCGATTCTCATCGCAACGGCACTCCCCGGCGCCGGTTCCGCGATTCGCCGCGTGACACTAACGCTATCAAGGGACGCATCGAAAAAATTATGTCTTGTGCGGTAGGTCGCTTTTTGCGGTTTTCTAAAACTCGCTTGCTCTTCTTAGAGCCCGTTTCTGCTCTTTTTCCCTTGTCGCTTGTTTCTTGTTTATCTTTTGCAGGAAATACAGAACGGGAACGCCGGACCGTGATGGTCGTGGCGAGGTTCCGTGCTTCCCCACCAAAGCCGGCGTTCCGATCCTCTCTTTCTGCACGCCCGCGATGCCCGGACCGATTCACTTCACCCGCAGATGATTTCTTGCTTTTGCCCGCAGATCGACCTTCATACTCGCTAAGTCAAGGTAGTGCGCCACCAACGGAGTCCTCGCCGCACCGTAGTCGATTTCATCGCGAACGGCAAGCCCATCGTCACCGATTCTCATCGCACGGCACTCCAAGCGCCGGTTCTGCACTTGCCAAGACAACGCTAACACTGCCGCAAGGAATACGCCATGAGTAAAGCGCTGATCTCACACGCTCTTCTTGCGGCTCGACCGCATCGGGTTGTGATTCACTCGACCGGCAGTTCTTCGCCCGAGCGCCAGATCCGTCCTCGCTGACGAGCTCCGCGTTCGGGCTAGATCACCGCGACCGCGCTTCTCGCCGAGCGCAGCTCATACCGCACGCGTCTTCGCCGGGTCGCACTTTCGTTCCTTTAACGAGCCCGCGGTTTAGGGACTAGATCTCCTTACTTTGGTTCCTTCGACGAAGCTCTACGCCTGGACCGGGTCACCTTTCCCATTCAGATGCATTGTCCGCTTCCTAGCACACGATCTACGCTTGAGGCGATCACCTTCGCCTCCCGAAGCATAACATTCGCCGAGAGCGCAATTTTATTTCCTGCAAGCTCTAGCCCGAGAGGTGGTTCCCTATCTTTCCTAGGCATCCGAATGCTCGGATGCAAGAAGACGAGTCCGCCTCGCGACTTGCTATGTTCATTCTCCTAAGATCCGATCTTATCGGATGCGTGGTACGCCTTCGCTACTAAGAATCCAATCCTCCTTGATGACGCTCACCTCAAGGAGATGATTCACCTCACTTCTTTCGATTTCAGACGAGGGTCGGGTACTCGCCGACAGATGTCATTCCCTCGCTCGACGTAACAGAGTTGCTTGGCGCCGGGCGGGTTTGTTCGGTCCCGAACACGACTTGTTCTTGCTGAACCGTGAATCTGCTCGGCCGCTCGCTGCACGCCTTTGTAGCAGGAAAATACCTCTTCAGTGATTTAGAGTCTCAAGAGGAAGACCCCACCTAGTGAGTCCTTCCACTTGAGTCTCGGGGCTAGCCGTCGGGATTAGATCACGGCCCATTGCCATGGCCCACTCCCCGACGCGCCAATCGAATGTACCTACCAGGCCCACTCCCCGAAGGTTCTATCAGCCCATGTGCATCCCGCCAATGCCTTCATGGTCGGCACGCATGAATGGCCTAGGATTCTGCTTGAGTCCGACTCAACAGTAGTTCTCGTGACGGCCACGTGAAGACCCTTGGACGTGGTTTCCTGGATTGATTAGAGTCGTGATCCCCAAGACTAGGAGTATGCCTTATCTACCTCGATATATTTGGCATGTACCGAAGTTCAGCTATTTATCTCGTAGTTAGCCCGGCCCGGTATTCCCTCAGTAGGGTCGGTTTACTCTGTACTATATAAATAGGGCCCCTACGGCATGTAGAGGGCACGAGGCCCTTGCATATTGCCTCCTGGCACTTGATCTTCGCATTGTCGCGCCTGTACACACATAATCTCGCCGAGACTTGTTCGCCTCACGAGCCACCTCTTGTATTCATCTCGATATATAAGAAAGGTCGGACGAGGGCTATGATCTCTCCCGAGAGGCCCGAACCAGATAAAAACTCGCCTCCCTGCTCACCGTTGTTCGTGGTTGTTCGGCGTGTCTCCTATCTCAATCTTAAAGAATCTTAGCGACTTGAGATCGATATCTCAACCGTCGACAGAACTCTTGTTCGAGTCGGACTCAAACACGAATCCTAGGCAGTTACGCACCGTGCCGCCAGGAGCCGTTCGGCAGATGGCATATGGGCTCGAGAACCTTCCAAGGAGATGGGCCCCTGTAGGTCGCTCGATTGGGCGTCACAGGAGTGGGCCATGGTAATGGGCCGTGATTTTATCTCCGACAGCTAGCCCTCGAGACTCAAATGGAAGGACTCACTAGAGCGGGGTCTTCCTCTTGAGACTCCAAGTCACGAAGAGGGAAATTTTGTCGCTACAAGGACGCAACAAACGATCGAAAGGTGTTATTGTACTCCCGAACAGACTTGTCCGGACCGAACAGACCCGATCAAGACTGAACAACTCACAGCATCGAACAAGGAATCACATCTCGCCTCGAGCAGAGCATTCACCTTTTCAACAAGAGATGTCGGAGAAAATAGCCGCTGATGACTCCAACGGTAATTTCATTGTCAAGAGGAAAATGCATTTACCGCTTTACCTAGCCACATACAAGAAAAACTAGCCGCTTTGTGGCAAACCGCTGCAGAGCTGCTCGCTTAGGCCTATAAAGCACCCAAGCCGTCCGCTGCCAGCCACTTCTGCTCTCGCGCCTTTCCTCTCCTAAGCCCCAATTCCAACCGTGCCCAACATCAACCAGCCAAACTCCACCGGAGAACTTGCTCGTCCAACCCTGGGGATTGCTATGGCCAAATTCCTAGCCACTAGCTTGACCGAGGAGGACTGAAGGCTTGGGAGGAGGAGGGCCACATCGACGCCGTAGCCGGAGGTCGCCTGGGAGGAGGAAACTCCGAGTCACTGAGGAGAGTTCACGCCTTCTTGAACAGTTCGCACCGCTCGGGCTGAGGTCTCCCAAAGCACTTCGCCGAGGCCTTCTTAAACATCGCCGGATTGGAGGTAACAAACCTCAATCCAACTCCATCCTCCATATGGCCGCTTTGCACACCTGCGCGGCGGCTATCTGGCATTGACCACGCCGTGGGCCGTTCCTCCATTACTACATCGTAACGAGGAGCAGCTCACGCCGCGCTTTGGGTGCTACTACCAAGCTCCGGCAATCGCCGACGACGCTGCATTCTCGCCACCGCCGACTGACTGGGCGATGGTGGTCGAGGTGGTTCTACAAACAAGCGGAACGACGACAAGAAGCTCTTCTTCACCGAGAAGGCACCGGCGAAGGTACTTCAATGCCGCTGCCGGAGATGTCCGCCATGATTGGTATTTCTGACAAGGAAGATCGCCTCCTCGTGAGCCTCGGGCTCACGGGCAGGAGATCATCCGACTACACAAATAACAGATCTCGTCTGGCGCGGAGAAGACCCTATCCTTCTACAAGATAGAGGGATGGGAAGACATTACCAGGGGAGAGCACGGTAAGTGCCTTTAAGACTCAACCTTTACTTGTCGCCTTCATCCCAACAGAAATAACAATCCTCCGCTCGGGTAGAAACCAACCGACGATTGGTGACCGAAGCGGTCGACGCCATGCTGAAGGCAACTAGGAAAGACGGTGAGGTCACCGGCCAGGTGGCCTACACCTGTCCGCGGAAATGTGCTCGTTCGCACGACCGAGGTAAGGTGCTTGAATCTCGCTTGTGTCGCGGACTTGCATCACTGTAAATGCTAACACTTTACTTTCCGAATACGCAGGAGGACCAGCTGATCCTCGGAAGGATCGTGGAAGAACTCTCTGGGTCGAAGAAAGAGAAGGCGAAGAAGGGCAAGGCCAAGGTGGCCACAAAGTCCAAGGTGGCGGCCGAGCCTACGCGGAGCTCGCCGCGACATACGCCGCCAACCATCGAAGAGACCACCAGCGACGAGCGCCAACAGAGACAAGCGGGCAAGCTGGTCGGCCTAAGCGGGAAGAGACCAAGTCCTTCCCTCCTCACCGAAAGCAAAGCGACGAAGAGGTAAAGAATATGACCCTTTGGCTTAGGCGTTACACGCGGGCTCACCCGGGCCATATGGCACGGCTACGGCAGGTCGCCGAGCAAAGGAGGCTCGAGGAAGAAGTCGCGCGCAAGGAAAAACTTCTTGCGCCGCTCAGAAGAGTGCTCACCAGCAGGAGCTGAGTTCATCGCCAACACCCGGGGGTCAAGGCGAACAGGCCGCTAAGGAGCCCCCGAGGAAGAGGCGGAAAGTTTCAGGGAAGAAGATCAAGATCAGGCCTTCCACGGCAGGTATGTAGTAATGAATCTCTGTGACCTTACCCGCTTTCTGACCGTGTTGGGCTTAACACCTTCTTAATCATCAGCTATCCAGGAGGAGACTGCCACGGACGACGTCGAGACGGCGCTCGAGCGATCGTTGCTCCCCGAGCACCTACACGGCATCGCGGCAATGGAGGCCGGCCACCTCAAGGATGATCATGGCGTGGAGCTCGCCCCGTCAAGCTCCAGCGAGCAGCTCGACGCGCTCAAGGGCGCGGTTGAGAGGCTGGAGGCAGAAGAAGCGGCGAGCGGCGCCACGGACAGCGGGGCCAAAGCAATGGCTCCGCAAGCTGCCCCGGGTTGGACCGAGCAAGCGGTCCTTCCGGGCACTCCGTCGCAGGGGCAGTCCATCCCTAAGCCGGCGAAGACGATCGGCGAGCAGGGCGAAGTTCCCGCCGCCGAGGTACAAGAAGAGACCCACGAGCAGGCGGCACAAGTTGCCCTGCCGGTGGAGGCTTCGGTGTCGTCGGGAGGAGCGGCACCAACCTTGCCCGGCGACGCTGACAGAGGAGGGAGAAAGGCAGAACGGGGACGAAGTGCCACGGCCGCCTCGCCCCGAGCGTAAGCGCCTCCCGCAGGAAGAAGGAGCACAGAAGACGGCGTCAAGAGCAACGCACCAGTCTCATCCGGCACAGGCGAGGATTCGTGATGCATGGTCTCGAAGATCGCCTGCGACGGGGGCTGAAGCATCGGCTTGGCAAGGTACGCCCCGAGACCAAACCTAGTTCAGTTGAGCTGTATCACCGCAAAGCGGCTGACTTATTCTTCTCCCTCAGGTCTTCAAGGACACCATGGAGGAGCTCGAGGACAGGCGCCACCATCGAGCTGAGCGCCAGATCGGTGTCCTCCGAGAGCACCTCCGACGAGGGAGTCTCGAGGTGGGGCCTTCAAGACTAGCCCAAAGCCGGCTTCTACCAAGGCAAAGCTAAGAAGCTCAAAGCCGAGCTAACCCGAGAGAGGCGTTCCTCCGAGGCTCTCCTAAAAGAAGCCGAGGAGCTTAGCGCACAGGCCGACAAGGCGAGCACCGCGGAAGAGAAGCCGGCCGCACGGTGGCTCAAGAGCAGCTCACGACGCGGCCCCATTGGCGGAAGGCGCTATGCGGACGCCAAGAAGCTCAAGGCCCAGCTTGCCAAAGAAGAGCCGACATCCGCGGGACTCCAGCGAAATCTCAACCCCTGGGCTTCACAGAAGAGATCGAGGAGATGCACGGATGGTGGTGAGGGCGATCACCATGAAAACAGGGTCAAGGAGCCGGACGAGCAATTCAAGACCGCCGAAAATGAGCTAGTCGAGCAAGGCTCGACCGGCCCAACAAGCGCCAAGACCAAGAGGTCGAGGCCATCCGGCGAAGCCGCGGCACAAGCCAAAGCGGAACAAGGAGGAGATCGAACGCCTCGAGCCGAAGCCCGAAGGAATCAAGGCTCAAGGCGTCGTCGCCTTAAGTTAGAAGTCGAGGAGCTGAAAGAGCGCTTGCTCCTAAGTAGCACCACGGCCAGAACTCCAAAGGGACTTATGTACCTACACTTTCGACACGTAAACTTACCTTTTTCCCGCAAAAAGAGCAAAGAAAAGACAAGAACGAACAGAAACTAAGAGCGAGGCACCTAAAGCGCTTAGAAAGTTTGAAAACCGTAGCACGCTTAGCCTAACTCCCAAAGACTACAGCAATGTTCGAGAACTCGAGTTTATAACTCGAACGGGTGCACGAGAAAAGAGCAACACCCTAGCCCCGTGCACGACGATGCTCAAGACCTAAGATTGCAATTCGAGCATGCGCCAGAGAGATAGAGCGACACCAAGACTGCTCGACTCGTCCCACGATCGCCGTTAACGTAAGTTAGGCAATTCCAAGGGTAATCGAGTAAGGAAAGTGCCTCTGCCGCGGAGGGCTTACGAGAGCGGGCTTTGCCATGTGGTTGTGCCGTGAGCGGTAAGTGCCTCTGCCGCGGAGGGCTTACGAGAGCACTTAGCCGCGTGGCTGGATGTCGTTTTACGCAACTTCGAGTATAGGAACTTGTTGAAACGGGATACGAGCAGGAGAAAATCTTTAAGATTGCGGAGCCAAGTGTTCGCAAGGTCGGGCAGCCATCAAGTGTTACCAGAGAGAGGGTAGTCTTGACAAGACAGAGGTGAAAAGGCCGCAGAGGACCGTGAAGATTTCACTATGAATGGATTTAACTTTACATGGAGCCCGACAGACTTGGACGAACAAAGACATGAAATTTCACGAAAAGCGCGAAGCTAAGCAAACAGAGAAAGACCTACACAAAGAACTTACGAAGCTGGTCGATGTTCCAAGTGCTGGTCAGCTCTCTCCCGTCCTCCATTGCCAGGCGAACAGCCCCCGGGCGAAAGAAAGGAAACGATCGTGAACGGACCCTCCCAACGGGAGTTAACTTATTGGCATTGGATGTGTTCTCGACACGGCGCAGAACCAGGTCGCCCGCTTCAAAGCCCTTGGTCGAACTGCTTTGGCGGCGTGCTGCGAAGATCTTGCCGATAGCGCGCCATTCGGACTTGTTCCGGTCGTGTGTGCCTTCGAGGAGGTCGAGATCGAGTAGGCGCTCTTGCTCGCCGTCAACCAAGTTGACCGAGCTCGTCGAGGCGAACCGAGTACTATTTCGGGCGGGCAGATGGCTTCGCGCCGAGACCAATTGAAAGGAGTTTCCCGCTGTCGTGGCCGTCAGAAAGCGAATCGCCAGAGGACGGAAGGAACTTCAACCCAGTGCTTTGTTGTGCTCATGGAGTGCCGCGAACACGCCGCCGCTTGATACCTGGACAATCGTCCGTTAGCTCGCCGATCGCTTCCATTGCTCGTGGATGTGTCACGGAGGCGGCGGAACCTTGGTGCCCAAACTGTTCGTAGTATTCCGGAATAGCTCGCTCAATCGGTACCGCTATCCGTGATCGCCTTATGGGGATCCCAAAGCGTGACCACGTTGCTTTTGAAAAAGCGCACGCCGTTTTGGCGTGAAGAGAGCGACACGTGCTCGCCGATCCACTTTGTAAAAGTGTCGATGGCGACGAAAGTGTGTGTAGCCCTTGTACCCTTAGGGAATGGGCCGAGCGATCCGCACCCCATGTGGAGAAAGGCCAAGATGGAGGGATCGTTTGGAGCTCTTGGGCGGGCTTATGTGCCTTCCGGGCGTGAAATTGGCAAGCTTTGCACTTTGTGATGATCTCCCGGGCATCTTGTAACGCGGTTGGCCAGTAATAGCCCATGCGAAATGCTTTGCCGACCAGAGTTCGGAAGGAGTCGTGGTTGCCACAGGCACCCTCGTGTATATCCATAAGAAGGAATACACCCTCCTGCTGCGAGATGCACTTGGAGAGGACTCCCAGAACACCTCGACGGTAAAGGATGCCGTCCATAAGCTGGTATGAACTAGCACGCCTTGTAAGCCGAACGCCGGCTTGGCGTCGGGCGAGGTCCCATCTGCAAGGTACCGAACAAATGGCGTTGTCGATCCGGCACTGCCGATAACGGAGACAAAGACCACTGTCTCGGCTTGCCTCGTCCGGAGACGTGATTGAGGGCTCGTAAAGGTGCTCGATGAGCACCCCTGCCGGAGCAGGTTCTCGTGAGGATCCATACTTAGAAAGCTGGTCGGCTAAGAAGTTGTCTTTCCTGGGCACGAAGAGCACCTCGAAAAATCGAAAGTGCCGCTCCAACTTCCTCACTTCAGCCAGGTACCGCGCCATTGAGTCATCGCAGCACTGATACTCCTTGTTGACCTGGTTGATGACCAACTGTGAATCTCCCTTCACGGTCAGCCGTTGGACGCCGAGCGACTTGCACGCTCTTAGTCCCGCGAGGAGGGCCTCGTACTCCGCAGCGTTGTTAGTCGCCACGAAGTGTAGCTGGATAGAATACTGGAGTTGCTCTCCTTGGGGGGAGATGAGAACAAAACCAGCCAGAGTTTCGGTCTGCGAGCCATCAAAAACATGATCCAAGAGGGTTCATCAAAGTTGTTCGGGAGCTTCACGATTTGGGCGGGCAAGTCCATTCAATGACAAAGTCGGCCAGACTGGATTTGATAGCCGTCGAGCAAATAATGTAATATCGAATCGCTAATTCCATTGCCCACTTAGCTATTCTTCCGCCGGCTTCCTTGTTCCTTAGGATTTCTCCAAGAGGGAACTTGGTCGGGACCAGTATTTGATGCGCCTGGAAATAATGGCGAAGTTTCCTGGAGGACATGAGCAAAATGTAGAGCAACTTCGGACCTCGTGGTAACGCCTTTGATCCGTGAAGCACCTCGCCACGTAATAAATTGGCCGTTGATGTCTTTCCTTTCCACCGTCAAGACCCGCTCCACTTGCGGCATGCACCGAGGTAGAGCAAAAATCGCGCCGTGACGCGGGGTAGTCAAGACAGGTGGGTTGGACAGGTATTGCTTTAGATGTTGGAAAGATCGATCAGTCTCTTCCGTCCATTCGAAACCATTGTGCTTGCGCAGGGCCTTAAAGAAGGGCAGCCCGCGTTCGCCCTGATGGGAGATAAATCTGCTCAAGGCAGCTATCCGTCCGGTGAGACTCTGGACTTCCTTAACGGTAGTCGGAGCCTGCATATTTTCAATGGCCTTGATTTTTTTAAGGTTGGCAGAAATTCCTTGCGAACCAATTACATAACCGAGCAACATTCCGGATCGAACACCAAAGGTACATTTCTCTGGATTTAACTTTATTCGATGCCTGTTGAGATTTTGAAAAGTCTCGGCCAGGTCTTTTACATGATCTGGAGCAAGCTTGCTCTTTACAACTATGTCATCAACATAGACCTCCAGATTTCTTCCGCGCTGTGCTGGGAAAGTTTTCTCCATCAAGCGCTGGAACGAGGCACCAGCATTGCGCAGACCAAAAGATATGGTCGTGTAGCAGAAAGTGCCGAAAGGAGTGATGAAGGCAGTCTTCTCTTCATCCTCGGAGGAGATGCTTATTTGGTGGTAACCTGAGTAAGCATCCAAAAAACTCAAGAGCTGGGCATCCGCAGTCACGTCGACCAGCTGGTCTATGCGAGGCAGCGGGAAATTGTCCTTGGGACAAGCAGCGTTCAGATCTGTGTGATCGACACACATCCTCCACTTGCCGCCTTTCTTCTTTACAATGACAGGGTTGGCCAGCCACTCGGTATGGTCAACCTCGCGGATGAAACCAGCAGCGAGCAGCTTGCCAAGCTGATCCTTGATGATCCCCTGTTTGAAGTCCGAGAAGCGACGAAGCTTCTGGCGAACAGGCTTTTTGTCCGGCCGGACAGCCAGTTTATGCTCGATAACCTCCCTTGGGACTCCGGGCATATCAGACGTCTCCCAGGCAAACACGTCTGCGTTAGCTCGGAGGAAGGCAATGAGCTCGCTTTCCTATTTGCGGTCCAAATTGGCCCCCAGATGAACTGTCTTGGAGGAATCATCCAAAGACAGCGGAACTTCCTTGGTCTCTCCCCCTGGCTGAAAGGAGACCCTGGGGCGTGCAGACTTAGTCTGCGGAGCGTCGGGACCTCGCGGTGGAAGCTGGTCGACAAGGGCAAGGGACTGCTCGTCGCAATCTAGAGCAGCTTTATAATTGCCCTTGACCGTGATCACGCCGTTGGGATCCGGTATCTTCACGCAATGGTAAGCGTGGTGGGACACAGCCATAAACTTACCAAGTGATGGCCGGCCCAAGATTGCGTTGTACGCAGATGGAAAATCGACCACGTCGAACGTGATCAACTCTGTCCGGAAGTTGCTTGGACTGCCAAAGGTAACAGGCAGAACAATCTGCCCCAATGGCTGAACAGCTTCCCCCGGGACGATGCCGTAGAAAGGCATCGCGACCTCTTTAAGTTTGGAGCGAGGAATCTGCATCTCGTCCAAGACCTTAGCAGAGAGCAAGTCCAAAGCGCTCCCGTCGTCTACGAGCACACGGCCAACTCTCGCATTGCTGATGGTCGGAGCGACCACCAGTAGGAGCCTCTGTGGCTTGGTCATCCCAGTGGGGCAATCCTCCTGAGAGAAGGAGATAGAAACCTCTGTCCACTTCATTGATTCGGACTGAGGCTTGCCCTTTTCAACGTTGTGGACCTCTCGAGCAGCTTCCTTGAGGCTGCGTCGAGAGGTATAAGCCGAGGAGCCGCCGAAGATGACGGCGATATGGTTCACGGGCTCCTGATATTCATCGTCATCCCGATCACCATCATCGGTTTGGCGCTATTCTTGCCGCATCACCTTTTTCGGGGTGGGCATTGGGCCCTTGCCGCTGTAGAAATCTTGAGCTTTGCGCCGTGTTCTGCGGCGGCGTGTATCATGCCCGTGGTGCTGGTGGTACTTGCAATATCGGTCGCTGGGACCTTTCTTGCCTTGATTGCCTCCCTGGGCGGGCTTCTTGCCTTTAGAGTTATTATTGGGCTTTTTCTGCCCGTCTTTGGGAGGAGGCGTGCGATCTATACCAGCGACGGTATTGTTCGCATCGCCCTTCTTTTTCTTCTTCTGGGACTTACTGTCACCAGGATTGCTGCTGGTCTTCTTCTTCTCCTCTACACCAGGTTGGGCGGGCAGCTTGCCCTTGTCGAACGCCTTCTTGTATTGAACACGCTTTGCCGCATTGGCGTAGCGATCATCCGCCTTGAACAGGTCGTTGGCGGTCCAGGTCTCATTGATCTCGAGATCCTGGGTGAGCCGTTCGTCGCGGACTCCGTTTTTGAAAGCGCGGACAACAGATTCATCCGAGATGTTCGGGATCGTGTTGCAGATCTTGATGAAACGCTTCATGAAGTTGCGGAGGGTCTTCCCGTTCATCTGGATCATCTGGTACAGATCATCCTCCTTGCCCAGACGCACGTAACAGCTCTGGAAGTTAGCAATCAGAGCGTCACAAAGTTGGTTACAAGAGGAGATGGAACATTCCTGCTGATTGAACAGCCATGTCCGGGCAGCACCCTCAAGGACGGTCAGGAGGTAATTAGCCATAACGAGCTCGTCACCCCCGGCCGCCATGATGGCCGTTGCGTAGATGGAAAGGAATTCCTCTGGGTTTTGAGTCCCATTGTACCTCTCCATGTGTCCGGGTTTAAACTTGGAGGGCCACCGAACAGAGCGAAGCTCGTCGGAGAAGGCCCTGCAGCCCAAGGCATAAGACCGGCCACCTAGCCTTGAAAAGACGTTAGTCCTGTTGGTCGGGGGAACTCTTGCAGAGCGGGAGGTCTCTGCTTGGAGGAACTCTCTCCGCGACAAGCCTCCACGCTCCTTCCTCGTGGTCGCGACAACGCGTTCCTCACGAGGGGATCTTCCGTGATCATCGCGCACGCGCTTGCCCCTGTGGTCGCGATGACTACGGGGACTTGGCGAGCGACGGCGACCACGGGCAGCTTGCTCGTGGATAGTGATCCTACGGCGGTGACGGTGGTCACGCGATCGATCGGATCGTTCGCTGTCCGAATCCACCCGGACAGACTCGACGTGCTGTCCAGATGATGCTTCACCTATAGACTTAAGGCCCTCGACCAATTTCTCAAGGTGAGTAGCCACTGCATCGCCCACGAGGACGAGATTGTCCTGGTGAGCGGATCTGATTCTGGTTGCGGGGCACGGAGCCGTTCCGACTCTGCTCGGGGCTCCGGATTCCGAGACATCCGCGTCTTGCCCGGCCGGAGTTTGGACACGGGGATTCTACCCGGCAGTGAACTTCTATCGGGGTCTTGGCGTGGTCTTGAGGCGCTTACGTCGATGACGTTCTACCGCTTGCGATTCACGCCAGAGTTTGGTTGATGGACTCGTCAAAAGTGCGGCGAACAACATCTTGCTCGCGAGCAGCTAATGCAGCCTCATCTGGATGCCGAGCAGAATCGATCTGCTCGATCTCCCCGGCCACCGGGACCCGCGCAGGATTCGAAGTCCCTGCGCCGGTCATGTTGACGATGCGGTGGCCGTACGATTGCGCGCTAGACGGTGTCATCACTGTGTCGCCACAGGAAGAATCGACCGACATAGCCCTGGAATCCGATAGATCTAAACCAGCGTAAAGATCGTCGGTTCCGTATTCATCGTCAATGACGGGAGCTTGACCTGAGACCATCTCCGGAGCATATCCAGAAACTTCTGTCTCAGACACAGACATCGATCTAGGTCGGAAAGATCGATCCGAGCTGGCAGGGGAAGAAACGTCCTGCCCTTCTGAGTCATAGTACTCAGGGAGAATCTCCTTATCGCTGATGGAGTTTGACATGTTCGATCTGCGTGTCCCCACGGACGGCGCCAACTGTCGACGGTTGAGATAACGATCTCAAGTCGCTAAGGTTCTTGAAGGTTGAGATAGGAGACACGCCGAACAACCACCAACAACCACGAACAGGAGACAGGGGTTTTTATCCTGGTTCAGGCCTTTCGTGAGAGATAATAGCCCTACGTCCAGCCTTTCTTATATATCAAAGATGATTACAAGAGGTGGCTCGGCGAGACGAACAAGTCTCGGTGAGATTACGCGTGTACGAGTGCTAAAGCTCTAAGCCAGATGCTAAGACGTGAATTGGATCAGATGCCCCCTAAACGCCGTAGGGGCATGGTTTAAATAGTACAGGGTAAACCGACCTACCAAGGGAATATCGGGCCGGGCTAACTGCGAGATCGTAACGAACTCAGTACATGCCAAATATATCCCGAGGTAGATAAGGCATACTCCTAGTCTTGGGGACCACGACTCCTATTCCAATCCGGGAAATCACGTCCGGGTCTTCACGAAGCCGTGCAAAACTCTTGTTCGAGTCGGACTCAAACACGAATCTAGAGACGATTCACACCGTGTGCCAGTGAGGAGTTTGGCGGCGGATGCATATGGGCCGATAGAACCTTCCAGGAGCTGGGCCCCAGTAGGTTGTTCGATTGGTAGTCGAGTGAGTGCCATGGTAATGGGCCGTGATTTTATCCCCGACAGTCTCGTGATTTTAACCAACTATTTTTTAAAAGATATATATAACTTTGTGATAAAAAATGGTATCATTGAATTTGTAATTGAACGTACTTTCCAATTACTATAATTTTATTATTATAAACAATATATTATAAGAGATATAAGAGTTGAAGTTTAGTTTTGAAGACTGTATTAAGTCAAACAACATCTTATAAAATTAAAGGGATCGAGGGGGTATATTTCACAAAATGATCGAAAAAATTATTGTCCTCCGAAGACCGGAGCCAAGCAATCAACTTGTGGTGACAGTTCTTGAGACTGATTCCTTTGCATGGTATCTAGACCACTAATTATAGTTCTACGTGCACAATTAGCTAGGACCAGCTAGAAAAATCACCCATTCGTTGGCACTGAATCACATGGGTAGCTAGATTCTCTTTGCAGTCCACAAGTTCTGATATAAAAACGAAAAACTCAAATCTGTTATCGCTGTCTCGTCCAATTCTGCCGGCGCCCATTGGATTCCCATAGTAATAAAAAGATGATTTTCTTTTCGAAAACACTAACCATGGATTTCCGACTTATCGGACGGGGCAGCTCGGCGCGATGCGTTTTTCTTTTTCTTTTTCTTTTTCCCGGCGAGCCCTGCGCATGTGACCATTCAGCAGCACACACGCGTGCTTTCCCAGCATGGCATTCGACGTCTCTTTTTTGGACATGTATCCTCTGATTTTATTTGGGCACTGACATGTGGATCACATCTGCGTGAAACTCACGTGTCGATGACTAAAGTCGAGAAGCGATTACGTCGAGGATTCGCTTCCCTCTTTTTTACTCCCATGTCTTGGTAAGGAAGAGGAAGGGCTACTTGTCATCGCCGGTCATGTCCTCTTCACTTGTACTATATGTTTTTGTTTTTATTTTCCATTTCTCTATTTTTTTTCTTTTTTCTCTCCCCTCTTCTATAAGATGTGAGCGATCTCGAGGGTTTTTTTGATAGCTGAATCTGATATATAAGTATAGCGTCGGAGCTCGTTGGATGTGGAGTAGAACTATAGAAAGAAGGTGCATCCCCATTTTCCCACAAAACTCAAACTAAGTTCATGTGGAACTTGGATTTTTGCATGCTCAAACTTGGCTTTTGCCTACTGAAACTTAGATTTTTGTACTCGTAACTTATCGTACTTTCAAGTTTTAGCAGTAGGTATGAAACTCGAACCATGTACGTATTGATGAGGATGGGATGAAGTAGGGGACACCAGTAGGGAACAGTCCAGCATGCGGCTTTGGGGTGAGGTATTGCCACCCGAGTTGACCAGGTCAACGTACCACGAGCAAAGGAATGCTTGGAAGGGCTGCTCGAGCAAGGAGCGCTCGAAGCGCTGCCCGAGAAAGAAGCGCCCAGAGGGGCTGCTCGAACATGGGCGCTCAGAGGGCTTCTTGAGCAAAAGAGCGCCTAGAGGAGCACCAAGCGAGGGTTTGATCATAGCATTACTCGGTGGGAGCTTTGCTCGATTTATGCCAGCAAGGCAGACATGCTTCAGAGACAGAGACTTCGAGGTAAGGCTTCCCCACGAAGCCACGTGCTTGACGAGACCCCTCTGACACATGGAATGACCCGCCATCGTTAGAAGGCCTGCAATGCGAGTGCAACAATGATAGAATGGCAATAGAGCAATGACCGACGCAGCAGTGAAGCGGCAATGGTGGGCTCAGGTTGGTAGACACGATAGATATCAGCTCGGCACAGTGGAACACCTTGGTCAGCAAAACCCGAACAAAACGGTGACTCATCACATGAGCGGGGCCCGCCATGCGTCAGCAACTCGACGACCTCAAATGCATCCCCGAAGAAGTATAAAAGCTTCACTTCAGCACTAACACAGAAGGAGAGCCCAAGCATCTAGACATAGACTTGGATACGGCAACTTAGAGCGCACATGTACTTAGCAAGTAGCCACGCATGTAGGTAGGTTCGTAGCAGCATGCTTGCCGAACTTCCGCCGATGAGCCTCTCTTGTACTCCGCATTTCCCCATGGCGAGGAGCCACTGGAGTAGGGTCATTACCTCTTTCGAGGGGCCCGAACCAAGATAACTTTCGGTGTCTCCAATCTCGTCCTCGCCATGGTCGTCTCACCGGCCATCTCCTCTCCTCCTGTTGTCGCGTAGGGGCCTGAACCCGAAGGGTCTTAGCGGTTCGCCCACCCTCCTCTACAAATCTCCACGGTCCAGCCCTCGGGGTCTCCGGTTCACATGAGTCGACACATATGAAACTTGAATTTTGCCTTCTTAAACTTGTTTTTTGCAGGATGAAATTTGGATTTTGTACTCATAAAACTTCTCGCATAGTAAAGTTTCATCAATAGGTTTTTCAAGTTTTAACAGTACGTATGGTTCTCAAGTTTCAGCTGACATTTTTCCAAGGTCCCTTCGTTGATACTTTTTCTAAGTTTCAAAAAAATTTATTCAAGTTTTATCCGTTTTGTGTCAAGTTCGGTTGCTAGGTTTTTTAGGTTTTATCAGTAAGGTTTTCAAGTTTCGACTGTTATTTTTCTAAGTTTTTGTACTGATATTAGCACACCCAATGCATTGAACATTTAATTTCTGGCGTGCGTTTTTTGCTTCACCAGCACGGTTCGCAATAAGCTGAGGGTCACTGTATAAATAATTGTAATAAATAGCCCAAAAAGATACTCACTCTATTTTTAATTGTAGTTTACTATTGACTTTTGGACACGTCTTTTGACCATTCATCTTATTCAAAAAATTAGTGCAAACATGCAAAAATATAAGTCATGATTAAAATATGTTTAATGATAAAATAAATCATAACAAAATAAATAATATTTACATATATTTTTTGAATAAGACGAATGGTTAAATAGAATATCTAAAAGTTAACAGTGAACTACAATATGGAACGGAAAGGGTAACAATATGGTGCACAAACTAACCTGACACCGGACCGCTCTCGTTAGGCTGTTCAAGGTGAGGCGGTTGCCAAACCATGCTATTTCGAAGCCGCTTTATAAAGCCCTTGATGTCTAATAAAATCAAACAGAGTTCTCGAGTCACATAGCTAGCTCTCCGAACTCATCATTTGTAAGTTATTCGGTCACAACAATTCACCCTTGACTAACTAGTTCATTTCGTCGTTTACAAGTTTTTTTTTTTTTTTGCAAATTGTGAGTTGTGACACGATTTCGTTTTCCTTAGACTGTTCGCAGAAAATGATTAATGGCCAAATGGTGTTCAACGAAAAGAATCATCAAATATTTGAGCATTATTTTACTTGCTACGTCAATGCGTCGGTTTCTCGCCACCAACGTGGCGACGATTCCTTGCTCCTTGGCCGCCGGGAGAATATTCTTAAGATTTCTTTTGCTGTTGATGTAACGTGCCACTTAAATCTGTAGGACACTGGACAACCGGTCTGCTTTTGCTGCCATTTGTTTTAATCGAATTATCAACCAATCTAATCAGTGGCGGAGCTTGACCCAAAATGTAGGAGGCCAAACTACCAAAGCACAAAACTCCAAACTCCAAATTTTATATAAAAGATGATCATGATTCATTGGCATTGGCAAGACCCAATTCTCCAAGACTTCAACGAGCTGATTGCAAGGGGGCCAATAAGCAGGCCTGCTATGTTTTAGGCCATAATAATACCTGGAGGTCTTTAAAAAAAAATTTTGCACGGCCCAACTTGGCCCTAACAAAGCTCCGCCCCTGAATCTAATGCACGTGTAAGAGCATCTCCTATAGTTCTTATATACCTATCTTTAAAACACCATTCGGCTATCAATGAATAGTGTTTGAGAAAAAATATATTGCGACCGTTGGGATGCTCTAACATTTTACACTTCGGTAGTGTAGTGCTAATTCAAATTGAATTTTTCTTTACACTTCAGTAGCGTAGTGCTAATTCAAATTGAATTTTTCTAGTATAATGTCTACTGTTTTAAATTGTAGCATTTTAGTTTTTTTTGTTTGAATTATGTTAGAGTTTTCGAATTGTAATATATAGGGAAGAGTCGTGTCAAAATCGAACTCATATCCGCAGCCTCCACTATAAATAGGGTGTACCTCTGATGTAACCGGTCATGACAATATAGTTGTAGCGCGAAACATACATAGTTTAGCGGCTGGCTTGTAACCGCTAATCGGTGGCCCATGTTTCTGTGATGATTGGAGAGAAACGCTTAGAGCATCCACAGAAGAAACTGTAAAATAAAGTGTGCAGCGATAGAGTGTCTGCTGGAGGGAATAAATCTTTTAGAGTGTAGTGTAAAGTGTGAAGGAATTTTATAGGGATAAATAGAGTGTGTAGTGAATAGTAGAAGTATTATAGAGTGTGTATATGAAGTGTTGAGTGGAGATGCTCTTAAAGTCATAGCCCAGCAAACATAGATAATCGTGTCGAACTGAATACCAAATATCATATCTCTGATGTCGTCTAGATCTTACATAATAATTAAAATTATAACAGATTATCCTCTGCGCAGTGTAAAAGCTGATAGCATAATGTCCTATTTTGAGCATGGAACGAATTTTAGGTTCTGTTCTTCTCAGCTGATCTGAATGACTGAACAGCTAAACTAAGATGAGCTCAAAAGAATAGGACCTTAACGTTGGAAAGACATCTATATCGATCGTAATAACGCAAATATAGGATGAAAAAATACGTTTCTGAATTAGCGCTTCTCGCAGAAAACCTTATGCGTTTATTTGTTTTCCAACAAAAAAATCTCGGCAGTTCTGTTAATTTAGGCTTCCATGTTGCTTTCCAAATTTATTATGTTGGACAGTGTAGGCAAGCCCTGACGTCAATCAATAAGCAAATTTGTAACTCATTTTCTCCCTTGTTTTTTTTTCATATATATAGCCATATGGTTTTACCTTTTCCTAAAAATTTTATCACCTTGTTTGGCTCCCGAGTAATAATAGCCTTGTAATTATAGCCATATGGTTTTACCTTTTCCTAAAAACTTTATCACCCTGTTTGGCTCCCGAGTAATAATAGCCTTGTAATTATGGGATTAGAATTCAATTTACAATGATGTAGTTGTTTGGCTGTGACATAGAATTAATAAAGATTATATAACCAACTCCATGAGTCATGATATAACTATAGCTAAATCCTACCACTCCATTCTAAAATAGTATCGTTTTAGATTTGTCATAAATCAAACTTTTGAAACTTTATCCATGAAAGACTTTTAAACTATTTAGATTGAGTACATAAAAAACATATAGATAGATTCATCCTGAAAAAACTTCCATGATAGTATAATTTAATTGTATTATATAAATAAAGAAGGCCAGTGATCGGACGTCTGTCCGGACTATGGGCTGACTAACCAACCAGCCGTCGATCGCCCGGCTACCGCGCCAATCCAACGCACGCCCCGCGCTCTCGTACGTGGCTTTCCCAGCGAGGCAGCGACTAGTTAGTCGTCGTTTGATTAAAATTCCCATTAAACTTCTGATTTTTGTACAAAATTCAAACAGTGTTCAAAATGCGTGAAATAAATTTCACAATTCTTATAAAATCGAGAGCAACCCATTTTAAATATTTTTTAAATTTTTTGAATTTTTCACTTTTTCAATTTTTTTTGTGAAACTAGGAGAAAGCACTTATGAAACTTACATCTATACTAGCGAAACTTGGCCGTGTGCTGATGAAACTTGGATGAAACTTCGATGTAACTTGATGAAACTTGGATAAAACCTGTTGAAACTTGAAGTGACCTGATGAAACTTGAAGAAACTCGTATGAAACCTGTTGAAACTTGATGAAACTTGCTTTAAACCTGATGAAACTTGGCAGTTCGTCAAGTTTAACGAATATGAAATCCAAGTTTTAGTAGGCCAAACCCAAGTTTCACCCGGTAAGTTCGAAGAGTTATATGGCAACATATATCTTGTTTTGTTCGTAAAAATACAAGGAACACGTTGGTGCAAACAGTTTTTGGATGGGAGCATCCAGTCAAATATTATGGCTGCCGAAAGAAAAAAATGATGTGGGACCCACCTATATGCACACAGTGCCGGGCCGCCCCACGTTGCGCGCCGTGTGGCGTGGGAGTCCGGAGGCGCCGGACTCCCAGCCCAAAGTGTTTTCGTATAAATAAATCATAATAGTTTTTAGTGGTTAAAATTACATTTTGAAAACCATGTCAATGTCTAAAACGATTACCATTTTAAAATTGGGGGAGCTTAAACATGTCGATTTTATGGAAGTCACCCTAAAAAATTCATAATAGTTTGTGCTCATAGCCTCTCACCATACTCCCTCTTTTTCTATATAAGACGTATTTTGAATGGGACATGGATTACGAAAGTTGTGAAATCAAGAGAAGATCAAAAGAGAATGATCATGCTTCCGCTGTTATAAAGGCATTGGAAATACAAGAGTGATTTATAAATGCGTGAGAGATGATTGTGCAATAAATAAGGATAGGCAAGAAAAAAGAACAATAAACTCACATATATGTCCTATATTTCTACACAAGACCATTCAAACTATACGTCTTATGTAAAAACTATGTAAAAAACAGAAAGAGTATTCGTTTATGGTATCAATTGAAATTTGATTAAGATGATTTAGTGGGTAGATAAGTTAATACATACAAATTTTCATACACGTGAACACTTCAATCTTAAACTAATTTCATAAAAATTTGGTATTTGAAATTTAAATCTCGTTGTTTGGAGCGCAAAAAATTTACTTTACGTAATTTTTGTTAGCTACGATGTACAAGTGGGACCCAATAATATCATTGAAGTCCATATGTTATTGTTGAAAAAAAGTATAAGTGTGTCGCCCATCTTTTCCTATCAGGTTTGACTTTCAAACAAACTGGCCTAAGCATACTACTTAATATGGTATCAAAGTCGATGTCTCAATAACCCCAACACTATTTGTTCTTAGTACCGTGTAAAACAAATGTCTGTTCATGATATAGCTACTACCACTATTTAGAATTCAATTAAATGCATTGAATTATATTTCAAATACAATTCTAGTTGGATATCAATTTGATTTGTGGCAATTTCAATTTTTTAGGTAGCTATTAAGTTGCATGCATCAATATGTTAATCCAAAAGGTTGAATCAATTGAGAAGGGTGGGCAGAGCACTTATACTTTCTAGTAGGTTGCTACACTTAACACGCCTGGACCTAGGTCATTGGGCTACAGTATGGTCGTAGGCCCAACCAGAGCAACTTGTCAAGGTTTTTGGACGATCTCCCCCCTCACACATTAGGCTGAGAATGATCAGAAACAATATGAGCTACTTGTGCTCTGATACTAATTGTTAGTCGGGTCTCTACTCTTAGCGTGTCCTGACCCTTGGTCATCGGATTGTAGTACAGGAGTAGGTCCAACCAGAGCGGCGAGTCAAGGTCTAATAGGTCATGAGCCCAAGTCCTAGTACGTACTCCCTCTGTCCCCGAAAGAATGTCATTCTAGCATTCAAATGGAGAGATTAATATCCAAACCAAATGACTTATGTGCCCCTGGTTTTTTGGGAAAAGCAACATTATTAATGCACATGCAAGACTAACAATTGGTCATTGAGAGTGGTGGGTGTTTGGGTGAAAGTGCAGTAATAAAAGAAGTGGGACCCATAACACATGATGACATTCTTTATGGGACAAATTTTGAATGCTAGAATGACATTCTTTTGGGGACGGAGGAAGTAATTGTTATTTGCTCATATATTTCACATGTTTGAGGTCTGAGACTTCACCCGAGGGATAGTATTGAAAAGTATAGGTGTGTTGCCTTTTTTTTTATCGGTCTTAAATTTTGGATGAACTGACCGATGAATGAATACAAGTTAATATGAAAAAAGATTCCGCTCGAGTCCTCTTCGAATGAAGACGCAAATGTGGATAGTCGCATTCGAGTGCTTGTAGAGTCCGGCATTGCTCAACTTCCCCTGAGTTAATGGATAAACATGACTTGGTCATTTGTCACACTTAACAGCGACCTAATCGATTCTATCCACTTGTTTCCTACTCCCAAAACATGCAATGAAATACCAAGAGTGACGTCTCGGTGCCATTGACATGAATCCATGGCGCTGGATCTTGATTCTCTGGAGCTAATTAAGAAACATTTTCTCATCAATTTTTCGGTAGTGCATACAATAAATACACATGACGGCTTGTACCCAATGAGGGTGGGATGTCACTCTCAGTGCAAGTCATTTTTATGAATGACGCGGCATTGCATAGGAAAAGGAATGGTTCGTGGACATGAGGCACTTGGAGTGCCATGTCAGTCATTTTCATACTCGCCAATCGGGATGGGTGCATGGTGCTGTGCGCTGATTGGCGTCTGGTGCTGGAGTGCCATCACCTGTATTTAGAACTGAAACTGCCCAATCAATCTAATGGTCTGTATTGCTTGGTCGCGCCGTGAGGTGGTCGTCCGCGACCGCGCTGTGGAGGAGCGCTGGCTTGGCCATGGTGAAGAGTGAGAAGGAGAGAGGAGTTTTGATTACAAATTTGTTAGGATATACGTCGATGTAAGATCATGAACGACTAGCAGGCACAATTTTGTGTTTGTTAATGTAGTTTAGCTTTCGCCTACATCTGCAGGGCTCTGATTATAGGTGCTCCACCCCAATCCATAATATCACATCATACCAACTGCCCGAGTCATGGGCACACACCGGTCGCTGACTCCCTCAAACCTATGCTACTATTATGCAGTCGTTGTCATGGGTTATACCAGGGCTGCCCCCTTTATATAGTGGAGGTCTAGGTAGAGTCCGACTTCTACTCTAAACCAACCCTGTCTATTACAAGTTTACAACATAGAGTCCAATTGTAACCCTCATTGTACACATATTCGACAAAAAAACTAACAAAAATGTTGAGAAAGGTTTGGCTGCACATGACTCTAAGCACACAACCAAAGGCTAAGAGATAAGTTTGAGAATTACATCCTCATAAAAACATGGACATATGTCTCATATAAGCCTACAAAATGTAATGCAAAATAATCGGGCAGGCAACATCTGCAGTTGAAGCCTGCAAATGGGGCTTGAAAGTTGAAACCCATGTAAGCGCATACGCTATTAATTATAGTAGTATTTCCAATGACAAGATCCTACATTCGCCACGCAATATTACTAATAGGAAAAGGTGCCAGCTTGGTTCTTGAATTTTTGCTTTTGCACGAAATTGGTCCTTACGGTGCCGTTTCAAGGTAGTCTCCGAGCAACAGAAACCATGCTGATTTTGGTGACTTGACAATCCATGTGGACATTTTTCTTGCTTGGCGGCCCACATGTGTAGTCCACATGTCTTCCATGTCATCATGTTTCTATCCAAGTAAGCATCCATGCATGAAAAAATAGCCATGTGTGCATCCATGTCATCAAGACCGCTCTCAAACTTGATTTTGACCGGTCAAAACAAAACGGGCCAGGCTGCCGTTGGCTGGGCCGAGCCCATTACTGTTCCAAAGAAATTTTCATAAGATTTTTCTCTTCAAAATATTTCATAAAATAATTTCTATTTGTAAAAAATACTTATCGGTCTAAACAATTATAAGAAAATTCTCTAAAATAATGTGACCCCTCTGGAGCCTAGTAAAATTATGAAACTCCCTTTGGCTAGCTTGGGTCTCTCTGCCCTTTGGCAAAAAAAAGAAATGCAATTTTCTTCAGAGGATACCCTAATGATATTCAAACCATGGCGCTCAAGGTTAAATATTCCTATCAAGAACAATTATTGGATACTCAATTGAAAGAGAAGAAGTTTACATCCCCGAAGCAGATGGATTTTAAACATTGTGTATGCTACACATCTTGTTGTATGGTAGATGCAGCATTCGACCCGGTCAGTGCAGAAGCAATTGCAGCAGCCATAAAACTCGATGTAGAAGGAAAAATCAGAGCAATAAGGGTCAAGAGCTGCGGGAAGAAACCAGATGCCGAAGCAGCGGAGGTAGCAGCTATGGCGGAGGGGATTACCTTGGCATATGAATTAAGGAGCCATATCAACTTACTGCTATCAGATTGCTCCATTTTGGTGGAAAAAGTGAATGCTAAGGAGCTGGATCGATCACCCGTAGCGGTGCCTGTCGAGGAGGAGATTAGAAAAAGGAGCGTCGGATTGATGGGGTTGCAGATATGCTACCTTCGGAGAGAGCAAAACGTTTCTGCTCATCAGCTAGCTCAGTGGGCAACAGGAGTTTGTGAGTTTGATGACTGGAGAAGCGAGCTAGCAAAGGAGCTGCCTGCTGATTTGCGTCGATGTCTCCAGAAGTTTAGTTGTGTGGGCTTCAGAGATGGACCTTGGTTATATGGGTAAGATGTGAGCTCTAATGTAAATTTAATTATAAATAATACCGGTTGCACCTGCAGTAATGAAAGTTTGATGGGTTTCTGAAAAAAAGAAACTCCCAGTACCGATGTTCTGTTTTGGTAACAATTTCACGTTGGCGGCCATCTTCTCAACCGAACCAGATGAAGGGGGAAAAAATAAATTACATGGTCAATATATTTCACAAAATGCCGATGACTTAGCAGCCTCAGCTCACGACTCACGAGAGCAATCAGGATCCCCTGCAGTAAAAGTATAAATGCATGGTGTGCATTTTGACTTGAAAACAGATTATAACTTCTATAAATATGTTCTGTGGTGTTCAATTTATACGAAATAAAATTTGCAATTCATCTAAAATTCTAAATAATCCATTTTAAAACCTTTTCATTTTTCTCAATTTTTATGATTTTTATGATTTTTTAATAATAAAATTCAAAAATTTAAAAAATGAAAAGTTTCGAAAATGGATTGTTTAGGATTTTAGATGAATTATAAAATTTGTTTCATAAAAATTAGACGTCGTATGACATATTTATAGAAGTTATAATCTGTTTTCAGGTCAAAATGCACACCGTGCATTTATACTTGCTATTGATATTGCAGGGGATCCGGATTGCTCAGGAGATAGCCGACCTGCGTGCAAACAGAAGGAAGAAGAAGTCGCGAGGAGTAGGTGGCGAGACGTGGAAATATCACGGCTGCCTGGGCTGTTTGGATGCTGCCGACGCGAGCCGCTGCGCAGGTGCGGCGCGCCGCAGAGTGCGGCGAACAAATTCAGCGCCGCAGCTTAGGCGAGCTAAGGCGGCAAAAATGAACTGCGCAGCACAGGAGCTAGTGCGGCAGCCGAGGTTTGTGGCGAGCAACCAAACGCATGGCAAGGAAACTGTGGCGGCCAGAGTTGCGGCGTGGCAAACGGTGGCCGGCAACCAAACAGGCGAAATCCCCATGAGATCCATCCAGTGCACTCCATCGCCTTGGATCTCCTCCTCGTCACGTCGTCTCACACCACTCACTCCCTTGTCTGCCTGCTTCCTCCTCGCCATCGCGTGTTCCTGTTTGGCAAACGGTGTGGCTGCGTACGCCGCTCTCCATTTTATCTTCTTTTTTTTTTCCCTACAAGATTTGATTTCTAGAGCTCTTTTACGGAACATTGAATCAACGAATACATGGTGTGAGTACGTTTAATTTACATCCGATCGTCCGATGTAAAAGGTATACTTTTAGTATTTTCGCTGAAATTAGATATGGGTTCGATCAAATATTCAGTACGATGGATTTCTCTATCGTCTGCTTGATTTCTCCATCGGTTTAGTGTGGATGAGGGATTCATTCGTTTAGTACTGATTTGGGAAGACAGGAGCAGTGGTGGCAACAATTGTTTAGTTTTAACTTTATACGAAGTCACTGAAAGCTAAACGAATCACAAACGTGCGCCAGCTATACTTCAAATGTTGATTACCAGATTTGATCATCACATGAAAAAAACACCTTATCTCTTGGGCTCTTTTACGGTACCTACTTACTAAAAATACTACCACAGTAGTATATTTTAGATCTAACCGTCCATTTTGTAAGGGTGTTGTAAAAAAATACTACACTTGTAATATAATATACTAGTCTTGCAGTATAAAAAATCTAGAACTAATCTCAGCTATTGGATTGAGAGGAATGGACGGTCCTCATTACTCAGTAGGTACCGTAAAAGACCCCTATCTCTTTTCCCTTAGGCAAATTATACTACCGCAACTCAAGTAGTATTCTGTCCCTGCATATATTGTATTATCAAGGCTAACAAGACGTAGTATAAATAGATTTCCGGAAAAGCTAATTTGCAGGCGCCTGCGCGGGGCCAAATCGCGCAGGTGCCGCTCTCATCCATTCGATCGGCGGATGGAGTTGATCCGCACGCTGCGGAAGGAAGCGGGTACGAGCTGCCTAGCCAGGCGACGGCGATGGCGACGTTGTTAGTTGTATACGACGACGTTGTTAGTTGTATAGATCCATTTGTTTTTCATTTAAATTTTTTATATCTATTTTATCTGGAGTCAAAATTAATTGCGTAGAAAAATTTAGATTTTTTTATTTTCTGTATATTATAAATTTTATTTTGTTTTTTGTTTTTCACGTCGAGAGATTTTTTGCTCATATAATTTGCGAAATCGTGCAGGCACAAAAAATTCCGCTAAATTTCTACCGTTTTTTCACATTTACATTTATTGAAAAAAATGTTTTGCGATAGTGAAAATTTTTTGCGTGAGGTCTGTATGCTTGTACGCGGCATGTGCCTGCACAAATGCTGAAATTGCAGGCGTCTACCTAATAGTGCCTTGCTATTTTGCAGGCACCTGCAATTAGCTAAAACGTGCAGGCGCAAAAAATTCCACTTTCTTTCTACTGTTTTCCACATTTGCATTTATGAAAGAAACTTTTCGCGATAGTGGAATTTTTTGAGCGAGGTCGATTGTTGTATAGATATATTTTGTTGATATATTTTTTTTGTTTATTATAGATTTATTATAGGGTAGATTTATCTTTTGTTTATTATAGATATATACGTACGAGGATATACGGGCGAGCGTATGTATGAGATATGCAGCGAGCGAGACGTACGAGGCTAGTGGCGATATACAACGAGCGAGACGTACGACGGTACGCGCGAGGCTAGCGGCAAGCGCACGAAGCGCTTGCGCGCGAGCGAAGGGAGTAGGCGCCTACGCAAAACCTCCCTGCGCAGGCGCTTGCTCATTAGTCGGTTCCATAGATTTTTACTAATCTAAATCGTTGGATGGAGAAGAATGGATGGCTCACATTGATTTTAACATATTGTAAAGGATCCCGATTTCTAATTAAGGGTCTAACCGTATGAGCCTAGCAGAGTTACCCATGCGCGGCTTTAAAAATATAGGAATTCCTAGAAACGGGATCCCGTCCCAGGCGGGATCCCTCCCCATGCGGCACGTGTCCACTCACCCCCCTCACCCGCGCGCTCTCCCCTTCGCCCGTGCCCAGCTCCTCACAAGGCTGTGGCTGTGTGTAGAGAGGGAGGAGGAGGAAGGAGGAGGAGCTGACCTCGCCGCCGCCGGGTTAGGGTTCGGGTTAGGAACATTTGGGTTTCTCCGGTTGTAGAGGAGGTCGGGGGCGGCGGACCGGCGGTGGGAAGGGCTTGTCGGGCGGCGGCGGAGGCGGCGGTGGCGCCACGAGCCGGGAGGGGCGGCGGGTGGACCGGTGGTGGAGGGACCGCCTCACCCCTCGGGTTAGGGTGGCGGTGACGGCCGGGCGGCGGGCGGGCGGTGCGCCAGCGCCAAGCGGGAGGAGAAGCAAAGCGGCGGGCGGGGTGCTGAGCAAGAGGCCGAGCGGAGGAAGGGCGGCGGGCGGAATGCGGCGGGCGGCGCGCCGCCCGAGAAGGAGGAACGAGGCGGCGGCGGGGAGGCGCGCGAGGAAAGACCGGCGAGTGGAGGGGAGGGGGCGCGAGCGCGAGTGGACGGGCTATCCCGTCGGGTTGGGGCCCAACCCGACGGGATACTGTTCCCTAGTCGCCCCCTTAAAAATAAAGGCTTCCGGCAAGACCTTAATTAACGTACGTGTGCCGGATATGCATTACGCGCGTGTGTTCCGTGAGTTTTGTGTCCGCACAAACCCTAACCCCTTCACATCACCAAATGTATCCCGGAGAATACACTCAACTCAAGACAGTGAATTGATCTCTCTGGAAATCTCTCGCATACATTTCTTCTTCTAAA
Source organism: Raddia guianensis (assembly GCA_036346415.1). Taxonomy (NCBI): domain Eukaryota; kingdom Viridiplantae; phylum Streptophyta; class Magnoliopsida; order Poales; family Poaceae; genus Raddia; species Raddia guianensis. The sequence goes on along the minus strand of CM070543.1, from coordinate 27,358,058 downwards.
CTCACGTGTATCTAGCTCCGGCCGCATGCATATATACATATACATACTCGTCCACGCCAGTAACAAAGTTGTAATCTCTTTCCAATAAAAAAGATACCAAAATCTCGCCTTTCCTCTCATTTTTCTTCCTTGCGAGAAAGAAAAGGCCATGAAATTTCAGCTCCTTCCCGTGTCCAATACGTGCACTGACACTCGTGGATTAGAGGGTGAGACACGATTAATGGCAGTCAATGTGTCGCTGCCGCTGGCTGCAGATCACAAGACACAACTTGATCCATCCATCCATCCATGTGCAGCAAAGGAGGCGTTCGTTTCACTTTTATGATGGTTTAAGCTAAACCAAAACCAAGAACCGGGTGATCGAAAGCTAAACAATGAAGCTAGCGAAGCGCCGGCGGGACCCACGTGGGGTCGGTGTTCTCGCGGGCTCACGGCTACTATATAATGTGCCCGTCTCCCTCCCCCATTTCTCCAAGCTCCTCCTCCTCCTTCTTCCTCCTCCGTCCATCCATCAATCCATGGAGTAGCGTGCGTGTGTTCGTGCTAATCTCTTGGTTAGGTGTCAGAGGAGAGGGTAGTGTACTGTTAGTTTGTTAGTGAGGTGGTGGCAGTAGCCAGCAGGGTAGCTAATCGCTTTGTACAGATTGATTAATTAGCCGGTGATCAGGAAGATCGATCATGCTGGCGGTGTTCGGCGGCGAGGTGGTGGGGGTGCCGGCGGAGCTGGTGGCGGCGGGCAGCCGGACGCCGTCGCCGAAGACGAGGGCGTCGGAGCTGGTGAGCCGCTTCCTCGCCGGCGCCGAGCCGGCCGTGTCGGTGCAGCTTGCCGGCCTCGGCCACCTCGCCTACTCCCACGCCAACCAGTCCCTCCTCCGCCCAAGGTACCAGTCCTATACGCGTCCTCTCCTCTCCTCTCCTACGCCAAGTCCCCAATAGCGAGAAATTCCAACATATTTACAGATTCATGATACGAAAAAAGTTGATCTTTTTCCCAACACAATTGCATTTTAGTGCCCCACTAGACCCCGAAAAAAAGAGTTTTTTTTTTCTCTCTCTCGGAATTTCGCAAGATCCCAATGGCAATCGGCAAATCCAAGAAGCCAAGAAACAAGAAACATGGTTCAGTGATTCAGTCGCTCCGGCCTCGCTCTGTACTCAGGCAGTGAAGCTGCAGGCTGCAGCCATGGAGGTCCAGGCGGCAGAGTCCAGATTCCAGAAGCTTCTCTCTTCTTCTTCCTAGCAAGGCCACGTGTGAGGAGGCTCTGCAAGAAGACAAGCCTCTCTAATGGCGTACGGTGGCCGAGCGATAAGCTCGCCAGTCGCCACTCCGTGTGCTCCGGGGCTAGCTCGCTGCGTTGTCGTCAGACTTGTCGCGAACGCGCCCACCTCATCGAATGGACACGATAATTGATAGGGTCACTACGCTACTGATCACTAGCGTTCGTATCACGAGATCTGGGATTGCGAGCCCAACCAACGCCCACAAAAAGTGATTCATATAGTATATGCCTCGTGAATGAATCCGTACGTAAATCTGATTGTCTGATTGGTTAGTGTTAATTGGATGTGTTTTACACCGCTTTCAAGCCTTCATCTACAGTAATAACCGTTTTCATGGCAACAATTTCTGTCTCCTTTTTTTCCCCTCTACTCGCTGCTTTGCTAAGATAGAGTGAGCGATAAACTCCTAATTCCATTCCACTTTCAAGCCTTCATCTACAGTAATCCATTCCATTCCGGTTGGTGAGGGACCAAGCTAACAACTCCTTTCCTTTGTTGTCGTTTCTCACGTAGGGCCCGCCTCGGATGGATTTTATGGGAGTTTTTAAAATTTCTTGAGAAAAATTACCTTGTTTCAAACAAGATTTTTATCTCATAGCTCACGTCACTATTCTTAGATAACGGAGTTGCATTCAGCCTCTACATATTCATGGCCTAAAAGTCTTACGATCTAACACAGAATAACTGCAAACAAGTTTTGAAAGGGAACTCGCCACTACTTGCTGAGCCAGTGGGATTTTTAAGGAAAAATGGTCAGAAATTTAGCCGCAATTTACCAAATGGAGGAGGTAGATAGATAGGTAGTCTTGCGGTCATGTCATGGCACTCAGGTGACCGGTAAATCAGGTCTCTCTAGGCTCTTGCCATGGTGCTACCTTAGATTTCTAGGGTTCTTGGCGTCAAATGGTTGGTGCCACGATAGGGAAAAAAGATAAGAAGAAATCTGGAGGAAGTTACACAGATGCTTATGCGGTCATCGTACATCTCCCGCAATTTGCACGTCCACATCATGCCACCTTATACAGACAAGGTGTCAATTGACTCGACAACAAACCGGCCGAATCCTTAATTTGCTAGACAGCTAATGGAAGTTTTTTTTTTCAATCCAACGGTCCAGTGATTGTTTTAACCCGAGTGGTAATACGATGAACAAATCTGAACCGTACATATTATTTCTTTTGCCTAGAATATGGTTACGAGCTAAGGGGCTGCATTTAAGAGGAGTTTTGTCTTTGATTTCTCGTGACAGTATTGCTCAGGCTCATAGGTTGCTTACTGTGAAATCACGTCTAGTTTATGAACATATTTACAGTAGTTGAGCTAAATACCTAATTGAATAAGTTGTTTGAGCTAAAGTTAGTTGTATATTAGGTTGAGTGAATAAACTAGCTGAACGAATAAGATTAAATCACCCTACACATATTGTATTGTCTTCGAACCACATATCTCACTCTAGTAGTCAAATCGTCAGTGTCTGTCACCATTCGCGCGGAGAGTTCTGTCCGGTTTTGCTGCCCACAGATCTGAGAGGAAAAGGTTGGAAAGCTGGACCAGGTGACCCATATGGTCTCTCAATTCTCAATCAATCCACCGCTATGATTTGTGGGGCCTGATTGCCCTTTATTCCTTATCTTATCCAGTACTAGGCAGCTTCAAGGAAGAAGCAGCATCCAAGGAATTCTACTCCTTTACAACATCCATTGTAGTATAAAACCATATGTGCACCTCTGCACCCTAGTCATCGGTCATTGTCATGGTACTTCAATATTTTTGAGAAAACTCCCAAAAAAACCAGGTAAGACGGCTCGCAACCTTACAACTGAGATTAAAAATCCTAATGTTTGTGATAAAACTCCCACAAAAACGAGATAAGGGTGGTCGCAACCTGATCCCTGAGATTAAAAATCACGGAGAGGTTGTTTCTGTTTGATCCTTGGTGATACTAGAGAACTCTCTATACCTTTTTAATAAAAAGAAATAATAGTTTCATATGTCATTTTGCTTTACACCAAAATAATAAAATAAAGAATAAAAAGATGATTTGGCTCCATTCGATTAAAAATGGACATGCACTCTAGTCATCGATGTTGCACCTAATTTGTATTCTGAAGAAACTGGTCCTCGAGTCATTCTTGATGAGCTGAACCGCTAGCCACCGCACGTACCAATGTTTAATAGTCTGAAAATTCAGACCTTCTATTCTTGTTTTGCATGCCAAATTTTAAGATTTTGGTAGTACCTATTTCAGACGTACTAAAACATCTTTGGTAACGACAATTTCAAAATTTTCATCATGTCTTTTGCTCAATTTTTTTTCATGATGTCAACCTCATCCTGAAAACTTCAGTCATTATTGAAGAGCTGAACTGCGAGGCACCAGACATACTAATGTTTATTAGTCTGAAAATTAGACACTTAATCTTGCTTTGCATGCCCGATTTTCAGATTTCGATAGTATGCTCTTTTTCAGACGTACTAAAACATCTTTTGCAATACAAAAATCCAGATTTTAATGATGCCAATCTTAATCTTCAAGTTGGCATTGCAAAAGATTGGCATCATCCAACTCTGTTTCTTTGTGCAGGTCCTTCGCGGCGAAGGACGAGATCTTCTGCCTGTTCGAGGGTGTCCTCGACAACCTGGGCAGGCTAAGCCAGCAGTACGGGCTGTCCAAGGGCGCCAACGAGGTGCTGCTGGTGATCGAGGCATACAAGACGCTGAGGGACAGGGCGCCCTACCCTGCCAGCTTCATGCTCTCTCAGCTCACCGGCAACTACGCCTTCGTGCTCTTCGACAAGTCCACCAGCTCGCTGCTCGTGGCATCTGTAAGCTCTGCAGCCTCTGTTCATCACGAGTCAGTACTGAAGATTCTAAGAACTTGGCATTTTGTTTCTGCAAGAGCAGTGTTGAGCGATTTGGTGGTTTGGTGATTTGGCTAAAACTTGTTTGTTTTCTTCAGGATTCAGAGGGCAAGGTGCCACTGTACTGGGGGATAACTGCTGACGGATGTGTTGCCTTCTCTGACGACATCGACCTGCTTAAAGGATCATGTGGCAAGTCCCTGGCACCATTTCCTCAAGGTAATTTTAGCTTAGTATGCGTGCAATGTTAGACCATGTGCTGTTTTATTCCCTTAAATCTTGGTGTGTAGAGTGTTCGTGGTTCTGCTTATTAATTTCGAACTGCATGTAGGCTGCTTCTACTCCAATGCCCTTGGAGGCTTGAAATGCTATGAGAACCCCAAGAACAAGGTGACTGCAGTTCCTGCGAACGAAGAAGAAATCTGTGGTGCCACTTTCGAGGTGAAACATTAGGACGTACAAACAGATTGTTATTCTGTCTTGCTATGCCATTTCTGGAAACATAGTGAAGTTTTGACATGATTTATCAGATCTGCACTGATTATGCAATCTCTAGTATCAAGTTGGGGCAGCCTGAACATACTCTCCACAGCAATTCTGGGACTTCATAAAAAAAAAAAAAAAACTTCAGATTCATATGAAAACACGCTACTAATTTGTACAGATATAAAGAGCACCATGGAATATAAATTAAATTGAGCATCCAAGTGCTTCCTTGTCTAAAAAAAAAAACAGTTGTATTTCAACTGAAGACATATTCTGAATGTGAAATTCAGCCTGTATGACCTCCTATGTGCAGGTGGAAGGGTCAACAGTGCTCACAGCTCTGCATTAGGTGGGGGATCTTGCTCTCCAGGTGTAGTTCGCAAAACCTTTGTACATGGTGGTGTAACATAATGTCAGGCATGCAACTGATCTGTAATGTTCATAAGAGGAGTCTTGCCCAACGTGGCAAGAACTTCGGTGTGTGTATCTGTACCTGTACCTGTACCTGTACCTGTATCCGGGGTTGTTCAGGCTGCCGCTACTTGAGACCTGTGTATGATCAGTTGAATGTAGTTCTGTAGCAAATAAACCTCATCCATTTGAGAGTATGGATGTGTGTGATCACCTGCAGATAGTGTCCTTTCATGGACTTCAGATCAAGCAGGCTGAAAAGGTAGCCTCTAACTCGGCTGCAGCTTAACTTTGAGGTAGGAACATATGATCTAAAATCTATTATATAACGAGCGAGGTGGCCCGAGCGTTTGCGCGGCTAGATTTGTTTTGATATATAGTGTTTATCTCTAACTCATAATCTATCTCTAACATATCAGATCGGATTTAGAGTTTATCTCTATTCTCTAATATATTATATCAACTTTAGTATTTAATATGAATTTCTAATGTTTTCTTTTAATCTAAGCCACATAGATTTTTTATTTTTTCTTTGATTAATCTATTCCGTTATAATTTGGTCCCACAGTTGATTGAACGGATAAAATAACCATATTATATCATCTTTAATATTTAATCCGAATTTCTAATATTCTTCTTTTAATCTAAGCCGTTATAATCCGGCCTCATAAAATCAACGGCATAGATCTTTTATTTTTTTCTTGATTTATGTGAGAATTTCTTTCATTGATCTTGGCCGTTATTATTTGGTCCCACCGTTGATCGAACGGCTGAAATAATTTGGATGATGTGGACGAACGTGGTGGCTTCTTTTTCCCCTCCTTTATATATATAATAGATTAAATAGGGTCCAAAACTTACCACATTAATTTTAAAATCTTAGAAATTTTCACGTTAATTGAAAAAGAAAGATCTACTCCGTTGATTGTTATGGGACTGGATTATAACGGGCTAGACAAAAAGAAAGAATTCGGAATATAAACTAATGAAAACAAGAGTCCATGCTAGATTTTTTTTAAAAGGAGTTCATATCAACTACACAAACAAAGAGATAATAAAAATTTGAAATAAATAACAAGAGTCCGTATGAATAAAAAGAACGGAAAGGCTGTGGTTCGGTTGTCCGATCGATCGGACTCGAGCGTTCCTCGCGCGCATAGCGAGTAGCCAGTATGTGAGCAACTATAGCATGCGAGGTGGGTCTCACAAGTATTTTTTTTCTTTTGATGGCCATAATTTTTGGCTGGTTGCTCTAATCCACAAACCGTTTGCACCAACGTGTTCCTCGTATTTTTATGAACAAAACAAGATATATGTTGCCATATAAATCCTCAAACTTATCTGGTGAAACTTGGGTTTCGTCTACTGAAACTTGGGTTTCGCCTACTGAAACTTGGATTTCATATTCGTAAAACTTGCCGAACTGTCAAGTTTCATCAGATTTAATGCAAGTTTCATCAAGTTTCAACAGGTTTCATCCAAGTTTCTTCAAGTTTCATCAGGTCAATTCAAGTTTCAACAGGTTTCATCCAAGTTTTATGGAAGTTTCACTAGATTTCATTAGCACATGGCCAAGTTTCATTAGCACACGGTCAGGTTTCGTTAGTATATATGTAAATTTCATAAATGCCTTCTCATAGTTTCACATCAAAAAAATTGAAAAAGTGAAAAAATAAAAAAATAAAAGTATTTAAAATGGGTTGCTCTCGATTTTAGAAGAATTATGAAATTTGTTCCACACATTTTCAACACTGTTTGAATTTTATACAAAAATCAGAAGTTTTGAATCACAAGGGAGTGCGGGCTGCGCTGGATCTGCGCGGCGCCGGCGATCGGACGGACGGTGCTGGTCCAGCGCTGGCACGTCCGTCCGGACGTCCAACGCCTGGCGCTCGCCTAAAAAGAAAGCTCATATTAGGTGTCAATTACAATAAAAAAAAATAATTTATAAATTTATAATAAAAATAAAATAAATAAGTGTCCATATCACATTAAAGATTGACACAAATCTAGTGACACAAATACACGGATATCCTGCTTGTCATCGATGCTTAAAAGAGCACTTTTTACAATACACCGTGGATAAAAATTTGTAACACCATTGGATCAACTTTATGCTGTCTAGATAATTCATCATTTTACACCTAGGGTAGGAGATCATTAGGCCTTTAGATCAAATAAAATGAATGCTTGGAATAGCTCTGATGCTATCTCAAAAAAATTCCGCACGAGTACCACAGCGCATCAGAGCATGGACAAGGATTTGTGCAAACTTCACTAACGGCTTGTTTTCCTACCGGTTAACAAGTGTACAATCATTAGTGATCGCTTGCTGATTTGCGACCAGCCCTCGCTTCCTGCTTGAATAAAATTTCAAAAATTTAAAAGAATTTAATCCGACTAAACATACATTAAATACGACGTCAAATATATTATCTGAATTTGTAACATCAAGGTACGGATCCAAGAATTATCTGGTGGGTCAATTGTTTTCAGTCGATGCATTTTATCCTCTATCTAGGGAGCAGAAACGCATGGAACGTCCGACGCGAGCATATCCGTCGAACACCTCGCAAGCTGTTCATCCGTGCTCTTCGTTGCTTGATGTGGTCTATGGAAGAATGTGAGCTTTGCTGCTTGTTTCTTCATTGCTTGCTACGGAACAAAAAAAAGACCAACAAACAATGCGTGTGAAAAATGTGCCATCTTAAAAAAAGAAGAAGGATGACATTAGGAACATGAGCAGTGGACGTGGGAATAAATGTTGCATTATGTTAAGCCAAATATTGTGATATTTTAAACCAAAAGGTTACAATATTTTTAAATCAAATATTGCATTAAAATCGAACGCTATTGCGGTATGTTAAATTAAATGTTACAGTATGTTAAACCAAATGTTATAGTATTCTAAACCAAATGTTACAATATTTTTTAATGAGATGCTGCACCAAAAGTGGACTTTGTTGCAATATGTTAAATTAAATGCTATAATATGTCAAAACAAATGTTGTAGTATTTTTAACCAAAATGTTGTAATACTTTTAAACCAAATGTTGTAGCAAAATCGAACGATTTTGCAGTATGTTAAACCAAAATATTGTATTATTTTGAACTAATTTAAAAATGTTAAACAAATGTCGCATGAAAATATTACTGTATTTTTTTAAAAAAAAGAGCGAGGTGGCCCGCGCGTTTGCGCGGCTAGATTTGTTTCGGCATATAGAGTTTATCTCTAACTCATAATCTACCTCTAATATATCAAATCGAATTTAGAGTTTATCTCTAATATATTATATCAGCTTTAGTATTTAATCTGAATTTCTAATATTTTCTTTCAATCTAAGCCGCATAGATCTTTTATTTTTTATATTTATGTGAGAATTTCTTTGATTAATAATTTGATCCCACCGTTGATCGAACAGCTAAAATAATCATATTATATCATCTTCAGTATTAAATCCAAATTTGTAATATTTTTCTTTTAGTCTAACCCGCTATAATCCGGTCCCACAAAAATCAGCGGCATAAATCTTTTATTTTTTATTTATGCGAGAATTTCTTTGATTGATATAGGCTGTTATAATTTGGTCCTGCCGTTGATCGAACGACTGAAATAATCTTGGTGATGTGGACTAACGTGGTGTCTCCGTTTTCCTCTACAAATGCTTCCTCACAAAATAAAAAAAAAATATATATAATCAAATGGATGGATAATCAATTTCATTGTTTGCATAAAGGTAGGGCTAATTATTGACTAATTATGGAGCACCGTTTAGATAGTAAATAAGCACACCGATCAGGATTTTAATGGCGGTTGAGTCTGCTTCCTCGGTTTCCTATCTGATCAGAAAACCAATCCAATACACGAAAAAAAGTAAGCAATCAAGTAAAACTCTACCCCGGATGCTTTGATTGTATTCCACAGTTGTAAGAAGACGCAGTGAACTTGAACTTCCGCCGGAGCTGAGGCTGATGCTTTAATTGAAGACACGCAACGAACTTCTGCCGGAGCCAGTTGAACCCTCCTCGTTAATCTCCTCTTAATGAGGTTTTCTTGACCAGCACTTTTACTAATATATATATACAACTCACAATCTATCTCTAATATATTAGAGTTTATCTCTAATATATTAGATTAGCTTCAGTAGTTATCTTTTTAATCTTTTCAATATTGACCATTAGATTTACATAATGGTATCCATATTGAACGATGTAGATTTTTTATTTTTCTACGATTAACGCGAGAATTTCTACTATTTTTCGATTAACGTGGGAATTTCTAGGATTTTAGGATTAATGTGGTGGCTCCGTTTAACTCTGCTTTATATATATAGTAGATAGATAGATAGATGTTGTCTCAAATCGAACGTTGTTGTAATATGTTAAACCAATGTTTCAGTTCTAAAAATCAAATCATACGTTGCTGTAGTATGTAAAATGGAAGTACGTTGAACCAAATATGTTCCGAAGCAATGGACGCGGGGCGACGTGGATCGTGGACAAATATGTAAAATCCTAGGCCTGTTCATGGGTTGAAACCATCGGGTTGATCCGGGTTAAACAGTTTATTCTAAAGCAAACCTGGGTGGGATGGTGTTGGTTTGGATCTGTTCAAATGGGTTTTGTTGGCTGCGATACAGCAGGTGGATCGGTTTGGGTCGGATGCTTCAGCGGGTTGGAACGGGCATGGCTTCGGCAAAGATGATGATCGTCGCTGTCACGCCCGTTCTCCTGAACCTCTGCTCCAAAATCAAATTAAACCCAGGAGAAGGTGGATGGGATCGGAAGACGCATTTGATTTGGTTCAAATTCGAAGGGAAGTAGATGGGAATCGCGCAAGGCATCTATTTATACTGAGTTTCAAACATGCTACAACACACATGCTCAGTTCCAACTCTGAATGTAACAACGGATTTACATCCTTAACAACGTTATAACCCAACCTACCTGGTATTATACCCATTCTCTTCCCCAGTAGGCCAGCACAGCCCACCTGCATCCAACCTGGGCCCATTTGTCCCCCCAATTTGCGCACCACCGAACCATAGCCGTAGTGGGTTGGTGGTCCTGCCCTCAGAGCTGGATTATTTCTGCATTACGGACTTGGTCTCGTTTCGTTTTTTTAGCTCGGCCCAGTTGTGTCGGATTTTTTTTAAGACGCACGAGTTCATATTTTTTTATATTTATTTTTATTCGTTTATACAAAATTATATGGCAGATTGAAAATTAGACAAAAATAGACCCCGGTCGCACCTTGAATTAGCGACCGGGTCCCGGTCGCACTTTTGGGGCGCGACAGCTCGCTGAGAGGAGGCTGCAGGCACCTATCCATCCCTCAAAGCGCGACAGCACTGTAGGTACAGTAACTTTTCAGATTTTGCATTTCTCATATCTATTAACACTTCATATCATATCCAATTTCCACGAAACAAATTTTAAAATTCATGTTAAATCCTAAAGAACCCATTTTTCACACTTTCAATTTTTTAAAATTTTTTTGAATTTTGAATTTTGAATTTACACTTGAATTTGTATTTTAAATTTTGAATTATTGAATTTTGAATTTCGAAAATTCAAAGTTTGAAAAATGGGTTCTTTAGGATTTCATATGAATTTTAAAATTTGTTTCGTGTAAATTGGATATGGTATGAAATATTAAACTTCCAATTTTTGAATTTTGAATTTTGAATTTACACGAAAATTGGAAGTTCAACATTTCATACCATATCCAATTTACACGAAACAATTTTTAAAATTCATGTGAAATCCTAAAGAACCCATTTTTCAAACTTTGAATTTTTGAAATTCAAAATTCAAAATTTAAAATACAAATTCAAGTGTAAATTCAAAATTCAAAATTCAAAAAAATTTAAAAAAATTGAAAGTGTGAAAAATGGGTTCTTTAGGATTTAACATGAATTTTAAAATTTGTTTCGTGGAAATTGGATATGATATGAAGTGTTAATAGATATAAGAAATGCAAAATCCGAAAAGTTACTGTAGCTACAGTTCTGTCGCGCTTTGAGGGATCGATAGGTGCCTGCACCCTCTTCTCAGCGAGCTGTCGCGTCCTGAAAGTGCGACCGGGACCCGATTGCTAATTCAAGGTGCCACCGGGGTCTATTTTTGTCTAATTTTCAATCCGCCATATAATTTTATATAAACGAATAAAAAAAATAGATAAAAAAAAATTTCAAGACGCACCTACACTTTTACTAGTTTTTTTTTTTTTACAAAATACCGGAATAATGCAGTTCCTATACAAATTTATCAATTTCACACTTGCATTTAAAATTCCTACTTGATCCTTGAACTCTTGCGCTCTGTCTACTTTATTAACCCTAAACAAACTATCCCATAAACCACACAAAGCATGTAAATAATCCCCTGCAACTACAGTGGTAAAACCAGCTAGTAAATGTTGGGTTAGGGGTAACGCTTAGCACACTCTTAATCTACTCACCTTGTGATAAACAATGAGAACAGATTCTACCAACAAGTGCACAACGGATAAACAATTTCACATGTACAATGACACGATAATTTACGTGGGAAAACTTCCTCAAGGTGAGGAGTAAGAAACCACGGGACTAACCGGTCCACTCGAAACTTCTTCCACTATTAGCAACAATGGATACAAATGGAGTCTCTCTAGAAAATCTAGAGATTTGCAACAGCAACATCACTGTCAAGTTACAAACTTGGCATAAGTATAGGCAATACCACACAAAACAAAGAGTTAACACGGAGTAACTAGTTTTAGCAAGAAACTGAACCAAACTGATGTCCCCTTTGGTCTTCAATGCATATCTCTCGAACCACAAGTATAGAGCACATGAAACTTGGGTAGGAATGTACTTTAATGAGTCCTTAAAAAGCTGTCCAAATCTGAGCTCAATCCGACAACGTTTGACCCCTAACAAATCATTTACCAAAGTCACGCATTGCTGAAACTGCAGCTACCCGAACTGAAAAACCTCACTTAAATCAGGTTCTCCACTGATCCAATCATCAATCCAACTGTATAGATCTAAGAGCAACAAGTGAGGAACATACTAACCAATTTTGGGGATGATTAAACCACGTTTGCCTCTCCAATTAACAGCTTGATGAAGATCGCGCAGGAGAGCCGAATCTGGACAACAACATTCTTCTCCCTTCTCCTAATACTTTGGCGGTGTGGTTCTTGCTCTTCTCTCCTAGTAACAAGAACACTCTCTACACTTTCCAATTTGCTTGTTTGAGTTGTGGTGGCTAGATTTTTTCTGTTTCTCCCTTCTCTCATAGGAAGTAATCTCAACCATCCATTGCAAAGTGCATCAATGGGCATGATGTGAGCATCATTGAGCCCTAATTCTTTTAGTGGCATTGATGACATATACTTTTACGCTAGGGAGTTCTTCGACCTTTCATGGAACCCTAGGGAGGTTTTGGCGAACATTTGAGTTGCTTCAAGATGATCTAAGCATGACCGGACGAGTGAAGAGGTTATGTGTAGGTTTAGGAGTAGCTAGGTTTTACTTTTGTCGCCCATGCTTCAAGAGGGGTCTTATTGTTTCGATCGTGTCGAGTCTCTCCTTGTCTTAGCCCTCAAGCCATCCACAAATAGTTAGAGATCCCAATCAGTTAAAAATCTCTTGAGCCATGTTTTTTCAGTGCGCATCAGACCGGGTTCGACCGCCATCAGACTGGGTCTGGCGAGACCAAACCCTAGAATTGTTCTTCTGTTGCTGGTCGGACTGGGTCCGGCTCCACCAGACCGGGTCCGACCGTCTTCAGACCGAGTCCGACAGTGCCCTGTTCCAGCGCCTAAAGCTCCATCGGACTGGGTCCGACCACCGTTGGACCCGTACGTGTGTCAGCCGTTATGAGGCATGGTTGCAGCCATCGGACCGGGTCCGACGGGTACTGTAATGGCTAGTTTTTGAAGTCTTCCCGAGCTCCAACGATAGTTCCTCTCCGGGGGTATAAATTGATCAAGGTAGGCAGCCATTTATGAGGTTTGATGCTCCACTTCACCTATAGACAACATCTACTCATCTTAGGGGTGTTCTAGAGCCATTCCTCCACCAATTCATCAACCACCTACCTTCCCCCAAACCGAGCTTAATGGAAGTCCTTCGATTTGGCACGATCAAGGCGATTCGGGCTTATTACTCTTGAAGACGGTGTTCTTCTTGGATGAGTGGGTTTGGGAGTAGGCCTTGACGTGTGGCTACTCTTGAGTCGGTGTGAAGGTGACGGAGTCCACCTCGCCGGAGTGGTGGAACGACTACCGGGAGTAACCGAGGCGTGTGGCTCAAGAGGGAGCCGGTCCTTGTGCGCAAGGGCTAGCCTCAACGGAGAGTAGGAGTGGTGACTCCGAACTTCGGTGTAACAAATATCGTGTCACCTCTCTCTTGTCTCATTTACTTCCGCTTTTACTTCTCGCTTGATTCATTATAAGTTGCTTAATTGTTTTGGTGAGATGAATTAGATTGCTAGTGCGTGCCGTTTGTTTTGCTTCCGCTTAATAGGGCACTAGATTCTAGAACTGGGTCACTATTAATCTTATTGCTTAATCAAGTATAACCCAAAGAAATTAAAAATTGCCTTCACCCCACTCTAGGTCTTAGAGTTCCTTTCACATGATTTCTTAGTCTTTGTTAAGCTGAAAGTTCAACCTCTATGTGGAGGGATACCCAACACTAAGTTGCCCTAGGGGTTATGTGCATTGGTTTGAAAATTTTATGGTAAGAGAACACTTAGTTTCTAGCTCCAAATATTACGTAGAAAATGCCCAATATTCAAGGGGTGAGGTAATTTTTTCCCTTTTTAAAAATTCTAGATTTAAAATGCTAAATGAGATAATTCAACGTATAAAGTATGGCGGATCAAGTTGTCGGGACATATGCAGAAAAAGCTCTCATTTGCTCACTTAATTAATATTTTGATCCAATGTTAACATCGGTGCATCCAGAGCATACATATTTGATATGACTGGGAGAGAACACCCGAGAAAAGCCTACAAGATTCCTCCCAAGCATTAGCCTAGCCTCTGGTGGCGGCGGCGGCGGCAACGCGACAGGCTTGGCCTGCTGCCGGAGGGTGTAATGGTGTCCATTGGTTTGCGCCAAATCCACCTTGGAGAGAGGGAGGCCTTCCGAAGGTGCCAGTGGTGGTTAAGGTGATCCTCCCTCTAGTTCTAAGACCCTGTTTGTTTCAGCTTCTAACCAGAACTTTTTGCAAAGTCGAAGCTCAAACAAACAATAAATTTTGAACCCTTCAAAGAAGCCAAAAGTCACCAAAAGCCTAATTTGTATTGTGATATGAGCTTTTTTCAGAAGCTAATTTTTTGTGGCTTCTCCCAGAAGTAGCTTTTAGAGAAGCTGCAACTCAAACAAGCTCAAACAAACAGGGCCTAAGACACTCGCCTCACATCAGAGCCGATCACGGTGGCTGGAGCGGTGCCTTGTAGGGATGGCCTAGATCTGCGGTGGCAGGAAGACGTCTTCGGTGATTTGCAGTGGTGACGGCGGACAGCTTCTTCCCCAACACTGGCGCTGGTGTCTCCCCGGTTGGGCTTCGGCACATGTCGCGCCAGCGATGGTGGCGAGTGCGTTGGCTTGGGCAGGGTGGATCTCCCATTTGGTGGCAACGGACGTTGCCAACGGGCGAAGGTTCCAACGTCATAGCCGATGTTTTGGGATGGTGTCGAGTCTGCTTTGTTGTGTCACAGAGTTATTCGGGGCTTGCGACCGGGTTTTTTTAAAAAAATTTGGTTGTGTTAATGTTAGTCTCATACTGAGTTTTCAAATGATTCTGTTGTTCGATATGTTGTGTTGTTCATGGATGTGCTACAGAGATACCTTACCATGATGTGAGGTTTAGGTCAATCTATTGCAATATGTACATTTAGGGTGTGGTATATGGATGATTACATAATTTTCCTTGGTTAAGGAATAAATATTCAATTGTCTAAAAAAAGCATACATATGAGATTCAACACCCCTCCTAGCTCTTGGCCTCGTATAATTCAGCTTAGCGTAGTGTAGCGTTTTACTGTAGCAAAATTCAAGAGTCTTTAAAGAGACGTTTAAACATTGTAAAAAATAATTTTATGATCTTTTAAGAGGACTAATAAAAATATGAGAATTACAAATATTTACATCAAATAAACTATATAAAAAAAAAGATAAATTTTGCTACTCTGCGCTAAGCGGAAAAAATAAATCATCAGCGCGTGCGTGCATGCATGTAGCGAGTAGGGACAGTGGTCAGTGGACGCGCATGCCTGATGATACCAGCATAAAACGGGCGTGGTGTGAGACCTCGTGAAGTCTTTTTTTTTTTTGAGTCAAATGCGGCACTTTATAGATCAGATAACATCAACCAGAAATGCTTCCCGAATACAATCCGGGATTACAGATTTGTAAATATTACAACCCGATAGCTCAGCATTGCGAGCCAAAATATGTGCCGCCACATTTGACAGACGGTTGACATGTTTCACCACACAGCTAGGAAGAGATTTAGATAGTACTTAATGTCCCCAATGACACAACCCAGCAAAGACCGATCCCCGGTAGAAGAGTTAATTCTGTTAACAACACCAAGGCAATCTGAGTGCAAGATGATCTTCGAAAAGCCCTCCGCCTTGGCCAAGCCGAGAGCCCGCCTGACAGCCATCGCCTCCGCCAAGTCAGGGGGGTAGCATGGGGGAGGAACTTGTTGCCAGCTAGGAGGCAACGCCCTAAGAAATCCCTGAACATGAAACCAAGCCCGGGCCGGGCTCCTTTGAAAATGGCAGCATCTGTGTTGATGAGCACAGTACCTGTTGGCGGTGAAGTCCATAGCTGAGGAGTAGATGGACGATCACACCCGGTAGCAGTCGTCTCCTTAGACCTCGTGAAGTCGTGAGTCCTCGTTCTCCCCTCTCCGGAGAATCATTCCTCGCCCCTTCGCCGTACGTCCCCGGTTCTCCGCGGCCACCGACGCGTGGCCTTCAATTTCCGTCCGGCCACCCAGTTCTGCTTTCTCCGGGCATGCATTTTTCTATCACACACCTCCACACACACGTACACACACACAGCTGAGCTTTGAGCATTTTTTATCAGAGGCATGCATTTTAAATTCTATCGGCTCGATGCCGGCAGGACCAACAGCAGGTCTCGGATCCTCTTGGCCCCGTAAAGATTTGCTCTATTCCGTGGCCTGAATCCTGATCGAGCTAGTGGCCAGTGCACCAGTGCACTGTAGCCTGACAGTGTTGACACACACACTACACTACAGTACTACACTCGCATTCTGACTGCACCAGTGCTCAGCTGGGCGCCTACCTAGGCATATGCACGCGAGAAGGGAGGGAGGCAGATGAGAGTGGCATGTGAGCCTTGTCCCCTCCTCGAATCCCCCAGCTACCTTCTCCAGGCTCCGGCTCCCAAAAATTCCATGCTTGCCGTTCTTGCGCATGCACATGCATGACGCCCCACCCCCACAACTACGCGGCTTCTACTTCGCACGCGCTCGCTGTCACTGGTGAGTGGTGACACAGACGGATTCCGCAAGCTGGTAGGGAGAAGAAGATCCAGCGCTAAGCTTCGAGCCTTCGAGCCAATATATGTGCTCTGATCTTCACAAGTTCAGCTGTTCAGGCTATCTTCCTACTAGCATCTTTTGCTCGAAAGTGCATTGGATATTTGGATTGGAGCGTGTGTATATGTATATGTGCATATAAAAATAATAATATGGATATATATGTACGTATAAAAATAAAACACCCATAGCTAGCAGCTCCTTTTTTCTTTTGAGTTCGTTCTCCTGTCACTTTCCTTCTGTACGCTTGTCACCGTTCCGGGTGCCAAAACACATCGCGAAAAGCTGCTGCATCCTGTTCTACCTACACATGTTCACTTCGCCCAGACCCTAGATAGCATTTCAGTACGTGCTATCTAGTGCACTGTAGTGAGCACTACCTTCGTCAGCGTTCGCTAGGCGGGCAGCCAGCTCCATACGGACGCGGTGAAATCGAGGAGATCCAGGACAGCGACGCACGCTGCCCATGGCCATTGGTCTCTACTCTCTTCTCTTCTCTCCCTCTCTCTCTCTCTTCGAGCCAGCATAGATCGGCATAAATGTGCTCCTGTTCGTAGCAGCACCCAACCCGGTCTAATCAAGCCTGGGAATCTCCAGCATGTTTGTCGCTCGTGGGAGCCATGGCGTGCCCCTAGATGCTCAGAATGTACGTCTCGCCACCATGAGGGCTACCGGCTACGTACGTACTGGCTGGCTCCACACTAGCATCATCATGCACACGAACTGTAGAGGCCTCAAGAGATGCGCCATGCATGCATGTGATGCATGTAGCATGATAGGCCATCGCAGCTCCATCTCAATACTATTATTGTGAGTAAATTCAGATGGATATAGAGCGGCTTATCGAGTAAAGAAATTTTGTATAGCAACTCCCTGCCGAAACTTTATATCTCTCCTCTAAAACACTATTAGCGTACCTTCTGTCCATCTCTCTAAAATTCCTTCACAACTTACATTACCTTCTAAAAAAAATTTTCCCTTCAACAGCGCCTCTATATCTGATACTACCTCCGTCCCAGAAAAAGTGCTCTTCTGGTGTGTTCAGGGGCGGAGCTTCATATAGGTCAAAGTGGGCTGTGCCCCCCCCCCCCCCAATAAACGAGAAATGTTTTGGTCCACTACTTATATTTAGTAGCAATTAGTCAGATCATGCTTTTATGGCCCCCCTATCCTAGCCAAGAATCAGCCCACGTATTGAGTAGTGGTGACCAGCAAAAAGTGCCCCCCCTAAGATTTCGTTCAAGCTCCGCCACTGTGTGTCCAGATTCATACTCAGAAGAGCACTTTTTCTAGGACGGAGGTAGTACATTGTTATAGAGGACCACTTTGATTTGCTCTAAGGCCTTGTTCTTTTTAGCGTTACGTGGCGTATTGTAGCAAATTTTGTTATTTTTATATAGCCTATATGTAGTGATAATTTGTAACGATTTTTTCATGGCTTGTATTAGTCCTTCCAAAGATTCTAGCTAAAACTATGTTTTAATTATTTTTTAATCTTTAGATCTCTTTTTGAGGACTCTCAAATTTGCTACGGTAATATGCCAACACAACGATACGCTGAAAAAAAAGACCTAATTCTTTTGCATTCATTACCCTGGTTTTTCTATACAATACTCCATCCATACTGCTACAGTAAAGAAGATGTGATTTAGAGTCAAAATATGACTACCAATAAACATACCCTAAAAAATTGGTGTCTATTTGAATGGTTTCTACTTTTACTATCACTTAGACAACTATGGAAAACCACAATTTATGTGGCAAAGAAATTATCAGTGCACCTCCTACCATAATTTGACAAAGATTTGAGTCTACAATGGGCATGCCACATGCAAGAAAGTGTGACATACCAACATTAGGGTATACACAATGCTAGCCCCGTATTCTGATCTAACCTCAAATTTTTTACTCTATTTACGTACCTAAATTTATTATTCACGTTCTACAATTTGGACTAGGGCCAACATTTGGGTTAGCAATAATCATGATCTTATAACACGAACCACACTCCTAACAAAAAAAAATGTGGCGCGTCTAAAGTGAGTGGTCGTGAATAGGAATGAAATAGAAGCTCGGGGCTTGAAGACAACTCAAGCTCAACTCTTTTCTTGGCTCGGCGCGGGCTCGACTCGAGTGCAAACGAGGCCGAGTCATGCCCGACTTCTAGCTCATTCCCTTTAGCAAACACAAGTTGAGCCAGCCCTGACTTGCTCGTGGCTTGTTCAGTGGCCTCAAAATGCCCCCTCGACCTCTCTTCTTTGGCCCACCCTGTCGACGGTTGAGATATCGATCTCAAGTCAACTAAGGTTCTTGAGAAAGAGAGATAGAAGACCTGCCGAGTAAGGCAAACAACGATCAACGAGCAACAGCGAGACACAGGGTTTTTATCCTGGTTCAAGCCTCTCAGAGGAGATAATAGCCCTACGTCCACCCTTTCTTTATATCAAAGAGGATTACAAGGTGGAATTCGACGAGACGGACAGATCTCGGCGAGTAGTGTGCGACAATACAATGGTGCTTGGCCCCTCTACACGCCATAGGGGCCTCGTTTATATAGTGTTGGATAACCGACCTACCGAGGGATAATCGGGCCGGGCTGACCACGAATCCGTAACGAACTCGATACATGCCAAATACATCCCGAGATAGATAAGGTATACTCCAATTCTTGGGGATCACGACATCTGCTCCAATCCGGGAAACCACGTCCGGGTCTTCACATAGCCGTGCAGAACTCTTGTTCGAGTCGGACTCAAACAGGAATCCTAAGCCATTACGCACCGTGCCAGTTAGGAAGCTATTCGGCAGGATGCACATGGGCCTGATAGAACCTTCTAGGGAACCGCGTCCTAGTAGACTGTTCGATTGGGCCTTCAGGGAGTGGGCCATGGCAATGGACCGTGATCCAATCCCCGACAGCTAGTCCCCGAGACTCAATTGGAAGGACTCACTAGAGTAGGGTCTTTCTCTTGAGACTCCAAGTCACGAAGAGGGTAATTTTGCTGCTACAAGTCCTGCAACAAGCGACCGAACAGGTTATGCTTCAGCCGAACAAAACATGCTCGAGACCGAACAAACCCGATCAGTGCCGAGCAACTCTGTCACGTCGCACAGGGAAACACATCTATCCGAGCAAAGTACCCAGCCCTTAGGTGAGATGAATCATCTCCTTGAGGCTGAACGTCATCAAGGAGTGATTGGATTCTTGGTAGTGAAGAGCGTACCACCGTATCCGGTAAGATCAGATCTTCCGGAAGAACGAATATGGCAAGTCGTGAGATGGACTTGTGTTGCTGCATCCAGGTATGAAGATACCTAGGAAAGCATAAACAGAAATAAGGGAACCACCTCTCGGGCTAGAACTTGTCCGAGTAAATAAAGATTGTGCTTTCGAGCGAATGTCGTGCTCAGAAACGAAGGTGATGTGCCCCCAGACATAGATCGTGTGCTAGGAGTAGACAATGCGTACGAGAGGGAAGGTGACCCAGTCCTCGAGCGTAGAGCTCGTCAAAGGAACCAAGTAAAGAGATCCAGTCCCCGAGCACGAAGCTCGTTAAACGGACCAGAAAGTGCGACCAGGGCGAAGACCTGCCCGGTAGGAGACCATCTAGTCCCCGAGCACGGAGCTCGTCGCGGGGACTAGACGCGCGCTCTGGGCGAAGAGCTGCCCGGTGCGAGGTGATCCAGTCCCCGAGCACGGATCTCGTCACGGGGACCAGACGCGCGCTCTGGGGGTAGAGCTGCCCGGGGCGAGGTGATCCAGTCCCCGAGCACGGAGCTCGTCGCGGGACCAGATGCGCGCTCCGGGCGAAGAGCTGCCCGGTGCGAAGTGAATCACAACCCGATGCAGTCAGAGCCACAAGAGAACGTGTGAAATCAACACTTTACCCATGACGTATTCCTTGCGACAGTGTAAGCGTTGTCTTGGCAAGTGCAGAACCGACGCTCGGAGTGCCCGTTGCGATGAGAATCGGCTTACGATAGGCTTGCCCGTTGCGATGAGAATCGGCTTACGGTGGGCAGGACTACATTGGTGGCGCACTACCTTGATTTAGCCGGACTGTGAAGGTCAGTGCCGGTCAAAGGCAAGAAATCATACGCGGGTGAAGTGAATCAGTCCCCGGGCATGCGCGGCGCGTACCTGGGAAGAGAAGGATGCAGACATCGGTTTTGGTGGGGAAGCCTGGGACCTCGCCGCGACCATCACCGGAGTCTGACGTTCCCCGTTCCTGTATTTCCTGCAGAAGACAAACAAGAAACGAGCCAGCAAAGGGAAAAAGAGAGGAAGAACAGACTCTAAGAAGAGCAAAGCGAGTTTTGAAAAACACGCTAAGGACGACCTACCCGCACAAGACATAATTTTTCCTAAGTACGTTCCCCGATAACATTAGTGTCACCTCGACAAATGCGGAACTGACGCCAGGAGTGCCCGTTGCGATGAGAATCGGCTTACGGTGGGCATGTCCATTGCGATGAGAATCGACTTACGGTGGGCAGGACTCCGTTGGTGGTGCATTGCTCCGGATTACCGTGCCAGGAAGGATGTAGTAAGGATAAAAAAGACGTGTGCGGGCAAGTGTAGCCCGCTGTGGCTAAGACCGCTGACCAGGGAAGGCGATCGGGACCTTAGCCGCAGGCAAGACGTGCGAGGCGAAATCTTATCCGGGCATGGACCCGTGTAGCGTTGGTGTCATCTTGACGGGTGTGGAACCAACGCCAGGAGTGCCCGTTGCGATGAGAATCGGCTTACGGTGGACATGCCCGTTGCGATGAGAATCGGCTTACGGTGGGCAGGACTCCCTTGGTGGTGCACCGCTTCGGCTAATCGGAGCTGTACAGGTTGTTGCCAGATAAAAAGACATGCTCGCACGCGGGGAGAGCTACGGGAGCGAAAGACCAGGCTGATTTGTCTCTTTATCAACCAGGCAGGGGTACAGAAACGACCCTAGGTTCATAAAGAGTTAAAAACAGACCCGGGCAACGAAGTTTTATGAAAACAAACGCTAAGGAAAGGAATTGGAAAACTGAAAACGTACCGGGGTTGCTGAAATTCGCGTGCAACAGCGTCGCCCATGAGGGCGAGGTTGGCCTGGTTGGTGGATCTGATCACCGTTGCCATGACTTGAAGTCGTTCTCGACTCTGCTCAAGGGGTCCTGGGATCCCTGAGGCATCTGCGTTTTGCCCGACCGAGGTCTGGTTACGCGGGGATTCAACCCGAGCAGGTAGAACTTCTGTCGGGGGACTTGGCGTTGGTGCGCGAGGCGGGTCGCATCGTTGACGCTTGCGCTGATCACGAATCTGCGCCAAGGTATGATTGATTCAGGCGTCCAGACTGCGGCGAACAACCTCTTGCTCACGAGCAGCCAAAGTAGCCCTATCTTGCTGCCGAGCAGAATTGATCTGCTCGATCTCATCGGCCAACGAGGCCCGTGCGGGATCCTCTGAGGTTTCTGCGCCGGCCATGTTGACGCTGCGACGGCCGTGTGTTGGCATACCAGACGGTGTCATCACTGTGTCGCCATAGGAGGAATCGACCGACATGGCCTTGGAATCCGAGAGATCTAAACCAGCGTAAAGATCGTTGGTTCCGTAATCATCGTCAATGACGGGAGCTTGATCTAAGACCATCTCCGGAACATAGCCGGAAAGTTCTGTCCCAAATCTGAAAGGCGATCGAGATTGAAGGGATCGATCCGATCTGACAAGGGACGTGACATCCCGCCCTTCTGAGTCATAGCCCTCAGGAAGATTTTTCTGATCGCTGAAGGAGTTCGACATGCTCGAACAGATTTGATCTACTAATCCCACGGACGGTGCCAACTGTCGACGGTTGAGATATCGATCTCAAGCCAACTAAGGTTCTTGAGAAAGGGAGATAGAAGACCTGCCGAGCAAGGCAAACAACGATCAACGAGCAATAGGGAGACACAGGGTTTTTATCCTGGTTCAGGCCTCTCAGAGGAGATAATAGCCCTACATCCAGCCTTTCTTTATATCAAAGAGGATTACAAGGTGGAATTCGATGAGACGGACAGATCTCGGCGAGTAGTATGCGACAATACAATGGTGCTTGGCCCCTCTACACGCCATAGGGGCCTCGTTTATATAGTGTTGGATAACCGACCTACCGAGGGATAATCAGGCCGGGCTGACCACGAATCTGTAACAAACTCGATACATGCCAAATACATCCCGAGGTAGATAAGGTATACTCCAATTCTTGGGGATCACGACATCTGCTCCAATCCGGAAAACCACGTCCTGGTCTTCACATAGCCGTGCAGAACTCTTGTTCGAGTCGGACTCAAACAGTAATCCTAGGCCATTACGCACCGTGCCAGTTAGAAAGCTGTTCGGCAGGATGCACATGGGCCTGATAGAACCTTTTAGGGAACCGGGCCCTAGTAGACTGTTCGATTAGGCTGTCAGGGAGTGGGCCATGGCAATGGGCCGTGATCCAATCCCCGACACACCCCATAGCCACAAAGCTCACAACACCCTCTAATCCTAATTCTCTACCATGCCCCTCCCTACCCGCCCTGCCTCCACACTGTTTCTCTCCCGCACTCTTCCCAGTCCAGCAAACATGCCACCACGACTTAGTTCTCCACGTAGATTACGGCACCACCGCCAACCACCCCCCGCCAACCATGCCACCGTCTCCCCGTTGATGGTGCCAACCCTCCGCACTGCTTGCACCGCCCTCTTAGCGAATGGTGCCACCACCTCCCTCCTCTCCTGGCCATTGGATCCACCGCTTCTCTAGACGGCCCCATTGTCTCCCTGCTCCTCTAGGTTGATGGCACCGCCACTTCCATTTTCCACCAGCGCCACATGCCACTGACTCTCTCCTCCTCCTTATTGCCGGCACAGTAATACCACTGCCCTTTCACTTAGTCTTTGCCTCTACCACTTCCTATGTCTCAATGGATGGCCTGCAAGGGTTCACGAGCTACCTCGAGCTACTTGCTAGCTCGCACAGGCTTGGCTCATTTGCCAAACGAGCCTGAGTCGAACCTCTTTCCCAACTCGATCACTTCAATGAGCCTGAGCCAAGCCAGTTGTGGAACCAATCTACTACGACTATAGGAAGTGAATGGGAGCCATAATTTTTTTTTCATTTTCACGCCGAAAACCACCTTACAGGCAAACCATCAAACACATGGTGGTCGTGTTGAGAATGAACAAGGTCAAGCTTCACCACATCGTGTTCCTTGTCGAAAATCAAGCTACACCACTTTGTCGTCATGTTTATGAGTAGAAGGAGGATCTTGAAGGTCCAAATATGATGTCCCATTAAAAGAATGAAACTTGACTCCAACAATCACCAACACAGGTCTTTCGGAAAAAAGATTGAACACTTGGAGGGGGACTAGAAAAGGGCACGATTTATGGGCATACTCATGGGAGAAAGGTGATCAAAATGATCTATGATGGTAACCCTCCAGGTATAAAAGTTGACTCCTCAAAATCTTCAAATCAAACCCAAATAAGTAGAGGAAAAATCACTCCAAGAATCCCAACAAAAATCACAAAATAGGGGAAAAACTTTGGTCAAGGAGAGAATCATCACCAAACCAACAAAAAGAATCAACTTCTTAAATGGAGCCGCAATCCAAATAAGATGCAAGTAAAGCAACTGAAACATGCAAACAAACAAAAACAATCAAGAAATAAGCATAAGCAACAATAACAGGACACACGACATGATGAACTTTGTTGTATTTCTATTGTTTTGGTTGAGGTATTACAAAGCCACAACAAATGGGAAAAGCACTTGTAACTACAACTCCGCACACCTAACCTCGACCCACTTCTTGCATAAGTGAGATAAGTGAGAGGGAGACACATCCTCCCATCCTTATATAGGCCACGGGCTTTATTGCACTATGATATTTCACGAGAAATTGTCGATAACCTCATATCGTTCCTAGACGGTTGATATTGATCACACACTCCATCCATGTACAAACACAACTTGATACACGTGGCCACACCGGGTCCACACACTCCAGAAGTAGTTGGTTGTGACTTAGACTCAAGTTTTATCTCTCTTCTTTTCTCACCATATAAACAAAAACCTGAGCTGCTATCATTATAACTAGTTGACTAATCAGCGATGAAAATGCTCTTAAGAACATCTTCAAGAGTGATAGTAAAAATGAAGCCCTATATTGCATTATAGGTACTCCGTAAAATGTTTTAGGATCTAAAAAAAATATCAACTCCAACAATCTCCCTAAAAACGGAGTGGAACTCCATGGAATCTGTTCTCCATGCTTTGATGTCGTTAGATTCATACAAGATCCATGCACATGAAGTTGCATGATACATACGTGACAACACTACCATTTGCCATACAAAGTTGTAAATGCAATAACTACGTAATTAATTGTTTCCAAAGAAGGTACAGAGACCAAACTCCATGTAGTTCCAAATATTTTTACTATATATATGTGTGTGTGTGTATATATATCCATTTATTGCTCAAAAACATATTGAAACCAAATATAGTGGTTGGCATTTGAGTTGTCATGTTTAACAACTTCTCTCAGGCCCAAACTTTTTTAGGGTTCTTTTGTTACGGGTTTGCTCGCTAGCAGCGCTCGCCGCGTGCTCACCGTCGAGTGGGCTGCGCGATGTGCGCGTGGGCGAGGCGCGGGCAGTCGTCTGCCATCAATCCTCTCCCTTTTGTTAAGAGATAATCCATTGTTAGAGTTGATTTTAAAAACAAACCAAAAATATAGAGATAACAAACCAAAAGAGGTTTTTTTTGGAGATGCTTTAACCTGTAAACCAACTTGGGTTGGGTTCCATCTGACCATCTTGACCATCTCTACGTCGGTTTCGATCCGATCTGAAGTAGCTCGGGGGCTTTTGGTTTGTGTACCCCGGGACCAGTCCGGAGTTGGATGAGAAGCATCAAGCATGTCGACTAGGGATGCAAATGGATCGCTTCGTGGGTACCCGCGAGCCAGCTTGGTTCACTAAAATACACTAAACACTAGGCTTAGTATATTTTATTGAAGTAAGCGGGTTCACGGGTATCCGTGAAGCAATCCATTTGCATCCCTACTGTCGACGCCGTTGCGACAGTGCTAAGAGCCGTCCGAGGAGATGATCCGGCCGCGGGCTAAAACCAACGGCTACGAGGCACTGAGACTGAGCACCCTGCTAAACTTGTCAGTTACCAACCAAGGAGGCAATGCGTGCCCCAGCAAAAAAAACACGCTCAAGAGTCTCAGGCCGCGGTGATGCGAGCGCGCACTTGGCACATCGTTTGGCCGGATGCCGTGAGACGAGACGTTGGAGAAGCGGCCAAGCAGCGCGCGAAAGCCGAGGCGCGGGCACAAAAAGTCAGCGAAGGGGTCAAAGGGCAGTACCACGATCGTCCCAGTCTCCCAGGACCCAGACCATGGCATTTGGCGTGCATGTTCCCTTCGGTCTCCGCCCAGGCTCCTCCATTTTTAAGCCAACGACAAACTGTTGGAAGCCTGCACATGGGCCATGGCATAGCGGATAGCGCCCAGCACATGCATGGTACTTTTCGGCCGGAAAAAACGTATAGCAGTGTCTGAGAAAATTATGGACCGAAGGTTTAAAGGGCTAAAAAATATTTAAAAGTTTTTGGAGTTTTAAAAAGATTTAATGAAACATCACATAAATTATTTCCATCGGATACAAGCTCTCCACCGTTAGACTCGTACTCACGACCAGCATCATCAGAATAGCCTGTCGTCATCGGACCTTTAGATCCGAGCCCACGTAGCCTCTGGTCGGCGCTGCCTGACCCTGAGACCGCCACCAGCATAGAAGAAAGGGGAGCACAACCTCCAGGTCGCTTGGACCTTAGATCATCTACTCCTACACACAGAGGGAGGAGGACAGACGACCTCTAGCAACGCCTGGTCCTCAGGCTGCCGCTGCACAAAGGTGGAAGGGTGGAGGTTGGCCTTCGACACCATCTGGACTACCGCCCACACAGAGGGAGAAGGGGGAAGGAAGATCAGAGCAAGGGCTCCATCAAGGTAGCGCCACAGGTGCTCCAACGCTACAGGGTGAGCTCATGCACACGGTCGACCTTACCTTCCAGAAATGACAGCCGTGCCATTGGATCGGGCACCGCTGTGTATCAGATTACCTCACCGCCGGAGAACTCCACACGGGTGCAACAACATCGAAAGGAAATAATTGGGAGGGAAAGAAGGATAGGGGAAGAAGAATTAGTAAGAGTAGGGTTTGGGAGGGTGACCGACGGAGGTAGCACTTAGGTTGTGGGCTGGTCGCCCCTCGAGTTGCCCAAAGAACACTCAGGGGTATAGGTCACGCACGCTTAATTGAGATCTACACTTGTATTATTACTTTTTGTTTGGCTAATCTTCGTTTGACAATATTATTGTCTTATTGGTTTTGATCCTATACCTTATTATGGGTTGACACCATGGTTTTTTTTTATAGTTCTAAAGTAAAATTCTAGTCTGTAAAAAAATATTTTATAAAAATTAGAGGTGTTTGGAGTGTCATAACTCTGCTTTGGTCAAAATCATGATGTTTTTTTAGTTCATGTAACTTTGCTATACACTTTTTCATTTTATTTACTCAAAGTTTTGGTTTCACAAGACCTAGCAAACAAACATGGATCATAGAAACTGAAAACAAGATGGTGTTAACTTAAACCATTGTTTTGTATATGCATATTGTAAAAAAGCTTTGAATGTTAAAGTATAATCTTGTTTAAACTTTGATGCCAAAATGCGCCTATCTTTTTGGTCAGCAATAACTATCACACGCTAGACAAATTTCTATATAACAATAACTTAAGCATGTACAAAATATTATTTTTATATAACGGAAGGTATAATTTCTGGCCTCTCCACCGATCAAGATTCTGTAAACTATGGTTTGAAACCTAACAATTTTGTTTGGTGCGACTTATTTCAACATTTATGATTTTACGCAAGACTATTTGTTGGATCCAAAAAATGGTTTGGTTTATCGACGCTACTAAAGCTCTTGAAGAACGGTTCACCTAAACATTCTAGATTCTGAAAGCTACCTACAAAAGTCAACTACTTCAATCACAGCCAATATACTTTACTATTGTAACTGTGTTGAACCAACATGTATGTATGTGAAGGGATGGCAATGGCTAGACGTTTCATTTTACCCTACTAGGGGATGAGGATGGGGACATCGTCCTCCTCCCCTCCACAGAGATTGGGGATGGAAACAAGAAATTCATCTCTCGTTGAATGAATCAAAAAGTTGTTCTTAAACCCGTAAATCGAGGCCTACCCAACCCAAGAAATTGGTGACCAACATTTCGATACCTAGGAGACAACCTGATGGACATACTGTTTTGTTGTCTGCATGCACGCCACAAGCCAACACATGTAGAGCCAGGCTAGGTAGAGTTTGCACGCGGCGAGTCTGCATGAGGAAGGCCATTGTTTGCATACGAGCTGTCGTAGGCTGCATCTTGTTTTTGCATCTAATGAGCCAGGTGAAACAGCTACATAGGTAACCAAACAATCGAGTCTTCATGAACTGAGCTTGGTTGAGCCACATGCTGGCAACTAAACAAGCTGTAGGCTGCATGAGGTGAGCCTAGCTGGACACATGCACCCAACCAAACAACCCATAAATCTCTCCCTTGATTGTGGTTGCCCTAATTCTCACCCTGCTTGTCAGTATGGCGCCTCCCTAAAACCTCTACGGCTGTCCCACGCCCCCTCCATCCCTCTAATTGTGGTTGAATGAGGTTGTATGGGATGGTACCATACGTAGTTCATGTGTTTGATTAGTAGGATGGAATGGCATGATTTGTCGTACATTTGTTGGGTTGTGGTATGAAGTGGGATGTGATGATACTGGATGGTTTATATTTAAGAAATATTCCTTATTTATGCCGCAGATCCTTTTGGCATAACGACCCCATAAAACTCTTCCTCATCATGTTTCATTTTATTCCATCCAACCCCGTACAAGCAACCAAACTCATTCTAACATTGGAAAGGAGACACCTAGGAAAACAAAGATTTGATGATCCCTATGTGCCAAATTTGAAGCACATGGCAGCCAAAAGGTGGATGCATGCACCGCTGGGAGTAGGTGTTGAGTTCTTTTTTGTTGTTTGTGCCAATTCACTCCCATCCACACAATTCAAATATGTGTGTAGTCATTTTGATCTAACTCTATCCCACCAATCATCATGTAAGTATGTGTGCATGGACGATGAGTGTCAAGTAAATGAAAAAGAAAAGAGTACATGTCAACTCCTGAAAGGGTTGCTCTGCAGAGATTTATAAATAGGTTGTTTGGTTGCCTGCATCCTAGTAGTTTAGCATCTAGAGATACAAAAGTAGGGTGTTTGGTCGTTTTCTCATCCATTTGATCCAGACTCTCGAAATGCATCTACCCCCTTCGAGCTAGGCTATGGAGATACAACCAAATTAGGCGTTTTCTCAGAGCCAGGCTAGTGGGATGCAATTGAGCGCATCGCGATGCTCCGCAAGCCCCTAATGCACCAACCAAACATCTTCTCTTCTTAACCTGTTTTGGTTTGTGCAAACAACCAAATAACATCTTTTGCATCGCACCAACCTACATTCCACCAACCTGGTTGAGCTGGTACGAATCAGGCTCACTTGAGAAGGCAACCAAACAGCCTAAAAAAGGATGAAGACCCGCCTATACTCTAGGTGATTCCAGAAGAGGAGAAGGGGAGGTGGAGGAGGCATGTCACAATTAAATCAGCACTTTTTTTTTATAGTTCATGGATAACGCAAGCGTCGTGCCGACACGAGACACCGCGTCCGCACTGCATGCATGCCAGTGTGGTATATATATATATATATATATATATATATATATATATATATATATATATACCCCTGTGAGCCGACGTCTGCCGGTGGCATCACTGCGTGTGCGTGCGTGCACGAGCCTGCCTACTCTACGTCGTGTCCCCGCGGCCACGAGCCATGGCCCATGGCCGAGACTGACCTCAGCCGAGAGCCAAGGGGACGGGGAGCATCGTGGAGGAATATCCCGTCTTGTGGACTTGGTTCATAGGTTCAGGAGAAGGAAATTTTATGGCATAGGGTGCCACAATGGCATCCGGAGAGAGATAGAGAGAGGGAAGACAGAGGAGATAGAAAGAGAAAGGGAAGAGATAGAGAGAGAGGAGGAGAGAGATAGAAAGAAAAAGGGGTGTCACGGTTCCTTCCATGGCACCGTCGTGGCACGGTATGGCAAGAAATTTTTTGTTCAGCGTGCCCGAGCAGCATTCCGATGCGTCATTCCCATGCGTCATTGTCACGTGGAGTTGCCAACTTTATAAAGACGTGGTTACGTGAAATATATAATTTTTTTCTTCTTTTATATAGAATAACTATATTTATGCATCAAAAGATAGAAGAAACAACCAACGATTGTTCAATGGATTGAATCTCTACCGTCAAGATAGAGTTATAGTGACAACGAGGCACTGCATTATGGTCGTGTTTGGTTTAACGCCGCTGCTTGCCACGCCTTCGTGGTGGCGAGATCACCTTCGGAGGGCGTCCAAATTCAACGCGCTCATCGTCATCTATGACGCAGTGTAAGATGATCCCGCACCAGCGTCCTCATCTTTCATAGGCTATGAATCAAACGGCCATAACTCGCGATAGCACACCATTTGTCGGCACAGCCAACGAGGGTCGCCATCTAAAGTACATACACACACACACACACACGGTGATCAACTATTTGGGAGGTCCTAAATACTAGTTATTTAGCGTCCAGTCGATTTGGCGAGCAATGGTTAGAGTTTAATGTGATCACATGCATTTCTACTCATTACTGATGAGATATCACGAGATTTTGCATAGGCAAGATCTCGTTGGAGACAACCTCCTCAAAACATGATATCCATTAAATACCTCTATTTAGATAGATTTTTTATTAGTTTTTCCATCATAAATTTTGATTCATGATTCGATCGATGAATAGTCTTCATCGTTGCAAAGCTCACGTTTTACGAACAAAATAAGATCATACTCACCATAAAAATTTATTTTATTTTCTACGGCAGCAAATTCATTGATTTTATTGTCTATTACTCATCGGATCGATGTAAAGATAATGTTTGTTACGACCCAAGAGTACGCCCATTAAAAATATGACAAATATATATCTAATAAAAAAATCGATAATGCTCTAGTCCATACGTCCGACAGCGTCGGACGCTCTGATGGGCCGTGGCCCATGCGGAGAGGCGCGCGTGGCGTGCTCCTTATCCCCCCTTCCCCTCATTTCTCATTCCTCACTCACATCCTCCTCTATTGCCCTCCCCCACCAAAGCTTCAGCATTCAATCGTCGACGCCGGGCGACGCCGTCGCTTCTTCTTGTTTCAAGCACCGCCTCTTGTCGATGCCGGCGATCACCGCCGATGGCCAGAGTTGCGCCTCCCTCCCTCCTTCCATCCCTTCCTCTCTCTCATACTTATCTCCTCCTCCCAATCTCCCATCCCCTCATCTCCTTGGTGATGGACATGGTTGGACCAGCAGATCTAGAGAAGAAGTCACCGGATCTAGGGAGGAAACAGCAGGATCTAAGGTGAGATGTTCGGATTTAGGAGGAAATGGCTCGGATTTTGGGAGGGAGAAGATGCTCGCTCTTTCATTTTTTTGGTAGGTGTTGCTCGTTGTTTCAGTAGTCGATTTTAATTACTTCAGTGCTTCCTCTTCATTGTTTTGGGTAGGTGTTGCTCGTTGTTTTAGTTGTGGTGTTTTATTATTTGAAAACAATTTGATGGGAAATTTGATTATTGCAGTTGTGATGCCATGTCCAGAGAAATTAGAAGAAGGGGAGAAGAGAAGACATGGGGGGAGGAAGAGATGGGGAAGAGATTTAGGATCAGTAATTAGTTTCCGTAGTTCATTCGAATTGTTTTACTGGTTCAGTTCAACTGTTTCAGCAAGTCATTCGAATTGTTTCACTGGTTCAGTTCAATTGTTTCAGCAAGTCATTCGAATTGTTTCACCGGTTCAGTTCAATTGTTTCAGCAAGTCATCTCCAGTGTTTTCACTAGGTCATTTGTATTGTTTCACTATGTCAACCTATTTGTTTCAGTAGTACATTTCAGTTGTTTCACTAGTCAGTTCAATTGTTTTAGTGGTTCATTCTAATTGTTTCACTAGTTCGGTTCAATTGTTCCAACAAGTCATATCCACTATTTCATTAATTCAGTTCAATTGTTCCAACAAGTCATCTTCATCTATTTTCACTAGTTCAGTTCACTTGTTCCAACAAGTCATCTCCACTGTTTCACTAGTTCAATTCTTTTGTTTCATTGCCCTGTTCAAATGTTTTAACAGGTCAATTAAATTGTTTTGATAGATATCTCAAAAATTGTTCTGTGTCATTCCAATTGTTTCAGTAGTTCAATTCATTTGTTTCAACAATTCATCCCCAGTGTTTCATTAGTTCAGTTTAAATTGTTTCACTAATTCTGTTCAATTGTTTCAATAGGTCAAGTAAATTGTTTCAATAGTTATCCCAAATCGTTTCAGCAGCACAAATCAATTGTTACAATTGTTTTCAGTAGTTTGGGCAGGACCATTTTTTGTTGTAGGGGTTGCTTATTGCATATTGCAACAAAAACTAATTGTTCTCGTACAACAGTTGGTTCTAACATAATGCAACGATTGATTTCTTCCTATTGAAACAGTTCGATTCTTATTGAAACAATTCGGTTGTTCTTGTGTATTTATGAGAATTTGGTTTTCAAATAATTTTTTTTAAAGTGGTGGTGTGCAGCCGTAAAAATGATTTTTATTTGCATCGCCTGATTTTTTGTTCTAGCAAGGCTTTGCGCATGGTTGGTTGTTATGATAGGTGGTAGGAGGTTGGGAGCAACGATAGGGAGCTGGGGCGGAAGGTAGAGCTTCCGCGCACAGCCATGGCGGCGGTGGAAGTCGCGAAAACAATTCGGGAGGCTTCGATCTAGGGAAATGAGGGCAAAACAATAGTGGGAGCTCGTTGTTCCGGTGGGGCGTCGAGTTGTTTCGGTGGGGGAATGTTCGTCGATGCTTTTGCACGCTGGAACTGGGCCGGGGCAGCGTCCGACGCGCGCTCGCGCGTCGGACGTCCAACCCCAAGTCCGCGCCTAAAAAAATTGTTTTTACTGATGATTACAATTGTTTACTTTAAAACAACCAGTAAAATACAACATTACTAACGATTACAATGTATTACAATCAATTCATCGTAATCTTGTCTAGTAACGACTAGTAAAATACAATATTACTAACAATTATAACTAATTATAATCATTACAATCTTATATATCATGTCAGTGAAGATCAATGCCGGTGATTAGGGGTGGGCATTCGGTTATTTTGGTTATTTCGGTTCGGTTATTTCGGTTTTTGAAAATTTCGGTTAGTAAAAAATAGAAACCGAAATCTTCTCTAAAATATTACTAACCGAACCATATTAACCGAAATATTTTGGTTCGGTTAATTCGGTTTTCGGTTTATAACCGAATTATTCACTTCATGGCAATTGAGAGGTGAGCACAACAATAAGCCTAACTACAATAAACTAAATTATTTCTCAATCAGCTTACGCTCACGTTCTCAAGAGGTCAACGCACAACAAATCAATAAAGCAAAGAGTGAAAGAACATATCGAACAAGCAAAGAGTAAATCAAGTACATACTTTACATGAACACTTGGATCCATTTCCTCCAACTTCGGTTTAATCGGTTATTTCGGTTTCTAGGAAGTGAAAACCGAACCGAACCATATTAACCGAACAGTTCTGAAAAAATAATCGAACACATCCGTTTTTTTTGCCCACCCCTACCGGTGATGGTGACACCAGAGGGTGGCTACGCCAGACGGCTAGATGACGGGATGACACAAGGAGACCGGAGGCAGATGGTGCCGGGATAGGTGACACTGAGGCGGCCTAGATCTGGACCTAGCCAAGCCAATGCAAACGCCGTGGAGCATGCCATGTCATTGCAGATGGATGGATCAGGCGATGGGACGTGGGGATGAATGTAGCCGGCGATGGGATGCGTGGGGATGTCGGTGCCGACGTCGGGGAAGGGCGATTTAGAGCAAGAGGATTGTGGGAGGGAAGAAGGTTTAATGCTCAAGAGCAAGTTAGGAAAGTGTATTGATGAGAGTGAAATGCTAACCGTAGCTGGGTTGATAGTGAGAGCAATAAATAAGAGAGAGCCTAAGCTAATCTTTGGAGCAAAGATTTGCATGCACATCGGACATTCCAATGTTAAGTACTCCCTCCGTTTCAAAATATAAGGCATATAATTTTTTGATACGGTCTTTAATGCAGAACTTTGACCATTATTTGCTCTCACAATATATTATCAATAACTATATAATTAACATCATATAAAAGTATTTTCAAATATGAATCCAACTATATGACATGCGCAACACTAAACATATATATATTTATCTTAATTTTTAGTCAAAAGTTACAAATGTTGACTTTTCTAAATACATGCACGCATTATATTTTGAAACGGAGGGAGTATCAGATAGTTCGATATATTTAGACCAATAGACAGCAAGCTCATAATTAGGAAAACCAGACTCTCTGATCTGAGTTTTACCGAGAACTCCGGGATAGCACACCAAAACACTCTGGTTTCAACAAATAAGATCTAAAGCACAGATATAGAGCGTAAAATCTAAAATTTTCGGACACTCCGATCTCAGAAGAACCGGATAGTCTGATACTCTGGACCAAACACTCCTATAAAATTTAGAATTTTAGACAAGCAATAAGAATCGTGAAATACTGGGCAGCCTGATGTGCCTCATACCAGATACTCCAATACTCAAACACGAATAATTTAATACCCGATTGTGTAAAACCATGTGTTTAGCATGTGATCGGAATAGTGTCTCTTCTGCTAAACTTCATTCAACAAGTACTCTAGACATTTTAAAGTTGCTTTTCGTCGCATCTCTCTTTATAGTACGACTGTCCTTAGACTCAAAACTATAAATACAAGTTTAGAGATAACCGAGCATCTCTTTCATTCTTCCTTTTCTTCCTTTGAGGGGTTTTAAGGGGTCCATGATTCTCTCATACACCATGCGATAGCATACCCGCTCATAGGCTCAATAAAAGCATTAATCTATTATTTGTTTTGTCTTTAATCATCAAAACAAACTAGAGGGCTAGATGCCCTTTTATGTAGTATGAGCGTGCACACGCAAGATTGGAGAGAAATTTCCAAGGGATGCTAGAGTTGACTTGGTGGAAAAGAATCCCCTGACTTGGTAGGGAAGAAGCTTCTTCTTGTGAACTACCAAATATATCATATCTTATCATAATAGTTGGATCTTTTCACATTATACCATGTACTCTAACAAGAAAGAGCAAGGGTGTCAAGTCAAAGCTATAAATTGGATCGAGGTAGGATGGGCGATGTTAGAATCAATCTCTATTATGTCAAAAAAGATCCCGCTCTCTATGTAAAGTTGCATGGAGAAGCAAGCGGCAACTAGTGCAATGATTTAGACTCACTTTGATCTGGTTTTTTGTTTGGTTGGCTTTTAGTCGAAAAGGTTAAGAACATTAAAAGGAGCTAGAAATGACTTAAAAAATGTACTTAAAAATGTTTTTTACATTTTTAAGTAAACCCAGATAGTTTCGAAGAAATTATTACCGTACTGAATGGTTTGTGTTTTCAACAAATTTCTTCAGTCGGCTGCATGGAAAATGCAAAGGATTTAATTACGTACCCTTCGATTCATGGGAGAAGCACGCATGATTTCATAGGAGAAGCACGCATGATTGCCGCATTCCATTCCATTGTGTTCCATCACTTCGTGCCGTACTGGAATCACTTTGGGGCAGCTCTTGCCAGCTCGGGCCAAACGCCCCCAAGCTCGTGATCATGGCGCGCCGCCTGTACGCCTGTACGTAGTTTAAGGCCCCATCCGGAGGAGGCGTGGCTAATGATGGCAATGATCATCAACATTCGGCACGGCACGGCACGGCACGGCTTTGTTTATATATATGTCTTGTTCGCTTTGCCAGGATAATCTTAGTGTTAATCTAGGCGGTGATCATGGCTGCTCCCGCTGGTCCCGGGCTATTAGGCGCCCTGATACGGAGCAAAGCGTCAAGCGTGGCGTCCCCTTTCCGGCGCGAGATCCAGACGATGTGGATCCTCCGCCGTTCGCCACAGCTCACACCGAATCGATCCGTAGCTTCCTATGTCTCGCTCTCTTGTTTAATTAATTGTCTGTATGGAGCGGCCATTAGACATGCACCTAGAAAACAAGAACATCAGTCGATTTCTGATCCATTCGAACAAAATCCAACTTCACGCGTCTGTCCACGTCTCCATTATCCCTCCTCCTGATCCCCCGACTCCCATCCAAATTACCTGATTCGCTTCTGCCTTCGGTGGCGTCATCCCTCCGCTCCTCCTCCCTCCATGGTTGCTTTGCACAATTGCACATGCCCGCTGCAATGCCACCGTCTCACCGCTTCGCTCCTTGTCCTGCCGCTACACAGACCTTGCTCACACTACCTCTGGTCGTCGCGTGCCAATTCGTCGACCATCGCCGCCCCCACGCCTTCGTCCGCCTTTGCAGCTTCTACGCCAGCGCTGAGGCCACGCGTTCCACCCCAAACTCATCCACACATTTTGGTATTTTATAGGCGTTAACAAAATAGCAAAATCGCAATTTATAAAACATATCAAACTTCACAAATTCGGATCAATAATTAATCAAATTATATGTATTTTTAGTGTGCAAGAGACATATCAATATATTTGTATTATAAATTGTTGTTATAGACTATTATTTTATATAAATTAGTAATATATAATTTGAGAAATTGAAATCAGAGAATACCATCAAAGACTTTCTCAAAATAAAATACTTCATATTAAAAAAAGGGACTGTCTATTGCACAGTTGCATGTTTTTTTTAACTTTCAGTCGATTTTCTAGACCGGGATCCAACGGTCCAGATCAACCCGCGCCCCCCCACTCTCTCTCTTA
This sequence comes from Raddia guianensis, assembly GCA_036346415.1. Taxonomy (NCBI): domain Eukaryota; kingdom Viridiplantae; phylum Streptophyta; class Magnoliopsida; order Poales; family Poaceae; genus Raddia; species Raddia guianensis. Next base: position 27,321,395 of record CM070543.1, on the reverse strand, counting down.
CTTTCCCCTTCTCCTCCTCCACTGCCCCGTCCCCGTCCCGACCCCGACTCGTCCCTCCCCGCCTCCACCTCCGCCTCCTCCTCCTCCTCCTCCTCCTCCTCCTCTCGCCTCCTTGCGCCCGCCACGCCACCGGCGCCTCGCCTCTCCGCCTCCGCCCCGCCGCTTGCCGGAGCTACCCCCAACCTAACCCGAGCCGCGTCCACCTCCACGCGCCTCCACCACCTCCCCCGCCGCCTCCACCACCGGCCGGCGCGCGCCCGCCGCCTCCTCGCCGCCCTCTGCCACTGCCAGTGCCACCCGCCCACCCTAACGGACGGGACGGTGTGTCCCCTTCCACCGCCGCCCACCCGCCTCCCTCCCGGCTCGGCGGCGCTACCGCCGCCTCCTCCGCCGCCCCCAGACAAGCCCTCCCATGCAGTCCGCCGCCTCCCGACCTCCTCTGGCAACCGGAGAAACCCAAATGTTCCCTAACCCAACCCGAACCCTAACCCTAAGCCAAGACACGGCGGAAGGGAAGGAGGAGCTTCACCGGTGGGGAGGAAGAAGGCGGCATGCGGCTGCAGAAACATCTAAATCGATCAAATCTTTCCGGATTTGATCGACTGATGATTAGCAATTCCTTAAAAAAAGGCCAATATAAGGGTGGACGCGTAGGTGCCTGCGAAAGAAGAAATACTGCGGGGAATTTTAGTTTTTGAATCTTTTCCACTTATTTAGCATGCCTTTTCCACATCACCGAACAGTGGAAAACCATATAATTAAATGGAAAAAACATGGGACCGTCTAAACATTCATCTGGAGTTTTAATATTTGTGCAGTTATCAAGGCGCGACCACACTGCAATACTATGGTGGAGCATGGCAAGGGCCGTGTCCCCTTAAAATTTCCAATGCATCAATATATTTTTTAAAAGAAAAAATTGTAGAAAAATATGTGAAATAAACTGAAAAATGGTACGTAATACGAAAATCATCCGCGTAAAACACCACACTGTTTATAAATTTGTAATAGATCATACCGAGACTATCTAGAACGCAGGAATATTACAGTGCCTCGCCAGGAGTCTTCCGGGATCGACACATGCGGCTCCGGCAAAACGGTTCAGTTTCGAGAAGTGACGGGACTTTCAAAGTTCAAAAGCACGGTCTTTCATTACGCAGAAGCTAGAAAAGCGATAGGAATTAATAAGTCACTCAAAATTTTTTTAAAAAAATCTCTTGAGCTTTCTTGGCTCGTTGCTCTGATTTGCTGGGTGGAATCAATGGATGGGTGGGGTTTGAAATTGGTAACATATAATTTGAGAAATTGAAATCAGAGAATACCATCAAAAGAGCTTTTGCCACTGTAGCTGGGTGGAATCAATGGATGGGGGGCAGGCAGTGGGGTTACTGTGGCCATTAAGATTGCAAGGAAATGTGCAAATTCTGGCGGCCTGAATGCATGCGCTGCCATATCTTGCCCCATATCAATAATGTAAGTGCAGGGGATGCAGCAAAAAGGAAACCATATAGCCAAAACTGTTGAAGTTGCTGGCTTCTCACATGGACCACCACCGGTCCACCATAGCCATTTCCTTGATCATCATTTATGCGCTCCTTCACTGCTCCCTCATCATTAGCCCTGCGCCATGGGCATAGCAATCCACTACCATTAATGTAGTAGCAGGGGCAGCTTGACAACAGGTGAACTCATAGTCGATTTTCTATACCATATATCAAACATCTCTATATGGCATATAAAAGATATAACGGCAACATTCAGGTATGCGAAAAATCGACTGAAACTTATTTAAAAAACATTCGTTTGATAATTAGCAAAAGCGCAACAGTAAAAGGGGCCGGATCCTCTATTTCGATGTTGGTTATATTTGAGTTGTCAGGCCAAGCATGAACGGTCCAGATCAAACGACATGAATCATGATACTACCGAACCTTCGACGTGTACATTAGCGACTCGATAGTGCTACCCAACACATTGGAAAATTCGGCTCGACATTGCTATGCCATGCCATGCCATGGATTTTTTTTTACATATAATTTGAGGTTCGATTTGAATGCCTCACCGCCATGTGACCCGTGTGTCTATGACAGCGGGTTAAGATGGCATATTGTAAAATTTGAGTTTTAATCGATGCTAGAGGATTCGAATCGGCAAAAGGGAGTCTGCGGTCCGCCCCCCTGCCGAGTGCCGATCATGGTCATATACTCATCACTACAGGAAACGATCTAAGTGTGGGCGGCCAGAAAATTCAGTGTCGGCGGCCAAATGCCGCCGACAGAGCAATGTCGGGGGCCTAAACAATGCTGCCGACACATACCGCATCAATGTCGGCGGCCATATGAACACCGCCGACACTTCTCAGCCACCTCTCGCCCGCCGGATGAATTTCAAAATTTTGCTCCCGCCAATTCTATAGTATCGGCGGTACAACCTTAGCCGCCGATATTGTTCCCTGTAGAGACGGACGGATAACTGGTGGACGTTTATGTGGACCCACGTGTCAGTCAGGCGAGGTCGCTAACAAGCGGGCCCAAAACGTAGCCTGGGGAGGCATCTTTCTCGGCGGCCCGGACCTAGCCGCCGACATAGATAAAATAAAAAAATCAGGGGGCGCGGGTGCTCGAACCCACGACCTGCAGGGAGCACGCGCCACGCCGCGCGCTGATGACCAAGTGAGAAGAAATATTTATTCAACACTAACAGATTGTAGAAGTTTTTGTATATTTTGGGAAGGCATCAATATCGGTGGCATAATTCCCGACCGCCGACATAGGACAATATAAGTCGGCGGTTTTTATATATACCGCCGACAATTCCCTGCCCCCAAGCCCGCCCTCTCGCCTGAGCTCCCCCGGGCCCACAAGGCCTTCGCTAGGTCACCGAGGAGTTCCTAACACCATGCCATGGCCATTAGGCCACATTGGACCGGTTAGCAACGTCTCGGCTGGAACCCTACGGCAACTGCCTCTTGAACGGTACCCTCGAACTAGCCCGAAACCCGATCTGACGTTAGGATTGTAAGGAAGTTGCCTTAGGGTTCGGTAGAGACGTCGCTCCCGATCAAATCTTCCCTATTGGCCATGGCATGGTCCTAGGAACTCTCAGGGACCTAGCGAAGTCCTCGTGGGCCGAGAGCTATGGCTGAAGCGGCTTGGGGTCTGATATTGCCTCGTGACATCTATTAATACCGCCGATAAATATTTAACTATGTCGGCGGCCTAGAGATGCCGCCGATATAGAGACATGTATGTCGTCGGCCTTAATCAATCACCGCCGACAATACCACCCTTAAGCCCGCCCATTCGCCTTAGCTCCCCCTGGCCCACGAGGCCTTTCGCTAGGTCCCTGTGGAGTTCCTAGGACCATGCCATGGCCATTAGGCCACATTGGACCGGAGAGCGACGTCTCGGTTGGAACCGTAAGGGAACTTCCTCTTGAGCAGTACCTCGAACTAGCCCAAACTTCGATCTGACGTTAGGGTTGTAAGGGAAGTTGCCTTAGGGTTCCAGCCGAGACGTCGCTCCCCGATCCAATCTGCCCTAATGGCCATGGCATGGTCCTAGGAACTCTCCGGGGACCTAGCGAAGTCCTTGTGGGCCCGGGGGAGCTAAGGCGATAGGGCGGGCTTGGGGGGGCTGGATATTGTCGGCGGTTTTTAGAAATACCGCCGATCAGATTGAACTATGTCGTGACCTATAATCGAGCCACGACATAGGTACATGCATATCGTCGGCTGAATCAATCTGCCGACAAGATTGCCAAAGAAGCCCGCCTCTCGCCTTAGCTCCCCCTGGCCCACGAGGCCTTCGCTACGTCCCCGAGGAGTTTCTAGGACCATGCTATGGCCATTAGGCCACATTGGACCGGTTAGCGACGTCTCGGGTGGAACCCTAAGGCAACTTCCTCTTAAACGGTACTCTCAAACTAGCCTGAAACCCGATACGACGTTAGGGTTGTAAGGGAAGTTGCCTTAGGGTTCCAACCGAGACGTCGCTCCCCGATCAAATCTGCCCTATTGGCCATGGCATGGTCCTAGGAGCTCCACGGGGACCTAGCGAAGTCCTCGTGGGCCCGGGGGAGCTAAGGCGAGAGGGCGGGCTTGGGGCTGCTTAGTGTTGGCGGATTGTATAAATACCGCCGATAGAGATATAACTATATCGGCGGTTTTAGCTAGAGCCGCCGACATAGGTCCATCTCTATCGTCGGCTTTAGTACAGACCGCCGACATTGATGTGCCACCGAAGCAGGCCGCACGTTCTATGTTGGCGGTTTTGGTTAGCCGCCGACATTGATGCTGCAGTTACAAAATAAGAGGGCTCGTGCGCTAAGTGGACCACACTTAGCGCCACGAGCCATCTCGCCCGTCTTGCGCCGCCGCCCGCCACGACGCTGAGCCGTCACTCCCTCGCCGCCTCTGTCGCGTCGCCTCTCCCAGCGCCGCTGCCCGCGCCGCCGCCTACCCGCACCCTCCCGAACCCTCCTCCTCCTCCTCCCGCCCCTCCTCCCTCTCCTTCTCCTAGCTTCCTCCCGAGCCCTCCCGAGCCCTCCCACCCCGGTCCTTCTCCTTCGTCCTCCTCCACCCATCGGCATCCGAGGTACTCCCGCGCCATGTTTTTTTTTGTGTAGTAGCTATGTCGTCGGCATTTTGTGTACCGACGACATTAGTGCATGTTAATTACTGTTGTTAATTAGGATTGTTAATTAGTAATGAAAATTAGTACGGCTACTTGGTGATTCATTACTAATTATAGATTGTTGGTGTACTATTGTTAATTAGTCATTTCTAATTTATTAATGTTAATTAGTTAGTGTTAATTAAACATTGTGGACTGTTTTGTGTTATTTAAACATTGTTAATTATTTATTTTAGTGGGTTATTGTTAAATATGGCATGTACGATAGTTAGGCTTATGAAATTAGTTAAAAATTAACTTTGACGTTGTATCATGTACGAAGCCATGGTCAAACCCGTTCAGGGGTGCAACACATTTTCGTAAGGAACACGGACGGTGATTCGTTGTGTTCCATTTACGAAATACGTTGTGCTCCCAAACTGTTCATGTTTTGGACAGCCCACGGATGTTGGTATGAGTACGGGCTCGTGGCAATGGGAGGTGCACGGGTCGAAATTCTGGCGGCTTAACTCTGTCGTCCTCCTAGTGCATAACATAAGTGGTGCGCTGCCGTCGTTGCCTTTGGGGGATCTAGGGGTTATCTCGCCGAATTTCAACCCGTGCACCTCCCGTGGCCACGAGCGCGTACTCATACTAACATCCGTGGGTGGGTAAGCCCTCCTATTTAGCTAGAAATGGACCTATAGATAGTAACATCGATATATGACCTAGAATTTAAAAATATGTTTGATTGTACATATAGTAATTGTGCAATGAAAGATCGGCGGTGGATGTACGATGGATGGAAGAGGTCTGGGCAGCACACAGACGAGTGGTTTGATAATGCGGAAGCATTCGTTGAAGAAGCTTTTCGAAGATTCCCCAACCCTAGCGTAGCAAAGGTGCCTTGTCCTTGCGCGGTGTGTTCGAACACGCTGAATAGGTCGAAGAGGGAAATCAGCGAGCACATCTGTAGACATGGTTTCAAAGCAAACTATTTTGTATGGGTATATCATGGAGAGAGGAAGCGTCCGGTGCCGGAGCCTAGCCCTGTGGATTTTGGGGAGGGCTACGATTTGGTTGAGGTCGACAGGTTCGACGAGCTAAGGGATGATGTGGAACAGGCTTTCGATCTCTTCCCCGAAGAAGAGTCCGAACCACTTGCACAGAAATTCGAGGAACTTCTTAAGTCTGCCGAAGAGCCGCTCCATGAGCGAACCGACGTGACTGTGCTCTCAGCGGTGTCACGTCTAATGGCGGTTAAGACGAAATACAATCTCTCAGCTAATTGTTTTAACGACATGTGCAAACTGTTGGACAGCTTACTTCCGGCTGGACACAAGATGACTCTAAATCTATACGAGTCGAAGAAGCTTCTAAGCGTGTTAGGCATGCCATGCGAGAGGATACACTACTGTCCAAAGTTTTGTATGCTTTACCGAAAGGCCGATTCTGAGCTGACTCACTGCAAGCATTGTGGGGAGAGTCGGTACGTGCTAGTTAAAGGACGAGATGGTGTAGAGAGACAGTCGACGGTTACTCAGAAAACCTTCCGTTTTTTTCCCATCTCGCAGCGGCTGCAACGTCTGTATATGTCAAAGTCCACGGCTAGACAAATGAGGTGGCACAAAGAGGGAAAACGTAGAAAGGAGGGTGTGATAATTCATCCGTCAGATGGAGAAGCGTGGAAGCATTTTGACCGGCAGCACCCTAAATTTGTAGCTGAACCCAGGAATGTGCGCATTGGTCTATCCACCGATGGGTTTACACCATTCAATATGACCCCACACCCGTACTCATGCTGGCCAGTATTTACTATCCCGTACAACCTTCCACCAGGGCTTTGTCTGAAGGAAGAGTACATGTTTCTGTCTGTTATCATACCTGGGCCTAAGTCTCCTGAAAAAAATTTGGACTTATTCATGCGACCACTTGTAGAAGAGCTAAGTGACCTGTGGACCAATGGTATCTTGACACATGATAGCTACAAGGATCAGAACTTTAGGATGCGAGCCGCCTACCTTTGGTCGATTCATGACTTTTCGGCCTATGGTATGTTTTCTGGTTGGAGCACACATGGACCTTTGTCGTGCCCTAAATGCTATGTTGACACTGATTCATTCAAATTGAAAAAAGGGGGCAAGTTTTCTTGGTTTGACTGTCACCGTTGATTTCTTCCGCCCAATCACCCATTTAGGAGGGAAAAAAACGTTTCGTAAAGGACAAACTATTAGAACCAAACAACCACCAAAATATTTAGAAGTGGAGGATATCATCAAATGGCATGAATGTTTGGCAAAAAAGGGTTACAATGACGAAGACTATGGGAAGGTACACCTCATAAGTGCAGCATATATAACCTTCCCTACGCAACAGACGTCAAGCAGCCTCACAACCTCGACCTGATGCATCAGGAGAAGAATATGTGTGAGGCCTTAGTCAACACGAACTGGGACATCCAACATAGGACTAAAGATAACACAAAAGCTCGGTTGGATTGCGCTGTGATATGCGATCGACCAGAGATGAACCTCATGGAAAATGGGATGAAACCTAGAGCAAAATATTGTCTGACACGTACCGAAGTAAGGGAGATCCTAGTCTGGATGAAGGAGAGGGTGAAATTTCCAGATGGTTATGCTACGAGTCTTCGTCATGCCGTTAGTATGGACCAATGCAAGATAAATGGAATGAAGGCCCACGACTACAAAGTCTTTATAGAGCGTTTATTCCCCGCCGTATGGCGTGGATATGTTGACGACTCTATTTGGAGAACTTTGTCGGAGCTCAGTTTCTTCTATAGAGAGTTGTGCGCAAAAGAGATATCCGCCTCAAGGATGGAGGAATTGGAGAAGGAGATCGTTGTTATTGTCGCAAAGCTGGAGAAGATATATGTCCCTGGTTTTTTTTAATTACATGCAACATCTATTGGTGCACTTGCCATACGAAGCAAAACTAGGGGGCCCTGCACAGTACAGATGGATGTATCCTGTTGAACGGGTGATGAAAAATCTTCGTTTGAAAGTAAAGAACAAAGCACAAGTCGAAGGAAGTATTGCCGAAGCTTGGTTGATCCAGGAGATCGTATATTTCACGGATAAGTACTTTGCGATAAAAAACAAGGTCCATGTGGCGCAACCGAGGTATAAGAAGGCACGTCGTATAAGTACTTCCGACCTTGACGTGTTCAACGACCAAGCTGGACGTAGCGTTGGCAAAAGCTCAACACGCCAGTTCGGTGAAGATGAAAAACTTATGATCCAGCTGTATGTGTACGACAGTGTAAGGATCCTAGGCCGAGAGGGGGGTGAATCGGCTCTTTTCAAATTTTATTTCACTCAATTCACTTGCTTAATTAGTTAAATTAGGAACCCAAGCTATCGATGGATTTAGAGTCTAGTTGCGGAAGCGATCACAATGAGACACAAGCGACTACTAGGAGGCTCGATGGCACTCACATGCAAACGATCAAGTTAATGTGCGGAAGTAAATGAATGAGACAAGAAGGCATGAACCGAGTTGTTTCCGAAGTTCGTGTTCAACACATGAACACCTACGTCTCCGTTGAGGAAACTTCTCACGAGAGAAGTCGGAACCCTTTCGTTCCTAGCCCTCAATCCACTCGTGGTAGCTCTTCACCAACACATGGTAGGCGAGCTCCAAACCTTCACACGAAGCGAAGTTCTCTCACGCGAGAGCTCACACCCCACCGCACCGACACACGGCACCGACCACCGACACACGGTGGATTTCACCTCAACACATGAGGTACCCCCAACACATGGAGGATTTGGCTCCGACACACGGACACCTTGGCACCACCGACACACGGAGGTGGCCGCCGACACACGGCGGACTTGTGACTCCAACGGATGGAGAGGATGCACCCCTACACAAGGCGGTGACCACCAACGGATGGTGGGTTTGTGGCACGGTTGATGAAGCTCGTGGCGTGGCGACGATCTCTCCGGCGGCGAAGTCCCAAGAGCACAAGATCGGAGACCGTCTCTCACCACTACCCCTTCTCTCCCACCATGGAAACTAGGGCAAGAACACCATGGGACAAGGGGCAAACCTTGGGGATGGATGAGAGGAGGTAGGGGGCACCTTCTTCTTCCTCTTCCTCTCTTCTTCTCCCTCTCAATCTCTCAAGCACATGGAACCCTAGGTGGAGATGGGAACCATGGGAGAAGCTCTCTTGGTGGCTAGGGCAAGGGTGGTGCTAGATTAGGCTCTCTCGGGTTTCTCCGTGCTCCAAGCCCCTATTTATAGGCACAAGGCGAAACCCTAACAATGGGCGGCTCAGATTCATTTTTCCCGAGTTTCGAATCAATCCATCGGACGCCGTCCGGAGAATTATTGGACTCCGTCCGACCAGATTTTGTCTCCAAATTCGTACTCTGTCGGACGCCGTCCGACGGCTTATCGGACTCCGTCCGACCAGGGTTTTAGGCCAAAACTGTGCTTTGTCGGACGCCGTCTGACGGATTATCGGACTCCGTCCGACAAGATTTTTCGGGCAAAATTGTGCTCTGTCGGACGCCGTCCGACGGCTTATCGGACTCCGACCGACAAGCTCCAAAGACGCCCTCCGCCAAATACTAAAAAATTCATAACTTTTGCTCCGAACTCCGTTTTTTATGATCTTGGGCATTCCGGAAAGCTAAGAGAAAGGGCTATCCAACTAACTAAGTTTCACCACCTATTTCTAAATGGATAAACCATAAATTCTATAGAAACCACTCTCTGGCACCCTCGGACACCTCTCTCTCTCTTGTCTTCGTCTAGGGCTTCGGTTTTTGGATTTTGTCGCTTTGTGGACTCGGCGGAACACTTGGATGACTTAGGCGGAACCCGGTGACTTAGGCGCTAAAAACCCTTGGACACCGGAAAGTGGCTTCGGTGACTTCTGGCACTTTCAAGACTTAGGCGATAAGAGACTCGAATCTTGGATAGCTATCCCACTCAGAACTCTCTCGAACCTGGACATCCGCATCTCTAGAACCCGCCGAACTCACTCGGATGAACTGGAACTTGTGCTCGATGGGACCTACAACCAGAGAGATGAGCTTGCAGACATCAATGGGCGGATGGGCGAAGCGATTTCGCACACAAGGAAAATAGAAGAACTAGCAAATAACATCCTTAGCCTTGATACGATCCGTCGAGGCCAGTTGGCATCAATTACCAAAACATTAAGCCCATGGAAGGCTTGATCTTACAATCTCCCCTTTTGGTAATTGATGACAACACCGCAAATCAACATGACAAAGTACAAATACAATCTCTGGTGCAATGGGTTAGCTCAGAAACATTGCTCCATGCCAATGCAAGAATAGACATAACCTCCCCCTAAATCAATGCATACTACTTGAGAATACTATCACATCATCCTAGGAGCAAAGCATCTCCTAAGATATCACTTCACATCATCCTAGGAGCAAAGCATCTCCTAAGATATCACTTGTAACTCAAAGTCAATTCTCCCCCTTTGCATCCCAAAACATAACAATGCTCAAATTGTTTCCAAAGCATGGATTTGCCATTATTTCTCCCCCTTTGGTATCAATGACCACAAAGTAGCAAAACATGGGATTAACAGCAAATTAAGAGCTTTGGAGGTTATACTAGTGCAAACACGCCCATAAATCCACCACACTTAAAAACTAGCCATCTCAAGGTCACAATGTCACAAGATCAACTAGAGCAAAGTTGATAGATGTGTAATTCAAGTTATTATGACCTAGAGCAAATATAAGGTGAACTATAGCTAGAAGTATCAAGAGTTGCTCCAAAACTCAAAGGGGACACATGATGCTCCATAGCACTAGAAGGTGCAATCCAAGCTACACATGCTATCACCGTGCCTATTTGAGACTAAAAATATTTTTGGTTGAGCTCAATTTTTTTTTAAAAGATTTTATATTTTTGCACTTTGCATTTTCTCAAATTTTGCCATGTCTCAAACCATAGGCGACGCCACCCAGCATGACACTGAAGATGAGCGTCTCGGTCATCCAAAACTCCCCCTAAGTTCATGCCTAGTGTCATGGCAAGCTATCTCATCGAGGAGGCATTGGTGAGACATGTATGACCAATTGTGGCCATATTCATATTTTAGCACATTTTGTAATTTTGGCTCAACATTTTCTCAAAATTGCTCAAGTTAGCGAAGTAAAGACATGTGCAAAATGGAAGAACACAATCTCGACTTAGAAGCACATGATCCACCAAAAAGTTTAGAGCAATCACATGAGATTAGAAGTTATAGCCCTCCTAACACATGCTCATGGCTTCCAATTGCATGATATATTGAGTTAAGCATAAGTTGAGCTAGTGACAGAATGAACACATACTATAGCTATCAAAATCAAGTGATGAACATCTAGGCAATGAATAGCACTTAGTATAACAAGCAAGGCACCTAAATGCTCAAACTGGCTTAAAAGATTTGCAATGAATGACATAGCCACGCGATCAACTCAGGCAATGTTTGACTTATCTAAGATGTTTAACTCATTTCTCAATTTGCAGAATCGTGCCTCATCGAGTGGCTTGGTGAATATGTCGGCAAGTCGGTCCTCTGTCATACGTGCTCAAGCACAATGTCGCCTTTGTCACATGATCCGAAGGAAATGATGACGGACATTAATGTGCTTGGTCCGTGAGTGTTGGACGGGTTACGCTATCTTCACCGCGCTCTCGTTGTCGCATAGAAGAGGCACATGGTCAAGTTTTAGCCCAAAATCAAACGGTGATTGTGTCAAGTAAAGCAATTGTGCACAACAACTCCCGCCGCTATATACTCAACCTCGGTGTAGATAGCGCCACGAAGTTCTGTTTCTTTGACGCCCATGACACAAGACACCTACCCAAGAAGTGACATGCCCGAAGTGCTTTTGCGATCAATCTTGCACCCGCATAATCTGAGTCGAGAATAGCCTAGGAGCTCAAACCGCGCACCCTTCGAAAACCAAAGACCTATGCTAGGTGTGTGTTTCAGGTATCGAAGTATTCGTTTCACAGCAGTCATATGCATTTCTCTAGGGGAGGCTTGAAATCTAGCGCACATGCACACACTAAACATGATGTCCGGCCTAGATGCAGTCAAATAGAGCAAAGCACCAATCATGGAACGGTAAAGCTTTTGGTCGATATATTTACCTTCTTTGTCGAGGTCGAGGTGGCAGTTGGTTCCCATTGGTGTCCGGATTGGCTTGCAGTCATTCATGCCGAAGCGCTTGAGGAGGTCGTGGATGTACTTCTCTTGGCATATGAATGTCTCGGTCTTGAGTTGCTTGATTTGAAATCCCAAGAAGAAGTTCAACTCGCCCATCATCGACATCTCGAACTCCTTGCTCATCATGTCGCTAAACTCTTTGACCAAGGACTCATTTGTGCTGCCGAAGATGATGTCATCCACATACACCTGGCACAGGAACAGGTCTCCATCCACCACCTTGGTGAATAGTGTCGAGTCGACCCTTCCAACCGTGAATCCCTCGCGCCCTTCGCCATGTCCGCCGCTAAGGGACAACGCCCATGAGGGACTGCACGCTCTCTTGCACGGTGCCCAGGAAGCCGCCGTCGCTGTCCTACCTGGCGGCGGCGAGCTCGTCGGCCGCCTTCCGCGCAGCTGCCTCCGCGCGCTCCTCGCGATTCTTCTGCGCGGACACCATGGAAGGAGTGTGACGGGATGGTAAAAAAGCTAACTGTGCTAACTTTGGATGGCATGTTGTGGGAAGGAAAACTTTGGGTGGTATATCCCGAAAGTTGGGATCTTTCGGTGGTGTATATCGAATTTTTTCAAATATAAAAATTGATGGATTGTCCATAAATGTCATCCAGTTGACGGATTGGACGCTCTCACGGAAGAAGACTACGAGCCAAACTTAGACATGGGACCATTCCAAGAACACGAATTAACAGGGGAGTTAGTTGTTGATATTGGGGATGTGCTAATAGAAGAGGAAATACAAGAAAATGAAGAGGACAATGAGGAAGAGGAAGAAATTGATGAGGAGGAGGAGGAGGAAGAGGAAGAGGAAGAAGCCGAAGATTTTTGAGGGATTCAATTTTTTAGGTGGATCATTTATATATAGTATTACAAATTCATATCATTGTCATTTATTTTATTACCTAGTCTCATATATATATACATACACATATATATATATATATATATATATATATATATATATATATATATATATATATATCTTTGTCATTTGCAGGATGTCGGGTCGTTTGAAGAAGGTTTTGGAGACGGTGAAGAAGGGCCCCAAGAACCTCTTTGGGAAGAGTGGCTCGAGGCGTCGACAGGACGAGGGGGCTTCCAAGGCGGCGGCCGCAGCCTCTCCACAGCAGGAGGAGGCTATCAACGTGGAGGCACAGCAGGAGGAGGCTGCCGACGTGGAGGCACAGCAGGAGCAGGCTGCCGACGTGGACGCCACCAACCCACAGCACGAGGAGGCTGCTGACGTGGACGCCACCGACCCACAGCTGCAGCTTGTCGAGGTGCCGACCACCGCTTCACACCAGGAGGGTGCGTCGTTGGTGCCCAGAGCAGGTACTACACTTAATATATATCTAGTCTCATACACTTAATATATATTGTCGTCTCATACACATTTATCATGTGCCCACAACAGGTACTAGCAGGAGGAGGCCCCTCGTTCTGGCCCCCGATGATGACAATGCGGGCTTGCCAGACGAGGACTACGAGGATTCGACAAGCTTGGAGGGGAGTGGGCTGGAGGACATGGGTTCGGAGACCGACAAGGAGATGGACTGGCAGGGGATGCTTAGTGAGGAGGAGTGGGGGTTGCAGGAGGCACAGGTGGAGCCCGAGGAGGAGGATGAGTGGGAGGCCTTTGACTCTGCGGGGTCTGCGAGCTCCAAGAGACACCGGGGGCGGAGCAAATTGCAAAAGGCTCCCACCACACTAGAGGAGAGGACCATTGTTCACATTGCAATAGGAGAAAGGTATGTGTGCTAACCACAAATCTTTCTATTTCGATGCATGTTATTTGTTGTATTTTTTGTGGATGCATTGTATTTGAATATATTCTATATGCAGTGGGCTGTTTTGCCAGAACAAGGGGGAGGCGCCTGAGCCGGAAAAGTAGCTTGGTGTGCTTGTCAGATCCCTCTACCCCGGCCTACTTGGAGAGAAGGGGGGATAGACGCCCCGCACTGAGCTGGCGCGACTACTACCAGGCGGGGTTCGACCAAGGAGGATCTATCGCCGAGGCGATCGTCAATGAGTTCTGGGTAAAATGTTATTCATCTATTATTGTCGACGTTCCGTGATTACACTTTGCGCATTCATGCACTTATTTAATCATGTCTCTGTTTTTGTTTTAGGTGAGGTACAGGCTTCCTCCTGGCGCTGACGACGGCGAAGAGTACACCCGGGCTAATCGGGTCATCGACAGGATGGCTATAAAGCTCGTCAAGGAGGCCCTCAGGCTTGCCCGTGTAGATGCGGTGATGAAGCACTGCAGGAAGAGAGGCAGAAAGATGACTAAGAAAGCAGCAGCCCGGGAGTGCCTTACCGCCAAACAGTACCTCCCATGGTGTCCAGAATGGATGGACGGGGACCGCCGTGCTTGGAAGCACCTGTGTCGCCTGTGGGCCTCGGAAGAGTGGATCGACATGTCCAGGAGAAACAGGGGAAACAGGGACGCCGGGGCGGGTTTGTGCAACACGTACATGGGAGGGCTCGGCATGGGTCATGTGGCGCGAGACCTAGTAAGCACACTTATCTTTTAACGCTTATAATTTTTTACATTTCACAACTAGATGTAATTAGGTAATTATTTAATTACACGCAGGAGTACGAGACGGGGGTTGAACCCTCCGCTTTCAGGGTATGGAGGGTTGCACACACTCCCCGTGTAGGGCAAGACGGGGTCCAGCCACCGATGCCGGCGCCTGTTCAGGAGATAGCTGTAAGTGCATAAAGCTAGTTATTTCAATTATTTAGACAACCTTCGTTTTCGAACTAATATCGAGCATCTGAATTGTTGACAGGATGAGTACACTCAGGCCTTGCGGAAGAGGCACGGGGAAGATGCTAACCCCGACGAGATGCCGGTTGACCCTTTTTTCGTGTACGACCAGTTTGGTGGGCGGGCTCACGACAGGTACATTTAAATCATTGTCATTTACTTCAATTTGTAGACTTATATCTTTTACTTCAGTTTGTGGACTTATATCATTGCCATTTACTTACCTTTAAATCATGGCAGGTATGGCGGTTTCAACGCAGTTGTGCCGCCCGACGAGTACAAGCCAGAGGTAAGGAGACGCCACGACAGTTCAAGGCAGCCTAACCGTGCCATGAGGAAGCATGAATAGGCGATCGCTAAGTTGGAGGAGCAGAACCGCCCGACTTCGAGGACGAGGAGGAGAGAGCGGGACCGAAGGGAGCGACAACAGGAGAGAAGTGAGCGGGAGGCCGCCAATGCAAATGTGAAGGCCGTCCACGAACAGAACCTGATCCTCCTGGGCATGTACCAACAGGTAATTACATATATATTATTCGCTGTGTTGTTCTTTCAGCTAAGTTTAATTCCTAACATCTTCAATTGTTTAGCATGGGTACCTTTTGAGTACTGCAGCTCGACCGATCCACAGATACATCGTGGTGACCCAGACGCCGGGGACCCCACCCACACAGTTTGGCAGCGCTCCTCTTCACCCTTTCGTGCCACCTCCAAACTTCCCGATGACCTATTTTCCACCAGCTCCGAGGCCTTCACCAGGGGTTAGTTCGCAATCATGTCGTTCAAAACATTCCATTTTCATCGAATTTTGTATGCAAATATAATGCATTGCCTCTAATTTAGAATCTATGAATAATGCATCGACTCTAATTTTGCCTAATTTTCATTTCATCTAACAATGCTTTGCCTCTAATTATGAAATATGGGATTTTATCTTGTTTGCAAGGTGTCCGGCTCGGGTACGGGTGTGCCGGCGATGATTGCTTCGCAGGGGGATGTGGATAGTGAAACTAGGTTCACGCCCAAG
This sequence comes from Raddia guianensis, assembly GCA_036346415.1. Lineage (NCBI taxonomy): Eukaryota > Viridiplantae > Streptophyta > Magnoliopsida > Poales > Poaceae > Raddia > Raddia guianensis. The sequence goes on along the minus strand of CM070543.1, from coordinate 27,305,745 downwards.
GAGTTTGTCGAGGGTTTGTTCAACACCAATCCCGACTATGACTTGAGTGGCGGCGGCGGCCCGCACCTAATGTAGTGAACGATTTAGTGAACTATATGGTTTGTAAAAATTATGTGAACTGTTTGGGTCTATTTATCGAATATTTTGTGTTTAGCAATGATTTGTTTGTATTTGGGCTCGAAATCGTTGTGGCGAGCTTTGTGATATGTGAGGATGTTATTGTGTGAATGGCAAAGGGATTATATATGGGGAATTCTGTTATTTTGCAGGTTGAAGTGAATGGTTTAAAAATGGGCAGTAAAATATTGCTGCTGCCATATATCAATATCGGCGGTATTTTGTTGATGCCGCCGACATAGATTTAGGTGAAGTCGGCGGTATTCCATTTAGCCGCCGACACATCCTTGGACCAAGTGCCATGACCATAAATCACCGGATTACTGTCGGCGGTTTATTTGGCGGCCGCCGATATAGTTGTACTAATATCGGCGGTTTTATCTGCGGCCGCCGATATTACTCCTGCTCAAGAGCCTGCTCGTGGGACACGTGTTGGATTCTCGCGGAGAGATGGACCCCACAAGTCAGGTCGCCGTGACGGACTCGGCCCCGTTTTACAAGTTCTATGGCGGCTAGCCGCCGAAATAGACCTGCCGCACAGTAGCTATGCGCTAGTTGCACGAATATCGAGGGGGCCGCCGATATTGAGTCTCTGTGTCGGCCGCTCTGAGTCGGCAAATCTGTGTCGGCAGCAGGCCGCCGACATTTAGTAATGTCGGCGGTTGTTGGTGTCTATATCGGCGGTTTTGGCCCCCGACATATATTGACATTCCTATAGTGCATATGCATCATCCACAGACCACAGCACGGCACAAAACATTGACAGGTGTAACACATTTTTGGCTTGCACATTGTTCATCTACCATAATCTTAATAGACGAAGAACCAAAGAAGGAAACACCAGCACCAGCACCATGTCCTGCTTGGATCTGTAAAAGGCGCCATGTCCTGTGACCACTATAGATTACTGTACTCCTATACCTACCTTCGCCTTCAAGGAAGACTTGAGTTCTTCTTTTGAGATGGAGAGAAACCTAAGTAAAAAAGAAAGCAAGAAGAAAGATGGAAAGGATGAAAGGGCAAGGAGCGAAATCTAAGATGGGAGACGACGACGATGATGGCTCGTCTCTCTCCCATGTATACCGACTGATCAGTGATCCACTCCAGGGTGTTCCCACGAAGACGACGATGCTTGATGTAGATGGCCGTCCCATCTCTGACCGCGCGCCTCACATCACCGAGCAACTGTTGGGATTCTCGTCGCTGAAGTAGTTGTACGGCTCGGCGTTCGGGTGAGGCGGCATCGGGTAGGGCATGGGGTACGGCGCCATGGGCGGCCGGCCGTAGCCGTAGCCGTAGCCCATCGGCGGCGGCGGCGGCGGGTACCCGGCCGCGCCGGCGCCGGCGCCAGCGCCGCCTTGGCCGTAGGCGTGGCCATGGCCGTTCATCATCATCTGCTGGTGGCTGTGCTGCTGCTGCTGCTGCATCAGTGCCATGTACTGCTGCTGCGTCATCGGGTTCCCGGCGGCCACGGCAGCCTGCAGCATCTCCGGCCCGGACGGCATGCCACCGCCGGCAGCGGCGCCGGAACCGGCGCCCTGGTAGAAGCCCGACGCTGGCACGCGTCCTGCCGGCATGCCCTGCACGCCGCCGTGCTGTCCGTGCTGCATGATCCCCATGTGGCCGGGGTGGCTCATGGGCCCGCCCATCTGGCCCATGCCGGGAAAGCCGGCGCCACCGCCCATCATGTTCGGCCTCATCATGGCCTGCTGCGGCAGCATGCCGCCCATCGGGCCGCCGCCAACACCGACCGCCGGAACGCCACCGCCACCGCCGGCACCGGCGCCGCCCTTCTTCGCGTGGCCTGGATGGTTGCCGCCGTTCGGGACGACTCCCCCCTTGGCGTTGTTTGGCTGCGCGACGCCTCCGTTTTTACCCCCGACGCCACCGGCGCCGCCTTGGTTCTGCTTGCCGTTGGTGTTCACCTTGATCTGCACGGGGACCTCGTTGCCGCCCTTCTTGCCGCCCATGCCCATGGACTTCATCATCACCATGCTGGGATCGCCGTACATGTCGTCAGCTTCATCGAGGCCTTCTACATCGTCAAAATCATCGTCGTCGTCGTCGAACTCCTCGAACTCGCTGCCGCCGTCGTCCTCAAGGACGTCCTCGGGAGGGAGGCTGAACTTGGCAGCCTTCGGGTCTTTCGCCGGCGCGGCCGCGGCCGCCGCAGGGAAAGGCATCTTCGCGTCCATCAAGTGCGGCGGCAACTTCATCCCCTTCATCTGCAGCTGCTGAAGCAGCTGAAACTGCTGAAGCTGCTGCGGCGTCAGCTGCGGCATTGCCATCTTGCCGTCCTTGCTGCCGCCGCCACCACCACCTCCACCTCCGGCGCCGCCCTTCTGGCCTTTGCCGCCGGCGTCCTTGGGCTGGCCCTTGCCGCCGCCGTCAAGGCTGAGCTTTTGAAACTGGCTGGCCACGGCCGCCTTGGCGCCCCAGAGCTCGGCCCTCTTGCCGGCCTTGTTCAGCTTCTTGATGATGGTGGCCGGATCCACCACGCCGGACACCATCACCTTCCCCTCTTCAGGGTCGATCCTGGTTTCGTACACTCCTGCATAAATATATACACGAATGTAACCGCATTTCCCTTATAATATGAAGATAAAAAAAACGCAGAAAACAAACAAGAACAAATCTTTGCCCCTTTTTTTACCTTCGATCTTGAGGAGGATCTTCTTCACCTTCTTCTGGCACCCATCGCAGTGGATGTTCACCTTCAGCACACAAGTCTGGAGAATTTGGAAGGGACAGAGAAGAGCACACAACACAGGTTCACCAAGACACCATGGAAAGAGTAAAAATGGCAGCAAAAACAAGAAGGAACAGTGGAATGTCTTTGAGTGGGGAGGAAGCGAGAGTACTCACCTGAATCTTGAGGGATTCCTCCTTACTCATCCCTGCCCACACCTCACACGCCGCACCCCCCACCGGCAAAAGCAAGAGGCTTCACAGCTCTAGAACACACAAGCCACAGATCAGAGGAAGAAACACAGCAGCAGCAAGAAGAAGAAGAAGGCAGCAGCCTGAGCCGCCATGAATCATTCCTCTCTCAAGAAAAGAATGAAAAAAATCAAGCTGGGGGGAAGAAAGAGAGAATGCCTTCTTGCTGAAGATAACTTAATGGCCTGCAAATATAATACCTCTCCACAGTCCACACACCCACACAAAGAGCGAACGCTAGAGAGGGAGAGAGAAACATAGGCCTATTCGAGTCAGTGTTTCTGCAGAAAACCAAGCCTGTGGTCCAGAGGAGGAGGAAGAAGAAGAGAGGAGGACGAAGAGAGGAGAGAGGCTCTCTCTCTTCTAGTCTTCTCTCTCTACTGCAAAGCGAGCAAACAATCAACACAGGCACCATCTCATTACCCTTTTTATCGCTCTCCTTTCGCCTTTGCCACCACCGGAAGCTCAATCTGGGCTCCTCCTCTCTCTCCCTTTGCCTGCCCTGAGCAGGTTGTGAGAGATCCGGGCTCCTCTTAAGAAAGACGGGCCACCCAAGGGGGGGCTAAATACTCTTTGTCACTCGGCAGTGAGCACGACGGGGGAGACGCTGAACTGAACTGAACTGAACATGTGAGGTTTGTACTCGGATGTTGTGTGACGCTTGCTAGCTACCAATGTCAGTTTCTTCTTCTTCTTCTTCTTTTGTAAAGGAGCAGCCTTGCTCTCCAGTCTCCAGCCAATTTCATATCAGTCCCTCCTTCCTGTCCTGTGAGACTGACTTCCCTGTTAGACTGTACAGTCCGACTAGTGCTAACTGTTCACCAGCGGAATATTCCGTTATGTGAATAACACTGTAAAATGTATTTACGTATGTATATACACGTGACATGACAGGGTCACAAATTTGTTTACCTTTAAAAACCATCCTATGAAACTGTACTAGTCTCTAGATCAATATACTTGATGAGGACATCCCTACTACTATACCGACGGCGATCATGCCTGCACCGACCATATCTATACCGCCCACGCCAGCACCGACACCAACACTCGCATATCAAGGTCTAGTCACTTGCACACGTGCCAGGAAACTTAACGAATAGGTGAATTCGCTTTTTAGCACCTTTAATATTAATTCAGAGAACTGTTTACTACTTAATAGGTGTACATTTACTATTCTTAGGTACGAAGGGACGCAGGAGATGACAGGACAAAAATTGGTGTTGCTGACCATGCCACAAGATAATGGAGGCGCAAGTACGGCAGCGACCCGGATTGCTACCTTAGCGCCGGCGACGTCTCGGATTGCTACCTCGATGCCGACGACGACTCGAAATGCTACCACTACACTAACAACTCATATTTCGACTCAAATGATGATTCCCACTGCTGAAGACATAAGGAGAGCTAGAGGACGTGTGTACGTCGGACTCTAGGCTGGTCACGGGAAGCCACGAGTGCACCCAAGATCCAATTCACGCAGGTTTGGCCATCTACGCGCAACTCGCTTTTAAACGAATGCCCAGGCCACATATGATGTCGAAATTCGATGATCTTATACTCTACGGAAAGATAACGACAAGATCTTTCCAATGGAGCTGACGGCACCTCAAAATTCATTTTGTAGCCTTAGGAATCATCGAAATAAGTTGTTGCACCAACCAGTGGGTCAAACCAGAATTCATCCCTCTCTCCCTCCTAGCATATCGGGACGTGGCCGGGGTGGAGGACGCCCCACCAAACCCTAGGTCGACCAGAATTCATCCCTCTCTCCCTCCTAGCCGTCATCCCTTCTCTTATTTAATTAGTCCCCATTGTATCAAGAACCCTATACCATATTGATTATAGATTGAACTCTTGTTCCTCGGCTGATTGCGAATTGCATCCCCTTGGGAATTGGGAGTCTCTTCCACTGTTATTCTCTTGGCTTGCTCAAGATAAATTGCAGCAACGTGTGTCTACTCTCGTGGTCTCGTAGACGCATCGATCATATGGTGAGGTTGGGCGAATTCTCTCGTCACAGGCTTCCATTAACCAGCACGGTTGTTGGCTCCGTCGTTTCGTCAGGTTGCACGGATCACCAGTTATCCTTGCTGATCCTACGTCGTAAAGATCGGGCAAACCCTTCGTATCAATACTAGTGCCTCACATTACATAGCTGGATCATCTAATACAATAACAACTGAAATTTATTACATAACAAGTGCTACCAGAGTTTTGGTACTTGATTACAACAAAAGATGCCATAGAGTTTCTTATATTACAACAAAAGAGTATTAGCTAGCGGAAGCTTGTTTTTAATTTACATATGAGACTCCTAGCTACGTATGTGATCACAGACTTTAGGAGAGCCTAAAGTTGGTCGTGGTTGTCGAACGCTGGATCACCTTCCTCATGACAGGCATAATCACCATCTTCCGGAACTCCGTAATCTAAAAAGGTGAGTGGGTGCGAGGGTAAGTGCGCAATCAAACCGCACTTGCAAGTTAGCACCATCCTTAATGCGTAATAATGATATATGCCATATAGTGGAGTTAAGGTTATTTTCTTTGCAAAAAGCCAAATTTAGAATTAACTTATATATATAAGCCTATACCTAGCCATAAAGGACATTTCCAAAAAGATGTCGAGAAGAGATTATAATAAAAATTCATTAAATCCATCTTGTATGCCACACAGGCACCCTCAACAAACCATTCCCATATCCCATCTTCTTTCACCACACCATCATTTTCGGGTCGGCAATCCCTGTTGCGAACCACCATCTTACTGAGTTCCGACGAACTGGTGACCCATACCACCCTGAAGATTGCCGTTCAATGGATGGCATGGTCTCTGTAGTCCGCCCCGACAGATAGGGTCTGATCACTACACAAGTGACGGCCTAATTCACCTTCCCCTTAGGTTGGCTTAAGGTTACACAAACCACTAATCCTGCGCTACCGCGCGATGGCCACGCGTTGTGGTATTAGAAACTAATTACCCCTCGGAGAAAAGATCAGCGACTTCCGGCTGTGCATTACACATATGCACCCCTCCAGGCAAGCCCATACTCCACCTAGACATTCCACCTTCACAATTATATCTATTACACAGATATATATAGATATCTCACAGATATCACTTCTGGGTCCATCTTGCCCATCACCCTTCTCTTCCATCATTCCCAGTCCCGTTTTCCCCGTTAACCAAACAATATTATCCCCTAGCTCAAATCAACATCACATGTACTCATGCAGAGCGAAATTCATCATGATCAAGGTGTATATTGTCAATGTGTTCACTGATGAGTTTTGACTCACCAGTGCGGAATTGGATTACCGATTAATTCAGTGAGACCTAAGCAAGTCTAAGCAGTCTTTACTAAAGACTAGGAAGTCTAAACATTTTACTCATTATGTGGGCAATCAAGCAATCATGATATCAAGGAATCATGGTATGGCAAACAAGTGTAACAAAGGCAGGGCATGATAACATCAAGATTAACAAGATAGGCGACTTCAAACATATCGAGCATGCACTTTATATTTCAATCAAGATAATTTAGTAAAACTAGGTTGAAAGAATGAGTTAGGGTGTTAACTCGCCTTGGTGATAAGTGGATTGCACCTGACTTGCGTCCGGAAACGCTTCTTCTGGAGCAGATTCGTCAATGGAAGAAAGAGATTTTAGATTTAATAATATTTATTCTAACTAAAATATATATGCAAAAATGATGGCTGAGTATCAATCCTAAGCGGACGTGCTATTGTTAAGATATTTAAGAAGACTAAGGATGAATTTACAGAATTACCCCTAACAATTCTTTTTTGAAAAATGTAAATATGCTTCTAGATATCTTCTTTAATATATTCAGAGCCTCTTCTATAGGTCGATACCTAAATCTATATTTTTCCTGGGTTGTAGATTGATCCTAGTATTTTCAAGAATTTTATAGGAATTTTTGGAGCTATTCTACTATTTTTAGTAAATGAATATCTATTTTTGGAATATTTTAAATCAGTTAAACTCAGAGAAAATTGTTGGAGCAGTAATGGGCCAAGCCCATCATCTGTGTGTGCACGCAATGACACGACGCAGTCCAAGCAAAGAATACAAGTAATAGGTCGAATCGGCCCATCGAAGTAGCGTGGCCCACCACAAGGCGTGGCGCGACGACAGTGACGTCGAAGGTGCCATTCTAGAAGACGCCTCCACTTAAACTGAACCGTGGGGCTAGGGCCCACCAGCCAGTGACTCAGAACCGGACGGAGGCGAAACATCTCAGAGAGAGAGCGCGGCTAACAGGTGGGGCTAAGCCTTCAGCGGCTCGTGCGTGCGCAGCGTTTGGGCTGATGACATCATGATGACGTCATCGTCTTGTTCCCGTCGCCAGCGTGCGCAACCGAAACAAAATCTGACGTTTGGTGGTGCTAGAGTCTATGTCGGCGGCTGTAGATGCTACCTACGGTCTTAGTGAAATGACGCACATCTACTGGTGCCCTCTTCACGGCCAATGGTGACCGGACACGGCGGCGCCATTGATGGCGGCAGCAGAACGGCTCGGCATCACATGGCTGTGGCGCTACCATACGTCTCCAGCTTAATTACAGGGCGAGGGAGCTTCGGGGGAGGCGAGGGCTTACTTACCGAAGCTTTGGCGGGGATGGAGCGTGGCCGATTTGGCTTGGCGGCGAGGATGCTCTGGTGATGCTCTAACCAAATTGATTGAGGGGAAATGGGGATAAGGCTCATACGATGCTCAAGCAGCAAGGAATCGAGCTAGTTCGTATCATGAAGGGAGAAATCGATGGAGAAGGATTCGGCACGGCTTCGGTCCGGCGAGCAATTCCAACCAATGGGGTGATGCCGACGGCATTGGCGGTGCTCGGAGAGGCTCAGGAAGTCGCCGTGGACGAATGAGGAAGCAGTGGCGTTCGTCAAGAGCAAAGCAAATGGGGGAAAAAGAAAGGACCGAGGCGGCGGCGAGTTTTTATACCGGCGAGCGGCCGAACCGAGGCTCGGCAATGCCAGCACGGCAAGCTTAGGCGGTGGGAGACTAGGTGTCAACGCGAGCTTAATTAAGCCACAGGACTGCATGGCCATGGGCAGTTGACACCGAAACACACACACACACACACACAGAGAGAGAGAGAGAGAGAGAGAGACGAGTGGCGCCGAGGAAGAGAGAGAGCGGCGGGAGAGAGAGAAACAGGGAGGAGGTGAAGCAAGCTGGGCTAGAATTCGGCCCAAGAACGGCCCAACTAAAACCCAATCCGAGTAAAATCTTTGGAATATGAATTTGCTTAAATTTGATCAAGTTTTGAAAGCTTAGCTTAAATTTGGGTGTTAGAGCATGCCCATCAGGGCCTGTAACTCGGCCGGTATCAGTTTTGGGCGGGAGGAAAATTTGAATGGTGTGAGAGCTGCTTCAAGCGTGCGAACACAGTAGCTAGCGCGTCTGGCGCTTGACACCGGCCGCTTGACCACGAGCCCGATGGGCATGCTCTTACAATATAGGGCTCGTGGAAATGTCATGGGTTAAAATGTAGAGCATTGGCTAGGGTATGACGATAACATTCTCTGCGTGAAAACCATGCATGGCCATGCATTGAACCCACAATGCATCAATGGGCAACTGACACATTTCATGCATTACGTTATGGTTCCGAGTGACGAGAGCGTACGACATCCATGTAGCCGTTATGCATGCCATATATATTTTGCGGTTATATCTTGTCTCTCGCATAGCCGTTATGATTGATGAGTAAGGGCTTGCAACATCATCAAACCTCAACAATTGTTCGCATATAGTCAGATACGCTATGCTCGATCATCATGGACATCTTTTTGGTTTTATACACCAAAAGTTAGTCAACACGGACCGTACGAATCAATCGTTGGCATATAGTCAGATACGTGTTCGCTATGCTCAATCGTCATGGACATCTTTCTAATTTAAAACTCCAAAAGTTAACCAAAACATTGTCAACATGGACTGTAAAAGGTACGCATGCTAGATATTGTGATTATAATATACTCCCTCCGTTCGGTTTTAAAGGGCTCATAGTTTTTTTTACGCTGTTCGGTTTTAAAGGGCGCATACATTCACTAAGGATAATCGCACGGACTGCATGATGACCGTTGGGCGCGCGCATTTACTGGCTCTTGCATGGACCGATGAAACGGCGCGGGACAATCGCATGCACGCGCAGCTATAACGAAGCGGCGAATTAATACTCCTATTGCATGCATGCACAAAGGCACGAAGCGGTATGCATCCAGTGCTCCTATATATGCATACCATCGTTCTCCAATGAAGCTACTTGCAATGTCCTCGCCACCGCCACGTTCTGCTCGTGCGCCGCCGCCATCGCCGCCGGCGTGGTCGCCGTTGCCATCACCGCCGGCGGGGCTGTCGTTGCCATCGTCGCCGGAGTGGCCGCCATCACCCTGGATGAAACATGAGGATTCAATGGAGCCTGAAGAATCGGTCGATCCTGAAGTTGTAGAAGAGACCATGGAGGATGATTTCGACGAGACTTACTTGCCGAATGATTTCTACGAGTGGCCTGTTTGGCAGCAAGAAACCACTAAGATTTTCTATAAGATTTGTATGCCCAGGTTCTTCTCTAAGCGTAAGTGATTGTGTTTTCTAGATGGTTATCGTAGATGTTTGTGCCTAAGTAATTTAAGCGTTGTTGCTATGTAAGCATTGTTACTATTAGTGCTGATCATGTTTAGAAATTCCAAAAATACCAAATACTCCTTGGCGCCGGCGCGGAGCGCGCCTACCACCTTGGCGCCATTGTTGGTGGCGCCCTATCACCTTGGCGCCATTGCTGGTGGCGCCCTATCACTTGGCGCCATTGCCGGTGGCGCCTAGTGCTTGCCATGTAATCTAACGGTTTCTAAACTTGCTAACTTGAAGGTGGCAAAGAAATTTAAGCGTTGTCAAACAGATTAAGAACTCAATGACAGATTAAGAGCTCATTGCCAAGAATTCCACATTTCTATTGCATGCCATGACAGATTAAGAACTCATTGATTGAGGTAATCTATTGCCTCTTGTACAATGTCTTTATCACATCCTAAACTTCTTTGGAAGGCGTTATTTCTCTGGCGATCGCTTGCTCATATGTGGAATGCGGTAGAACTGACACCCTTTTTCTCTAAGAATTTCTGCCATGACCGATTGAAGGTTGAGAAAAATATGGTTGCTTCTATCAACCGGGTACTCGTCATAAGCTTCTTGCACCATGGTGACAATTTCGTCCACACTATTTGGAGACTTCTTTTGAAATACAGATTGAAGTGCCGAAAAGAAACCAAGGTCTAATATGTTTAGATCGGGAGAGTTCGGTGGCTGGCACATTAGTCTTATGTCAAAACCATCAGCCTTTGCCGCATTGAGGAAAGCAGAATCATCAGCTTTGATGTGTGTCCTGGCATTATCTTGCTGTATGAAGATAGGGGCACCACGTTCTTCTGCAGGCCATATCTCTTTGATTGTCGGTAATAGCTTATTCACAATGTAGTCACGACTAGTTTCCTTAGTGACCGATGGTAATACCTTTGTTACCAATGTACCGGCTGGCCTATTCACGCTGGTCCGTTTTGCCGGCTCAACAAAAGTGAATGGAAATATTCCAATCTTTCCTGAGAAAGTGACATTGCCCTCTCCATCAAACCTCGGTCTCGCAATTGCCGCAAGGAACATAACATTTTCAATGAAATTTTTGCTTTGCGTTGTTCTCTCCTGTTCTGACTCGTCTAGCGCCAAGTAGTAGTTTTGATTCTGCTTCGTACGATAGAACCACTTTTCGTCAATGTACACAATGTTGTACATTGGGCGAAAAGTTGGTTCATGTGGCAAGCTAATTGGGTCCAACATGGAGAGACAGAAATCCATACTAGCTCTTCTGTTCTGCTCATTCAATGTAAATTTGATTGCACTTGAGTGTCGCCTTAACTCACCATCTTTCAACCTCTTAAACAATGTGGTCTTCGACATGTGAAGTGCATTTGATAGATCTTTGAGAGTCGTTCGACTCCGCAACGGCACTTCTTTTATGGCTTCGGGATCAAACATGATTCTCTTACGGCCACAATTCTTTGCCCTCTTGCCCAACACTCCATGTAAACCACCAGCCTGCTTTCCATTGTGCCATATCCTCTGGACAACTCTCATCGGCACTCCCGTTTCATTCGAAACCGCTTTAGTGACTCCATGCTTCAAAATACCCAGAGTTGTTCTCTCTAGAACCATGGTATATATGGTCTGCCGCTCATCATCAGTGTATTGCCTCCTCCTTCCTTCCTCTTGATCTACAAAACGACAACACAAATAGAAAGCACTAATCAACATCACACGAAAAGAAAAGGATAGCACTATTCATCATCCGAAAACATGAAGAACGCACTATTCATCATCGTGAATTTCATCATGACTTACTCTGGCCATCTCCCTGGACGTTGACATTCGCGGCTTCGTCTTCATCATTTCCATGATGGACATCACCCTGCTCGTTGCCAATCTCCGCATCACCTTCCTCATTCACATGCGCGTGCATGGCGCGGCTGGGACCTGAGAGCCCTAGCATTCGACCACGATTGGCCTGAACACCACCAACACCGCGGCCACGCGCTACGTCAAAATTTGGACCACGACCGCGTCCGGAGAGGCCTAGCCTGCCACGGTCACGAACAGCATGAACATCATGTCCGCGCCGTACGTCAAACATTGCACCGCGACCACGTCCGGCGAGGCCTAGCTCAGCACGGCCACGCCCGGATCATCATGACCATGCCACGCCCAGCATCACCATCACCGCAGCCCCGGCCGCGCCCAGCATGGTCGCCGCTGCCATCTAGTCGAGCATGTACGCTGTGAACAAACTTGAACAGTGAAGAACGAAAAGATGAGGAGAGTTCTAACCTTCACCCCAATCTATCGGCACGTTTAGGTCGAAGTGCAACATTGAAGAACGAAGAGATGATGAAAGACTGGGAGCAGTGTGTTGGATGCCAATGGTCTCTTGTGAATTTATACTAGAATTACTGGGCGCCATCCTTGAATCAAATTTTCAAAATACTTGAGAGACTGGGAGCAGTATGTTTTTCATTCAACATCTTCGACGCGGGAGCAAAAATTTGATTGTGAAAACTGGGCGGCGCCACCTTTGGATGTTGGTTCAGCATACATGCATGAGCGTGGCCGCTCGGGGGCGAAAAATGTTGACGCTGGGTTTCGCATGCATGGGCGCGCGACGAGTACTTGCATGCACAGGCGCACGTGGGGGCGCGCCGCGGGATGAACGAGGGGCCGCCCCGTGATTAAACGAGAATGGCGCATCAGTCGCGTGGAGAACGAGGACGATTATCAGCATTGAAGGCTAATCCTTGGCCTTAGCAAAATAATCTATGCGCCCTTTATAACCGAACGGAGGGAGTATCATATATGCACAGCCGCTATGATCGATGTGCAACTGTCCAAGCATTTAACGTCTGCACAAAAAGGCAGGCAGCTAGTTTTGTTGCATGTTCCACCGTATGTTTGCGTACATGTCATACTTGATATGTATAGATGACAACGTTTTGCTATAAATGACAAAAGTTAATCGACACAAGTCACAAAATTATCGGTTGGTTTTTTCGAAAATCAATTATAAACCGTCGCATTACACATACCAATCATTTTGTAACAAGTTGCTAGCTAAAGCTCTAAAACTTGCTGCAAATAGCTGTGCTGCAAATTTAGAGTTTCACTGCAAATTTTCTTCACACTTTACACTGCACTCTAAAAGATTCCTTCGTCCTACCAGATATTCTATTTAATACAGCAACTTTTACAGCTTCTCCTAGCTTTGCTGACGCATTAGGTACGCGAGAATTTCCTGAGAAGCGTTATACTTTGAAAAGGCTCCGACATCTATATTTCAGGAATGATGAAGATATTAATGGAAGTATGAAACCATGACCTATATATCATCCAAATTTTAGAAGTGATCAATCAACGTAGGAGTCGATATATCGGTATATACCATGCATCCAAATGTTACCCAGGCCCAAATGCCAATTGAGCCGACATATTTAGCAGACGCCGCCACACACCGAACTCGATCCTGCCGTTATAGCTGTCAGGTCCGGGAAACCTTCACCAGAATTGCTCCTGCAAGCAGGGGCTAGTATGCAAATAGAAAAAATGAAAGGAGGAGGAGGAGAAGAAAAGAGCAGGAGGGCCGTGGCTCGCGCGGCGCGAGAGCCCAGAGACGCTGCAGCGCTCACGGCATGCACGCAGCCGCGTCCACGCCACGCCACGCCACGCCACGCAGGCAGGCGCTGGCGCCGGCGCGGCCGCGCGGCGTCGGCGTCGGCGTCGGCGTGCGTCGCGCTCTCGCGGTTCGCGGCGCGCGGTCCATGTGTGTGTCGGGGGGCGGGAGCCGGGAGGGCGGTGATCAGATTGAACGAGCTCATTTATGGCCGGTTTTTGGCTGCAAAGCTCGTCGTCCTGCTGGTCCCCGCGCGCGCGCTCCGCTCTTCCGTTGCTGTCCTCTAGCTCCGGGGGCGAACGGAAGCGCCGGCTCGCGCCATCACGCCGTTCGTGAGAGGCCGGGCGGGCTGCACAGCCGATGGGTTGCCGTGGGTTTCTCGTCTTCTTTCCCGCTGTGTTTGCTCCATCGATTCTACGGTAGTGGTGCATATATACTATGTTGCTTCTTTTTTAGAAAGAATCAATCAAAGATAGAAATATGGCCATGAGGAAGCGTAAAATGAAAATTTAAGATTAGTTTTCTATATGTTGAATTGCTTGTATTGTAATATATTATACTATGTTGCTTTATTTTTTTTAAGGTATGCTTTAGTGTTTAGATTTCTCGGAAGGGTTAGGCCTACCCAAGCAAAAAATCCTGGGTCCGCCACTGTCTCACAACGCCACCGTTGCACTAGCCCATGACACCGTCGCCACCACTCGGGCGGTCGGGCCCAAGTGCTCATGCACGCCCCTGTCGCCACGAGGAGGTTATTTGATGCTCTTGCGCGTAATTTGGTTATTTGACACTCGTTTCAAATAGCTTCGCTAAAATGATGAGGAGGCACCTCGTAACGACGAAAATCCCGCACACACCTTTTACTACGAGGCCGCTGCGGTTGCTAATCTTCATGCTCAAGCGGTGACTGTCCAGAACATCAAGGCCCTCGTGGCGGTTGTTCTTGAACCCCCTCTCGTCACAGCACAACAAGCGGTGTGATCTCATCCTTTTTGCTCTCGGCCGGTACTCCCTCATGGACCATGTCCTCTCTGATGCGGACTTTCCAAACATTCCTAACCGGCCTTGTATGGACTACGTCGTTTTCTCTTGGCTCTACGCTATGACCTCCTCGGAACTCATGGAGGTGGTATGGATCCATGGCACCACCGCACATATCGCCTGGATCAACATCGAACAATAGTTCCTCGGCATCCGAAAAACTCGTTTGTTGCGTCTAGACGCTGAGTTTCACAACTTCGAGTAAGGCGATCTCTCCATCTTTCATTACTGTCACAAAATGAAAGGCATGGCAGGCGCCCTCGGTGATCTTGGTGAGACCATAAATGACCATACTCTCGTTCTAAATGTCTTGCATGGATTGAATGGGAAGTTCCAGTACATGGTGGTTCTCCTTAAATGGCAGAAACCCTTTCCATCTTTCATCAATATATGCTCCAATCTATTCCTCGAAGAACTGACGATGATGCCTTGGTCTTCCTCAGCGTCATCCATTGCTCTCGTTGCCACCACCCCCACTGCCGACAATGGGGCATGAGGTCCTTCCACGGTCCTGAGGTGTGGCGCGCCGACCCATCCAGCCGCGCAACCAAATCGGAAGAGTGATGCCTTGTCCTCTAGATCCGGTCAATCGTCGTCGCCGCTGTGGTGAAGACGGCAAGTCCAACAACTCTGTAGGGCTTTCTGATTGGCCGTCCATCTATAACCCATGGACCAGTACCATCTAGATGTACCCCGGCCCAGCTCCGACACTCGGGGTGGCTAGCCGTACGTGGTCTGTCCCAACAACGCAACTGTCGTGTGCATGCCATCGCCGCAGCAGCAGCCGACCCTGCATCAACAATAGTTGGTCCCGCTTATGGCGCCCGGCTTCTTCCGATACCCACCGTTGTTTCAGCTGGTACTCTCATTGGCTACCCCGGCCCTTCTCCCTTGTCAAGAGTATTCAGAGGTATTTGTGTGGTACGGTTTCTCATGGCCTTCTTCTTCATCATCATCAATCTGCACTTTTCAGAGTTGGTTGTTTACTCTGACCCTGATTGGGTTGGTTGTCAGCAGGGGCGGACCCAGCCATAGGGCACCTAGGGCCCAGGCCCTAGGTAATTTTTTTGAGCTACTTACCATCTCCTAGGAGTAGAGAGGAAAATTCAGGTGCCTAGGGCCCAAACTTGGAATAGGCCTGCTTGCCTCAGCGCCCTAGTCGGCCCACTCCCAGCCACCCAGGCCGCATTCTCCTCCCCCCGCATCTCTCAATCGACCCACTGGCCCAGCCGATCCCCCTCGACTCCCTCTCGTCCCTCATCTTTCGTCTCTCGCCTCTCTTCTTCTCGGCGCGGCTCTCTCCAGTCTCCTCGACTCCTCTCGCCTCCATGGCCGGCCCGGCAGAACGGGGACCCCACTCAGGCGCCCCTCCCCTCTGACTGTCTCCTCCTCGGCCCCTTGGGCAGCCTTGCCGGGCTAGGGTAGGGCAAGGGTGGGTGGCCGCTGCCGAGTCACAGGCGGTCGTTTGCTGGACGGCTAGGGTTAGGAGGGGCAGCGCAGGTAGATGGACCCTGTGGCCTACGCTAGATGCGCTCCGATGGATCACCGATTTCGTTGTTAATGTCCATCCTTCCGACAATGTATTCTATATTCAGGTCAGAGTTGTTGCTTAATTACTTGGTTATGTTATATATATGCGAAGTGTTTTACCGTATGCTTTAGGAATTATGAAGACGATTTGGTTAAAGGGGTCGAATTCATCTTGTTCTTCTTCTGCATTGTAATAAGGTTTTGAGTAGTTTGGGTTTGCTTAATTGTGTGTTAAGTGTTAACTGAAGGCTTTTGGTAGATCAGTAGAAGGGATTGTTTAGTTGTTAGGGAAGCAAGATCCCAGGTCAGATGTGAATTGTGAATTATCAAATGGAATTGCTCAATTGCGTTTGATTATCTGTGAATTGTGAATTGAAATGACTTTTTGTATAGATGGCACTTCTAGATTCTCATTTTTAAATGTCACACATGTGAAGCATGACATTTTTGTAGTGGTATCTACCCTTTAGGATTTTTATTGGTGACTTGGTGCGGCCATATGGCTATCGACATCGTTTTCAGTAGTTGGTATTACTATTTTTCTAGTATGTCGTGAAATTACTTTCTTTATCTATGTTCTTTTTTTAAGAGCTTTATATATATCTCTTTGTCGGTAAATTTGCCTATCCAATGATGTGATTCTAAATTTATGTGATTACTATAGTTTTTATGTATATATTTTATCTAAATCATGTTACATTAGGCGAGTGGTGGGTTTAGGATGATTTTAGGCTTGCCCTACCTTAATTTTCATTCTGGGTCCGCCACTGGTTGTCAGGACACACGCAGGTCCACATTAGGCTATGCGGTGTTCCTCGGTGCCAACTTCATCTCTTGGTCGTCCAAGCGTTAGAACACAGTCTATCGTTCTAGTGCAGAGGCCGAGTACAGGGCAGTGGAAAATGCCGTTGCTGAGTCATGCTAGTGACGTTAGTTGCTGCAGGAACTTCATAGCCCCCAACTCAAGCTACTTTTGTTTAATGTGACGATGTCTATGTGGTGTACCTCCTCATGAACCCAATTCAACATTAACACACCAAACATGTCGAGATCAATCCCCATTTTATCAGGGAGCGCGTTGGTAGTGGTGACCGTGTTCACGTGCTGACAACTTCTCAATTCATCGACATTTCAACAAAGGGACTCCCAACTTCTGTGTTTACGGAATTCCGAGCAAGTCTAGACGTTCGTAGGGCGGACAATCTAACTTCGGGAGATGCTAGCACAATCTACGATACGGATTATGTGCTTTCCTTAAATGTGTAATGCGTTCCTTGATCAGGTCTGTCCATCCCATAAATTTTACAAATCATTGAGGAGAGGATCTCTCGGCCTCATTTACCCTTTCAATACATGATCATTACGTGTGATAATCCGTCTATCACCCACGACCCACATACTTGATTTCATCTTACGTGTGCTTCTGGTAGACCAAACTAGATATCATTTAGTTCTAGATGAAAACTAGATGTTATTTCTAGAGAGATGCAGAATCGAGGATATGGATTTCACTTTCAGTCCATGTCTCTTTGCTGGGACACGGGGGCGGTCCGACGGGCGTCGGATGCGCTCCCGTCCGATGGCTAGGACTAGCGTTAGATCTTGTGTAAAAACTTGTTATTTTTGTTTCACTATGTAAAAAAATCAAAAAAATAATTATAAATTATAAATATTCTCTAATCAGTGTCAGGTCTCACAGGTATTTTATTTGAATCTATATGATCAATATTCATTTATATAAACGTTTTTTAAAGAAAAATCTAGATGTATAAATGTTGTATAGCAATACAAAAAATATATGTGAAAATAGACATGCATTAAAGAAGGTGAACGTCAGCCGTCGGACGTCCGTTCCGACACGCCCGCGCCGAACCAGCGCCATCCGTCCGATCGCCGGCACGACGCGCATCTGACGCGCCCGGCGCTCCCGCGTGCATCAGACGCCAGGCGGGTTTGTTAGCCGTGCAGTTGAGCAATTTTTCAATTAAACTTTTGATTTTTTTATAAAATTCAAACAGTGTTCAAAATGTGTGGAATAAATTTCATAATTCTTCTAAAATCGAGAGCAGCCCATTTTAAATACTTTTTATTTTTTTGATTTTTTTTTCATTTTTTCATTTTTTTGATGTGAACCTAGGAGAAGGCACTTATGAAATTTATACATATACTAGCAAAACTTGGTCGTGTGCTGATGAAACTTGGTCGTGTGCTGATGAAATCTGATGAAACTCAAATGAAACTTCGATGTAACCTGATGAAACTTGGATGAAACCTATTGAAACTTGATGAAACTTGAAGAAACTTGGATGAAACCTATTGAAACTTGATGAAACTTGACAGTTCGGCAAAGTTTAACGAGTATGAAACCCAAGTTTCAGTAGGTGAAACCCAAGTTTTACCATGTAAGTTTGTGGATTTATATGGCAATATATATCTTATTTTGTTCATAAAAATATGAGGAACACGTTGGTGTAAACGGTTTGTGAATTAGAGCAACCAGTCGAAATTTATAACCATTCAAAAGAAAAAAATGCTTGTGGAGCCACCTTGCATGCTGCTGCAATTGGCTCGCCCCTGTACGTGCGCGCGTCGCTGCAGGCGTCCGGACACGCGCGCTCGCGCCGGACGTCCGCACAGTAGCGTTTCCGATTAAAGAATATTTTTATTTTTTACTGATTTTTCTGAATTTTTTACGTAGCTAAACAAAAATAATAAAATTTTCCTCCAAAAATAACACCCGTCGGACCGCCCCCACGTCCTGCTCTTTGCTGACGTCTGAAGAGGCAGGCTAGCTCAGGCCATGCATGCGTCACTGGAGATAGATAGGATAGATAGATATGCTCATGTCACCATGTCAGCGACCTACATACTCGATCCATCTCTGGTTCCAGCGCATCTGCGAGATACAAGGGCAATCTGCCGCGAGCCATGTACTCTTCGCGCGGCTGCGTTTTCCAACTTCAGTTACTACAGGAATACAGTGTGTGCAGCGTACATGACAAATAAGAGTACAGGTGATTAGTAATTTATTAACTGCTCCCACCATCATAAAATCGCAGTCGTTTTAAATATTGACACGTTTTACAAAGTATAACTTTACGGTAATGCTTTCCGCCGAACGTCCAATCATCGGACGCTGCGCGGCCCGGCAGCGCGGCCCAACAACCAACGCACAGACACTCTGATGCACTTCGCTGCTAGAAAAAAACGAGTGGTTCATTTTTCTATTTAATTTTTTTATTTTTATCTCTATTTCATCTGGAGTCCAAAATGCATAGAACAAATTTCATAATTCATCTAAAATCCTAATAAACTCATTTTAAATACTTTTTATATTTTTTATATTTTTAATTTTTCATTAGCCAAATTGTTTCAACAGCCTATACAGATTGTTTGCAATTGGTTAAATTAGCTATTTCAGCAGGCTAGATATATTGTTCCAATAAAAAAACTAATTATTGCATTTGGCTATACATATCGTTCCAATAGGCTAAACTAATTGTTTTAACAGACCAAAAATATTGTTCCAATAGGCTAAACCAATTGTTTCAACAGACTAGATAGCTTGTTCCAACAGGCTAAACTAATTGTTTCAGCATGCCAAACATATTGTACCAATAGGTTGTAAAAATTATTTCATCAGGCTAGACAAATTGTTTCAATAGGCTAAACTAGTTGTTTCAGCATGCTATATATATTGTTCCAATAGGCTAAACCAATTATTTTAACATTCTATATATATTGTTCCAATAGGCTAAACCAACTGTTTCACTTGGTTATACGTTCAATAGTCAAAAGTAACTGTTTCAGCAGGCTAGCCATATTGTTTCGACAGGCTAAACTAATTGTTGCATTAGGATAACAAATTGTTTCAATAAATTTTTATATAGCAACATTGGTCTTCTTTTGTTCGTAAAAATGCGAGGAATGCAGCGGTACAAACGGTTCGTGCATTGGAGCAACCAGTCAAAATTTATGGTCGTCGAAAGATAAAACTGAAAAAGAAATCTTTTCACTTACGTCATCGCTGACGTCATTGCATGCAAACAGGGAAGGATTCGCGAGCACGCTGTGGCGGGATAAGTTTGTTCTGGTGGGGGCGCCGAGTTGTTTCAAGAAATTTGAATCTCGCCACAGTTAATTGATCGGTCAAGACGCAGCCTTGACGGCCACGCGCAGCGTCAGACGTCCGCCCCCAAGTCGTCGCCATAACTTTAACCATAAAAAACTTTTTAAAAATATTTATAATACATTAAAATTATAAGATTATGACTGTTCTTTTTTATACGAATATATATACACGATGTTTATGTTCTTAATCCAAATAGTTAAGTTCTTTGGATAAAGTTTTAAAACTTTGATTTATTTCGTAACAGAGAGGGAGCACTCAATTTCCATCTTTCCATGGAGGAGGCGTATCCTCCGCTTAGCCCGTAAGCATCGTTTTTGAGTTCTGGACCGTTCGGGGATGGAAATCCGATGGTTTAGATCAAGTTAAACCGGCAAATCAAATCCATTAACTCACTGACACCCAGTTTTGGTTCTAGCTTAACAAACTATACGCAAGGCCAATCATAAATGGCAAACATTTTGACTCATTTATCTCTTCTTTAAAAAAGTCTTCGACTGGCCGGTGCAAAAGCTCGATGTAAAAAAACAGCAACTATAAAAGTCTTTGAGATGGTGCTGATTTCTATTAGCTCTCGAAGGTCAGATTTTTTAGCTAACAAAAGATTATGATGGCTGGAAATTTGGTCCGATCAAAGTCACCACCTGACGAACCGTTGAAATGATTTTTTTTCCCCTCTCGATAAAAAACGCAAGCTAGGAGCCTCCAACATTTGCCATTGCAGACACCTTAATCTACACATCCGACAATGGGATGCAAGATGGTGATCGGTGTTCTTCCTCTCCTGAAAAGAAAACAAAGCAGACAGAAGTCGTGGGCCGGGTGACGTTGCCATGCATGCATGTCTCTCCGATGCTACGAGAGGACAGTGCAGGTAACAGTGGTAGGCATATATACGGCGTATACATGGATTTGTACGCACGTAGGCAGCAGTAACTGCAATACTGCGTCTGCATGCACCGAGTTCGAGTACTAGCCCCTCCCCTCTGACTCTTGACCATTTTCTTCTTCCGTATGAGAACAAACCGGGCCCTGAGATCACCTGGCCATATATATTGATACTTGCAATGAATTGGCTCGACGTATTCGCGGCCGGATGTGCAGGTGCCCAGGTCTATACATGCGTACGTGCTCTAGCTGTGTGGGTGAAGACTTGGAGGATTTATTATTAGAGATAGCTCGTGAGTGTGGTCCTTCAATTAGTTTTAGCTACGCTGGTGTACGGTTGCCTAATGCCTAACGTCGAATTTCAATACCAAAAACTGCGGCCCAAATAGACGAAGTTACAATACTCCTGCCTCCTATGCGATTTTGCTACACTTCTATCTACTTATATATATGTAAAGAAGATAACAAGGTCGCCATATTAATCCTAAAATCATATAAATTTCCACATTACCAGATAATCGTACGTTAATCGTAGGAAAAAGAAAGATCTCCACCGTTCATTATACGTTAATCCTATAAAAGAATCTACACCGCCTATTGTAATTTTGACTTATGTTTTACGTTAAAACATCTATGTGCACATGTACAAACTGCGTAAGCATGTACGAACTGATACTAATATGTGCATGTTAGAGATAAACTCTGAATCTGATCTGATATATTGGAGATATATTATGAGTTGAAGATTACCCTAAAAAAGATTATGAGTTAGAGATAAACTCTTTATGCTGACACAAATCTAGCCGCGCAAACGCGCGAGCCACCTGGCTCGTTATTATATTAAAACATAGTTAAACAATACCATCATATTAACCCTAAAATACTACATATTTTCACGTTAATCAAAGAAAAAAAATATATAAACCATCGATTACAGTGAAATCAGTCTATAATAGTTTTGATTAAAATAAAGAGTCTATCAACTGTAATAAATAAATAATAGAAATAGGAGTTTATGTCAACTACAAAATTAGAAAAGAAGTACATATCAAACAAAATAAAAGCACAAATTTAGAATTAAAAAATAATCCACGTCACTTGCAAAATTAGCAGCGTAAATAAGTGGGACACTATGCTTGTTTTATTTATTTAAAGGGTTGATATAAGTTGTTTTTTCCTTGCTTGTCTTTAGTAAAATAACTATTTTATGTTACATTTACATGGGCTATAATTCAAACAAAACATGGAGAAATATAACCACAGCGAGATCAAAATATAAGGTGCTATACATTATTTTTTCTTTCTTTCTGAAAGGAGATGCCTGCTCCTGTTTAGTGTTCACTCCCTTTTTTCTTTGCGAGGGTCTATGTGTGTAGTGTAGGTTCTTTAGAAGCCTGTGCCAGCTTGCATTGCATCCCGGCCTAGCTGATTAGCACTTTTAGTTGGGAAACCTGAAGCCAATGATGCATGCATGGGCCGGATGTTAGCGGGTCACTTGGTGTAGGACAAAAGAGGCGACCAAATGTGACTGATTGATCTTGAGAGCAGCATTACATGCAGGAATTTCGGTGGTGTTTGTCAACTGGTTATATTAGCCAACGGCATGCTTGCTTTTGTTGATATACCATGCATGGACTGGCCCCAGCCCTCCGGCCTGCCTCTCTTGCCTTTCTAACACATTCATGTTGCCCCTACGTGTAGGGCTGCAAATTAAACTTGTGGGCCTCGATCGCTAATCCTGACTCCTGAGTTCCTGACTCGCGTGTCGTCCAGAAAAAAGAAAAAGAAAAAGAAAAAAGGTCGTTGGAGTCTCTGGGTGCTATAGTAGTGATATGTATGTTTATGATATGATGCATATGCACTCATCCACATCTGACCCTCTATCCACATACTCTTATCACTATTAGCTACTCTATCCTTTTCTTCAAATTTTCTTCACATTTTACACTGCAGTCTAAAAGATTTCTTCTCTGCACCAGACACTCTATCCAAAGCTAAAGTATTCTAGAGTAACTGCTACGGATGCTTACATACTAGTTAACGAGTTAATTACCATTAGAGTTGCAAGGATGTCTTCGAGGGTGTCGAGGTTAGAGAGCTAGGATTGCTTGACCCTAGCATGTATATATACTGTTGATCCACCCTTGCGGTTGCGGAGGTGCGGCGCTATCGAATGTGTCTGTGGATGGTCGGCAACCACAGAGGATTTAATCTGAATATTATCATTGATATTTGTTATATGGATTTTTTAAGACGTATCCAAACTATTGTGACCCATTTATTTCACTTAACCCAATAGATTGTTGGGATCTCTTACACCTTAGAGGTGTTAGACGATGAGTAATCTAAACCATGTATGTTTGATTCAACGGTGTAGCGAACTCTGTACCCCTCTACTTCACCATAGAAACATTGCTACACAATCTCGAGAGAGTCGGGAAATGCCTTTCACATCACACATTTTGACGTTATGATACGACTTATAATATTTGGATCGAAAGTTCGTTCAAATCTTAGGCTCATGTTAGACAGATCCATTTATGATCGATGCTGGGATACTATTTGTAACATCTTGATCTAGATTTGTTCACACTATGGAAGATTGACCGACACATGCAAGGCTCTAATCTATTCGTAACACACCCTGACTCAAAAATTTACTCAAGCCCTAGTGTCGTCGAAGTGTCTCGGACAAGTCTTGAGTGTCCCTCGAGGTGGAGGGATCACTGAGAGTACGTAACGGGGTTTGGGACTGGAGACAAGAATGGACGATTAGGAATGGTAATAAATGCCCTGCTCCCATTCAATGGGGTGCTCCTGTATTTATAGAGGTACTGATGATTAGAGTTTACAATGAAAATACAAGAGGACAACTTTATCCACGTATCTTGGCCATCGATCTCTAGATCAACGGCATTTTACAATACCTAACCCCTTTTTGCTTACATGAAAAGCCTCAATTACCCCTATTACAATATGGGCCTTGGGGGCCCAATAGTCCAAGCCACTATAGGCCTATCCCTTAGTTGTTATGGTGTTGGGCCATGGCCCAGCGCCTGGCCCATAGTTGATCTTATCCTTACCAGGTTATCTTCGAAAAACTGCGGCTATCTTCGGGTTGCTTCATCGCCACCAGAAGGGGACTTCGGGAACATCCCCCTTTCTATTCCAGGGCCTCTAATCCTCGGAGATCCCGATGATACTATCAGACCTCGGGTTCTTCGGACTTAGCAAGCCACCATCTTCGGGATTATCGCCATATACTTCGGGAAAAAGGGAGAGCCTCTCCTACAACACCTAGCCCATGGCCGGGCCAACCATGGGACCGGCTGATCCTATCATCACTCTGCGACCTTAATAAACACTAACGGACATGATACTGTATGTGCAACTACGGTCTATAACATTCAGTCTCAGGCCCAAAATGATTACGAATTTACGATCATCAACAATGGACCTAGCTATCCATTTTTGTCAGGTTTTTGCTCGGATTAATCAGAGCAAGTTACTGCACTACTCAAGCTACTCAAGCAAAGTGGCCATTTGTCTTCAGCATGGCTGTCAGTGGGTGTGCCCAACAGGACGCTACGCTGCCTGACCGTCTGCGCTTCTGTATATCTACATTAAATTTTTAATAAAACGAATGGTGAAATACCATGTTTAAAAGTTAACGGCGACAAATAAAAAAGAATAAAGAGACCTGTATAGCAGTATTCTCTCCGTTTTTTATTTGACTCCTTTGACTTTTTGACATATTTTTGACCATTCGTTTTATTTAAGAAATTAGTGTAAAGATGGAAAAAAAAAGAGTCACATTTAAAGTATCTCTATTGATAAAACAAATCACAACAAAATAAATAATATTTACAAAGAAATCTGAATATGACGAATGATCAAAAACATGTTCAAAAGTCAAAGTCGTCAAATAAAAAAGAACGGAGAAAGTATATTGTTCTTAATTTGCAGTTCAACTCGATCCATCACCCAAATTATATTTGACATCCATATCCATGCATGCATGCATGGACGTATATGTGTGTGGTACCGTGGTTTGATTGGATGCGCAATGAATAGCGGGTGAATGAACGGGTACTTGGACCTGCGTGCAGAGCTGGACCAGGCGGCTGGAACTGCACTGCCCTTCGTGCATGTCGTCGCGCGTGTCGTATAGTTGGTTGATTTGGGCCATGCGTGGCACGTAGCCGGGCTCTCCGTTCATGTGGCGTACTTGGCATCGTCATGGGCCTGGGCCCTGCTTTCGCATTGCATGCAAATACAACGGTCAGCGCTGTACGTGTGAGGGAGCGTTGCACGGTTGCAGCAGTAGTGGCGCCACTGTACGTGCCAGTTTTTTTCCTTTTTTTTGGAGGGCTCACTGCGCCAGTGTTGTCTAGACGTGCTTGTGAATCTCGAAGCAGAATGATCTTTGGGGTTCAAGTGCTGTAGGGGCACAAACAGTATTCTGTAGTCAGAGCCAGGAATTTTATTCGCGGGGGGCCAATAGAAAAACTAATCCATTTAAATCAAAATATCGAAAGAATAATTTACGAATTTAGGCATTTAATTGTACCAAAAAATACATGCAAAATATATATAATAAAAATAAGATAAACAAACCCATTCGATGTTTACTTAAGTCGTGCTCGTCGACGCTTCATTGCATTGAAATCATCTATAAGTGCATCAGTTTTAAACTCTAGAGCTATCTCCCTCTCAATGTAGATTATCAAACAATCTCTAAGAAATTCATCTTCCATTTTGTTTCGAAGTCTTGTCTTCACAAGCTTCATGGCAGAAAAAGCACGTTGTTGTAGTTGAAACAGGCAAAGTAAGGATAAGTCGAATTAACATGTGACTAAACATAAATATTGGATTAGTCATTAGTCTGTTTACAATAAATGGTGTTGAAGTCAAGGTTTGAACATAAGTACAAAAACAAGATTACCTATCTATCAAATTATAATCTTTAGATTTTCCTCTCTGCAAGCTTTTGGCAAAGATTAGCCATGGTTGAAAAATCCTGGAACTCATTATTTCATAGCACATCAAGCTCATAATATTGCAATTGATACCTCAAGTTAATCCTTTCTTGCTCTGAAAAATCTAAAGGATAAAAGTTTGTGGCTAACAGGCACACATCATCAATTTTGAATGACCTATATGAGTTCCTTGGATTCAAAGAGCTACATAGAATAAGTAGCTCAGTTGTTTGTTCACTAAACCTGCTGTTTAACTCTTGTAGCTGCTGGTCAACGACAATTGTAAATATATCATATTGATAATGATGTTGAACCGAAGTCTCATCATGTCTACGGGATCGAATAAAATCAACATAAAAACTCCTCATGTCAGGAACATAAATCTCATGTTGATTGCAAAATGCCACAACATCACTTAAGAGTTTACTCCAATCATCATCCCTTAACTTTTGAATTAGTTCCTTTGTAGTAGCAATATCATGTATAGCATTCACAATATCTTGTTCCTTCTGTTGTAACTTTTTACGAAGCAAATCAGTAATTCCCGTGAGTTCTTTCATAACGTGCAAAATGAACACAAAATCAAATGACATCATAGTCTTAGCGGCACCAGCGGTTTTTGCTCGAGCTGAAGTATAAGTACATGTCCCTTTACTCGAAGCAATATCTTTTAGAACTAACAATGCAGCCTTATATAATCTTATAAGGCTGCAAACAGAACTAAAATAAGAGCTCCATCTAGTTTCACCTGGTCGTTGTAAAGCTCTAACTTGGTTGGCTCCACTTCCTATCTCAAGCTTATTAAGCTCAATCAAATTCTACATTTCAGCTATTTGATTATCTCTCAGTTCATCATTTCTCTTGCATGAAGAAGCAACTGTATTGACAATAATAGCTAGATGTTCGAAGAAATTATGAACATCGGTCACTTCTTTTGATGTAGCAACAAGGGCTAGCTGTAATTGGTGCGCAAAACAGTGAACATAATATGCATAAGGGCATTGTTCCAAAATTTTTCTTTGAAGGCCATTCCATTCTCCACGCATATTGCTTTCACCATCATATCCTTGTCCGCGAATGTTTTGAACATCTAAACTATGATTAGATAAAACTGAGCAAAGTTCTTCCTTAAGAGTTGAGGCGGTAGTATCATTAACATATACAAGATCCAAGAAACGTTCTCGAATAAAACCGTCCTTGTCAACAAAGCGAACAACAAGTGCCATCTGCTCTCTCTTAGATTCATCTCATGCTTCATCAACAATCAAGCAAAATTTTGCATCTCTAGTTTCTTTTCGAATAGAAATTTGCACATTAGTAGCAATGACATGCAAGATTTCTTTTTGAATATCCGGTGATGTGTACTTAGCATTACCTGGAGCATTACTAAGGACAACTGCATTGACCTTCTCATCATATGAAGCCAAAAGTTTGACCATCTCAAAAAAATTCCCTTGATTATTTCAATTAGGCCCCTCATCATTCCCCCGGAAAGCACAGGCTTGAAAAGCTAACCATTTTGCAGTATCAATTGATGTCTTCAGCCGCAATCGATTTTTCATAATATCATCTTTTGATACCTTCTCTATCACTTTTTCAATGTGGCACAACCCACTCTTTAAGTTGTCATAACACTGTACCGAAAAGTTATGAGCAGAATTGGAATCTTTTCCCATATGAGTTAAAAAGGCACAGTTGTTTCCATTGTTAACTTTTCTCCAATTCTGAAATCCCTTCACTGTAAAGGTATCAGACCCACATTTTTCTTTTGGTTTCGTCGAAAGAGAAAGCATGGGAAGCAAAATGCTGCATCTTTGGAAGGCGAATATTCTAGCCATGAAAAAGTCCTAAACCAATGATATTGAAATCGTCTCGGGTGATTCTCTGGACCAGATGAAGGATATGAATCTCTCTTTGGCTGATATGGGCCAAGCTTCATGTAAGCTTTTCGAATTTCATCTTGTTGATTAGCAGGACAATCCCAAATTTGATGACATAATGCTGGGTCACCTTTAATGTAATCATGAACATCAAAATTAACTTTTTGCCGTTTAGATATGTGGGACGCATCTTGATCTTGTGGTTGTGGATGAGTAGAAGCGGGCTCATCTCGTTCTGGACTTGGACTATAAGTTGGTCGGACTAATTGCGATGCATCTTGTGGATTAATAGTAGAAATTGTCTCAACCAATTGAACTACATCATCATCTTGCTCTTTTCTTTTGAAAAAAGAACAAATTGTTTTTATTTACCCATGAATTCCCTAAAAAACCAAAAGAATATGAAGCACACGATTAATTGAACTAAATTGACGAACAAGCTTGACCGAACGACTGACTGAACTAGTGAACTGAACTGGATTGACATGAAGATTGAAGAACAAATTGAATAATTGTAATTGATGGACGTGCTCAGTGCTCACCTCACGTGCAACAAGCTAGCAGCGGCTAGCGGGCAACGCCTACAACACTAAAAAAACAATTATCCACGGCTGAAATCATCGAGCCAGCTAAAAACTATCGAAATAAGTCTGTCTCAACGGTCGGGTTGGCCGTCGGCCCTCAAGATTTAACCATTATATGAGTATTTGATAGAAAGCAACGAAGTTTCTCGACGGTCTAGTTGTCAAAAGTAGGGTTTTCTCTGATGGCTTGTCTACATGCGGTTAAAATTATCTAAGAAGATGTCGTCCCACGATATGATGTCTCAGCGTCGATCGATTCATGGTCGTCGAGATAGCCATTCCGTGGGTCGGCCCACTTCGTGTGCTCAATAGGGATCAATCTCGACGACTATCGCCAACCGTTAGGAGAGATCGTGGGCACCAGGTCTCCGTGAATGTGCTGTTAGGTGGATCCAATTGGAATCTCTCTCAGCAGCCCGGTCTAAGCCCATGAGTGAAGGAAATTATTTAACCCGCACCACGCACACCATTTCTTCTTTACTCCTAGCTTGAACCTGTATGAACGACCAACTGCCTCCACAACCTCCATGGGTACCTTATTGATTCCTACGATCGCAAGATTGTGAGAAAGTGGCAACAAATGGACATGGCTCCGCCACCACTCCCTCAAGACGTGCCTCCGCCATGGCCACGTGCGCTGGCGTTGCCACCTCTAACCGGAACGGTGGGTTCCTCGGCGACACCACTTCCGTCCATCACAATATCTATAGAGGTTTGAATTATTATTCATCCCCCATTGAGTTATGGCGATTGCAATATATAAGTGATATGTGACGAACTAATTAAGTACTACATGTGTTGTTTGATGATAATGTGTAATATATATTTAAATAATTTTTGTGATTGTAACATGTTATTTAATTAAGTAATTTTATTGTAATTTATAATTTTATTTTAAGCTTTATCGATGTCTTATATACGGGTCATCGAGGCAGCTGTGATCCTGTGCGATTCACAGCCCGGCCTAACAGAGCCAGCTAGTGCAGTGCGATATCTCTCTCGATGGCTCACATACAAACTGTCGAGAGAGTCTTGCACCGTCTGCAAGCCATCAACCGCACGGTTGGTGATGACGAGATTGCACGTGTCAACGGTTTGTGTGGAGTCGTCGAGAGAGTAACACTCTCGATGGCCATTTTGTGGCGTTAGGCTTTTTGGTGTAGATGGCATCTCTCTGTTTCTCCTTTTATATGCATTTTATGCAAGAATTTATACCGTGCAAGAGTATAAGGTAAGAAATTTTTGGTATTATACCATTATAAATCACATGATTTATACCATCTAAAGATTGCAGTGCACTTCAATAACATCAAAACGCTCTCTCTTTACTGTATTTTGCCACTTCGTTGCCCTTCCCATCCATCCGCTGTTAACCCATCAAAAGATCTCCTAAAAAAACAGCAGCTGTTGATTCTAAGGAAGGAAATTTACCATAAACATTACAATAAATTCCAACTAAAGTTGAACAGAATTTCTAGCTTCGTCGCCGGGATAGCGAACCACCCGCTCGCCCAAAACTTGCCGACGCCAAGAAGCACGCACACATCGCGGAACGTGAGGAGCAACAGATTTCCGAGCTTCGTCCCTCTCCAGGATTCCCAACCCCAGTGCGAGGCAGCTTTCTAAAATGAGGATAGGGACTTAGGGAGTCAGGGAGAGAGCGATGGGTTAGTGGCAAATAGATGGGAATGGCAACGGAGTGGCAAAAAAAAAAAATTTCTAAGAACAATGTTTATTTCAGTTTAGCTCAAGACTTCTGATCATACAGGATATAAAAAGACTTCTGATCAAACGCTGACGCGCTCCATTGTTTAGCATGATAGATAAACTGCTAATGATAACTCTTTGCCCAATTTTACAGACTCACGTAATAGAGGACGTATCCAGTGTAAATGCCCATCGAGTGCTAACATGCTAACAACATATCTGAACTATCGGATCCATCAGGAGCGGCCCAGATCTAGAGATGTATAAACCACTTTTCTCACTTAAACACTTTCATAAAAAACCCCCTGACTTTTTAAATGGAAAGGGGCTTCCACCTTTTTAAATCTAGGTCATTTCTTATGGATCTGATGGTCCAAATCTAATGTTAGCATGTTAGCACCAAATAACCATTTGCATTGGATATGTTGCCCACATAATATTATCAAGAGACCAAACTTAACAAGTTTTTTAAGGTAACTTCATTAGAGCAACTGAGAGCTAAGAAGGCAGTGGTGCAACCATGGGCAGTAATCACAGTTTGGCACCATGGGCAGTGATCAGTCACCTGATCTTAAATGTGCTTGAATGAGAACATGGGTATTTTACATTTGTGTACATGCTCCTAAGAGCAGAGACCTCTGTGGTCCTCACGCAACGGTGCGTTACTAGGAACCATTCTTCATCATCCTCAAGAAGCTAACCAATGTTATTCGAGAGGGGGCACCCGTGCTAGGCCTCTTCTTAATCGTAGTTGTCTTCCACATTTTTCCATCTCTTACGGTGGAAATGGTTGTAGATGTAACGTTATAGAACTGCATACATACAAGTGATTAAAATTGTCTTTTAGTGCACAAAAATAAGTTCACCCCATTAAGAACTAATGAATTTACGTAGCTTAAGAAATATTCACCTCACACACACCATGCAGAAGTAACCTCTGAAATGGGTCCTGGACATTCAACACTAGCACATCTTTGTCACTGCTATCTTCAATGAAGGCCCTAACTCGTTCCTGCAAAAGGTAAAACAGATGCTGCAACATCAAGTAGGTTGAAGCAACCGTCAGATGATGCTACATAACAAACTGTCGTACAGTAGTACTTCTTAAGTATGTTGTTACAACCAGGGTTTGCAAAACCGCGGAGAAGCTCCAAACCGTCTGCTAAGCGGAGCCGGTTAACCGCGGTTAGCCACGGTTTTCAGACGGTTTTCACCTTAAATGCAAAATTAGGGTTAGTCGGTTTTGTTCGCGGTTAGCCGCGGTTTTTGGCGGTTAACCGGTGGTTTTTCGCGGTTTGCCGCGGTTTCTGAGGAAAAAAATTCAAAATAGGTGAAAATCGATGAAAATTGGTAAAATTCTTTAAAATATACATTAGAAATTTGATTTTTAAAATTTTGTTTAAGCCAAAATGCTTAGAATGAATAATAGTATTTTTAGAAATTTCATGTATATTTTACATTCAGAATTTATTTAAACGAATTTTGCCCAAACCCCTAAACCCTAAACCGCCGGTTTACCTAACCGTGCCCCCGCGGAGGCGCGGTTAGCCGCAGTTAACCGCGGTTAACCGGCGGTTTTGTAAACCGTGGTTACAACCAAATGCGATCAAACAAACTCTAATTGGTTACTAGACCTGCATACACAGAGCATGTGATGTATTATGTATAATATATCAAAAGCTTTTCAATGTCACCATATAATGACAAATTAGAACAGTTATTTAAAATTAAATTTCAATAGAGTAACAGAAAGATACAAAAGAACTTTAAGTCTCCTTCTGTTTCAGCTCAAGTGAGAGCAGAAAAGGTGAAGAACTGCTTCCACGTTCAAATTAATTAAGATAAAGTACATATTGCAACCCACAATTAAAAAGAGAGGAAACAGCAAATAGGATGTACCCAGAAAGGTCCTAAGCCACCCCAGCTTTATAGTAAACGAGTTCATATCTTGCAAAAGATAGAACCTAGACTCTGGGTGTCAGCCATGTTGTATATACAAATATTCACAAATCAAACAGAAATTGTACTATAATTAATTGTCAAACATTAAATTTTGTATTTCCACTTGGGACGCACGTCCAGCTCCATGAGCTCATCTCCTGAAGACTCGGCCTCGGCTAACCATGCACGTAGTCAAACTGACTACTTGACCAGATCTTCCTCCATGATCCTAACTACATGATGGCCCATTACCAGACTAGTCCAAGCCTTCTTGCATGCACGGGTAACTTCATCTTTCCTGATCTCCTCCATGCACGGGACTAATTAATCTTAACCAATCACCTAAACTTCATCCACTAACACACAGCCTACGTACACATACAGCCGTACATTGGTTGCATGCAAACATTAATTAAACATGTCAATATTAAATCAACACTAACAAAAACTAATGGCCGCCTCAGCAATTAATGGAATCCTAATGGTTTTGGGAGCAGTGGTGCTAAAATATGTGAGTTTAAGGGGCTGAGAAAGTAAAGTTAAAGTTCAGGGGGACTAAGTGAGATTTGCTACAAGTTAAGGGAAGTGTATTTAGAGTTGAAGAATGCTGGGCGAGGAGAAACCAGTAGAGGAAAAGATACACAATACAATATCTCATTTAAACCAAAATATTTGCTAAAAAATTCCTAAACAGCGCAAATTGTTCATAAGAACTTATTTTTCTGTTTTAAGGCTGTCATGCTGAACTGTTATGTTCAGATGTTCTAATTAGTAATCATTACTCCTGCTCTATGCCCATCAACAGTATGAAATTATTCATTAGCATAAAATAAGTGGCATAAACAATAACAGGATTATGCTGTTGGTTTCTTACCATATAAAAAATATAAAAAGAAAAAAAACAGAATGCATTCATTTGACTTTTTTTAAAACGGGGCCTTTAAAACTACAAACCAAATGTGGCCTACCAAATTTTAAACTAATACAAAGTGGGACAAATGTACTAAGCATTTTGACGAACAAAAAGGTATGAATTTAGTTATGAAAAGTAGAATAAATTTAAGATGACAATACTTCATATATTTCGAGCAGTTCAGGTAGGAAATTTTTCTTCATTGCTTCTCTTGTTTGGCGGTCTATACGACGCCAAGCATTTAGCACAATCATTTCATCCTCATCCACATGATTTTTCTGTTTTCCTGACGCTTGCTTCATCTGTTGCATAAATCTTGCCTGCAAACGAAAAACATGCTAAGTATAGTGTATGTACAAACAATGCATGTAATGATAAACATCTTATTTTTCATTGGACATTTAGTTTTAATATATTGTGATTAAAATTATGCACAACACATAGCAGAAAGGCATGCTAGCATACCTCAACATCCATGTCAATGCTCCTGAAGGCATCCCATTCACCAGTACTTGTCCTGCAAAATGCTGATAGGGCCACTTCGTCACCTACAAACAGAGAACAAGGATGAGTACGGCATAAAGGTAGATGCTCCAACTATAATAACGCATGGACAAAACCAAACCCACATCTACGGGCTTATATGGTAGTATGATCCTTATGTTGAATCACAATACCATTTAAATGGGCAACTCAACATAAACAATTAATTGAAACAAAACATATGATATATTGAGAAATAAAGCAATGCAGAATATTTAAATACATAATTATCAGATAATGAAGCAATACATGTGAAAGCAAACATGAGAGAAAAAAAAGATTTATTTTCCTTAATGCCATCACAATCTATAGTGCTTATATTAGTGTAAATGGGCACATGCCACCTCAAAGGAACATATAAATGGAACAACATAACGCACTCATTATATACAGCTTACATAGTTAGGCATGGAACAACAAGCTACAGGTAGGCCAAACCATTTCAACAAAATTGAGCAGGGATAGAATTTACCCCATGGTGGGGGAGCAAAGAGGCCTTTGATTTCTTCAACATGAAGACGAGGAACAAGTTCAATGAGCAAGCGATCATTCAACCATCTACAAGATCTCCGGTTGCTGACCTGTGTAACATCGTAAATTATCAACCTGCAGAGTCATGTTACATGAGGAATACTCACATCGAACCTCATTCGAACAGCACATTCAAGCCAAAAAACACTCCCAACTTTTCCCCAAGTTGGGTGCTTTGAAAAAGGACTGGTCTTTTCATATACGAGTAACCTCTTCCCCCAAAAAAATTTGCGCTCTAGTTTTTCACCAGAATCACACGGAAAACCATTTCACAAAATAATTGCGCTTTTTTTCACCAGAATCATACGGAAGATCGGCCGTAAAGGGCACAGGGGTGTTTAGGATGTGATGCTCACCGCGGAGGCCATGTCCTCGAGGGCCTCAATCTTCCTCTCAATCATCTGTCCCGCCATCGGGGCTCCAAAGATGTGCAAGGAGGAGTTCCCCGGTACCTGCTGCAGTCAATGGAGATCTTGAAGCCGGCTTGCCTGGGAGAGCGAACCTACAAATCTAGATAGGGAGAGGCCGGGGGGGAGGCGCGGGTTGATGGAACCTGCGCCGGCGGGGGGGCACGGAGGCAGGGGCAGAGGCGCGAAGACGACGACGAGGCTCGTCGAGGGAGGGATGGGGGCAGTGCCGGCAAAAGGCAAGGGAGAGGTGGGGAGAGGCCGGAGGCGGAAGCTGTTACGTCGGAGCACAAGAAACAGGGGGAAAAAAAACCTAGATCTGACGGAAGAGAACGGAGAGGAGGAGCAACTCGGTACATTCCGTCGAGGAATCCGTGATGGGCTTGCAGCCTCTCTGTGAAATGAGCCCACCATCGAAACCATAGCCCATTATATGTGTTTCCATGTTGATGTCGTATGGATGGATGGCACGGAGAAGAGAAGAAAGTTTCCTTGCATATTTATTTCATATGTTTTTCATAATTTTTTCTTCTAGAAAAATATATTGATGTATCCAAAAGTTTAAAGGGTCACAAGCCTGTCATGCCCCACTTTGGCGGTGCGCCATAAAACATTTAAATTTCAAGTGATTGCAGTTCAGACGATCTCTGCAAAAGTTAGGCATATGGGTAAAGCTAGGCTTGCCTAAGCCGACAATCTCTATATTGGATGTGAAGGAGGCGACCATGAACATGGTCGAGCAGCAGCTAGGTTCATGACCACGAACCTCAAAACGGAACGATGATTATCCAAAGAAACGATGAGGGTGTCTACGAGACTCTTAGCTCTCCGACAAGGCAGTGACGGGGCAAAAAAGTTGAGCGAAGGTGCTACACAAGGCTAGCAGCTCGAGCCCATTGACAATGACGCTACTTACTAGTCAATTGGCTTGGATAGCTTGAGCTCGCGAATGACAGTGGACGTTGAATGGAGTTCGTGGCTGCTATAGTTCTCACGATGATGGGTCAAGCATCACAAGATTGTTGGACAAGGCTCGTAGTTTCCTGTTCGGGGAGCACGATATGGGATGAAAACACCATAGTGTGGCGCTGGACGATGTAGCCTGGAGTAAGACAGAGTGATGCGCCCTGGGGTGGGAATACTGTGTCAAGGACAGCGCAACACGACCTAGGCGGTGATGATACGTTCTAGATTTGGGTGGCATGGAAGCAACACAACTTAGAGTAGGGCAGCCAGCAAGGACTTAGATGTTCGCGCCATCAGCCGTAGTGTTGCCTTCACGATGCACCCATAAACATAGAAAAATGTTTCATAAATGACTTTTATCTCAATAAAAACGCATACAATCAAACATCAGTTGCAACAAACCAGGCCAGTACAATGGAAAGCAACCAAACACATCCTCTCGATAGGCTTAACTTGGCTTCGTTTAGGGCATCATCAATTTGCCTAACTTAGGTCGGCCTAGTCATGTAACAAATGAATTAGAAAAAGAGAAAAATGTAGTTGGATATTGTAAGGAGGTGAATAGTGGCTGAGTCATCCTAATTAGGCCCCATTAAATGAGACCTAACATATACCAACCTAACAAATAAGAAAACAAATAGGGAAATGTAAAAGAACAGTGAAAAGAATGTGTAAATAGTGACCAAATAGTGGTTGAGCCGAGGTGTCATTCTTTTGGCCTTATCTTAAATAAGGTGTTATTCTTTTCGTCTTATCTTATCTATCTTCTTATCTTTAACCTTTAGATGAAAAGATAGTAGGTGGTAAGATAAGTTAAAATAATATGAAAAGAATGAGACCTTAGTCTATCCTATCTTTCCACATATAAATAAAAGGTAAGACATTAAGTTAAGATAAGGCAAAAATAATGGCATCTTAGTTTGCATCGGAGATGGCCTTAGCCCATTTAGATCATGTCTAGTAGGTTTCCAAAATCACTATTATGACCAATCTCAATCTCTAGACACCATCCAACAGAGCCTCTATGTCAATTTCTAAATTTACGATCTGTTTTTGTCAGCCTGTCTGACTTATTTGGCTAATCTTTCTATCTACTTATCTTGGATTAAACTGTAAAAATTATTTTTTTAATCCAACTTTTTTTCTATCTAAAGACCTGTCTAAAAGCTCAAAAACATAAGCCAAACGAAATGAATCAGACTCTCGAAGTTATCTCAAGGAGATAAGTCAAACTAATAGATAAGTCAAATAAATAGATAAGTTAAATAAAATAAATGGGAAAGAACAACTATATTTAGAGTTTTTCTACGAATTTTATATCTTTTTATGGATATAGACTTTGCTATCTAGAATGAAAATTTTGTTGGTTCCGCTACAACTGCATTGATCCAACCGAACAGCAGCCAAATCCCAGTGGCAAGGGATTGGTATCCTCTGACATCCCATTGGCAATGTTGTTGTTCTACAATATTATGGAATCCCTTTCATATCAGCCATCGGATAAAAAATGAATGGCCGAGATTTAGGTCAAGTTTTTTTCAGCTTAACCACTTAACGGCTTAACAGCTTAACAGCTTAATGACTTATCTACATTTTTTTAGAAAAAGCTTTGAGTTTTTTTAATCCGTTTTTTCGCTCTTTTGAAGGTGGGTCCTAATGTTTTAAAAAGGAAGTAAAATGAAATGGATCCTAATCTCGAGAAACTCTCGAAGTTCAGTCATTTCAGTCGTTCAGATCAGCTCAAAATAACAGAGCCTAAAACCGCTGCAGCATTAAATAGTACCTTGCTATAGTGAAACCACGCTACACTGTTTTTGAACAATACTCAGCTCGATCTTGTCTCTCTGTTTTTCATCCAGCGGCCGAAAAATAACGTCAGAGTGTTGTAGCATAGTGACCAATTGATCATGCTTTGCAACGTCAGAGGATATGTATCTGGTGGCAAGTGCTTCACCGTTGGCGGAAGAAAATTTTGAAGGACTCGGGTCCTTCCCACATATGAAGGACCCTGCCCATTGAGCAACAAATGGTCCTTCTTTCTTCTTCTTCCTCCCCTATCCCCTCCTCTCTCTTCTCTCTTTCTTCTCCAATGGCTGACCACGAGCGGGGGGGACTGGGTGGCTACTGGCGGCGAGCTAGGCGGTGCAGCAGCGGGTTGGACATTTGGAAAGGAGTAGGCGGCCGCCGACATGGTCAAAGAGATGACTGCGATCTAGACGGCGAGCGAGCTAGAGATTGAGGAGGACCCAACCGCCAGCGACCACCATAGAGATTTGGGGAAGAAGAGGTATCGTCGTCGTCAGAGAATAAGCCGGAAGCGGCATCAACATTAGAGAAGGGGAAGGAGGCGGTTGCGTGAGAGCTCATTGGTCGCTAAGCCTTCGAGCTCGCCACACAAGCGCCTCACCGCGCCATCGCAGGCGTCTTGTGATCGCCGCCGCTAAGCTTCATTGCCAAGGCCTCCGCTTAAGCTTGTTGCACCGTGGTCGCCATTGCCGCCATGTTCGCCGCGCGCACACGCCCGCTTAAGCTTCATCAAGCCATTGCCGTGCTCTTTTTCTTCTTGCGGCTGCCGGCAATGCTTCTCTCCTCCGCATGCGTGAGAGAGTTGCGGGAGAAGTGATGGGAAGAGAGCTATGACAGAGGGAGAAGAGGAAGATCTGCTTTAAGATTTGTGAAAACATGTGGCAAACATCTGCACAAGATCCTTTACATGTGAGAAGGACCCGGGTCCTTCAAAATTTTCTTCCACCGTTGGCACGTACGCCATCGCTCGGTAGCCCCGCTGTCACTCACTCTCCCCCGCGAAGACGACGACGTTGCCACCCGAACACGCAACGCAACGCGGCCGTCCAGTAGCGCCGCACCATCCATCTATTTCTCCCCACGCTGCTGTGACCTGTGACTGGAGATGAGGCTGCTGATATTTTCCGACCCCATTCCCACCCACGTCCGTCCGCCACTCTCACTCGCGCCGGAGGGCACACAGCTTGGCCCGCCTCGCCGGCCGCACGACGGCGACGCCGCGCGCGCAAGCATCGGAAAAACCGTTGCGGCCACCGGGATCTACCTGCACTTATCCGAAGCCGACCGGAGCCTGTCCAAAATCTCCAAGCTTTTTTAACCGCCTCGCCGCCGTCGCGTCTCGTGTCGTGTGCCCACACGTCTCCCTCCGCTACCTCGGGATAAATACCGGCGCTTTGATCTTAGCTCCTCCGCTCGCCCACCTCCTCCTCCTCCCCGGCTCCCCCCCACGCGACGGAGACAGCGAGCGAGGAGGACGCGACGCGAGCCGGTCATGGCAGCAGAGCGCGCACCGATGGACGCAGCGCGTCGCCGCCTCGGCGCCGTCTCCGCGCACCTCCAGCCGCCCGCGGCCAAGGGTGCCGGAGCCGTTGACCTCGCCGTCAGCCCCACCGCAGGAGAGTACGCCGATGGTACGCCTCCCCCCCCCCCTCTCTCTCTCTCTCTCCCCCCGCGCCCTTTGACTTGGTGATGTACACGAGCTACGTATCCCACCAGCTGCGCCCGCGATTTGGATTTCGCCTTCTATTCCGTGGGGCATGCGCGGTTCCCCGTCGTTTACGACGGAGAGCCACCGGTCCGAATCCCCCCAACGGCGGCAATGCGGTGGTGCCCAAGGGATTTTGGGGTTCGAAAATCTGGTGGTTATCGGCGCCGGCACATACGATTTATTGATTTCTTTATCCGGGGGAAAAGGAGCATCGAATAGAATCGTTGGCGCGAACAGAATCGTTGCTTTTTCGCCGGATTGGGGACGCCGCTTTATCACAATGCGCATCTCTTTGCCTCCATGGCTTCCTTTTTTTGGTATGTCGGCACCCGGCTGACGTGAGCGAGTGTGATACACTCCGGAGAAGTATTGTTCAGCAGAAACGGGACGCTGCAAGCAACCTGATGAACTGATACAAAGAAGCGGGATCCTGTATGAACAGTAGAATGATTGTACCTCGTCACATCGAGCAGTAGTTGTTGAATTGGTCCTTGCCGGCTGTTGTTTACAAGTGTATGACTTTATATATCATGGTTTACAGAAACTAAAAAGGTAACCAAATAAAAATTGGTTTTTGAACTATTTATTTGGACCTGTTGGTGATTGTTGGAATAGCTTATATATGCCTTTGTTCTTTACTTTCTAAAAGAATAAAGGTTTTTCTTTGCACTATTCGAGGGTGCTTACATTGGGTTTTACAAGAACTGTCCCTCAGATTGGATCTTTCATGTTTCAAAACTTTAACCAGAGCAATGTATTTCTTGATGCAATTTTACTTGATGGTGTGAGTCCAACCCGGTATCTGTCTAAATTCATATTCTTATGAGTAATATTTTGTTCTAAATTTTATACCCAATCCATCTTCACCATAAGATGCAAACAGCAATTGCTGAAATGAGGACCAATCTCACCCTACGGTTTCTTAATCAACCTTAATCGGAGCATTCTTTGAGAGACAACAACTTGTATGGTTTTCCTTTATTTGAGAAATTGCTTACTTCAAACAAATTAATACTAATAGTTCACTTTGTATAGGTTTTTTTCCGCTCTGCAAGTTTGAGTTAACCTGGGGCTTCTCTTGGATTGTAGTGCATTTCTTAGTTAGCGAAATAGCTTATCTTAAATAAACTATCGCTATAAATTCACCGTGCATACCTTCTTCAGTGCAGGGCTACAGTGCTGTTCTCCCTGAGAAGTTGCAAACTGGAAAGTGGAATGTGTATCGGTAGGTTCTTAAAATGTTAAGCTGCAATTATCTTATGTTGTTGCTCAACCTTGCTTTGCTTGCAGATCTGCAAAGTCACCTGTAAGGTTAATAAATAGATTTCCCGGTAATGAAGACATTGGAACACTTCATGAAAATTTTATGTAAGAATCTTTACAATCACTCTTGAACTTGAATATCTAGCTTTTGTGTCTCGATATTTATCTCAGCTTGGTCAAATACTTCATTTATTACTGATGCTGTTTAATCCTTGGTGAATTTTAGAGGCTTTTAAAGATTGTAGATGTCACATTGCCGCAATATTTTATGATGTCCCACACTGTGCAGGTATGCAGTTGAGACTTTTAGAGATTGTAGATACCTGGGTACGAGAGTCTGCGCAGATGGAACAGTTGGCGAGTAAGGACCGATTATCTGATTATTCCCTATTTTTGCCTTTTGCAGCCTTATCTATCTTCGCTTAACTCTTTTAGATGGTATATAATGCTGTAGCTACAAATGGATGACATATGGAGAAGCTAGTACGAGCAGGACTGCAATAGGTTCTGGTCTTATTTATCATGGAATAC
Source organism: Raddia guianensis (assembly GCA_036346415.1). NCBI lineage: Eukaryota > Viridiplantae > Streptophyta > Magnoliopsida > Poales > Poaceae > Raddia > Raddia guianensis. The sequence goes on along the minus strand of CM070543.1, from coordinate 27,265,091 downwards.
CTGAAGTGAGTCATAAACCCAACAAGCACTTGCCCTTTTGTTGACTATTAACAAGCAGATATCTTGTGGCACATTGCTATTGTGGGTGTTCCTAGTGTCCTAGAGTTAATTTATCTGAACTTCAAATATTTCTTTTATCTGAATCAGGGTGCGCGCATTGGTCTGTATTTTATAAACAGGCCCGAGTGGATTATTGTTGACCATGCTTGTGCTGCATATGCATATGTATCTGTGCCACTTTATGATACTCTTGGTATGTACACATCGTAGAATGTTCACTGATCTCTTCTGAGTTATCTAGTAACTTTTTTTGGTTTATTGTACTTTCTGCAGGTCCAGATGCAGTTCAGTTCATAGTGAACCATGCAACAATAGAAGCTATTTTCTGTGTGCCTCAAACACTAAGCACTGTGAGTTTTAACCCCTTCTCTCAGCCTTATACAATTGCTACTCATGTCACACATCATACATGTCTGAACTCCTGACTAGTAAGGTTGACAACCGGCGATTATTTCTAGGAAACTTATCTATGATTATCTGCTAATCTCTTCATGCTTGGACCTTAGTTTTACTCTGAATATGAGCCTGTTACCGATCCATCATAACGTTGAAAGATTACATAGTGCATACGGCATGCATGTCAATTACTTTTTGTTCTGGATTGTATCCATGTACACATACCAATTTGGTGGGTGTTGGGTCCCTATCTTCAAATAGTTTTTTATGGACTCCGATCTAAACTGTATTTTGATTCTAAAGGCTATAGCAGTTTCTAGTAACCACCTAGCATTGCACATTTCAACTTTGCATGGCATCATAATATATACTTTGAAAAAGTATATTTAATTTCCAACATAATTGTTTCACTTATATTCATCTATTGATTGCAGCTGTTAAGCTTTATAACTCAAATGCCATGTGTTCGCCTTATAGTGGTAAGTATGGACTATTTACAATATTATATGCAATGCAACAGGCTAACAGCTATAAATGCTTTAGTACCTATCTTCTGCATTTTAACTAACTTGATTTGTATAGGTAGTTAGTGGAGATGATACAAAACTGCCATCTGCACCGGCAACCACTGGAGTGGAAATTATTACATACTCCAGACTAAATAGTGAGGTGGACTTACAAAATAATCCTTCACTTTTGCTCTTATAATATGTTTTTATGGCAAATTGTTGTTAAAAATAGATAGAGGTTGCTCTATTGTGGTACGGTTGGCTGGATACTGGTCTAAGGATGAAGGGTGGAGCACCTGCCCTCATCTAGCCACCAGTAGAGCTTGTCCTTTATATGGTAGAGAGGCTTTGAAGCCTGATTTTAGAAGAGGAGAAAGGCTAGAGACTTTTTATTTTGTTCATTGTCTATTTTCAATGATTAGGTTAGGCCTTCCTTACTCTTACAAGTACGACTCTCTTACAAATTTGGAAAAGATCAATCTAAATAATAGCCTTCCTAACTAATAAATAAACTTTCCATTAATACATAAGATACCAATTTTAACTAATTCATATCTTAAGAAACTAAAGATAACAACTCCTAGGCTTAAGGGATATATGAGAGGGTTCCCTAGGCTGCCAAAACCAAGAGTTGCCGCTGCCTCACATGTAAGGTATCACGCCTCTACCATGTTTTATATCGTTAATCTGGAACAGGCCAATCAAATCAGTTTTTGTGGGATCACTTCACAAATGCATTTTTTTCATTTTATTTTGGTCTAATACTTGTTTCCTTTTTGTTCTTATTCCTTATGTGTCTTCTTTAAAGCGTCCCACTTTATTTTACAAAAGCGTCCCACCATGTGATCTGCTACCTTTTTAGAAATTAAAGCCGCCAATTCAAAAATTCTATGGGCATGTTGTACAATATCTACATAAGTAATTTGGCATGGCGTAATGTATGCATGTATCTGATAGCAAAAGAGTTTGTTACTTTGTGTTTCTTTTGCAATCCACATGAGAGCCTAGAGCCTCAGAGAAATTCTTACATAACAACAGATTGTAGGGCTACTATAGGTATCAAATGTTCTCTTTGTTGAAGTCACAGTTTTGCATCTGTTATAATAGTATGCCTATGTACTCAATGCTTCTTATAGGTATATGTAGTAAGTGCACGCTGGATATTTGCCTTCATTTTAGTTTTGCATCGACTTCCCCTTCATCTGTGTATGAGTGTACCCAATAACCATACATTGCCTTTTTAAAAATTTTATTTAGGATAAATGGTGTTAAGAAGCTTTCTGCTCATTCTATTTACTGTGTCCCTCCCTCCCTCCCCCCCCCTCTCTCTCTCTCTCTCTCTTCTGAACTACTTTCAATCTTTAACTCAGGGAAGGTTGAATTCTCAACCTTTTCGTCCTCCAAAATCTGAAGATGTTGCCACTATCTGCTATACTAGTGGCACTACTGGCACACCAAAGGTAAATCATTAAACTTTCTGATTAGTTTGGCTCCATCGACAAAGCTTGCCTCCTTGTACCCTTCAAGCCTGTGATGTTGGATGTTAATCCTTTCCCAGGGAGCTGTTCTTTCTCATGGGAACCTAATTGCGAATGTAGCAGGATCAAGCCTGGATATTAAGTTTTACCCATCGGACGTGTGAGGATATTATTTAATCTAAAACTGTTTATTTTTTCCCATATATTAATTCAATTTACACCAGCTATTTTTTTTGACAACTATCCTCAGGTATATCTCGTATCTGCCTCTGGCTCACATCTACGAGAGAGTTAACCAGGTTGCATTGCTTCACCATGGTGTTGCCATTGGATTCTACCAAGGGGTATGCAGATTCAGCACTATTTAGAATGATGATTTTTATAGAACTTTGCATTTGTTGTTAGAAATAACTATGTGATCTATAGGATTAGTTTGGTTTACATTCAGAAAATTAAATATAATTTCTTTTACAAGTTATTGCGACACAGGAGATGGTATGCATTTTTTTTAGATCATCAAGTGCAGTGTTTCATACTTGAGTTGTTTATAGTTTGGGGAACTCCTTATCAAAGGTGTGGACTACTCTGAACATTAATTGAACGCCACAGATGTACCTTATACATTATCCTAACCATCCAATTATGGAATTGGTTATGGTATAGATTATAGAATCGATCTATTTTGTTTGCTCATGCTTTTTTTTTTTTTTGTTCACTGCACCTCTATTGCTTACCCCTAACCCTTTCCCCACTAATTGGCCATCCCATTACTACCCTTATTGTCTTTCCTTGTGCACCACAATCAACTATGTATCCATGTATGGTTTCCTCCCGTTTGTTTGCTATTCTGTGAGAAGCAAACACTCTGCAGCATTTATCAAATATGCATTCTATGTGCTACATACATAATAATATTTAACCTTCAATTCTGAATTATTGCCATTTTTATGAGTATATCACCTTTGTCCGTACTTCGTAGGATAATTTGAAGCTGATGGATGACCTGGCTGCTTTGAGGCCAACAGTATTTTCAAGTGTTCCCCGGTTATTTAACAGAATTTATGCTGCGTAATACAACTATATCAGTAATTTCGTATTTTCATGTTTGTGTAACCATTGGTAGCTATATCTTTTATGAGGTCACTGTTTCTTCCTTTTGGGTATTGTTAATGGGATAGTTGTTTATCTACTCCATAGGATTACAAATGCCGTGAAGGAGTCTGGTGGATTGAAAGAAAGACTGTTCCATACTGCATACAATGCCAATAGGCAAGCACTAATTAATGGTAAGCACATGAACTACGAAGCTAGGTGCCCTTTACTTCATTTTTCCTTGTCATTTGAACAAGTTGACAGAATTTCATCTGAAGGTAATAACCATTCGGGAAGCATAAAAGCAACGCCAGGATACTTGTATAGCCTATTTGATCAATTGTAAATTGCACAATTGTTTATGTCTAAATTGGTAGTTCTACATGGTCTTTTCTTCTACGGAGTGAGCATGGATGCGTCGAATTACTGAATTAATTTTACATATGGTTATTATTGTTATGTTAAAGGTGTTGTGGCCTTATCTCTTGTTGTTTCCCACTTCTAGGGTCACAGACCTACACATATCATTTTCAATTATCCAATCTAATTATTCATAAAGATATTGATATCCAAAGTTTATACTGTATTGCATCAATACCAAAAGGTGACCTAATACGAAGCAGTTATTCCTGGGAAATTAAACCTTGGGTATGATGATATGTGGTAACCAAGTATAATTTTAGAAGCTAGAAATATCAAAGGTGCAGGCGACATTTGTAGTTGGATACTCAAACTTTCTCCATGTAGGTCACTTTCTAAAATGGAAAAGGGTCATAGGTGTTGCAATTGGAAGCAGGAAACTTGTATGGCATCTTCATGGTTTCCTAGCATATAGCACATAGCCATAACTCATAACTCTTAAGTTAGTTTTATTTCTATTGCTTAGCAATAGTTGAGTCACCTAGATGTTATGCCTGGACTGCAAGACAATTTATTAGTTAAGAAAAAAACAGATTTATCGTTTATATTCCATCATTTGATCATATTTATTCCCTACATGTATAACAAAATTTACTTTCACACTTTGTGATATTAGGACGAAATCCATCGCAAATGTGGGACAAGTTGGTATTTAACAAAATAAAAGCTAGGCTTGGTGGACGAGTGAGGCTTATGACTTCAGGTGCCTCTCCATTGTCAGCAGATGTCATGGAATTCCTAAGAATGTAAGATGACTTTTATTTGCTCCCTCAGTGCAGCATGGTCATTATTTAGAACTTTGGTTTCGCTCATAGTTAGTGCTGGTTTAATTTTTTACAGATGCTTCGGTGGTGAAATTCTTGAAGGTTATGGAATGACAGAGACATCTTGTGTCATCTCTACAATGGATGTTGGTGACAAATCAATTGGTCATGTTGGATCTCCAAACCCTTCTTGCGGTAAGCTGTGTTGGATTTCAAAGATAGAATTAGGTTTTCCTTGGCTAAAATCTGTGCTTGTGTTGACAGTAATTTTTTATAAATCATAGAGAATCCATCCTGAAATAATGCTGTGTTGATGTGGTTTTGGTTTACGTTGTACTTTTCAATTTCAAATAAACGACCATTGAAATAATTGCATTGAACGAACTTATTTGTGTTTGTTCACTCAGCAAAGTTAATGATCCATAATTCCATATTGACTGGATCATGTTCATAAAAAAAAAATAGTGTCTTGAGAAAGATGTGAGTGCTCTTTTCTTGCTACAAATTTAAATGGTTTCATCTTAAAAAATATATGAAGTTTATTTCTGTGATCTCACATGTTCCATCATGCAAATTTGTTCAGAGGTTAAACTCGTGGATGTCCCAGAAATGAATTACACTTCTGAGGATCAACCGTATCCTCGTGGAGAAATTTGTGTTAGGGGACCTACAATATTCCTTGGTTACTACAAAGATGAAGTTCAAACGTAACTTGCTATCTCACTCCTATTTAAATTATCAAATATGAAATATATTAGTGAGCTTTCATAAATTTATTTGAAAACATGCAGAAGAGAGGTCATTGATGAGGATGGTTGGTTGCACACTGGTGACATAGGTTTGTGGCTGCCTGGAGGGCGTCTAAAAATTATAGATAGGTTTGTGTTTCAGATTGTCTTCAAATTTAGATGACAAATTGACAATTTTTGTTATGCTTTCCCTTAGATTGGATATATAGTATAGTTTATCTACTTATCTATTTGGTGCTTTATACTCTCCATATGACATTACTTACAATTATCACAATCTCAATAGATTTGTAGGTAGCAATAGAATTAATCCACTATCTAGCAAAGTTCTGAGTTAACCTAGTCCTTCCAAGAAGAAATATGCTGGGTTAGTAGCCTAGTTTCTATCTTGTAATTTTTTTATTTTTTAATGACTTAGTTCTTTGTGGAGCACTGGAGTGTACCAAATAGATATGATGCTTCGGACGCATTCCATGCCCTTCCCTTCAATCTCTATTGACAAAATTGTACCTGAAGTATCTGCACTTTTAGGATGCCTATATTTTTTGTTTAATGAAATAAAACTGTTAACACACATTTGAACTATCACCTAATATATTCAAGCATGCTAAATTAATTATCTGAGATTGGCATGGATATATTTCCAATATGTTAAAGCATTTGAGTTTACTATTCCCAAGTACTGTATGACTTCAAAATATTTGAATTTGTTGCCTCTTAGTAAATTCAATAGGTATAATCTCCATGATTGTAGTGAATATCTGCTGACAAGTCCTCTTTAAAAATTAAACTAGTGCATTACAAACTTAAAGTGGGACAAGAATACCAACCTTCTCCGCTACTGATGTAAGAGGAAACTAGAACTGATGATGCATAGACAATATTACCACTTTGTTCGCTGTTATCACGGTGACAAGTTTCGGGTTCTATGAATATTGTAATGCATGGAGGGTTATGGGAAAGCATCATATCTGCCCATTCTGACTGATATGTCTCACGCCTCACCGGATGTTTTACCAGAAGCAACGCGGCCAAGGCTAAGCGGCTCATGCCAATCAGGCTTCCAGGCCGAAGTGAGGGAGATCGCTGGAAGGGATTAGGATGAGGTTGTTAGCTGTGGGTGGTGCTTATCCTTGGTAGTTGAGTGAGTTTTATCATTTCCCCTTTTGTAGCTAAGTTAGTTAAGAGTTGGTTTCAGCTCAAGGAGCATTGAATAAAAGAGACAAGGCATGACAGAAGAGGCACACTTTGTTGCCACCAAAACTCAGTCTCAGGTTCTGCCGTTGATAACTGGCCGGTAACACCGTACAGCAGATACCATAGGGTAGGACGCTGTCACCTTCTGGCGACGCCCTCCACCTCACATTCCGGCCTTAGGCCAGGCAAGCGGGCGTTCGATCGTGAACACCCGTACCACTGACATACTTATATTTGGATAATTACCATCTCTCTTTTTGCACAATTTCCTTAGGTTTTTTCATTTAAAGTGTTTTTCCAGGCTCAATCTGGTCTGACTACTTCCTAAATTATTAATTGTTTTATATTTTTCTGCATCAAGGAAAAAGAACATTTTCAAGTTAGCTCAAGGCGAATACATAGCTCCAGAGAAGATTGAGAATGTTTATGCGAAGTGCAAGTTTATTGCGCAATGCTTTATATATGGTAATATTCGTGATTTATATTAGCTGTAAGCCTGTAGTTAACAATTATGGCATGTATAATTTAAAGCTGTTATTTGGATGCAGGTGATAGTTTAAATTCCTCTCTAGTTGCCATTGTAGCAATTGAACCAGATGTTTTGAAGACTTGGGCTGCATTGGAAGGAATCCAGGTAAATACGGTCACCTATTTCTTTCAGTCCTTGGAAACGAATAGCAAAAGTAACTTATCATTTTCACTGATCTAAATTATAAATGTAAACAGAACATGAACTTTTTTCATCTTGATCATGAATGAGATTAAGGATAGCCCCTTCCATTTCTCTTAGTATGACTGTTGCACACTTGAACTTTATTGTTGTCCATGATGGAGGCTGGCAATGGGAGTGAGATTAAGACCTTGGTCATAAGCCAGCTTGTAGTGACCATTTAGGATGTTGCATATAGAACCTTAGATTCTTACTACTATGCTATCATACTTCGAAGTGTTTCAAAAGTTTTTTTTTTATATACAAAATTTATGGCGTCATCCAAATTTTGAATTATGCTACTAGTATGCCAACATGACACTAGCAGGAAACTGGTACTAGATTGCTGGTGAATATGGTCCAGTGCTTGATCGCAATGCACAAACCTTGCCACTAATAACTGGTAATCTGGACTGGCTCGGTTCCTGCATGTGATAAATGAAATGGAGTTGATCATTCTGTTTGTGGAAATTGATGATGAGATAGCAGTAAGAATAAGCCTGGGGTGAACCACAGGGTGGACTTGCCTCGAGACAATAGCCTTTGGGGTCAGGGGTTGGAGGGAGGGAGAGAGAGAGAGAGAGAGAGAGAGAGAGAGAGGGAGGGGGGGGGGGAGAACTTTGGCCGTCCTTTCCATCTTGAACCGCAAAACAGCGTAGTAGAAAAAAAGTTGAAGGTCTCCACTTGCCTTTCTTCTGATTAATGTCATACCATTGTATGAGACAAGCCTTTGTGCTCACAATGGTGTTAAACGATGAAATTGGTCTCTATTTTCTTGTGTCCTCATCACTTCATGTATCCTCTTTAGGGTTATTTCATAGCGTTACTTCTGCATGGGCCACGTGGCACACTGTCACCGGTTCACTGGACACGCAACAATTTACATTTATAATTTCTCCTTTGTAACCTGCAGTACGAGGACATTAGACAGCTCTGTGCCGACCCAAGGGCAAGAGCTGCTGTTTTGGCTGACATGGATTCTATTGGAAAGGAAGCTCAGGTGTCTCTGTTTGCTTCTGACCGTACACACTGTCTCCGTACGAAAAATTCTCTCTTATCGATGTGATCCTTTATTGACTTTTGTATGATTATTGTACCAGCTAAGAGGTTTTGAGTTTGCCAAAGCTGTTACTCTTGTTGCTGAACCATTCACAGTAGAGAATGGCCTCCTCACCCCTACATTCAAGGTTCGTCCCCGTTAATTCTGTTGGAGATTTCAATACCAAAATGCTAGCTCTTTATTTCAATACTTTTGTGTAGGTGAAAAGATCGCAAGCTAAGGCATACTTTGCAAAAGAAATCTCCGACATGTATGCCCAGCTGCGTGAGGCCGAATCAGCTAGGCCGAAGTTGTAATGATCAGAATAAAGATTTAAATCTAGACAGGAGTATGAGTTCACCAATTGTTTATTCGACGTAATGAAATAAGCTGTCATTTTTACTGGCACAAGAAGCAATGGTGACAGTAATTCTCGAACAGGAATTACTTGCACCTATCACCAGGCTGTGGTTCTTGTTACAAGGAACAGCTGAAGGGCCACCCATCATACATTTTTCTTATATTTTTTTGGTAGAATACGTGGAGCCATACTCTTGTATAAAGGTATACGTGAAACTGAAGCGCTGCCCTGAACGGCTGAACCTGTTATTTTCATAGGAAACCACCCCATAAAACAATCTGCATGCTCTAAACGTGCAACATTGTGGTAAAAAAACCAGTGGAAAATCTGGAATAAACTGCTGGTGACTGCACGACCTGTTTTGCTCTTCTGACGTTTTCAGAAGCTCCATGGAGTGCGCGACAAACCGACCGACGAAAAGTGATAATACAAGTCAGTTCATTTATCTCGATCTATTAACATGTTGATCTCGTCTTTGTGTTTTTTGGGAGAACAGATCTCATCTTTGTTTTTCACTGCGTGGGTAGTGTATTCCGGCAAGGGATGCACGTCCTAAATGATTGGAAATATACCGCCATTCTATTATATTATCTTTGTGCATGATAGAATAACTAACATAGAAACATGGCGATTGCTTTTCTGCGAAATCTGCGTGCACGAGTGACATGGGCGCCGGATCGCCCGCATCAACGAGTCGAGATCACATCAGAGCTACAGGGAGCTGAGGAGACCAGGAGAGGCGCCTCGTTTTTCTACAGGCGAACAGACGCTGAGCTACATTTTCGGTAAGGCAGCTCAAAAACAACATGAACATTTGAACCTAGGATCCTGCGTATACGTGGAAGTATAGATTTTTTTTTTTTTGGTAAAACATGAGTGAGAAATATAACATCGAACCCTGCAGGAGATTTGGCAGACCATGAAACTACTAGCAAAGCAATTAACTATCAGGATGCTCTGTGTGTGTGTAACTAACTGAAAAGGTCCAGCAGAATAACACAAAATATCTAAGTATTCTTCATGGCGATCGATGAGTTGAGCACTGTCTTTGACGACTCCTGCTGATAAATGCTGATACCATGTGATGCGCATGCTTTGCCCGTATTATCGATGGGGCTAATATTGAGTGCGTCCTCCCATGTAGATAGCGCCTCCTCCCACAAAGACATATCGATATCAGGTATCTCCCACATAGACAGATCGACGTCGGGCATCTCGTCGCATGTAGGCAAATTGACGTTGGGCATCTCGTCACATGGAGACAAATCGACATTAGGCATCTCCTCACATGTAGACAAATCGACGTTGGGCATCTCCTCCCTCGTAGACGGCGCTAGATCAAAGGGGCGCGTCTCCAAGGAGATGTCATTAGGGAGCCCTAGCTCTACACACACCCTTCCATTCTGTTGCTCCTCGTAGAGCTGAGTATCATATGTGGCAAATGGTAAATGTTGGTCTCCATGTAGGTTTTGGTGGCTCCCGCCATCAAAACCTAGTTGTTGTTGGTTCTGTCCTTCTAGTTCCTGACTCGTATATGAGTAAGGGAGCATCGTCATATCTTGTACTTGCTCTTTCTGTGTGTGAGGCTCATATATGCTTGGGTAGCTCATCATGTCAAAACCATCCTGTTGTTGTTGTTGTCGCCTTTCTTGTTCCTGTAACTTACATGTGTATGGGAGCATCATCACATCTTGTTTTTCTTGGAACTCATATGGGTATGAGACCATCATCATGTCATGTTCTTGTACTTCATGCGTCTGAGATGATCCATCAAATGTGGTATGTTGTCCCATCATCATGCCCTGTTCTTGTACTTCATGCACCTGAGATGATCCATCAAATGTGGTATGTTGCTCCTGCACTTTCTGTGTCTGAAATGTACTTAACCTTTTCTTCCTTGGCTTTTGTTCCTCCTCTCCCTTGTGTTTGTTGCAATTGATGACCACTTTCTTTTCACCGTCTTTCTCCTCTTCATTGTCGTTTTTGTTGTGACCATTGGCCACTTTCTCTTTTTCCTTTTTTCCTACTTCATTTTTTTTCTTGAAGTTCGCCTTTACTTGAATAGAGCATAATACATACTCATCCATCTGCGTGCATCACAAATAGTAACAAAAGAAACACAAAAAGTTTATTAGACCCACATGAATACATTGATTCTGGATTTTCCACATGTGCAGGAAGTTACATGCACATATGAGAACCGTTAGATCTGCTTCAAGACTTATGTTATTTGGATCTCGAAGCAAATTTACTAGCTCTCACATGTACTGATGTACATATAAGTACTCCACGTACATGCGGGATGGAATTTCCCATGTGTAAAAAGCATGTTTTTACGATCTTTATATATAGAGCTAATCGATGCTTTTCGCGGTGTCAAATATTTGAAACTCGTAACTTTTTCATGACGTATTCAAGGTTATATATACTTTGAGCAATAATTAATTTTAAACAAATGCATTTAAAAAGTATAATGAAATATGGTATCACGGATATAGTTATTTTTTTTTGTCCTTATTTATTACACAGTTCTCTCCCATCATGCATTTGTCAACCTCTCCCTTACACGATGTTTTCTCTCATATTGGCTAGACATTTATAATATGAGTACCATGGTCATTTTCTCTTGATTTCACAACTTCATGCCGATTTAAAATACGTCTTACATAAAAATTCGAGAGAATATTAATTAAACATGGATGCATGCATAATCATATCCCCTCTCTCTCTCTATAGAACTGCCGCTTAATTAATAATCAACAGTAGTACCTTAGGTTTTTGTCGCATGGAGTACTCGTGCAGGCTCCACTTGCCGTTGTCCACGCCCTCGGTGGTCTCGTAGGTCAGGAACCTCTTGCTCCCTATGACCTGGTTGGTGCGTGGCCTGTAGATTATGGTGAGGCTCCCCGTCGACTTCCAGGACCCGGCCACTCCGGCCGCCTCCCTCCGCAGCTGCCTCCTCGGCTCCGACTCCTTGGAAGGACACGACCGCTCGTCCATCCTCCAGAAGAAGAGCCACCTGCCCCTCCCGTACGCCTTGTACGTCTCTGCACACGTACGTAGACGTAGACTGCACCGATAAGCACACGAACGAAATCGTTCTCTCCATACAAATTATTAAATTAAGATATATGATATAGATATAGAGATACGTACACAGTGTATAGATAGATCAGTGAGACTGAGAGAGTTAGCTGGTGCATGTATGTATGTATCTGGTGTATATATACGCAGTATGAATGCATGCACGCATGGATTTTTTTTTGGCATTACCGATGAGGTTGGTTGGCTGCCAGTTGAGAAGGGCGACTTCGTTGACCACGTCGAGGGGCGGCCTCCGGCCCTCCACCTTGGCGCGGAGGTAGTCGTCGATCAGCTCCGTGTCCTTCGGCTCGAAGTGGTACCCCGGGGGGAACCGCAGCTGCGGCACCACCTCGTGCTCCTCCTCCTCTTCCTCGATCTCCACCACCACCACCACCACCTCATCCTCATCCTCCTCCTCCTCCGGCGCCTCCTCCTCCGCCACCTCCATCTCCCTCGCCGCCGTGGAGCTGCTGCTGCTGCCGCCGCCCGCCGCCTCCGCCTCCATCTCCTCCGCCGCCGTGGAGCTGCAGCCGTAGCCGCCGCCGCGTCCCGCCGCCTCCGCCTCCATCTCCTCCACCGCCGTGGAGCTGCAGCAGCCGCCTCCGCCGCGTGCCATCGATCGAACGCGCGCTCGCCGGAGCCGGCCGGCACCGAAACCGCCGAGACCACCGAAAAAGGAAAGCCGATAGGATCGAGGGAGCGACCGATTTGGGAGCACGTTTCGCCGCTGACGTCAGCATTTATACACGAGCGAGAGTTGTACTTGTACATGGTTCGGAGCACGGCGTCGCTCGCTAGTGCGGAAGGCCACCCGGTTTCCTAACTTGGAGAGCACGGACTCCTCCCGCCTCCCGTGTTCCTCGCCTCCTCGTGCGAAAATTCTAGCGGCCCGGCCCAGCAGACGCACGATTCGGATTCGGATCCGGCCCGGCCCAACTAGGAGGCCGTTAAGTGCTCCTCCCATCTCGCAGTCGCACTCTCGACTCGAGTCTCGTCATTCCTCTTGCCCACGCAGCCACGCTTTCTTCTCCGCCTCGTCCCGTCCCGACCAGCTGTCGCCGCCTCGCGCGCAGTGCAGGTGCGCTCCTCCGCCGCCGCTCGCCGTCGGTTGGGTCTTCTGCAGCGGTCGCGGTTGACGTGCGGTCTCTCCTCAGGTCGGTGAGTGAGCCGCGGAGTCCGGATGGCGAGCGGGCAGCTCCAGCTCATGGAGGCCGACAGGGCCGACGACGAGGAGGAGTGCTTCGAGGCGATCGACAAGCGTACGACGATTCCCCCCTATGTTCTCTGTGCTCCCCTGCTGTGTCGTCTCCGGCGCTGCATTTTTACTTGTTTGTGTTCGTTTGTGTGCTCTTTTCCGCGTGTTTCGTGTTCTTTCGTGTGCTCGATCCCAACCTGGTGGTGTTCGGAGGTGGATTTTATGATAATTTAGACTAGTATCGAGCGCGTGGTCGTGTAGCGAGGCGTTTGGTTTTCTCCCCGAATTTTCTGTGTACTGGAGGCCAAATTAGTTCAGTATCGTCGATCGATTTCGTGCGGTTTGGCTCTCTCGAGTATTTGATCTCTGCTGTATGCCAAGTTCGTGCATATCGGTCGCTTTTCTGGTAGAATGATCTGAGTTCACCCTCGTTTCGAGTTGCTCTACGTTTAATTAATCCATCTTAATATGATCACTGCAACAATTTGGAATGCACAACTAGATTGTCCCATCCTGCATGACTTCCGTAGATATTTGAATCAATTTGAAAGTGTTTTGGTCCACTTCGAGATGTAGGGTTTACTCTTAGCTCCACTCCTGCTTCACAATTAATTACCGGTGGCTTCAGCTAATTTTAACCAGTCTGATCTGAACGTGTTAATTGTTTTGCGGTTTTGCTCAAACTCTCCTTTGGTTCCAGGCTCCCATTGGTTGTATCCTTCTCTTCATTCTGCCATGAATTCGTTTCAAATAATTTGAATGTTAACCACAGTTCCTGCACTCCAAATGTGTAGCTAATCACATGTGCATCTGTTCATACAGTGATCTCGCAAGGAATAAACGCGGGAGATGTGAAGAAGCTGCAGGATGCTGGGATCTACACTTGCAATGGCCTTATGATGCATACTAAGAAGGTTCCAAACTCGGCATCTCAAATGTTCATGCCACCCGCTAGAAATTTTGGTTGCACGCTGAAGTTTATTTCGGGTTTATGTATACTGTTTGCCTTCACTTGTTTCATGTTCTGAACATTTGGCTGATACTGTTTCATTATATGGGTTCCTCTCGCAGAGTCTCACTGGAATCAAGGGCTTATCTGAAGCAAAGGTTGATAAGATATGCGAGGCTGCTGAAAAGCTGCTGGTATGATTCTCTCTTTGCATTGATTTAGGTTTAAAATTTTAGTGCCATTATTTCTGCGATATGATTTTCTGAAATTGCTGTTGTACTTGTTTGCCACAGAGTCAGGGTTTCATGACCGGAAGTGATCTGCTTCTTAAGGTAAGAAAGTAGGACCTAACTACTGATTTTCACAGAATGTAGTGTTGTTTGATTACCAATAATGGTACTGTCCTAAACTAACTGCAAATTATCATTTGCTTTTGGAATATGCTCTATTATTTCACTCTACCTTTGTACTGTTCTTTAGGCTGTTTTATTTATTTTTGCTTATTTTTAAGCGGAAGTCTGTTGTTCGAATTACCACTGGAAGCCAGGCGCTTGATGAGTTGCTTGGCGGTAACATATTTCCTGTCCTCGATTCTGTTCTTAGCAGTTGTGCTGTTATATCAGTTCTAATCTGTTGACATTTATCAAATTCTGAAGGAGGGATTGAAACACTATGTATCACAGAGGCATTTGGAGAGTTCCGGTGAGTAGATGCTCCTGGCCATTTTGTGTTGAGTTAATTGCTGGGAGTACTTATTAGTTTATCATTTGTCAATAGATATAGACAAGCAGTTACAGCTAGCCTACTTATGTTTAACTGATAATAATCTGATATAAAACCTTTCCAACTCTTGCACATCCTCTTCTATTGTCTGATGTTACGGAGGTTATTGGTGGTAGAGCATAAAAGAATATATAAACTTACTATTTTTTGCTGCTAGCATATATTAGGCACTGAATATTTATATTACCTGTTGAACTTTACACATATCAGCATTATTTGTGATGCTATATGGAGCCGATTCTTTTACTAACTTGTAAAACATATCTTCAAGTAGCTTCCTAGTTTTGTACCTCTGGGAACAATTTGGCATTGTGCAACACAAAGAACCTCACTATTTAGTGAGAACAGTATAATGTTGATTCTTGATGCACTTATGCTTTCATCTTCTCATTTCTCAATTCAGTTCCCATGTCTCTCATTTTGAAATCTGTATCATTTACTTGGTCTCACAGATCAGGAAAGACCCAGTTGGCGCACACTCTCTGTGTCTCCACTCAGGTTTGTTTCCATGTCAAATCGTATCAGTGGTGCCTTATTACCATAGAAGCAGTGGTTAATTTCTCATTTTAATTATTGAATTTCAGCTTCCAATCCACATGCATGGGGGGAATGGGAAGGTTGCCTACATCGACACTGAGGGAACATTGTATCTTTTGAATTGCTTGAGCAGTAAATCTAGCTGATTCCCCCAAATGAATTTATGTATATTCCTGCCCCTCCAAATTGCTTCCTTAATGGAACTTTCAGTCGTCCTGAACGCATTGTTCCAATTGCTGAGAGATTTGGGATGGATGCCAATGCTGTTCTTGACAACGTATAGCTCACCTTATATCTCTTAACCATTTCAGGCCTAACAGATCAAGCTGTTTGTTCAATCTTATATCTATTTCTTTGTTTAGATCATATATGCTCGTGCATACACCTATGAACACCAGTACAACTTGCTCCTGGGCCTTGCTGCCAAGATGGCCGAAGAGCCTTTTAGGCTTCTGGTAGGCATGGGTTATAGTTTAAAATACACTAATAAACTCAGATATCTTAATTGCGCTCATTCTTTATCCTGAAAATAGATTGTAGACTCTGTGATTGCACTGTTCCGTGTTGATTTCAGTGGCAGGGGGGAGCTTGCTGAGCGTCAGGTATTCTTGATAGCTAGCTTATCTTGTTAAAAACCAGGCAACTCACGAAGTAGTGGATCGTTTACAAAGTTAATAGTATGTGCTATGAAATTGCAGCAAAAATTGGCACAGATGCTATCCCGCCTTACTAAGATTGCTGAGGAGTTCAATGTTGCAGTGTACATCACCAACCAAGGTGTGCTTCTTGTCTATTCCAAGAACGATTTCTTTCAATGAAGGGATTTCCGATTATACTCTCTTTTCTCCTTGTTCCAGTGATTGCGGATCCAGGTGGAGGCATGTTCATAACTGACCCAAAGAAACCGGCGGGAGGCCATGTGTTGGCGCATGCAGCTACCATCCGTTTGATGCTGAGGAAAGGCAAAGGGGAGCAGCGTGTCTGCAAGATCTTTGATGCCCCTAACCTTCCTGAGGGAGAAGCTATATCCTTTTGCTTTAAACATGTATACTGCTTGTGTTATTGATCGCTTTGATTTGGTAACTTGCTGAAATATTGGATAAACTGCTTGTCTGTTTTCAACGGCAGCCACTAATTACCTTCATGACTGGAAACACATGGAACCTATTACAAGTTAGCGACAATATGATGCTAAGAAGTTGTTTCCTTTGACCAGCAACACGTTTTCCAGGTTACCACAGGCGGAGTGATGGATGCCAAAGACTGACTGACTTGTTCATACAGCGGAGCGATTCCTGTCTTAAAACTGCCTATGTTTCTATTAGAAAACTTCACAACATATTTAGGTCCTTAGGTGTTGACAAAAGCTACTGTACTGCTTACTCTGTTTTCGCAACCCACCACCGAGGAAGTAGGCATCCTCTATGCAGTGCTATACTTCCTATTGGGTAATTTCTATTCTTATTAGGATCAACTGATCGTAGTGAAGTGAATATTCAAGAATTTACATGTACCTGGTTTCCCCAGAAACTAGGGAGAGGCCTGAGGAAGGAAGAAGGCTATTATGTAAGCAACTTGAGAAACCAAGCTGAAGGTTGTGAAATGAAATAGGTTCTAGATTCTTGGATAAACATGAATACTTTTGGCTTGCTAATGCCCATTCATCTACTTTCATCTTCCATGGCTCTACATACTGCTGTATCCGAAATAAAAGGACTGACGTCTATATCCGTCCCACCTGTATCCGTATTTGCAGAACAGATACGAATTGGATACGATGCAAACCGGACAATGGTCATATGCGTATTCGTATTTACAGATCAAGTACTAATCGGATTTAAATATTTTCAGATTCCGATGAGAATATGTCAAAAACGGATATGCTATTTGTACAAAAAATATCCTAAACGCTAGAGTGATCCTAGTAGCCGAAGGACAAAAAATAGAAGTGAATCCCAACTTACGAAACCATGTCCATGTGATACCGCATGGAACAAGAAATGAGTTTTCCAGATTTATTTTTGAGTAAATTATACGGACGTCCATAAATTATCACGCAGTTCTCATCCAGATCCCCAATATTTCAAATTGCAGTTTAGACTCCTTAAACTATTATAAAGTGATCTAAATCCGGTCCACCATTGCGATGCCACTGCACGGGAGCTGACGTAGTTGCTCTAGCCACGAATACTGCCACCATGGACAGTTCACGTGACATTTTCCACAGTTCTCATCTAGGTCCCCGACCTTTAAATTTGTAGTTTAGGCTCCCCGATCTCATCCAATTCTTATCCAAATCAGGTACTTGGATGAGAACTACGTGATAGTTTAGGTACCGTCCGCGTAATTTACTCAAAAATAGATATAAAATATAAAAATGTCATGTGGGCTGTCCATGGGATTTGTGCGGTGGAGCAGCCACGTCGGCTCCCGTGCGGTGACGTGGCAACGATGATTTGGGTCACTTTGATAGTTTAGGGAGTCTAAACTGCAATTTGAAAGATCGGGGATTTGGATAAGAACTGCATGATAGTTTAGAGATCGTCCATATAATTTACTCTTTACTTTTTGTGGAATCATGGAGTGCGTTCATACACGTTTGAATTGGTGATGAAATTGGATTAACATGCAGAAAACAAATATAAGGTCATATTTTGGAATGTGCATTATGGTTTGGTCCTTGTAAGTGCAGGTTTGGAGACAGTCGTGGTCGGCTACAGTACCCGGACTAGGTCAAGAGGATTGAGGTCCGGAACTGTGAGGATGTCGCAGAATGGTTGGGTTGAAACTTGTGGCTCATGTGGACACCGCGAATATGGACTTGAGGTGGATCACGGGTTTCGGTATGGGTTGGAAGCTCGAAAGCGTGGAAATGGAGCTGTCAAGTCCGACAGTTGAAGGCCAATTGCATCGGATTGGTTGAGTTTTACGCAAAGTCCATGTATTACCAGTGTTGGCAAAGCTCATGTTTGGGCGAGTGGGATGAGTGAATTATAACCCTTGATAGGATAGTCTAGATTCTAAGCAATTCATCGAGGATAGAGCGGAAGAAGTAGTGACCACTAATGGAGTGGAGGCGGTTGGCTCGTGAGGGAGCTGGTCCTCGCGAGGATCAAGCCTTGACATAGATTAGAGGAGGCCAACAAGTTTCGAAGCACCACAATAAAAAATCATCATGCCACTTGTGATTTACCTCGTAGGTTCTCATATTCATTGTTATATAATGATATACGAGTATCGTGGTCATGTGTTGATTCTCTCTACCCCGTATCTATCGAAATTGATCCGATTATTTCTTATGACAATGGAATTAGCTCTCATAACATTTTATATTGTGCTTGTTTGCCTATCTTGATTGGCTAGTTATGTTTTGGTTGTCCTCGATCCTCACCCTAGGATCATCACCTTATCCTATTTTTTTTAGGGAATCACCTTATCCTATTAGTTGTGTTCCACATTTATTTAAACTTTAGACACAAATGTAAAATTGATTAGAAAGTAGAAAATCCATTCTACTTTCTCTTGAACATATAGATTCCTTATAGGGTTAGAGCATGCACAACACGGGCTGTATCAAGGCTCTGTATCAGCTGGTTGACAGCCGCACAGCACCAGCAGCAGTCTGTTGTTTTTTGATTTTTTGGGTGTGTTTACTGTAGCTACAGTACAATACCGAGCCTGCTGGGGATGCTCTTATTATTTAATTAACTTTTTGTAAAATTTAAAAATACTTATAAAATTCCTTTGACGTATTGCCAGGGTGGCAGCTGCTGTCTGATGCGTGGACAAGACTCCTGGGTCGAGGAGTCATGGGCCTTATTTCTTTTGGGCCTTCAAACTTTTGTGCTATAATCGGGTCCGACCAATTAGTGCCGTTGTTTACGCCGGCGCCACCACGCCGCCGCCGCCGTCGGAGCTCCTCTCTGCTTCCCCTGCGGCCGACCTCTTACTCAACGAGAGCTGCAACAAGACAACGAGGCCAGTTTGGTCCTGTCTGGCCAAAGCCCAGAGGGAGGACTGAGGAGAGCGCTGCGGGCTGCGGCGTCGTGACCTAGGCGCCACAGCGCCACTCCGCCAGCCGCCAGTTCCTCCAACCCGACCGTCCCCTGACCGGCCGACCGCCTCCGTGCTTCGACGCCTCGGCCTTTTCTCCGGCTCCGCGGCTCCGCCGTCCGCCCCTGCCCCTGGCGGCTGGCCGCCTCCGGCCTCCGGGTTCTGGTGCTCCTACCGCGCCTCCGCCAGTCCGCTGCGTAGGGATACAACCCAATCAGAGAAGATGACGTCGAAAAAGAACTACTACAAGGAGAAGATGATGCGGCGGAAGTGAGTGCCTGTCTATACCTTTATTTCGATTTGTTCCGATCGATTCCGGTTTTGGGATTGGACGACTACCACCTGTATCAAATCCCTTTATCTCGTGTTGATTTTTGAGGGAAATAAAAGGCTGCGCGCTTTTTTGGAATCAAAGGGCCTATTTAGTTCTTGTTTAGTAATTCCCCCACTTCTAGCAGTTTATGTTTAGTTTCTGGAAGTCTGGAATTAACGTTTGAATTGACTTAAAAATGGTTTTTTTTTGTGTTTGGAATTTCTGATGCATATAACATGGAAGAGATATTGAGTAAGAGTTGCGATAATTGGTAGTATGGTTACTATAGACTTATATAACATGAGGTTTTGGAATTAGAACGAGCGATTGGGGCCTAATTCTCTTGCAGCCTAATCCTTACAATCACCTTCTCAGACTGCGGCAACACATAGGCCTAACTGGCTAACTGCAGTGCTGAATCTGGAACTCATTTGAGAAAAAAAAAAAAAACCCCCACATAGTCACATAGTTGCCATTTAGTTTAATTTACAAAAATATCCTCTAGTATAAATGCACCATGAGTTGGTGCTGCAGAAGAACCACATATATGTAGCTAAAGCACTGACTCATGGATTCAGGGTGACTGCAAATCTCAAGAGCTCACGTGCACACATTCTTATACTTTTGGGGATTGTGGTTATGAGTATTTAGTACCTGGATCCATGTTAGTCTCAGTGGGCATAATTGAAATACTCTCTGATGTGGTGCGTCTGATCTTTTGGAACATAATAATATGAAAACAGGAATGTGGTCTTGATGCCATTACGTCCTTCTGGCAAACCTCATTCTCCTAGATTTTCCCATGCAGAGAGGAGAAAAAAGAAGAACCAGACACTCCCAAGTATCGAGATCGTGCTAAGGAGCGTCGTGAAGATCAAAACCCTGACTATGAACCTACGGAGCTTGGGTCATTTCATGCCGTGGCGCCTCCTGGAACAGATTTGAGGTAACAGATCACATGACACAGTCATATGTTTGTGCTCAGTTTACCATATGTTCTTCTAAAATCTAACTTCCACAATTGTTTGTATTACAGGCTAGCAGATGCTCAAAAGATTTCAATTGAGAAAAGCAAATATCTTGGAGGTCGGTAGTGTGAGTGTGAGGATTTTATATTTTTTTATTCAATAAAATGGTTTTCCTTTTCTTTTCTTTTTTTTTTGGGGGGGGGGGGGGTGGGGGGGCAGTCCCTTGCTTGTCTATTTGTTATGTTTTATGGAAATGAGAAACGTTATCAACATGCTTACCTGCTTTCAGAGATGTCTTGTTTTCCATAAATTGCCACTGTTCAGGAAGTAATTTTGCTGAATGAAATATAAAAATGAACATCTACTTTATCGTTGATTTAATCAACCAGTAACATGCAATATTCCATCTTTTATTTGTTTCAAATGCTGTATTGTTTTTTTGCCTCCAGACTTAGCTATTTAAACTCCTGTTATTCTGCAAGTACATTTATTTTCTAGTCTGAATAAGATCTGAATTGTTCGTCTATCCAATTCAATGTTTTGAAACAAACACAGCTCATTTAGTAGGACACATTCTGAGGTACCATGATATCATATTGTTATGGTAACTTATTCTTTACGGCGAAAAGCGGTGGTAGATCATAATCTAAAATGTTTTGAGCCCTCAAAAAGAGGCTTGGAGAGGCTGAAAAAAAATTACAAAATAGGTTTGATAGCTTTGAGAAGAACCACTAAAAGCCCTGAAAAAATGGCTACAAAGTGCTATAGTGTATGCCTTGTACGAAAATAGCTATAAAGTACGTGCCTAGTACAAAAATGGCAAATTTCCAACTGTAGCTTTTAACTTTTTAAGCTGAAAAGAACAAAGCCTTAGATAGCTGACGAATGTACTTCTTTCTTTGTTTGGAATAATCTTTTCGATTGACATTCAATATATCACTGTATGCTTTTAAGGTGATTTGGAGCATACACATTTGGTCAAGGGCTTGGACTATGCTTTACTTCACAAAATTCGAAGTGAAATTGATAAGAAGCCTGATGCTGAGGATGAGAAGGACGCAAAGTCTAGGTATTTGTGTACATGCTATTGTAACACTAATTAGGGATTTTAAATCTGTGATGTGCATTTTTAAATCCTGTCCATGAGCCTACGAGATAGAATGCTGTCTTTCACTCTTTTGCATAAATTTTATTTGACCTCAACGCAGATCAATAATACCTAAGATGGTTCCATCTTGGCAGAGCAAACCACAGAACTTGTTAGCCATTTGTTAAATTATGACATGATCTTGACAGAGTGAAATATCCAATTCCTTCATATTGGAGTCTTAGCCAAGAGGTCCTTGCTATGGATGCTAATTCTCTTCTGTTAGAAATGATGACTGTATTCCTTAATAAATGGTTATTGCAAAAGGGCTATATCTATGAAAATATTTTGCATTCAATTATCGTTTGCCATAACTTAGCAACCTATTTTTCCTGAAACTGTTATGCACAGTTTAATTGTTGGGTGTGCTAGTTGTTTTTTTTAACATCAGTTTCTTTGGAGTTAATGTAAAATTCATTTCTCAGCTGAATATTTTTTCCTGTACATCATTTTCAGCACCAAAACCAGCACTGCATCGTGTTAGAATGAAAGAAAGCATTTTGTATATCTTGATTTGAGCATCAATGCAAAACTATGGCGTGTGCACTTTTTTTACTAGATGTGCTTACTACTTTAGGATCATTTGGAATTTGGAAACTATTTTCGCTTTTGTTTTACAGGGAAAAAAAAGAGGATCAAGCAGTGTCATTCCGCACGGCAACTGCAAAGGTAGACTTCATTTTGGTTTAACAGTGAATGGGCTGTTTTCTTCATATCTCAAGGATTTTATGTAAAATAACATGGACATTAATTTATCATTCTTCATTTATTGCAGTCTGTCTACCAATGGATTATAAAGCCACAAAGCATAATAAAGGCGAATGAAATGTTTCTTCCTGGTCGAATGGCATTCATTTACAATATGGTATTATCCTTAAAATTTTCCTTTCTTCAGTAGTTTAGTTACGCAATAACGGTGATTATAACATATCTCACTGGTACACAGAAACAATAAAATAGTCATGCAATGACAATTATAGGTCTTCTTCGCTTTTCGTGATACAAGCGATCAGGATCCTCACACGAGGCATCTTTTGTATGAATAAATGTTCAATACACTCTGGGAAGTTAGTGTAAAGAATAGATCTTGCTGTTTGGTTAGTTTCTTTTTTAGTGCTAGCATGTTAATGATATATATGTTATGGCCATGTTTTTTTTTATTTTTGTGGTGTATAATTGTACATAATGCATGAGTAATCATTTTCTTTGTTCTAACCAGGAGGATGGCCTTACCAATGATATTCCTACAACTCTTCACAGGAGCAAAGCTGATTGCCCTGTTCCAGAGGTGCTGTGACAATATAATGCCATACTATGTTGACATTTTTTGTAGCTTTTCATTTCATTCTTTTTCAACAGTCTTCTTGCTTCTGCAGGAAATGGTTACTGTCAGTGTGGATGGTTCTGTACTAGACAGGATTGCTAAAATCATGTCATACCTTAGACTGGGATCATCAGGGAAGGTTTTGAAGAAGAAGAAAAAAGAGAGAGATACAAAAGGTACGCGTTTGAAAATGAAAAATGTATAGTACAGTAGCTATAGAAGTTGTAGAGAAACCAAGAAAAGGAAAACTTGAGAAACCAAGAAAAGGAAAACTTTCTTCGTATTTAAGACATGATGTGGAATATTTGGAAAGAGCGCAATAGGCACATCTTCGAACAGGCTTCAATGTATGTGCTAGCTTTAGTAACTAAGATTCGAGGGGATCTTTTGCAGGCCAAATATTGTTTCGGTCCTCAACTCCTCGTATTGTTACATTGCTAAGATAGTTGAATTCACCCCAATTGTTTTCTAATCTTATATGAAGAATTTTCTTTTGTTGCCTGTGTTGTTCATACTAATAGCTTTGTGCAATACTTCAATGCTGATTCAATGATATAAGGTTGTGCAGAAAATTAGTTATGATGGACAATGTCGTACCCCCATCTTAATATTACAGTTAGCACAAACTAATCAATTGGCTTAATTTTTTTAACTTATTATGTGATTATAATGTCTGTACTTGTTTCGCGTATATCAGCACTAGCTTTGCTTGAATTTATATAGCTTATTATGTCTGCTTTATTGCAGGGGAGAACAATTTGGCAAGCGGTGACTATAATGAGGCAGTAAGACCTGCCGAAACTAAGGTTTCTGCTCTGAAATACCATTCAGAAAAGGATATGCAACCACCTCCACCACCACAGCCCCCAAATAGTAAGTTCAATGGAAAGGGGAGAGAGCTTGTCCCTGTTGCTAGAGCAGAAGAAGATGACATTTTTGTTGGAGATGGAGTTGAATATACTGTTCCCAACAAGGACATGAGCCAGAGCCCCGTCTCTGTGGATATGGATGAATCGCCACATAACCATCAGAAGCAATCATATTTCAATGAACCTATTTATGGCCCTATTCCACCATCTGAACCTGCTCAAGCTTGGCAACAATCGGTAATTTATGTTCACTAACTTCATTTTCAATGATGCATGCCGAATGTTAGAGGATACCTAAATATTTATTGTCCATATTTGTAATTGTTTTTAAAACTAGCTGTTAATAATGTTTGCCATAATTTTTCTTCAATTCATATGTACTGATGTTATTTGTCTCCTCTTGTGATGTTAGGATGGGTATGATGCTATTCAAGCCCAAATGGTGGCTGCTGGATATCAAGGTGACTGGTCCGGCTATCAGTATGCTGAGCAGCAGTTGGCTTATTCAGAACAGTACATGCAACAAAGTTCTCAGGAATTTGATGCAGCTGACCCAAATGTATTCCAGGATCCAAGGTTCATGACTCAAGCAGATAAGGATAGGGGTCTAGGTTCTGTTTTCAAACGTGACGATCAAAGGCTTAACCAGTTGCGGGAAAAAGATTCACGGGAGAAAGATCCTAATTTTATTTCAGATAGTTACTCTGAGTGTTATCCTGGTTATCAGGAGTATAATCATGAGATTGCTGGGAGTGATGATGAAGATGATTTGTCGAAGATGGATATGGGTGGACGAGTAAGTGAAATTGTTTATGAATTTCACACGGGCAAATTTCTTCTTCAGTTACAAATCTTTGCCTGAAATATGGGTTTGGTTGGGCATCATTTGTTTGACATATATTTGAACCTAGAACTTTGGTTACTTTTTAAGTTGCAAGTTGCTACTGATAACTGATTGCTGTCTTCTTCTGCTCCTTCCAGATTTGAATATTCCAATTGTAATGTTCAATATCATGTAGTAGATCTTATGATATTATTACTTGGAGTTTATATATTTTTAGTTAATTTTTTATTGCTGTCCTGATAGTACTATATTCTGGATGCTTATACCTTTTGCATGTCTTGTTATGATATAGGCTAGTAGCCATTGTAGCTTTTGTGTCAATCTATGGAAATCATGCAGGCAGAAGGCCATCATGCTATAATCTCCTATATGAAACTGTCATCCTTGATGCTATCGCACTCTTATTTACATACTCCATTCTAACGTATGGCACTGATTCTTTGAGCGAATGATCCTTGAGCAGGCGAAGGGCCGTCTTCATCGGTGGGACTTCGAGACAGAGGAGGAGTGGGCCAAGTACAACGAGCAGAAGGAAGCCATGCCCAAGGCCGCATTCCAGTTTGGGGTGAAGATGCAGGACGGCAGGAAGACGAGGAAGCAGAACAAGGACCAGAAGCTCACCAACGACCTCCACAAGATCAACAAGATCCTGGCCAGAAAGAAGGGCGACAGAGATGGGGCGGACGATGGTGGCCACTACGACGACGATCTTCCGAGCGGGAAGAAGCAGCGTGCTTGATTGATGTCACTGGCCATGTTTGGTTTTTTTACCCTGTCAAAACCCACAAGTAGCATGTATCTGGAGAGTTACGGTGCCCACATGTTAAGACGACCCCAGTACAGAAAGATCATTCTTGCTCTGTGCCGAAACAATTGCGGAAATTTGCATCGATATCTTACAAGTGCAAACGCTGGCACGAATTTTTTTTGGAGGAAATACGTTGATACGAATTGCCCTATCAAGTCGGGAACAGAGCACGTTGCGAAATGCTTAAGAGATTAGCTGCTGTCTTCACATGTAAAAAGGAAAACCGTATAGTTAGAGCAAATAGTTAGATTTCCTGAGGCCGTTTTTAAATACCTGAAACTTCGTATGCCTTTACATTTTGTAATAACCCTAGAATGTGCTACCCGCCTACGGGCTTCTTTGGAATAAAAAGCTACAAAAGGCTAATTAGAATCATCTCACATGGTAGCCGAAGCCGTTCCAAAAAATTATGGACGACAGAGAAACTGTTCATAGAACAAGTGACAAGGTACTAGCGATGTTTATGTGCCCATGGTGCATGACATTAGTTTCGTAATTAGCTTCGTAAGGAACAAGTGCATTTTGATTATTTTAATTTTTTTAGGATTTTTCTGAATTTTTTTTTATCTTTTTTTATTTTTCTGGATTTTTTATAATATTTTGTATTATTTTATAGAAGTCAACATCTGTAATGGTTAAATTCATTTATGCAACTTCACCATGAATTTTTTTTGTGTTTTAAATCTTTTTAGGTTTTTTGGATTTTGTTTTATTTTTTTTCCCTAGAGGGGTGACGTGGCAGTGGCAGCCCCTAGATGCGCCACGCGGAGATTCATATAATTTCTAACATGTTAAAATTGTGTGGTAATGTTTTGTATCCAACTATGAAACAATGTGTTGTCAAATCTTCTTGATTATGGTTGTGCATGAAAATTATATAAAAATAATGTCATCGCCAATCGGTATGTGTGAGGGACATTGGAAGATCTTTTTTGGTATTATGGTGGTGATGTGAGGTCACTAGCCTTACTTTTACTTGAAACATCTATTGGCTGATTTCACAATTGTGTACTTGATTAAATTCATACACCTTTATTGATTTTTTAGGTGGTTTTGTTTATCGCAATCAATTGATTGCTTGGCATGTGTGGAGAGTACCGTTGTTGTTCATTTATTGCCCTTCCATCAACAAAATAGTACGAAAAACTTTCATTCCATTTAAACGCATAAACGGTAGAATAGTGTGTAATGTGTAATAACAGTTTGTGCTATTTATGATATTATGATAACATTTGTAAGATTGTATGGGGAAAGCATTTTCTTTGGGTGCTTGTGTTAGAAGATAGTGCTCTACTGTTCCCTTCGCTCGATAAGTATATTGCTATGGTTGACAAAAATATTTAGTTCCATTTGATATGTTGTCATTCTTTCTTATCTGGATTCTTGTACTGTGTTTTGTTATATGGTTTCCTATATACTAGAGAGAACACATAATATCAAAGACATCTAGACCGAGTGCATCAAGATAGCAGGTACTTCACATCTGGACCGTGTACACAATATGTTTACTTGTTTCTTCTTTGATTATTTCTTCTATATAAATGACGGTTCATGGTCTGCATTTGTCCTTCCACTAAACATTTTCAAGAGATACCATATTTTTGTCCTAACAATCAATTTTATCAGTATATGATAGGTCAAGTATTTCACTATTCTTCCTAATATATCATTACTAAAAGTTTTGAGCAAATAACTAGTTGTTCCTTGAATTATGAATTCCTTTAAGTAAGGACATGATATTAGACTATATTTTTAGGGCCTACAGAATTTCTAGCATGTTATCGATTTTCATATCTTTATTGTGGATTGTTCTTGAAGGTTACCCACGTAACCCAGTTTGTAGCATAAGCACTTTTCACTATTTGGATTATGGAAAAACATTCAAAATCCGTTATATGCTTTTTATCTTTTTGAAAGGAAAGAATTATTTATATACAAATTTAGATGTCTCGTCGCTATAAAATTTAGTAGAATTCCAACCACAAAACATACTATCAAGAAAATAATTTTTATCATTTCTTATACTAAATTGAACTTCTACAAGTATAAAGTGGCCGTGCACGAGCACCCAAAACAAAATGTTAATGTAATGCATTATGAAATGCCAATTAACTTGTTGGTGCACTTCATTAATCTTATGGTTGTTGTCTTTCGTAACTTATTTCATAGCTAAGTCAATTGTGGTTGGCAAGTTCTATATTCAACATTTTTTACAGCACAACTCAAATTATTAACTTTTATGCATCCAATTTCAACATTGCTGTAGTACTCATTTTTGGGCCCATATTCAGGTAGAGAAGAAAGTATTGGACCATATTTGGATGATCTGTAGCATTGTTCACTATACGCAAACTTCATCTCATAGGTAATTTGCGTTTGATTTCTTGATGGACAACATTGGTATCGAATACACACAGGTCCTATGCTACTTACTTCTTGGTTGCAATAATATGTACAAAGTAGATGCCCATGCCATATAATTCATGCTCACCGTATTTATTTCTCCGCCAAAAAAATCTGAAGTATTTTATAGGAAAAACTTATAAATTGCAACACATCTGGTATGAAATGTTTCTTGAATTACAGGAGAGTGTTTGTTGGTGATTAACAAACGGCCCATCTTGAAGCAGGCCTTGGGCCGATCCCGTATCGGCCCACCACGCGAACAGAGGACCAGGCAGGCCGCTCTCGGCCGTACCAACGAAGCCGTCTTACTCGTTTGCGGCGTCTCCGGGCTTGACTAGGTCAAACCCGTGCGACATCAGGTCCTCCCGGCTATCCGTGGCAGGAGAAGGTCCTCGGTGATTCACTCGCTCGTGGGCAGGTGGCGACAACTGTTATGGCCCGCCATGCTTTCTCCGGACTTGACCGGAACGCCTTCAGATCTCCGGGGACCCCAAATGGCCGAGTACGCTGCTATGACAAATCCGTCTTGTCGTTTGCCCTCTTTGGCAGGCAACAGATGGTTGTTGCGCTACGCGACGCCCCCAACGGGTGGCGCAGAGCTGGCTCGGTCCAGTCAAGGCCATATTGGGAATAAAGGAAAAGTGCTTTCCCTCTAAAGAAGTTCTCCCCCTTGAACAGGCATGTCAAGACAAACACGTGTTCGACCAGCTTCTCCCTGAAGGCTCGATACCCGACAGGACCCTAGAACAAGACAAGAACCTCGCCACTAAAGCAAAGACCAGCGCGAGGCCCGCCGTATCAGCCTCGGGCGGCCCACGGCGCCTATAAAAGGAGGATTCCTGGACATTGCGGGGCGCCAACCAACACCAAACCCCGATCCGATTCCACTGCCCGAGCACAAGTAACATTGGCATCCGCTTCCTCCACGAGTAACCTTAGCCTTTAGCCGTCACCATCAGAAGCTCGGGATCGGCGCCTCGTCCGATCCGGCGTCTGCATCGCCTTCCACCATATAATCAACGAGGCCGAGTAGAGCTATTACCCGGCGATGGGGGCTCGAACCGGGTAAATCACTTGTGTTCCTACGGTTTGCATCGTTCCTCTCTGTCTTCCCACAAGACGAAGGATCTGCACGGATCACCTAGTCGCACCGTGCCCTTGTCCGGAAGACCATGCTCTCTAGCCTCCGCGAGCTTAGCCGCCACCCGGCCGCTTGAGAAGGGTTGTCGTTGGGCCTCACACCAACTACAAATTGCTCTGCGGTCCGTGGACCCGCTGCTCTTCAGGAGCGCGATTCCTAGACACCGACAGCTGGCGCCCACCGTGGGGCCCATGGCAAGCCCTCAGCACTCCGTTCCCTCGGACATGCCTGAGGTTCCGAGCAGCGACGAGGTCCTGGACCTCGAGTTCGATGAGTGCGACGATTTGGACGATTTGGTCCCGTCGTACGATTGCTGGCGGGAGGAATACCTCGCCGAAGCCGGGGCTGACGAGATGGAGGTTGATACCTCTCTCGCCCCAGGGGTAGAGTTTCGCCCCGAGGAGTCGCTCCCGGAGCTGGACCCCTCCGTCACCCATGTCAGCGAGACTCCCATGGAGTTCGAGCTGCTTGGTGACACCGCTGCCTCCGCCGGCAACACCGGGACGTTTCCCCCGGCCTCGCGCACGTCTCGCTGCGTCTTCGCGGCCGCGGTAGACGGCAACTTCGAGAACGAGGAAGCCCAGGCGCAGCTGCGCCGTCGCACCGAGGCGAGAAATTTCTTCAATGATGCCGTCCGCCACGTCATGGATGGGATCTGTGAGGAGGACCGTCGCCAGCGCACCCCCCGGGGCTGCCAGCCGGTCGACCCCCTCATCGAGACAATGACCAACCCGCTCTTGCGCAGCCAGCAGAAGGCGCGCGCCATCGCCGCGGTCGTTCGCGACTTGGAGAAGGATCCCGTGGTTTCACCATGACGGATTTGGGTCCGGCCATCGCTGACCTGTGGCATCGACCGACATCAGGAGCAGAACGGCGGCGATCGTCCGGACACCTGGCGCGGAAACCAATCCGACCACAGCGGTACTCAAAGCCGCTCGCGCCGCCACCGCAGTCGTTCGCGCCAGACCCAGACGGCCTCCTCCGCCGGTGGCTCGTCGCACGCCCGGGGCGGAGTGTTTTCCCGCCTGGGCCCACGCCGGGATACCTCTCCCCCGAAGGCCGCGCCAGGGTGCTCTGCCTTCTCTCGCTCTCCGCTGGCACCGTGGCCCCCGAGGTTCAAACCCGGGCCCATTGAGAAGTTCGACGGGAGCAAGAATCCCGAGGAGTTCCTATCCGTCTACACCATCGCCATCCGAGCTATGGGGGGAGATGAGGCCGTCATGGTCAACTACTTCCCCACAGTGCTCGAGGGCATGGCCCGAACCTGGCTGTTCAACCAACGGCCCGGTTCTATCCGCAGCTGGTCACAGCTGCAGGATGCCCTCCGCACGAGCTTCCAGGGATGCTACGCTCGCTCTGGGCGTCCTCAGGACCTCAAGCTCGTAGTACAGCGAGACGATGAGAGTCTCCAGAACTTTATGTGCCGGTTCGTCAGAGCCCGCAACACAATCCCCTGCATCTCAGATGAGGCCATCATCGAGGCCTTCAAGGATGGTGTGAGGGACCGGTGCTACACCGAGGACCTCGAGCTCCACCCGGTCAACACCGCGAGTGAGCTCTTCTGCACCGCCGCCCTCTACGTCAACGCCTCCGAGGCGGTGGAGCGCAAGAGGGGCCGTGCGAAGAAGAAAGCTAAGGTCGGCGATGGCTCGGGTAAAGCGAGCGAACAAGAAGAAGAAGAAGCGGCGAGAACAACCCGCTAAGTTCATCGCCGCCGTCGAGCCCGACCAGCCCTAGTGCCCGCCCCACGCGCCCTCGCCAACACGCCCGCCGCCTCGGCGTCCGCCGCGGCGTCCGCTTCTGGCGGCGGCTGCAGCCGAACCCGCCACCGGGTAGGCCACGTGGCGGCCAGGGGGCACCCCAAGGTCGGCCTCCCCGTCCACAGCGGCAGAACCGAGGTGAGGACCAGTTCCACGACCCGAGCCTTTTCTGCCGTCTTCATCAACGCCCTGGCCATGAGCTACGTGTCGCACGTGGGCCCGCCAGCTGGAGGACTTCTACGCCGGTCGCGGACCCATGCCCGAAGCTGCCGAGGCGCGTCAGCGCGCCGCACCCCAGGACGGCCAGGATCAGGGTTTCCCTGAAGCCCGTGGCCACGTCGCTGTCATCTTTGGCGGCACGTCAGCCTACACCTCTCGCCGCGAGCTCAAAGCCGTGTCCCGAGAGGTCCTCCACATCTCCCGCGGCGAGCCCGCGGCGGAATCCCTGCCTTGGTCCAGCCAGGCTATCACCTTTTCGGTGACGGATCGTCGTGGGCTCTCCAAACCCCAGCGCTTCCCGCTGGTGCTCTGCCCTACCATTGGCAATACCAGGGTCGACCGCGTCCACGTGGACAGCGGGAGCTCGCTGGACATCATCACAGCGCGTGTCTTAGGCCTCATGCAGGTCCCGCGCTCCAAGATCAAGGACATCACCGTCCCTTTCCACGGGATTGTCCCAGGGTCGTCGCTTCGCCCCGTTGGGCAGGTCGTGCTACCCGTCACGTTCGGCTCCTCCACCAACTTCCGGACGGAGTACATCACCTTTGAGGTGGTGGAAACAGAGCTCCCCTACAACGCCATCTTGGGGCGCCCCGCGCTCTCCAAGTTCATGGCGGTCTCCCACCACGCCTATCACCGCTCAAGATGCGGCACCCAAAGTCATCACCGTCCGGGTAACCACAAGACGGCCCTCGATTGCGGAGACCGCTACATGCCATGGTAGGACAGCTCCCTACCCGTGGTCCCAGCGGCAAGGAGCGCTCCACAGCGCGCCCTAAGGTGGCACTGCAGCCGCAGGAGCCCACCAAGACCGTCGTCCTCACGGAGTCAGACCCCTCCAAGGTGGTCCACGTGGGGACAACCCTCGAGCCTCAATAGGAACTCGAGCTCATTACCTTCCTCCGGGCTAACAAGGACGCGTTTGCATGGGAACCGTCCGATATGCCCAGTGTCCTAAGGGAGGCTAGCTGTCCGGCCTGACAAAAAACCGGTAAGGCAGTGTCAAAGGCGTGTCCCCGACTGGAAGGCCAAGATCATCCAAGACCAGCTCGGCAAGCTGCTTCGAGCGGGCTTCATCCGCGAAGTTCAGCACTCCGATTGGCTTGCGAACCCGGTCGTCGTCCAGAAGAAAGGAGGCAAGTGGCGCATGTGTGTCGATCACCGCGACCTTAATTCCGCCTGCCCCAAGGATAACTTTCCCCTTCCACGCATAGATCAGCTAGTTGACGCTACGGCAGATTCAGCTTTGATGAGTTTCCTGGATGCTTATTCCGGTTACCATCAGATCGCGTTGTGTAAAGAGGACGAAGAAAAAACCGCCTTTGTAACGCCTTTCGGCACATTTTGCTATACGACCATGTCCTTCGGTCTCAGAAATGCTGGCGCCACGTTCCAGCGTCTCATGCAAAAAACTCTCCCTGATCAAATAGGGCGCAACGTAGAAGTCTACGTCGACGATATCGTAGTCAAGAGCAAAGACGCCCGTGACCACGTGTCCGACCTAGCTGAGACCTTCGACAGCCTGAGACGGCACGGGTCAAGTTAAATCCGAAATGCGTTTTGGTGTCAAGTCCGCATGCTCCTAGGCTACGTAATCGGCGGGGCGAGCATCGGTCGCGAACCGAAAAAATCGAGGCCATCGAAAAGATGAGGTCGCCGACACGTGTAAAGGACATCCAGGTCCCTCACGGGCAAAATGGCGGCCTTAAGTCATTTCATCTCCGCCTTGGAGACCGGCGCGCTTTTACGCAAACTCTGCATAAGCACGATAGTTTCGAGTGGATGAGGAATCCGAGGCCGCGTTTTTGCAACTCAAGCAGTATCTCGCCTCGCCACCCGTCCTCACTACTCCCAAGCTCGGGGAAGCCCTCCTGCTATACCTCTCAGTGACACCAAACGCCGCAAGCACGGTGCTGGCGGTAGAACGAGAAGGGAAGCAGCAGCCCGTCTACTATGTGAGCGAAGTACTCACCGGGCCAAAGGAGCGCTATCCCGACCTTCAGAAACTGTGCTACGCTTTGCTGATGGCCTCGCGCAAGTTGCGTCACTATTTCTAAGCCCACCAAGTCGTTGTCCCGACTACTTACCCGATCAAGGACATTCTCCGAAACCCGGAGGCCACTGGCCGGGTCGCGAAGTGGGGAGTCGAGCTGGGTGAGTTTGATATCCAATTCGTATCTCGAACCGCGATCAAGGCCTAGGCCCTGGCTGATTTTGTTGCAGAGTTGACCAGGCCGGATGAGCAAAGGTCAAGCTCTCCAGGTCAAGACGGGGAAGAAGCTCGATGGACTCTGTACTTTGATGGTTCACACCAGTCCGGGCGATCAGGATGCGGGCTCGTTCTCATTTCCCCCAATGGAGAGCGACTCCAGCACGTCATACAAATACACTTTGCGGCTACGAACAACGCCGCAGAGTATGAAGCCCTAATTGCGGGCCTAAGAGCATGCGCTGCGCTCGACATTAAACGGCTTGTTGCGAAAGGGGATTCGCAGCTCGTCGTCCGCCAGGTCAGGGAGGAGTTTCAGGCAACTGACGACTCGATGGCGCGATACCTGGCGGAAGTGAGGAAACTGGAGAAGCGTTTCACGAATTTCGAAATTAGCTACATTCCCAGGGAAGAGAATGGCGAGGCTGATAAGCTCGCCAAGCTCGGATCCTCGCAAGAACCGGCCCGCCGTAGTGCTAGTCTTGACACCTTTTGAAGCCCTCCATTCCCTCCGGAGAGGAGGCAAAGGGGACGTCTGTTACCCCCAAATCGAGACATCCGTCTTGTCTCATCCTCGAGCAAAAGCACCTCTGGATGACGCCATTCATCCGATTCTTGGAGTAGGGACATTGCCCGAGGGCGTTCTTGGCGTTCGGCTAAAAAGACGAGCCCGAGCTTACCGCTTTGCGGGGGGCTCATTGCACCAAGGGGTGCTAACGGCGTGCTTTGTAAGTGCGTTACCCAAGAAGAAGGTAAGTACCTTCTGGCCGACATTCACGAGGGCATTTGTGGCGCGCACGCCTCACACAGAACTCTCGTCGGCAAAGCGTTCCGCATGGGCTACTACTCGCCCATCTGCGATGAGCGACGCAGAAGCCTTAGTTAAGCGGCCGCGGCTTACGATATCATCGCGCGATGACGACCAGCCCGCGTATGAGTTACAAACCATTCCACTAGCGTGGCCGTTCGCGGTTTGGGGCATGGACCTCTTAGGACCGTTCCCCAACGGTCTTGGTGGCAAAACGTGCTTGTCCGTAGCCATCGACACCTTCACCAAGTGGATTGAGGCGAGCCGGTCTCCAACATCACCGCAATCGCCGCAAAGATGCGTTTTTCCAAGCATCGTCGCAAGGCTTGGCGTGCCCAATGAATCATCGCCGACAATGGCACCCAATTCACAAGCCGGAGTTCAACGACATCTTTGAGGAAATCGGCATGAAGCTTCGCCTTGGCCTCTGTGGCCCACCCACGAGCAACGACGCAATGAACGAGCTAACGGACGCTTAGTCCAAGGCATCAAAAGCGAGTCTCGACGCTCTCAAGGCCAAACAACAAGGTTGGGTCGACGAGCTACCGTCGATCCTCCAGGCGGTCCGGACAACGGCCGGTAAGCTCAGGAGAAACTCCTTCCGACTAGTCTATGGCTCGAAGCGATCCTCCCAATGAGATGAGACTAGGATCCGATCGCGTTGACCGCGCCACCGTGGTCAACGACGAGGAGCGGAAGCTTGACCTCGACCTACTTGAGGCGCGCCCATGGCAATCCCTACTTCGAGCGGCCTACCAGCAAGCCCTCCTGCGTACGTTCACGCGAAACGCATACACGAGGACCACGCAAGTAGGAGACACGGTTCTCTGACGCATTGAACCTTGCGTGCTCCAACAAGCTCGGCCCCAAGTGGGAGGGACCGTACAAAGTAGTCAACAAGAAGACGCACGGGCTCGATGCGCCTTGTCGACAAGGACGGAACGAGCTCCCTAGCTCATGGAACATCTCCTCCCGCGACGCTTCTCTACGCTTAATCGGTCATAAGTTTCCTTCATTTCAATTCGTTTCAACTCGAAAAAAAACTCCTTCCCCATTCACGAGTC
Source organism: Raddia guianensis (assembly GCA_036346415.1). Taxonomy (NCBI): domain Eukaryota; kingdom Viridiplantae; phylum Streptophyta; class Magnoliopsida; order Poales; family Poaceae; genus Raddia; species Raddia guianensis. The sequence goes on along the minus strand of CM070543.1, from coordinate 27,229,836 downwards.
GCGTTGGTCCAAGTTTTAACCATTTCAAACAAGCCGTGGCCAAAAGCTTGAAGGCTAAGGATAAAGCATTCCGAGCATTTCCACGACGGATAAGCCGAGCTCTCGCACCCTAGTGAATCTCCGCGCAATGTGGAATTCCCATGCTCAAAGGTCTGATAAGCCCACGCCAGATTTTTTGATGGCTAACTTGGGCATAACGCCGGGGTCAAGGCTTTCTTGCGCCTAGCTTTTCCTCTTCCTAAGTCCTCGGCGTTCTCGGGCCAAGATCGTCGCTGCCCACCCAAAGCTTCGGGTCGGGTTCATGCGATTTTTCTAAATCACTCAAGTCTCTAGACCGCGCCTAACTCCAAGTTTGCACTTAGACTGCCACGGCTGGGCCGGATGATTAGGCGCACTAAAAACAACCTTTCTAAAGCAATCCGTTTGCCTAAACTTCTTAAGTTCGCCTCAGACTTCAAGTATCGCTCATCTAGTTTATCTGTTTTCGCATTTCAGGATTCGTAAATTCGCACAAGAGAAAAGAGCGAACAAAAGGGACTAAGGCAAATTGCTTAAAAGAAACCGCATTTCACAGTGAAGAATCTTACAGGAGTGAAAGGATTACACGAAGAGTAAAAGGAGGCCGGGCTCCTAGACTGCCACAAAAGAGGGCGCCGCGCCACTACGCCTACGGCGGCACCCAAATCCTACAGTCCCTCGCCATGCCTACCAGCGGCGCTGGCGACGAGCCGGCGGAGCCTTGGACCCTGCCGACGACGACGACGACTCCACCAAACCCGTCTTTGGCAGAGGGTCCCGGCCTTCGGGTGGCGCCTTCGCCGCCGGGCACAGATCGCCTCGCACACCCACCGGTCTGCTTCGGGCGACTCTGCCATCGCCTCGGCCCCTCCGTGCGGGCATTGATAGCCCCGGCGTCTAAGCGCCTCCTCCGCCGCCGATAGTTCGTGAAATCCGTAGGCAGCCGAGGCGGCGCCGCGATGATGGCCTCCACAATCGCCCCAATCCTCTGCTCTGCCATGACCCGCGGTGGAACCTCCTCTCGCTCCACCATGGGCTCTAGGGGAGCCTCTTCTTCCGTCGCGGCCGCCAAGATCTGTGGCGTCTGTAGCGTCGGGCTGTCTGCGCCGCCACCGCGTCTCCCTCATCCTCCTCCGCCGCCTGGGCGACCGCCAACACCTTAGCCATCTCCTCGTCGGCGCGAAGTTGGGCATATACCGCCAATGCGGCAGCTTGGCCCGCGAAGGCAGGAGCCGCAACGGCAGGAGCCACAGCGGCAGGGCCCACGACCTCCTCCTCCTCCCCCGCGGGCTGGATCGGCGGCGACGGAGGAAGCGGCGGATTTGGCTCCGCGAACAAGGCTTCCATGAATGCACGTGACGGCGTGTTCTCCGCTCAACCACCGCGGATCACACCCCTGGTCAGATTTTCAGTCTGCTAGCCAACTCGATCAAGCTCGATTCGATTTGAGCGTCGGGCACAACAAGGAGCGACTCGCAGATTTACCCAGGTTCGGACCCCCTCACGGGTAATAGTCCTACTCCTGCTGAGCCTTAGCTCTTTTCTGATTGTGGTTGAATGGGAATGTGTTTTACAGAGTGTTTCGAACGCACGAATGCTAGCGCTCCCCCCTCTTCCCTCTCTCTCCTCTCCTTTTATACAAGCTTTGGGCTGGCGGAGAGAGCCGAGGGAGTAGGCGGTACAGTGCTCTCAGTACACTGACAAGACACGACAGAAGAGATGAAAACGCTGGCCTTGGCACGCTGGCACAAGGCCGCTTTCGCGTGCCGCCAAGTGGCCTCGACCCGCGGTCACACCGGTGAGTCTGCGGGTGGGGCCACGCTGCTCCTCCTGACACGGGCGGCCTCCTCAAGCAAACCTTCTCTCTGCCGGTCAATTCTTCTGCGCCACAGTGACAGCCGCTCAGACCTGCAAGGGTCACTGTAGCGGTAATCATTTCTTCCTCTGTCTATCCGCGCGTGATGTCTCATTAAATGCGCTTGCCCTCAAGAAGGGGGGAGCCTTCGTCCGAAGACTCCTTCGCAGTGCTCCCGCCTTGGCCCCGCCTGGGCGGGGCCCTCGCCTGGTCTCGGAGGGCTCGCCACGCACCCCCCGCGCGTGGGGCCCTCACCTCACTGTCGGAGGGCTCGCCCACGCACCGCTTTGGCGCGTGGGGCCCTCGCCTTTTCCTTGAGGGCTCGCCCGCGCACCCACCTGGCGCGTGGGGCCCTCGCCTTGCCTTCAGGGGGGCTCGCCCACGCACCCGCCTGACGCGTGGCCTTCCTAGGCCTCTTTGTACCCCGGTATTTATTACACCGACAATAGCCCCCGGGTCCACCATGATACGCGAACCGTCGCGCAGATACTTTTCCATTTCTTGTGCGGCGGGAGACGAATCGTGGGGGGGCCCACCACCTGCGGCAGCCGTACGCCTGATTCTCCACCTGCACACGATCTTCCTTGGGGAACCACGCCGCTTTTCGCGGGAAACCAAAAACGCGGGGCAATGATGGCGCCCTGCAGCGTGAATCGGAATCAAGCCGTCACGCCGCGCGCACGCCTATAAGTACTTCTCTCAAAGCGCGGCCAATCCTTCCGCCGCTAAGTTTTCACGCTGTCATTGCCTTCTTTGTTGCTACCACAAGATCCTCGCTTAATCGCCACCAAGCCTTTCGCGGCGCCACCGCAAATTTTCCATGGCTCCCAAGCGCGGCAAAAGCCGCCAAGAGATGCCGCACCATCTTCGGGCTGCTCTGCGCTTCCACCGTCGATGAGGATCGGTGGCGCGGCTTCAATCTTCGTGCCACCGACCGCCGCCCGGTTCAGCGCCCGGCACCATCGCTACGAGTCCTCGCGCCGGGAGATCGTGACCTTCTCTGGCGTCTTGGCGGGCCTTGTCCCGCCACTCGAATTCTTCTTGGGGTGCTCGCTTTCACGGGATCCAGCGGCGCACCTTGTTCCCAACTCAATCATGGCCTGGTCATCTTCGCCCACCTCTGCGAGATGTTCGTGGGGGCGATGCGAACCTCCCGCCTGGCGCCGACTCTTCGCCTTGCACACGGCTCTCGCGCCGAGCGCGGTTGGGAGTTGCTATTTCGTGCTCCGCGTCACCTCCGCCTTTTTGCCTTGTAATTGTTGCCTATCAATGCAAACAAACTTTTGCTCTTTTGCTGTGAGTCTCACTTGAACTTCGCACAACTTTAACTTGCGAAATTGAATTGGGGCACCGCCGCCAAAGGTTTTAGATCGAACGTTCGCGCAAGTGAGCGCTGTTTCCTTAGCCATCCGGTTACTTCAACCCTTATGGCCTCTCGCAACCCGACTTAAACATTACGTGGCGGCGCTTAGCTTCCTAGTGGTCTAGTCATTGGTGCCGCCGTTTGCGCATGCACCGAGCCGACACACACGTGCTAGAGCCCGCCTTCCGTCTACCGCCTCGCGCCAACGTAAGTTATAAGCGCTTGCCTTTGCAACTAAGGGCCATCGACCATAAGTACTTTCGCTACCGACTTTCGGACGAATGTTTTCTAACGAGACCTTTCTAAGGCTAAGCCAGCGATCGCCAAAAGCTTTAGACGAGCTTTACATTGAAAGTGGCGCTTTTTCCTCGTGCATCTGGTTACTTCAACCCTTATGGCCTCTTTGCGAACCGACCCTAGACATCGCGGGCGAGAACTTAGCTTCCGAAGTGGTCTAGTCGCCGGTGCATTTGTTGGCGCGTGCCTGACCGAGCCGACACACGGGCTAGAACCGCTTCCGTCCGCCGCCTCGCCTAATCGCGAAGTCGTGGCGTTAATCGTCTCAGAACTAAGGGGCCATCGCCTTGAGTACTTTTTTCGCTACCGACTTTCGACGTAATGCTTTCTAACAGACTTGAGGCGAAAAAAGAAACAGATGCCCACAAGGAGATAGAACTTATCTCTTATTGAAGATGGCTTTGTACAACGCAGCCCCCGAGGCGAGCGGTGAAGGAAGAAGACCTCGCCGCTCGGCTCCAAAGGAAGGCCCAAAAAAAAACTTGGACTGCTACCTACGGGTAGAACTTCCTCACCGCCGGCGTTCCAAGTGTTCGCCAATTCGCAACCGTCCTCAAATGCGAGCCTGGACCGAGCTCAGGCGGAGATCGAGACCACCTTGAAGGGCCTCCCACGGGGGAGATAGTTTATTGCGCCCGCTGCGCTTGGATTTTCTGCTGAGCAGGTCGCCATGCCGATGTTCTCACACACACCCGCCTTGCTTGATAACGGCGCAGCGCCTGCTGATACTTGGCGGCCCGGATCGCCGCCCTGTCTCGGATCTCCTCCAGGAGATTTACTTCATCCTGACGCCGGTCAGGGTCTTGGTCTTCGCTGAACGCCGCCACTCTTGGGGAGCCGAAGGCGAGCTCTGATGGGAGCACCGCCTCAGAGCCATACACCAGGAAGAAGGGGGTCTCGCCGGTGGCTCTGTTGGGAGTTGTCCGCAATACCCTGTCTGGTGGGAACTTCTTCCGCCCAGCGCTTGCACGCTTCTCGAGCGGTCGAACGCCCTTGTCTTGAGCCCTTTGAGTACTTCGCGTTCGCCGCTTCACTTGCCCATTGCTCTTCGGATGCGCCGCGGAGGCAAAGCACGCTTTAGTACCCAACTCTTCGCACCATCTTGGAAATCGCGCTTTTGAATCGGCGCCGTTATCGATGATGATTACATTGGCGACACCGAACCGGACGAAGATACTCTTCATAAACTTGATAGCATGCTGCGGATGTGATCGCCGGGACGGCGAGGCTTCAACCCACTTAGTGAACTTGTCGATGGCGGCGAATGATGAGTATATCCTCCGTGCGCCATGAACGGGCCGAATATCCAAATTTCTGCATCATGAATCGACGAGAGAGCGGAATGGTTTGCAGCGCCTGGGCCGGTCGGTGGATCTGCTTAGCATGAAATTGGCACGCTTCGCATCTCCTCACCAGCTCGAAGGCATCATGGAGGGCAGTAGGCCAATAGAAACCGTGGCGCTTTCCCAACCAACGCCCGCTCCTCAATGGCTCCCGCATGCCTCCATGGATCTCGAGAGAATTTCACTCCCGCTTCCAGTAGCGACGACTTCAAGAACTCCGTTTGCGCTCAGCGTCTGTGTCCCCACCTACCGGCGTGGCTTGGCCTTGCGCTGCGCTATCTTCTCGGACAGCATCGTCATCGTCGGATCACTCCATCCCGCGGTAGGCTAGGATCGGATCCATCCATCGACCTTCCCGGACGAGTGTGACGACGTTACAGACATTGCCGCAGACGACTCCGCTCGCCCAGCGTTCCGTCTCAACCGCCTCGGCGGTTCTTCGCCTCCTCCCTCTATCCGGGAGGCTGCGGCGAGATCGGTGGCGTCTCCTCCAGAGGTGGGGCTGCGTCGAAAGCGTCGCCCCGCCAGAATGAAGGCTGGGGCGGACGGCACAGTAAGTCTTTCTTCAAAGACCCCACCGAACAGGTGCCCTTGACGAGGCAATGCGGGACGATTCATCCGCCATGTAGTTGTCGCGCGAGGATGTGCACAAGCCCAAACCTCAAAGTGCCGCTCCAACCGGCGCACCTCCGCGAGTAGGCCGCCATGACGGGATCCGAGCAGGAGAAATCCTTCCTCGCTTGGTTGATGACCAGGAGAGAATCGCCTTTTACTTGTAGCCGCCGGATGCCAAGGGTCGAAGCCACCCTGAGCCCGGCGAACAGTCCTTCATACTCCGTGACGTTGTTGGTGGCGCGGAAGTCCAGCACCACCAGGTGCCGGACGACATCGCCGGTTGGAGACACCAGGACGACGCCAGCCCCACCCCTCCAAATTGGAATGAGCCGTCGAAGAAGAGAGTCTACGGCGAGGAGGCTGGGGTACCTTCAGCTTCAGTGTCCGCCGGAGTCCACTCGCTAATGAACTCCGCCAGAGCTTGCCCTTTGATGGCCACTCGGGGAGCGAATTTGAGATCGAATTCCGCCAGCTCCATGGCCCACTTGGCGATGCGACCCGTCGCCTCGCGGTTGAAGAGGATCTCCGCAAGGATACTTGGTCAACACCGTGACTTCGCCCTGGAAGTAGTGGCGTAGCTGATGGATCTTTGTCGACGGCGTGAGCATCTTCGGTGCTTTGTGAATACCTTGTTTGGCGTCGTGGAGGACCTTGTCGACGTAGTAAATGGGCGCTGAACGCCTCTCTTTCCGCCACTAGCACCGCACGACCGCTGGGGTTTGCCGCGACGAGGATCAACGGCTCGCCGGGTCTGGGGCAACCAGCACGGACGGGAGGTAAGATACTTCTTCAGTGTCGAACGCCTCCCGCGCCTCGCCGTCCCACTCGAACTCGTTAGTCTTCTTTAGGAGCTTGAGCAAGGGAGACTTTTATCCCCAAAGAGCTATAAAGCGGCCCAGGAGGTCAAGCACCCACCAAGCACTGCATCTGCCAAGTCGCGTCGGGGCTTCATGTTCTCGATCGCTGCGATCTTGTCGGGTTCGCCTCGATCCCCTCACGGGAGACGAGGAATCCCAGGCTTGCCCGGACGGAACGGCGAACACGCATTTCTCTCGATTGCTTGATGCGATTTCTTCCTCGGGTTGGTGAAGGTTTCTTCCAGTCGCCGATCAACTCCTCCGCCTTCTTGACTTCACTACCAGATCGCCGACGACACCTCCGTGTTCCGCCTATCTCGAGCGGTGCGATATGCATGGCTCACGATAGGTTGGGCCCGCATTCTTCAATCAACGCCATCCTTAGATAGCGATGAGCGCCCATAGGCGTAACGGCGGTCTTGTCTTCATCTTCTTCGCCATGCTAATCGGTGGTACCCGAGTGCGCATCCGTAGCATACCGCCGCACCCAGCGGTTGAGTCGACGATGAGATCGATGCGGCAGCGGGTACGGATCCTTCGGCACGCCTTGTTGAGGTCGGTGAAGTCCACGCACATCCTCCAACGCCTGTTGATTTCTTAGACGAGGACGGGTTCGCGAGCCACCGGATGGGCGACATCGCGGGCGACCCCGCCCTTAAGAGCTTGTCCACCTCTGGCGGATAACTTCTCGGCGCTCCACCGATCGCTTCGGACCTTCGCATGACCGGTCGCGAGCGGAAACGCCGCCAATTTGTGCTCAATCACCTCCCAGGGACCCCAGCCATGTCGGACGGTTGCCACGCAAACACGCTCTGCGTTAGACGGAGGAAGGAGATGAGCGCGCTTTCCTATTTGCGCCGAGAGGCGCCCATCCGAACGGTTCGCTGGTCTGACTTCGCTTCGGGAGACCGCCTTAACCTCCGCGACGAACCGGGAGGCACGGTTCGCCGAGGAGCTCCCCAGTCGAAACCTCGGCCTTCAGACCGACGCTTCGCCAACGCGAGGGCGTCCTTGTCGCAGCGGAGCCTCCCGGCGGTCCACTTTCAAAACGATGGGGCCGGGCCGGGATCTTCACCACCATGTACGCATAGTGGCACACCGCCATGAACACGGTCGGCGCCGGCCGACCTAGGATGGCGCTGTAGAGGTCGAAGTCCGCCACCTCGAACTCGAGCATCTCGGTGCGGAAGTTGTTTGAGTTCCGAAGGTTACCGGAGATCGATCGCCCAATGACGGACTCGGCCCCGCGCGATGTCAAGAATGGGAGCGCCGGAGCTCCGCTGCTGGATTTGGAGCGCCGCACGACCCGGACGGGGAGGTTGAGGAACTCCTCCGTCTACCAAAGACCGCCCTAGCTTTACATTCCGGACCGTGGGTGCAACCACGATCGGGAGATGCCCAGGCAGCGGTGCTTGGTTGGGTGATCGGCTTTGTCGAACGCGATCGGTCGCTCTCCGACCACGCCACCGGTACCTCGTCGACCAAAAGCCGCACGCGGCGGTGCACACCTCTCATCGCACGCTTAAAGCTAGCGTGGGGCGGATAGGTGGCGAACCGCCGTGGATGACGGCAACCTCACGCCCGCTGCGAAAACCAAGCGGTTGCCTCCTTGCCCTTGCCATCGCCGGACGCTGCTGCTGCCGCTGCGTGGACTCGCTTGTCCACCATTTGTCGACGACATGGCACCGCCAAGTCGGGAGTTGTTGCGGTGAATGGGACGAGAGGGCCTTCCGTCCCACTCACGGGCGATGATTTCGCCCTTCGTCGCGCGCGCTGGGCCGTCGCTGCCACGGCGACGCCATAGCCGCTGCCTCGGTCGCCCTGCGAACCGTTCCCGCCGGCGCCGCGACCTCCTCCTCTTTTCGCCCGCGCGCCCATTGCGCTGGCTGGTCGCGGGTCGTCGTCGTCGTTGTCGTTGTCGTCATTTCGGCGGCCATGACCTGCCCGGTCTCGGCGCCTTGCGCTTCTTCTTGTCCTTGCCGCGGGGTTCTCGAGGTTCCGCCTGCGCCGCCCTGGCCCGCCCCACCAGCGGCCGGGCGGATCTGAGCTCACTGAAGGGCGCACTTGTGCGCCAAGGTGAAGAGCTCCTCCGTCGTCTTGATCTTGCGGGTGGCCATCTTCTCTTTGACCTTAGGGTCTCGGGCGCCTCTCCTGAATGCCGTGACCACGGCGTCGATGGAGATGTCGTGGATAGTGTTGCGGACTGATCAAGCGCCAATATAGTCGCGCGGACTCTCCTTTCTTCTTCGCTTCCACGTTGTGGAGGTCGTCTTCTACCCGGCTGCTCGAAGGTGCCCCGAAGTTGGTGACGAAGAGCTCCGAGAACTCCTTCCATGACCCCACGGACTCGGGGCGGGTTCATGAGCCACGAGCGGGCTCACGGTGAGGACCGCGGGAAGTAGTTCGCGAGAACCTTCCCGACCCTCCATCGGCTGCATTACCGTCGTATAGATCTGCAAAATTCATCGGGGTTGGTGGAGCCGTCGTACTTTTCGATGGGGCGGACGAAACCGCTCGACCATCGACGCGCGCAGCTCCTTAGAAAAGGCGCGGCACCCAACGCCGGGAGCCTCTCTGCTCTGGGCCGCGTCTCGCCCGCCGCCCGTCGCTTAGGCGGCGCCAAGAAGCGCCACCCTCACCGGCGGGCAGCTCTGTGGGAACCCTCTTGCTGGTCCCACAAGACGGCGGCGACAGCATCATCGCCTTCGGTCGCGCCTGCGGAGCTTGTCACGCAGAGTCTTCTCCATGCAGCAGTGGCGGTCCTCCGATGGGACCGAGATCGCGCCACTGCGACGCTGCCGGCCGAGCCCCGTAGGGTCGCCTCTTGTCGTTTTGGCCCGCCCCACCAGAGATTCTGCGAGAGGAGCGCGAGGGCAACAAAGAACGGAGGACGCGAAGCGCCGGTTCCCCGCCCCAAACTTGCACCACCAGCCAGCGGCGGCGTTTACGTAGCGGGCTGTTGCCAACCACGGCGCCGGGGAGTCCGGAGTTACCGGAACGGTGGGTTTTCAGCAAAGAAGGCCACGCCGCGTGGAGGTTCTGTCTTTGAGTGCACTCCTCCAAGGCCAGCGCCGCTTAGCAACGGCCGAGGCGGCTTTCGCCAGGCTCCAACCCTAGGCGGGCGGCCACCGCCGGGTGATCCACCGCCATCGCCGCGCCGACTCGTACCGCGGCTCTAGCGGTCGCTTCGCACCATCGCGGATCGCCGCTCCGCCATCGCCTCCTGAAGAAAGGTCAAGAGCTTGAACTGATGCTAGCGCTCCCCTACAGCGCGCCATCGACGACGTGTTCTCCGCTCAACCACCGCGGATCACACCTGGTCGATTTTCATCGCTAGCCAACTCGATCAAGCTCGATTCGATTTGAGCGTCGGGCACAACAAGGAGCGACTTCAGATTTACCTGTGTTCGGACCCCTCGCGGGTAATAGTCCTACTCTGCCGAGCCTTAGCTCTTTTCGATTGTGGTTGAATGGGAATGTGTTTTGAGAATGTTTGAACGCACGAATGCTAGTGCTCCCCCTCTTCCCTCTCTCTCTCTCCTTTTATACAAGCTTTGGGGTGGGCGAGAGCCGAGGGAGTAGGCGATCTGGTGCTCTCGATAATCGACAAGACACGACAGAAGAGACGAAAACGCGCCCACGCTGCTTGCACAAGGCGCCCGCCTCGCGTGCCGCAGTGGCCTCGACCCGCAGACGGTCACACCGGTGAGTCTGCGGGTGGGCCTCGCTGCTTCCTCCCGACACGGGCGGCCTCCTCAAGCAAACCTTCTCTGCCCGACCAATTCTTCTGCGCCCACAGTGATGTACGCTCGGAGACTGCAAGGGTCATCAGAAGGTAATCATTTCTTCCTCTGTCTATCCGCGTGATGTCTCATTAAATGCGCTTCGTCCTTCAGAAGAGGGAGCCTTTCGTCCAAGACTCATCGCAATGCTCCTCGCTGCGCGCCCCGCCTGGCGTCACGGGGCCCTCGCTGGTCTCCAGAGGGGCTCACGACTCCGGGGGCTCGCCCGCGCGACTCCGCTTTGGCGCGGGGCCCTCGCCTTGCCTTCAGGGGGCTCGCCCGCGCCCGCTGGCGTGGTGGGCCTCCCGGCCTCTGAGGGCTCGCCCACGCCTTGGCCTTGCTCGCCCGCTGACGATGGGGTCCTCCCTGGCCTCTGGGGGCTCGCCATCATGTGTTGGGCCTTGCTCGCCCCGACGCGCGTGGGGCCTCCTGGCCTCTGCGGGGCTCGCCTTGTGCTGGCTGGGCCTTGCTCGCCCGCCGACGCGAGGGGCCCTCCGCCTCCTCTGAGGGGCTCGCCCACGCCACTGGGCCTTGCTCGCCGCGCTGACGCGTGGGGCCCTTCCGCCTTCTCGAGGGCTCGCCATGCAGCTGGCTGGGCCTTGCTCGCCCGCAAGGCGTGGGGCCCTCTGGCCTTCCTAGGCCTCTTTGTACCCGGTATTTATTACACCGACAAAGACGCGTGGCCGGGTTGTGGTTGGAAGACATGGCTTCAAGCCCTCTTTCCTTTCTCTTTGCTTCGCTCTCGCCTGCTGCTGGACCGGAGCTCTCTGTTTTCTATCCTAAGGCAAGCGCAGTAAGGCGTAGGGGTCACGCGATGTGCCACGCCCCGCTTTATAGGCCGGCGGTGCATAGCGTCTGCTACGCCGCGGGCTACCCGGCGTGCCGCTGCAAGAGATGGGCAATTAAAACCCACTACCCGAAGCCGAGGAGACGCGAGCGCACGCACCGCCTCGCGGAATACCAACCGCGCATAATCGCCGTGCGACACGCGTGCGCGACCCCGCCGTCGATGGCGGGGAGAAATCATTACGGGTCAGAGCCTACCGTATAGGTGTGGTCCACCCGCGCAGGCAAGGCTCGGTGATGCTCTCACGGCCCGCCACGTGGTTTAGGCCGAGTGCGTGAACCGGCGCGGGCGGTTTCGCCTCAGATCATGCACGCAAGCGTGCCCTCCGACAATGAACAACATGCACGCCAGCAGAGCCCAGTAAAAGTGTGCGATTTGACACAATAAATAAAGAAAAATGGCTATGCCTTTCGGACACCACGCATTACGCAATGTTTTTCCGATCAGACGGGCGTTCGAAGGAAAATGCATAAAGTATGTGGCGCAGAGCCCGGGGACGGTGGACCGGGTCAAGCTACGCCCGCCGCAACTTGAGCCCTCTAGCTCGTTTTCTAAGTCTCGATCCGCGTCTGCGCTGGAGTAACTCTATGGCTCGTGCGGCCATATCGTTTTGTTCTTGGCGTAGCTTGACCCGGCTTCGCGAAGCTCTTCCTCTCGTCTTTTCAAGGCTTCCGACTGCTGCGGACTTCGCCTTGCTACAGTAACATGGTACTTTCCGCCCTGAGCTTGCTGCAAGCTTCTTCAAGCCCGCGAACGATGGAGTTATGCTCGGACTTGGCAGCTGCCAGCTCGTTGATGGCCGCCTCTCTGCGTTTATACTCCTCGTCAAAAAGGATCCGAGCCCTGTCCGCTTCTTCGCGAGCCGCCTGGGCTTGAGTCTTCACGGCTTCCTCTACCTCCCGAGCTCGGGCGAGTCTCGTCGTGACCTCCCGCTCCTTCTCCTGCGTTGCCTTCAGCGCGGCTGCTAGCTCGGTGATGCGCACCGTGGCGCGGGCGTCGACCTCGGCGGTGAGCTCGTCCGCGATTTTGCTTGGGCCCGGCTTGCGATAGCTCGGCGGAAAGACGCCAATCCTCGCCGCATCATCCTTCGCCGCCGCCCATCGCTTCCATCAAGAAAGACGAGCGGCGATAAGCGTGTAAAGCCGAATAGAAAAAACCAAGTCAAAACGCAAGAAACTCGATTTAAGCGCAGAGATCGGGGCCAAGGGCATCACCTTCCTGGTATGAGCGAGCATGTTCCACGTCCTCCACGCGATGATACTGCGTGTGCTCCCGCCAAGCCCGGGGGTGCGGATCCCTTGCAGCGCCAAGGGTTGGCGGCCCGCTACCTCCCTCCAGCGACGCGGGGCCTGGCAACGCCGGCAACGTAATTGGAAGCAAGGCTGGCGCCCGGCGCGCTTTTCTCTCTCGATCCTCCAACTTGGCCGCCACGGCCTTTTGACGCAGATGGCCGCGCCTCGGCCAAGACGGCCTCGCCAAGCCGAGCCCGGCCCTTATCAACGCGTCCTTTAGCTCGTCCACCGTCCCACTTAGCCGCCACGAGCTCGTGTGGATCCTCCACCGAATAGGGCGGGGTTTTGGGCGTGGCGATCTGTTCGACCAGCCTCCGCCGACTGGCAAAGATCCTCGTTCCTCCACCCATTCGGGTGACGGAAATCCAGCCCGCAGATGCTAAGCGGGCCACACTGGCATCACTACCCTTGTCCATCCGTCCGGCGTTAGTGCACGCGGACCGCCAGTCCATTGACTAACAAAGATTCGCCGATCGTGTTGAAGCGATTTCCCCGGGTCTTGAAATGATCGGCAACCCCTGCGGTCAATTGGCCACCACCAGCAGGCCAGGCGCCTTCCACGCGCAAGGGTGTAATCCACAGATCATCGCGATGACGACTTGCACCGCCTCCGCAACCTCGGTGAAGCGCCCAGACCGCCGCCGAAGCAGAATAACGGTCCTCCGCGGGTCAGCTGCTCCTTGCCCTTCGACTCCGCCAATCCAGCGGCCTCTAGCTGCGCTATCTGGAGCGCAGTTCCTCTGGGTCCGGCCGTTTCGTCCTTAGTAAGCCCAGCTGCCTCCAGCTGCTGCAGCAAAGGCACTTCTCCCGTAGGTTCGACCGGCTCGTCTTCAGCCGCCGCGGCCTCAGCAGAGGGAAGCAGCACCTCGGTGGCCACTTTTGCGCTACGCACTGCGACAAAAGGCACGGCGGTCAGCCACGAGAAACAGGGTGATAGCATGAAGCGCAGGAAGCTTACGCGCCGGTTCGAGCTCGGTGTCTTCGTACACCCCTGGCGTAGGACGAAGAAAGAGCTCTGTCTCCAGCCCGCCAACGCAGCTCGAGGTGAGCAAAGCCGCTCCCTTGCGCCCTGCAGGAACCTTCCTCGTAGGTCATCGCCGTGGGACCATCGCCGGCAGCGGGCTCGACACTAGCACAACCTCCTCATCGTCGCTGTCTGGGGTTGGCTGGTACGTCCTCCTCTTCTTCGTAGGCGCTGCGCCCTGAGCACACACGGCACGAAGACTTAAGGGCCGCTGGTGCCTAGCACTCAGCCCGTATTGGAGAATGGAAGCTCACCGCGGGCGCGCGCTGCTTTCCTGCAGTGCATCTCTCAGAATCGCCAGGCTTTGAGCCCGCCGTGGCCGCTCGAGGTGCCATTTTCCTTACTACCGCCGTCGACGGACGGCGCCATTGGTACCGCCAGGCGTTCCCCAAACAAGGGCCCCTCGTTCGAGCCAGCAAGGCCCGAGCGGTCTGCCTAACCACCTCCACGTCCATTGAAGAACAAAAAGTGCGCCTTTATCAAAACCTCAAGAAGCGCACGGCCGAGAAATTCAGTCGAACACCATTGGCACTTACCTCGGACGGTTTGTCCTTCACAAGCCGTATGCGGCGGGGAGCCTTGTCCAAGGGTAGCAACATTCCTGCGACCCGCGCAACCTCGCGGTTTGAGAGACCTGCGAGGTCTCACTAACGGTTACAACGTATCCCAACTCGAGGTCAAACGCAAAGAAAGCAGCTTACGCCTACCTGCATGGAAGTCCCGGTCGGAATCCTCCCAACCGTCCATGTCGCTGACGCATCGCGCGCGGCGTCCCAGCGGGCTGATCCGGTGTCGAACAAAGCCAACGACGACCTCGTAGCCCGTCAAGCCGTCCTTAACGAGCTCTTTGATGACAGCCTCAGTGGCTTGATCCTCCGGCTGGGGCTCACTTCGAAAGATTACGCGTATCCGTGACGGCACGAGTATTCCAGGGTCGAGCCCCCGTGGTTCAGGTAGAACCACCGCCGGGCCCAACCATCGACCTTCGTCCTCACCTCGTATTCAGGGTACGACTGGCTCCCCCGGGCTCGGCGCGCGGTCAGGTAGAAAACCCCGCCATTGCCCACTCGGCGGCCGACCAAGCTTCAATTCGAAAAAGTCTTTGGAGGAGGCTCACCGTCGGCGAATCTCGGTCGCCTCACACAGAATGCAAAGATTGATGGATGAACATAGGATTAGGGGACAGTTCTCGGCCTCAGCTCGTGAAGGCAAAGAAGTCGGTGATGAACTGAGATTCTGGCACGCGAAACCCACAGATGGCCGAGCTCTCGAAGCATACCAACTCGTCGGGTTCCGGCCTTGGCTCTTGCTCCGCGCCTGGGAGCCTCCACGAACCCGGCTTCACAAAGCCGTCTCGCTCCAGCTCTTTCATCCTCTCCCTCGTCAGGGTGCTGTCTCCAATGAGAACCATGGCGGCGGGAGGCGAGAAGTAAGAGAGCGAGGAGAAAGTTGAGATTTGAGAAGACGAAGAAAGGAAAAACAAGGGGGATGATTCTGCGGTAAGGAGTTCCCCCTGAAAGCGCTGCCTTTTAAGAAGAAGGGCGGAGGCCGTGGGAGTCGTGTCCAAAAAGGAAGGTAACCGCTCCGTTTTCCTGTCAGATCAAATTCAATGCCTAGGACTCCGGCCCCCGGACCAAATCTTCCCGCGCGGCGCGTGGTGAGGATTTTTCCCTCTTTAAACCTCAGACCTGCTCGTTACGCGACCCGCTCGAGGCTCGGGGGCTGGCTGTTGGTGATTAACAAACGGCCCATCTTGAAGCAGGCCTTGGGCCGATCCCGTATCGGCTCACCACGCGAACAGAGACCGTGCAGCCGCTCCGGCCGCACCAACGGCCGCTGACTTCGTTTGCGGCGTCTCCGGCTTGACTAGGTCAAACCCGTGCGACACCGTGTCCTCCCTGCTATCCCAGAGTCTTCGAGAAGGTCCTCGGTGATCCGCTTCGCTCGTGGGCGGTGGCGACAACCGTTATGACCCGCCATGCTTTCTCCGGACTTGACCGAACACATCAGATCTCGAGGGACCCCAGGCCGGGAGAGTACGCATGACGATCCGTCTTGTCGTTTGCCCTCTTTGGCGAGCGGCAGATGGTTATTATGCTTACGCGACGCCTCTAACGGGTGGCGCAGAGCTGCTTCGGTCCATCAAGGCCATATTGGGAATAAAGGGAAAGTGCTTTCCCTCTAAAGAAGTTCTCCCCCTTGAACAGGCATGTCAAGACAAACACGTGTTCAGTACTAACCCGACCAGCTTCTCCCTGAAGGCTCGATACCCGACAGGACCCTAGAACAAGACAAGAACCTCGCCACTAAAGCAAAGACCAGCGCGGGGCCCGCCGTATCAGCCTCGGGCGGCCCACGGCGCCTATAAAAGGAGGATTCCTGGACATTGCGGGGGGCGGCCAACTGAACACCCGAAACCCCTGATCCGATTCCACCTGGCCCGAGCACAAGTAACATTGGCATCCGAAGCTTCCTCCACGAGTAACCTTAGCCTTTAGCCGTCACCATCAGAAGCTCGGGATCGGCGCCTCAGTCCGATCCCAGCGTCTCAGACTTGCCTTCCACCATATAATCAACGAGGCTGAGTAGAGCTATTACCCGGCAGTGGGGCTCGAACCAGGTAAATCACTTGTGTTCCTACGGTTTGCATCGTTCCTCTCTGTCTTCCCACAAGACGAAGGATCTGCCGGATCACCTAGTCGCACTGAGCCCTTGTCCGAAGACCAGCGCCCTAGCCTCCTCGCAGCTTGGCCGCCACCCGGCCGCTTGAGAAGGGTTGTCGTTGGGCCTCACACCAACTACAAATTAAATCGCGGTCCGTGGACCCGCTGCTCTTCAGGAGCGCGATTCCCAGACACCGACAGTGTTGTACCGACGAAAAAAAACAAAATGCTCCTTGTTGGAAACATAAGACATTCAATCAATTTTACGAAATGTATGGGTCTGCCAACTATAGCAAGCCTTTTGCTTCTAGTTCATGCAAAATTTAAATATTATCATTCAGGTGGCATTAACCATCACAAGAAGAAATACAGACACGAGTGCACTTTCAACGTTCAAATGCACGCGATGGTTTAGATCCTGACAATAGGTTTGTTGAAGTAAAAAGTGCCAACTTACATTTTATTTCTCTATTCAAACCATGTAATCATGATATCTTATTTTCTGCATTTTGGATAGATGTAGCGGCTTCTAGGATAAGACCTTTTAAGGCAGACCTTTGTCAATGTAATTTGATACTTTTTCCTGCCAAAATATGTAAGCCGATAATGAAATCAGTTTCTTGATCGGAAGATAAACGGCTACAGAGCAGATTGCACTTAGCTAAATATGCAGTAGTAATTTAAAGAAAAAGTAGTCTTTAGAAGAAACATATATGATAGATATAAATGGAATGTCATTTTCCTTTTTGAAAAAATGGTTGTCAATCATGTCCATTCTAGGGATTTTTATGAGAATTGGTAAGATAACACATATATTTTTGTTATAGTTGGCAAATAGAGGGGATTTCAAAACTACACAATAACTAGACGGGATTTTTGGCTCCATGCCATCAGCGCAACCGCTAATTGAGAAAACACTATCACTTTTTAGTTAATTGGGTAAATGCCACTACTTTACTGCATCCTTTGTCAAAATGCCACCAAACCCATCAATCTGCTATCTCTCTGTTGAGCCAAACCCATCAATCTGTTATCTCTCCATTGGTCAGATTGATGGGTTTGGTGGCATTTTGACAAAGAAAGCGGTAAAGTAGTGGCATTTATCCAATTAGCTAAAAACGAATGGTATTTTCCCAATTAACGGTTTCACCAATAGCATGTATCCAAAAATCTCGTGACGCTATTATAAGAATTGACTTTACTACTAGTAAGTTAAGTCCTTAGCTCAAATGTATGGTGTTTTGGATATGAATAGTAGCCAACATGTAATCTTGATTGTTGAGCATCACTTTATTTATGAATACATTGTTAAACAGTGGATCATGCTATGACATGCAAACCTACTAGCATCATTTTCACATGACTAATTGATCAATGTAAATAGTCATCTAATATATTAGTGGTTAAAGATAAAAAAGTTTGACTGCATGTTTTCTAAAAATATGTCATATATTTCTGAACGAAAGGAGTTACTGTGATTCTGAGAACATCATAGTAGTTAAATCCATCTTGTGAGATTAAAGGAATGCAACAATTTTGTAGAATTGAATGTGCTTCTCTACTTTAGTAAGATGCAATTAGCAGTGACAACTGAGACGTATAATTTCCTCTTTCCTTTTAGATGTCATTTTCAATGTATACAGTTAGTTACGGCTACATACACAAAAGTATTTTAATTGGGCTTGTGAAAATGATGTTACTAGATTTTTCATCAAAAATACTTCCATACTATTATATCTTAATAGTTTCACTAAAAGTAATTTTCAAAGTTTGTGTTTGTAGATAGAATGGAGGTAATAGTTTCATCCATCTTGCTTAATCAGATTTATGTTGTTGCAAGAAAAATAGTTTAAGAATTTTAGAAGTACTATACTATAACAAAAAAAAGTAGCATTTGTGTCATGGTAAAAAAGTAGGCCATGACTATGTTATGTTATAATACTTGATTAAGCGGGTAGCTCAGGCTGAAAATCACACCCTATTATCAGCATGGCAACGGAAAATGGCAGATGCCATGGATAAAAAATTGGCATAGCTGGTCAGTTGCATTACCTGACTTGTTTTTTCGCATGCACCTGAGTCTTCACCATCATATTCTTCGTCACTCTCATAGTCATCTGTGGTCTCAGAATCATTGTGGCTTGATACATCACCATCATAGTCTTCCAGCCTCTCAAGATCATTGTCGGCAGATGTATAGCCATCATATTCTTCCGTGATCTCAGAATACATATCTTCAGCAAATACATCACAAAAGTATATATCATGTCACCATAAATAGAAAGTGATAGAAAATGCAACAACCAGAAGATAAACTAGACCTTTAAAATAAATTGCCAATTTTGTTTTTTATACGTGTCTATTTCTAAAGGACTTGGATACAAATGAAAATAATGTGAATAGGCAGAGATTTTTGTGACTAGTAAAAGAATGTCACTGTTGAAATGAATTGGGTGGTTTTGTTCGGAGCTCACGAAGTTTTGGATTGGCTATCGGACACTGAGAATGTCACAATTTAGATTAGGTGGTTCAGTCGGCTCACGGAAGTTTTGAATTGACTATAGGACATTGTTAATTCATGGCCTATCACCCCCTTTGGTTTGCGGTTCTGATACGGTTCTAAATAGGTTTGCAAAATTTATTGTTTTTGTATAGATCATTCACTGTAATATTTTGTAATATTTTTTTAAGACTTTGTGTGGGGTTTTCTCAAAGATCTCAAAAATACTAAATCTGTTTTTTTTAAAGATCCTCAACTTTTCCAATTACTATCAAAACCAAAATACAACCGCGAATAAAAAAAGCCTATGTTCGTAGATTCTACCCTTTTTCCTTTTCTTTTCACCTGTGCCAAAGGAAACTAAACTTTGATGTTATTTTGTTCTTACATACTGACAGTGAAAAAGCATATTTAGATGCTTGCAGAGAGAATTATTTAAGAACGAAATTGTCACTCTGAAGCCAACAACGCAGAGAGAGGACTGAATATTGTAGTCATTGCCGCTGGGCATGTCCTTTTCGCCCTATGGCATAACTAGCACAAAAAGGAGAGTATCCATGGTTGCTTAATTAATTAAGTGCTCCACTGCACTGGCACGTCAATGGCCATGAATTAACGTTGACCGATTTTTTTTACATTAACTAGCATGTGATGTGGTACGTTCTGAAATGGTTAACAAGCTACAGCCTAAGAAAATAAACCGGAGTAAAGCATGTGGTACACATGGGCAATTCACACTCGAGAAGGAATAAATTGTGTTTGCCGTAAGAGTCAACCCCAGACCATAAAAAAATGTAAAATATTTTCAAGATTTTTGATTAAAATCCTACAAAGTTCCAAAAATTATTATAAAATATTACACTAAATAGTCTATACAAAAATGATAGATTTTGGCTCAAGCGAATAAAATCAAATCAAACCCCGGAACAAAGAGGACCTAAATAAGCAAGTGTGACCTGATAGCATAGATCCAACGGTGGTCCTAATCTATTATGATGAATGAGCACAATCATGCCATGTCACCTTGACCACCAGGATGACCTCTGACAATAGCACTCACACCTAACATGATGGTGCAACCCCGTCAATCTCAAACTCGCGCAACAGAGCATCATAAATAATTCATAATTCATGTGGTTTCATCATACAAATAATTGCCTATTCGATCTTATGGGTCACCTAGCCTCTTGGACCATAGGTTTCGTCCAAGTTCATCAGTGATATGCAAAAAGTGGCGGCACAGGCATTAGTATTACCCTTGGGTCAAGGGCATCTCTAATACTAGCACTATCTCAGTAGTGTGGCAAGTTCTAAACACTATAGCCTAGAGAGAAATATGGAAAAATAGTGAAAATGGCTGTGAATAGTGGATAGAGTTTTAATATAGGGCTAGCATTGGAGATGGCCTATGTCTATTACTAGAACTATGCATTAATTATCCCATCACTATTCATCAATTATTCATTAGTTATTTTTTCTCTATATTTTCTTCTTATATTTTAATCCATACCTACTGCCACAATGTTATGTGTATCATATGAAAAACAAATGGATTTACCATTGTTTATGCTCTAATGCTCCAATCTGATGCTAGAATACTTTCTAGGGACTACCAAAATAGTTGCTGAAACAAAATTGACACTTTGGAACCTTTTGATTAGGGATGCAAGTGGAGCACTTTGCGGATGTGTGTTCCAATGCCTAACCAAGGCACATGGTATTGACGTCCAGCGAGTCCTCATTCGATCGGACAGCAAAAAAAAAGGAGTAAACTCTAGCAGGGCTATTGGAGATGCTCTTATACCTGGTCTCAGCACATGTGACAATGTGACATGAATCACCTGGTGGGGGGGTGGGGGGGAGCTAGCGCCCATAGCTACGGAGAGCTCCCGACTGTTTTTAATATTTCAACTGCTCAAACTTGATATCACCGTACCCCTTGGATATCAAAATCTCAAATTAATTTATTTACTATTGATTTTGTTTTACTACCATAAATCATTATTGAAATTTTAGACTGCCTTTCTTTTTGTTATGTTTATCATGTTTCCCGTAAGTTTATAGTTTCCTTTTGTATTTTTAAACCTAAAAACATGTCCTAAAGAAGTCAACCACATTTGTCCTAAAAAATAAATATTTTGGCACTCAATCAAGTACAAACTCCAAAATATATTAATATTTAAAAATTAATAGTCATAATGCTGTTTTCAAAAGTTAGATTATATCCAACAGCTCCTCTTCCCTCTCATTTTTTTAAAAAAATTTGAGGATGGACATCCAGCAACTCTCCTATTGGCTTTTTGGTCCCATATTTCCAGAATCCCTATCCATATTCCTAAGTTTTAAGGACTTTCTCTCCTTACCTTATTCTATTTTCTATATTTTTCGAGAACTTGTTCTATTTTCTTTTATGGAATTTTAAGGACGATGTGTGGTGTCCAAAATTTTTCCGTAATAGGTTATTGTTGGAGATTGATTCAATTAGATTTTTCGTAATTCCTTGTTTGTGTTGTATTTTTTTCCAAAATTTTCTGTTTCGTTTTGCATTTTTGACTGAAAGAAGTCCATAGAGTCTTTATGTTGGATGTGTACCTTTGTCATTGACATGCACATACTTATATTACATTTTTTTTTTCTTCTTCGTCAAATGTCATTGACATGCACATACTTATATATTACATTAAAAAGACACAACACCTTCATTTACATATTTACTAAAACCACCCCACCCGGCAACCCCTCATGAACCTGGAGAAACAACGCATACTGCAGTCAGCAGTCTCGCTGCGCACGGTCACACCTGCCGATCCACCTCCTCACATTGATCTCATAATGAAAACAGTTCCCTTCTTTTTTGTAAAAGAGAAATGATCAGCAAAAAATTCCATATTCTAAACAGGTTCGTCCTTCAGAAAGCAAAGGGAAGATATAAATGTATCATGTATGTGAACCCCAAAGCAAAATAATCTTATGTGATAAATAACGTCAGAGCTGGTAGCAGCTCTACATACAAAACCTAGCTAGATAAAATAAGTTCACCAGTATTAAATATAATTCCCTATAAAAATAATTGTTAAGCAAACTGCAATCATCTGCATGTTTGCTGTTAACCCTCCCTCCCGGAGTACGTTCAACATATAGAAAACAGCGTTTAACAACACTGACCAGCTTTTTCAGCCATGCCATCATCCTCAGAAGGTCCCTCGTTGTTGTTCATCAGCTCATAGGCCTTGAAAGGCACCTCGCTCATTGGGTGAGGTGCCGGGCGGCCTCCAAAGTGATCTGGAAAGAACTGGAAATCAGGCCCAAAGTTGAACCTGACCTCACATTTGGGGTCATTCAGTGTGTACAGTGAAGCAGCTGGGAAGTATCGCCCTCCAGGAATGTCAGCAAAGGCGGTGCCCTGGCACACCCCGTTCTTGAAGAAGCATATCTCACTCCCTGCATTTACAAGAACAGACAGTGTTTAGATTGGTTGTTTTGAGGAAGGGAACCGCATGGAATGCCGTACCTCCAAATTCCAACCACCATCTTTGGAAGTGGCATGTATTGACTTGAATTATCCAATAAAACTATATGGTTTCTGATTTTACTCTACGAAAACAAATAACAGAGAGCACGATATAGCATCGTCCTTTAGCCCTCTCATCTAATTCACAAACAGCGCCTGTATCAGAATGAAAACTATGGTACTGTGCTATCGCGTGGTTGTTTGCGGGGGGGGGGGCAATGTCTTTAGAGCATGCACATCAGCCTCCTCATACACACCTGCATCACGCTCGCCCGCGCGTTTATGCCCGCTCACGCGCCCGCTCGGCAGACACAGCACGTTTGATTTTTCTCTCCCGCCAGCACGCATGTGATGCAGATCGCTGTGACAGCTCCCCTGCATGGGATGCTCTTAGCAAACTTGGAAAAAAATAGATGGTCGTGCAGGCAGCGGACTTCTGCGGGGTGATCAAAGAGAAGGGGTGGCAGAAATACCCATGGGCCTTGGTCTAGGTCCAAAAATGGACCCATGGGTATGAAAGTTTGGGTCTAGGTCTAGGTCTAGGTCTGGATCTGTAGACCCGTGGGTACCCAGACCCAGATCCAAACTATAGCACTGACATGTGGGCCTAATTGTCATTCACCCAGACTCTGCCACCCGAGTGCCCAACTGGGCCCGCCTACCCCAAGTCCCGACCACCTCCCACCCTCTCTCTCAGTCTATGTGATTGTGAGTCCCTATGTCACTTTCATTTGTGTTGTTTCTAGTTGGATGGCTAGATAAATTTTGTGCTTATATGCTCTTGAAATGTTACTAATTGCTATATATGTGACATGGTTGTATTGTATATTTGCTGCTGATTCTGGAATAATATTTGGTGTTTTTATAAATTTTCGGGTCTTGGTCTGGGTCTGGGTCAAACTTTGAACCCATTACAGTTTCTGGATCTAGGTCTGGGTCCAATTCTTTGGTCTTGGGTATGGGTCCATAGAGGCTGGACCCGAAAGACCCAGACCCATTACCATCACTGTCAAAGAGGAATTATGCTTCTAGTCGTTGGTGGGTGCTCCTTAATATTTTTGTAGCCTACAATTCTTAAAACATATGTCAAAATTCAGAATGAACTCCCATCTAGGGTTATACGACAACCAAGAAAGCAAATGGTGCAGATGCTGTGATGGAGTCTTGCAAGAGCAAAATCGATTACATAAATAGACAAAAAGGAGATGATAAAGTTAACATGATAGTGAGAGTTATCAAATCAAGTTGATGAGAGAAGAATGGTACTTGAGGGATAGCAACACAAAAGGAAGGTGTGTTGGAGGAAGAAGATGAAGATGAGGGTATTTTGGTCTTTCTAAGAACGTTTAAGAATTGACACTTTATAATGACCCTAGAGGAATTTTGGGCTTATTAATGACATATTTCTAAAGTGGAAATTTTATAGTGACATATCTCTAAAGTGGGAATTTTAATCCCCTTCTAGCAATGATGGCGGTGGCACTCTACTCCCGAGCATGGCAACAATTGTGATTATATCTCCTTTCCCCCTCCCTGCAGCCCCCTCCCCCTCCTCTTGTGGGTCGATTAACTGCGGCTAGTGGTTGCTCAACTAGCTTCGCACGCTACTCGAGTCTAGTCATGCTCCAAGAACCGTAAGGTTAATCATAGATTACTCATGGCTAATCACATGACTTGATAATCATGCTCTAACAACATTAAATAAATAAATTAACGAAATTGCTTCAATACGGGCATCCGACGCGGTCGGACGCCGCGCACAGCCCATCGCGCACAACCCATCGCTCGGACGTTGCACACAGCCCAGCCCATACGCACATCCAAATAGAGGTGCGCTGCTAGCTAGTTCATGCGCGCCACGTATCTTGCTTATGTTCCAGGAGGTACGCTGCTAGCTAGCAAATGTGCTTTTTGATTAAACTCTTTTTAATTTCTCATTTTTGTATCCTTTTCATTTGGAGTCCAAATTGCGTAGTACAAATTTTATAATTCATCTAAATTCCTAATGAACTCATTTTAAATACTTTTTGATTTTTTCTATTTTTTGAATTTTGAATTTTTATTGGTAAAATTATTTCGGCAGGCAAGATAGATTGTTCCAAGAGGCTGGACTCATTGTTTCAGCAGACCAAATACATTATTTCAATAGGTATACAAGTTGTTCCATCAGACTAGACATGTTTGTTCCAATTCGTTTTAGCCGATTGTTCCAGCAGACCAAATTCATTGTTCCAATAGGTATACACGTTGTTCCATCAGACCAAATAAATTGTTCCAATTGGTTTTAGCCTATTGTTCCACCATACCAAATACTAAGTTGTTCTATCAAACTAGACATATTGTTTCAATAGACCAACTTAATTGTTTCATTAGTATAGACAAATTGTTTCAGTAAATTTTATACAAGTTGCGGTCCATCGGACTGGACATATTGTTCAATTGGGGTTAGCCTATTGTTCCAGCAGACCAAATACATTGTTCCAATAGATATACAAGGTGTTCCATCAGACAGAAACATCTTGTTCCAATTGGGTTAGCGTATTTTTTCCAGCAGACCAAATACATTTTTTCAATAGGTATATGAGTTGTTTCGTCGGACTAGACATATTGTTCCAACAGGAAAAATTAATGTTCCATTAGTATAGACAAATTGTTCCAGCACACAAGATAAATTGTTGTTCCAACAGGGCCAAATTAATTGTTCCATTAGTATAGACAAATTATTCTAGCACACAAGATAGATTGTCATAAGAGGCTATACTCATTGTTCCATCATATCAAATACATTTGTATATACAACTTGTGGTCCATACAAAATGTACATATTGTTCCAGTTGGTTTATCCTATTGTTCCAGCAGGCCAAATACATTGCTGTAATAGGTATACGAGTTGTTCCATCAGACTAGACATATTTGTTCCAATTGGTTTTAGCATATTGTTTCAGCAGGCAAAATACCAAGTTGTTCCAATAGGTATACAAATTGTTCCATTAGACCAAATACACCGTTCCATTTGGTTTTATACTATTGCTCCAGCATGAAAAATATCAAATTGTTCCGTACAACTAGACATATTGTTATAATAGACCAAATTAATTGTTCCAGTAGTATAGATAAATTGTTCCAGTAAAATTTTATATAGCAACATGGGTCTTGTTTTGTTTGTAAAAATACGAGGAACACGTTGATGAAAACGGTTTGTCCATTGAAGCTCCCAGTCAAAAGTTATCGCCATTTAAACAAAATTGAGAAAAGGAATCTTCACTGTTGTCAAATATGAGACCATCACATGCAACATGGAGGAAGAGAGAGCGCGTTCCCATGTGTGACTACATGCGGATATGTTAATTGTACTGGAACAACACGGGGTGGCACTGAAACAACGCGGGCTCCTTTTGTTCCGCGCTTTGGGATGGGCTGCTGGGAGCGAGCGTCACTAGACCGAAGCGTCCGATCGGCCGCTTGCCAAACGGACGTCCGACTGGTAGTCATCCCCATAAATTAATGAACGCTGCTCATATAAATAGGCCAAGGGTTACTGCTCAAATGCCCTGCCGCGTGCCGTGGCACTTAGCTATTTGGAATTTTAAAAGGTTACTCCGAATTGAATGGTTAAATGGAAACTACAATTTCCAATGTATGCAACACAAATATATTCAACAAATCCAGATTTCCTCATGTATATGCAGATACAGGCATGTTCGCGACCACCGAATGTGCACCATGATCCATGCTCAGCCCCACTCACCCCTCAAATTGTTTTTTTGCATATACACCTCGGAAACTTTCATAAAAAAATCAATCAGGTCCTCCTTCGTCCTCCTCCCTTCCCTAGCTAATCGCTACCGCCGCTGCCAGCAACCACTGCCCACCGGCCTAGCGCAACCACATCGGCGAGGCCTCGGAAGCCTGATCGATGCAGGATGCTGGCTTGAGCACGCGTCGCGTGATTGCGCTAGGCCAAAGCAATGGTCACCACCAGTGGTATGGGTGGAAATGAGCCGAGCCGAGCCTGGCTCGGCTGAGCTCGGTCAGAAACGAGGCAAGCCAGGCTCGGCTCGCCATTTTGGCGAGCCCCGAAAGTGGGCTCGACTCGAGCCTGGTAACAACTCCGAGCCGAGCCGAGCCTGCCCGAGTCGAGCCACGAGCCAAAGGCGTTTCATGTTCAAAATATGACAATGAGCTGAGCCAAGCCGAGCTCGGTCAGAAACGAGCCGAGCCTGGCTCGGCTCGCTATTTTCCCGAGCCCCAAAAGTGGGCTCGGCTCAGGCTCGGAAGCACCTTCGAGCCGAGCCGAGCCTGTCCGAGCTGAGCCACGAGCCGTGAGCTATTTTTCCAGCCCTAACTAGTGGCGACAGTGTGTGCAGATGTAGAGAGCAGGAAGAATGACTCGATTTTCTAGAAATCGAAGGATGTAGAGGAGTTTTTGAAAAGAAAAGCTGTTTGAGGGATGTGGTGGTCTGAATATGATTCTTGGAACAAATCAGGTGGTCGCGGGCATACATGTACCCCGAAATGAATGTCACATATTGAGCACATGTAGATATCCAATGGTGCCCAAACAAGCATCTGGAATCCGCATGTGGCCGGTGGGATCGGGGAAACTATGCTACAACATGAAAGAGGAGCGTGGCTAGCTACCAACAGCACTCCTAAAGCATCATGAGAGTTATGTTTTTTGGTTTGCAAAAAAATTGGAGTGGAGTGAAAAAACCGATTATAACAAAAATCAGACATTTTTTTCATCATTTTTCTGTCCAATTTTTAAAGTTTTAAACTTAAATTCAAATACAAAAAATTAAAATTCATTAAAAAGAAGCAGCGGGGGATTGAACTTGTAACATCCGCGTAGTCTTTTAAGGCCATCTCCAATGTATGTGCTTAAAGAAAAAACCGTGTTTTTTTGCCATATAGGATAGAGAAGGTGCTTGCATAGGTGCTTGAGGGGTATGGGTGTCTAATTAAGCACTATGCCTAGAGAGATGCTTAGAGGAACTAAGCACCCATATAAACTTCTCTGCATTAGAAATAAGTTTTTCTACATAAATGCTTACTGACGTGACAATACTCTCTCTCCTTAAAACCTAGTATAAACGTTTTGCATTGGAGATGGCCTAAAAGCATCCCCAGGAGACCCCTAATCAACACCCCCAATCGCTACAGTAACCTCTGTTTTCCCGCCCAGTACGCAGGGGCGTCTCTGCATGCTGCTTGCCCGCGCAGCTCAATTCAAAAAATGTTGAAATACGGGGTCATTTGATGAGGCTGCAGTTCATGCTCTAAGAGCATAAACTACCCACTGAGTTATTCAAATCTTTTAACATTCTTTTGTATATATGTGTGTGCAAAATTGTTTTTTTTTTTGCCCGAGCTAGTAAAAAAAATTGGTCCACCAAGAGAGAACCAATTTTCACCAAAAACCAGCTTTATCGGATCGAAGAACATGACCCCCCTACATGACTGTACATGTATTAGGGATGCAAAATTGACTAATGAGCAGCTTTGCTAGCAATGCATTTTACTTTTCTCAACACAAGTGCATACGATTTATAAAATTTTGTGATCCTAATTCTTTATTGTACAACTAACACACATGTAATCTTTCAAAAAAAATAACACACATGTAAAAAACTGTGTATATCTGCATGTTCACTAATTTCAGAAGACATTCCTCTTGAATATGCAATCCTAAGACCCAAAACACCTCATTTCTGCTATCATCATGTCATTAGTTCATCAGATCAAGCTCATGTCATTAGTTCATCAGATCAAGTACTGCATGAGAACTGAGGAGTAGAGGAGCACTGCAATCTACCACTGCACAAAGTAACCAAACACAAGAACTCACCGGGAACAGGCTCAGGCATCTTCTGCTCATTCTTGACAACTTCCACACGGAAAGGCATGCCCTTGTAGTGAAGCAGTTCAGGTTGCTTGGGCTCGTACTGCTCCCCATCAGGCAGAGAGATGTAGAAGCCCAGGACTTCTCCTTCGCCGTAGCCTTGATCCGCGTACTCGTGCCTCCAGGCCTTGTGCACCTTGGAGCCATCGATGTCGCGGTAACCGAAGCCGAAGTCGTCGGCGCCGACGGGTGCCTGGAGGTCGGCGCTGTTGGTGGCCCAGCCAAGGCGGGTGTGGCCGGAGGCGCCGAGGTGCGCGACCTTGACCTCGAAGTACCAGGCGCCTGCGGCGACGCCGCGGGTGGCGCGGATCATGCGGAAGCCCTTGGTGCTGCCGGCGGTGAGGCGGTCGTCGGAGACCTCGATCCTCTCGGACTTGAAGACGCGGGAGAGGAGCACGGGCAGGTCGGGCGCGTCGTCGTCGCGCTCCGCCGCGAGGCGCGGCGCCGGCGTGAGGAAGAACTCCTCGTCGTCGCCGCCGAAGGAGGCTTTCAGGAGGCGGCTGCCGTCGGCGCCGGCGGGGAGCTGGGCCGGCTGCCTGGTCTTCTTCTTCCCCTTGCGGGAGGCGGGCTTGGTCCAGACGCTGTTCCCACTCTTCTTCCTGGGTCTCTTGCTCGGCGGCGCGGGTGTCACGCGCTTCCCGGCGCCCGGGGTGTTGATCCCGTCGTCCTCGGCATCGCCACGGGCGCCCTCGTCCCCGGCCTCCTCGGAGGGGGCGAAGGCGTCCGCCTGCACGACGGCGACGGACAACGGGGCATCGTCGGCGGTGTGGGTATCAGCGGGCGGGGGCGGGGAGGCGCCGTACGGGGGCTGCGTCGCTGTCGCAGGAGGCGCGGCGGCGGAGTTGTCAGCCATCGGAGGAGGAGAGCTCGGGGGGTTTGGAGGGGGAGAGGAGAGCGTGTGCTTTGGTGTGATTTGCGTTGCGTGGGGGGTTTGGGTTTGGGTTCGATGGCGCGAAGAGACGCCAAACCAAGGCGATGCTTCCGTTTCAGGTTCCGGTGCGAGTAGAGGAGCGGAGAACAGCCTGTTCCGTGGGTGTTCTGTTTTGTGATATGATAGGATCATATGACAGCCAGCCGAATGATATGAGTCATAAATTGTCTCTATTGTTTCGGACGTACATAATGGGTGGATTTGCTGACGCAAAGTTGACTTTGCAAAAAAATTGATTTAGGTTGATTAAGGGACTGTTTGGCTGGGAGCGAATCCTCTTCCGTAACTACACGTGCACTTACGGTTGATGTAGGTGGGTCTGTGGGTCTTGGACCCACCTGGCAGTGGCTGACAGCTACGGCAGAGGATACTAATGTGTCAGGTTGGCTGCATATAGCTCAGCCTAGCTCATGGAATGCAGATTGTTGTTGTTTTGTTGCTTGAAACCACTATTAGGATTAGGTTGAGCTGATGCAAATTCACTGTTGGGGCAAGGCTCACCTCATACACAATTTTCGACAGTATCATCTCAGCATGGCTCGCTTCATGCATCATCCCTCTCGCAACATTCTTCAGCGAGATATGCCGACGTTGTGGTCGGAAACACAATGTGTTTCAAGCGCATTTGGGGCCATAGGATATTTGCCAAGCTCCCAACCAACCCTCACAGATAATTTTGCAAACCTTCTCCTCCTCCTCCCAAGTCAAGCCCGCCTTTATTTGGCGTCGCCACGCCAAAGTGAGCCGCCTCGTCGTCGCGCTCCCCTAAGCCGACCTCCACTCGCCTGCCTCGCCATCGACAACCGCTAGCACGAGCACGCTGGGCGTCGCGCTAGGGTCCGTGCTGGATTGGCAGCAATGGAGGTCTCGTGACGACCTGGCTGGCGGAGGGTGGTTGCCGACAGCAACGGCGCCGAGCAACATCCAGTTTAGCCTCAGACTGTGAGTTGGAGAGAAAACTATAGAAGGGTCAAGGGGGTAAGCGGAGGAAGAAGAAGGGCCCAATTTTTTTTTCTCGAAAAGTTTGTGGTTTTTTTTTTTTTGCAAATGCACATTGTGGGTCTAGGACAATCGTATGGTCGTGAATGCACTTGAAACCACCCCTGGGTCGAAAATTCGTGTTGTCGTCGTTGATGTTAAGCTAGCACCTAGGATCAATATCTCCCTTGGATTGGAGGGATGATGGGAGTAGGACGATGGAGGATGAGCAGTGTGATACCTCGACCATAAGATCAGTACAGGACTATGGATGGGCAAGGTGGGACAGTCTTGGCAGTAGGATCCGTAGAGAGTAATGGGCTGAATAAACTATGATCAGGAGGCAAAGGGTTGGGAGGCAATGGGTGGTGAACGGATCCTAGTGACGAAAAAGAGGTTCATATAGAGGTTATTGATGGAGAGGAAGACGTAGGAAGAAGAAAGGAGGGAGCGGCAATGGTGGAGTAATGGAGGAGTAGGAGGAGCATTGGCATCGCGTTGGTGAGAAGCACGAGGTATCGTGTCGGAGGCATGATTGATCAAGAGTGGAGAGCAAGGACATGGTTTAGGTGGGGATGAATTAGGGCAAGGGTAAGGTTTGGATGGGGATGTCCTATTTATAAGGGAGGGAGAAGGTGAATTCAAGCCATTGGACCAAGATATGATGGTCTATAAAGTCGGCAAAAAAGTTTTTTGTCTTTAGCTCACTTTACAATAGCCAATCACAATAATGCAAAGATGTTACACCCCATTCAGAACGAAGCAAAAATTTCTGCAATAACTCATCATCCCAAAGGAGCGACGACAGATATATTGATCACAAAACATGCCCGTTTAAAATCATTTGGCATATGGCTGTCAGACGGAGCTCATGATGATGCCAGGAGCTGGGTGCTCTACGCGACAATGTTGGGTTGTAGGGAGCGAACAACTATGTCGACGTTGTAGCCGGAGGCAGGAGAGTAGAGACATCAGGGGATGGAGAGAGCGTCCGGGCTGAAGGTCAAGTTCAGAAGCTAGTATACGTGCGATTGAAACAAACAACTAGGGAGAGAACACTTAGAAGGGCCAATTTTACGAGAAAAAGAACTCGTTGGGGGCATAATTTTACGGGAAAAAGAAGAGTTTCCACCCTCTTGATCTTAGGCTTTCTCACATCAGGTCCAAGAGGCCTGCTTTGAGTTAGCACCTAGCACCCCAATAGTCTTTAGCACTAAATATGATGTAAGAAATACAAGGCAACGTACCAATCTTTTTGGGGCATTATACAGCCATATACTTTATAATGACATGGGCACAAATTCCCCTATTTAAAATGAACATGATCTTTCACTTATTCAATATTTTTATCTATAATAAAGCGTAGGAATGCCCACCTTTACAAGAGCATGGTTCTTTCATATTGGTATATTATTTTATATACAGTTTTCGCTCTTCAGTCCAAACAAACTTCATCTCTTGCGTCGGCTGTTTCACCTACCCATTAGGCGATGAACACTACGTTTTGCCCTCTGTAACACCCTGGCCCAAAATCGCTTAGAGTCTAGCCCACCTACGGGGCTAGCCCACGCATGCATAGCACCCACTTAGATTTTTCGGCCTCGCTTCGTCCAAAAGGATTAACCCGGAGTGTTATGTTTGGTTCCAGCATGCATTATATGCTACTACAACTCTTTCTCAACTAGCAATATAGGACTAATCCCTCCATCACATCCACATGGGCCTCACAACAGATCGGATCAAAGTATTGCACTCACCCATTAGGCGATGAACACTGCGTTTTGTCCTCTGTAACACCCTGGCCCAAAATCGCTTAGAGCCTAGCCCACCTACGGGGCTAGCCCACGCATGCATAGCACCCACTTAGATTTTTCGGCCTCGCTTCGTCCAAAAGGGTTAACCCGGGTGTTATGTTTGGTTCCAGCAGGCATTATATGCTACTACAACTCTTTCTCAACTAGCAATATAGGACTAATCCCTCCATCATATCCACATGGGCCTCACAACAGATCGGACCAAAGTATTGCACTCACCCACCTTTAATGAGTTGACGCCCTCGTCAGCACACCGCCTAAGCGGCAAAAGTCCAAGGATCCGTCTCGTCGGTATACGGCCGTGCGTCTAATGCCGACACATATGACATGCCGTGTGACCACTCTAGACCCACATAAGCCATGCGCAATATGCTCGAGCAACTAAGCGCACACGATCTGCCGCACAGCGAGGGTTGATGCTCTAGTACCATCTGTAACACCCTGGCCCAAAATCATTTAAAGCCAAGCCCACCTACAGGACTGGCCCATGCATGCATAGCATCCACTTTGACTTTTCGGCATCGCCACAACTCTTTCTCAACTAGCAATATGGGACTAATCCCACCATCACATCCACATGGGTCACATGGGCCTCATAACAGATCGGACCAGAGTATTACACCCTCTATGCCGGATAGTTGGTCCATAACCTTACCTGTATGTATGTGGCAACGTTACAAGACTAATCAACTTCCAACTATATAAAGAAGAAAATAGAATTGCATAGTACTCTTAAGACATAAGAATGGCAAGGAGGCCGATAAGGACAACAAACTTGGGAGGAGGACGCTAATAGTCTAACCCTTATCAGTTGCGTCGTTGCATTTTTTCAAACAGACGGAAGGAGCTCTATCAAATTTATAGGCGGAAAGTTTCTGTACTACCCACAGGTAGGAGCAGAACTGCAGAAGGAAAATACCAGAAGCTCCTACCCAAACAACTACTTAACTAGTGAATTAAAGTTAAAAAAGTGATTAGAGAACTCAATAGCAACATTGCAAAGATAGCAAGGTTGGGACCTGCGTTGTTGCACCTGGAGAAGAGGAGAAAAGAGAAGTTTTATATGTTTCGCCTAGTGAGGTAAGATTTTCTAGAAGTGGATTCAATTTCCACGTAGTAGAGCATTTGGCGCTCGTGGTAAGAGTCAAGTAAACATGACTACTCTTGGTCGTTCGTGCCACCTAAACGCTGTTGGTCCGTAGTGCGTAGTGACCGTCCTAACGACAGTTGTGAGAACGCCCAGACAAATAGGGCGTGGTTGATGCTCAGAAGGTGACTTAAATATGAAAACATTCGCGAAACACATGATTAAAGACTGGATATATACTACTAAAGTTAAGCAGTATGTTATTTATTTAGTCTGGGTTCGGAGTACCAGCACATCACGTTTGTAGGTTGATCATACGACAACACGTTCAAGCAGCCAGTAGTCATTGGTACAATCATATATATAGCCCATTGGAGTTTACATATCAGCTTAGACATTGCTACTGGAATAGAGCACAAGAGGCCGCACGGTCCGCACCAGATGACTAGAATCCATCCAGACTAGCCTGCAATGCAATAGAACAATAATTAATGGAGATGAAACAAGTATGAGCATATAGAACAGTAATTAATGGACATGAAACGAGTATGAGCGTGTACATTTTGGGCAGAATTAATCAATTACGTATAAGGCTATAAGCAAACCATAAACAAGCAAGGTGAAACTGATTATAGTTCCAAGGCATTCTATTTGCATGGAAGATTTCAATTTTGTTGTAAAAAATAACAGAAGAAATGCAGAAAAGTAAAGTAAACCTAGCAAAAGGGGCAAATAGAAAGCAATATATTTGTATGAAAACACCTGCGCGAGAAATTGCATTGTCAAATCCAAAAATCAGCAACCAACAACCTACCGTTAAAAAAACAACATACAATTTGTCTAAAATGTTTGATGATCAAATTTTCAAAGTCAATTCTACATCTGCAATTGCACTACTACAGTCTACACATGCACTTTCCAATGAGAATTCATACTTCATGACCATACCATCCTGTCTCCTGTTGTCAGGTTCAAAATTTGCTAAAAAAAAATTAATCCTAAGCATCTAGTCTTACAATATTTTAGTGCATATCTTTTGAAACAGCAGATCTAAATGCAAGCCTGATGAATTACCATCTTTTGTTTAAAAGGCTGGGAACCTAGCAACCATGCTTGACAGCTGTGGGTAGTTTACTGGGACATGTATAATGCTAACAATTGGACATGACATAAGGTTAATCAGCATGGCCAGAAACAGAAGGAACACATCAACACAGGATGGACAAAATAAATGTCATATGCCATATGACTTACAACACGCTAGCAAATAATAATCTACAGTTCTACATTTCATTAAGGTGTAGCTTCCAATGAGCCAAATAACACACTCTACTGACAATTGCAGAAGTTTTAATGCAGCGAGTGGTCAATCACAAGTGGAACTATTAAAGATTATCCTGACATGAAAAAATTGTGTATAACATATGGTTTCATAATAAAAACTTTGAAATTGCCAATGTGTACCATCCAATGCATAAGAGTCTGTTAAGTTGGATTTGAAAGTACTATGAACAAATAGCAGTTGATGTGTTAAATCATAATATTAATTAAATGTGTAATCATGGTACAGGATTCTAGCCTAACTCAGATTCAGCGCAAAAGCTTCTATGTTGACTTGTGGAGATCATTACATGACACTATTATAGATTTATAGTTATTGATTGTGCAGTCTGCTTGCTCAATGGGTATTTTGCATACCAACCAACGGCAAAATTGATTATTTGCCCCAAAGTTGAGCTGCCTTTGATTATTTGTCCAACTTACACCTACCTGTGACAATCTTGTTTCCAGAGGGTTATTTGCAAAAATCACAAACCCCTCCATCTCTCCGTACGCTCTCTCTCTCTCTCCCCTGTAGGCTCTCTCTCCCCCTCTCTAATCTCTCTCTATGATTAACACAGATAATTATAATTAACACAACAACCCAGTCACAAAAGAATGCATATGAAATTACAAATTCTGGTTATAACCACAAAAGAAGACGTACTAAGCCTAAGCCATCATCTAAAATAATTGTCTTTTCTTCTTTGGAGTAATCATTTTAGCATGTGTTGTCTTTGCTTTCGGGGTAGATGTCTCGGATCCTCCTTGCCCTTCACCATCTTCCATGAACATTGCACTTTGGTTTTTTTAAAAAAATTGTAATTTCATTAACAACATGAATAGAACTTAAATTTTTTTGGTACATGTAAGATAATTACCTCCGTGTCATAGACCCAGGACTTGTAGTGTTCCGCACAAGCATTGCACTTTAGCTAAAAGATCACAATTTCATTAACTGCACATAAGAATTAAAAAAAAAGTTACCATGTAAGATATGCACTTGTAGAAATGTTTGATCTTTCCCATGGCACTGTATTTCTATTACTCCTACTTTTTCTGTAATTAAAAATATAAATATTTGTTGAACGAAATTTCATTAAAGGATGAAAGTAAAGAAGTTTACCTTTTATTTACGTCGTTTTTAGGACAACCCGCTTCCCTCTGACCTAGATCTCCGCATCATTTGTTCAAACCCCCACATTAACTTTCTTTCCCTAGTATCATTTTTCTGTGCAAGACAAAATTCTCAACTTTCTGTCTTCCTACACCTCTATTGGTTATTGGTGCATACAAGACAAAACCAAGATTAACTGTAGGCCATTGAAACCTTCCAGTTAGTGGCTCTATTTCACCATAATATGCTGCTCTGAATCTCTCAATAGAAAAATAGTCATGCACAAAATCATCCGTATTAATATTTCGTATTTCGGTCAAGACAACCACAACATGGGCACATGGTTTGCCTGTGTTGCTATTGAAGACTTGTGCACTCATGTCTATGTGTTTTCACTATATGTCTAACATCATTCTTGGTAGTATCTATGACTTCGACACTCCAATCACTAGTTGCATCTGTCTTAAGATGGCGTAAACCTCTAGATTGCATATTCAGTTGTTGGATTATAGCTGAAAGAATTTTACCTTGTAACCTTATTCTAATAGCTCTCCGTTTCCTAAAGAGCCGCATGATCATCTCTCAGCTTGTCAACCAGTGTAATAATAGGCAAATCCTTTATCGTCCCTATCGAACTATTGAAGCATTCAGCAAGGTTGCTATTTATATAGTCACACTTGATATCTGAATTGAAATAACTCTTAAAAAAAACAAAAAATAATAATAAGCATTTGTTGATTCATGTAAGTTAATAACATATGACAAAGAGATATATGCCAGTCACCTTAGTAAGGTACTTGCGGCTAATCCTGCAGTAACCAAATACCTTAATGACCATCACAGTTTGCTATGGATGAGGTGACTATTTTATTATTGCCATACGTTATTAACTTAAATGAATAAATAAATGCTTATTATCATTTTTCTGTTTTTTCAGAAGTTATTTCAATTCAAATATCAAGTGCGACTACATAAATAACAACCTTACTGAATGCTTCAATAGTTGGATAAGAAAGATAAACGATTTACCTATTGTTACACTGATCGACAAGCTGAGAGTGATGGTCATGCGGCTCTTTAGGAAATGAAAAGCTATTGAAGCAATGTTAAAAATTAAAATTCTTCCAGCTATAATCCAACAACTGAATGTGCAATTTAGAGGTTTACGCCATCTTAAGTCAGAGGTAACTAGTGATTGGAGTGTCGAAGTCATAAATACTACTAAAAATGATGTTAGACATATAGTGAAAACACACAGACAAACCATACACGCATGCTTCGATTGTCTTGATCGGAATGCGAAATATTAATATGGAGGATTTTATGCATGACTATTTCTCTGTTGAAAAATTCAGAGAAGCATATAATGATGAAATAGAGCCACTAACTGAAAGATCTTAATGGCTTACAGTTAACCTTGGTTTTGTCTTATATGCATCAATAACCAACAGAGATGTAGGAAGACAAAGAAAGTAGTGAATTTTGTTCAGAAAAAGGATACCGAGGAAAGAAAGTTAATGTGGGGGGCTTGAACAAATGGAAAAGATGTGAAAAGTTAGGCCATAGGGAAGCGGGTTGTCCTAAAAACGGTGTAAAGAAAAGGTGAACTTCTTTACTTTCATCCTTTCGCAAATTTTGATGAAATTTCGTTTAACAAATATTTATGTTTCTAATTACAGAAAAAGTAGGAGAAATAGAAATACAGTGCCAAAGAAAGAATCAAGCATTTCCATGGAACACACTACAAGTCCTAGACCTGTCACACGAAGGTGAATATCTTACATGGTAACTTTCTTTTTAATTCTTATGTGCAGTTAATGAAATTATGATATTTTAGCCAAAGCGCAATGCTTGAGCGGAACACTACAGGTTCTGAGCCTATGACATAAAGATAATTATCTCGCATGTATTAAAAAAAATTTAAATTCTATTCATGTGGTTAATGAAATTGCAATTTTTTAAAAAAAGACAAAGTGCAATGTTCATGAAAGATGGTTGAGGGTAAGGAGGATCCGAAACATCTACCCCGAAAGTAAAGACAACGCATGCTAAAAAGATTACTCCAAATAAGAAAAGATAATTATTTTAGATGATGGCTTAGGCTTAGTATGCCTTCTTTTATGGCTACGACCAGAATTTGTAATTTCATATGCATTCTTTTGTGACTGGGTTGTTTTCCTCTGACGTGTTGTTGCATTTTAGAATGGGAAAAATATGTCCACTACACTATTTTTATCTGAGGTTAGTAAACATATTGTGTTAATTATAATTATCTGTGTTAATCATAAAGTGAGGGTAGAGAGAGAGATTAGAGAGGGAGACAGAGCGTACATGAGAGAGCGTACAGGAGAGAGAGAGCGTACAGGGGAGAAAGAGATTAGAGAGGGAGAGAGATATTAGAGAGATTTCGTTGAAATTGTTCGTTTGGAAATTTACCGAAAAGCTAATTATAGGTTCTTCTCTCCATCGGAACAATAGGGCCGTTATGCTTATTACTAAACTCGTTGAAGAGATGAAATAGAACCAAGGTCTATCTTTTTGATCAGAGGTTGAATCGATCATCAGAAGAAGAATTAGGCCAAAAATTAGGATACATTCTGGGGGTGAGAGAGCGTACAGGAGAGAGATTAGAGAGGGAGAGAGACAGCGTACAGAGAGATGGAGGGGTTTGTGATTTTTGCAAATAACCCCCTGGAAACAAGATTCACAGGTAGGTATAAGTGGGGCAAATAATCAAGGACAGCTCAACTTTGGGGTAAATAATCAATTTTGCCACCAACCATAAGGTCAGAGAAAGCACTGGAAATTCAAACGTATTGTGTCATATCCCATTCCACAAAATTGGACACATACATGTCATACTAGAAAAATCGAAACGTTAACAAAAAACCATCGAGCAATAATTTAGTAAAACTGCCAACTAAACACAACCCACAACCACCCTAAATCCTAACAAATGAAATCAAGCCTGAAAACTGAAAAGCATAACATGATGAAATATCCATGATCATTAGTGGGGAATTCAATAAGAACTGTCCCTGATAAACAAACAGACTGAATGGTTAAACAATTCCCATGCATTAATAAACTGGTTGATTTTTAGAATGCTGAACATGCTATATCAGTGCACAATACACAATCCTATGGGTTCTCGCACACATTGTTACGAATTAGCAAGAAAGCTGACAAGCAAAACCTTGCCAATCGACTCATCAGGCATGACAAGAACAAGATCAGGAGACCACAATTCCAAAAAAAAAAAAGAGCATGGCGTGATTCTCACAAATTGCAGGAGATCAATACAGATATCCTAAAAGAAGCTAATACTGTCTTATAACCACCTAAGATATTTCAAACAGGGAGCAAGTAAGAGTTCAATTTAAAATTTAAAAACTCAGCATTAAAACACAGTCCGGAATCCACAGATGATTCCACGCAGGCACAACGGCTCATCCTTGATTAATTCAAGTGTGCACCAAACTTAAAATGGATAGCATGGCATTTTCCAAACAGCCGGAGAATCCATCATGAAATTTCTAGTCACTCTCTTTAACTTAGCATCATCTCACCATAGAAATTCAGCGCATCCTGCTACCGTGAGAACAATACACCATACCATATCTCTGAACCCCCAAATCAGACCCGCCCCTACCGACGACGACCCCCCCAAAATCAGCACACAAGAAGCGTGAAAGCGAGAGGAAACCAGCACCTAGTTGTAGTAGAGCTCGAGGCCCATGCCGTCGTGGACCTCGTAGTCCTTGAGGGTGATGTGGTCCTTGTAGATGGTGTACCACTTCTGGATGCGGATCTTCTCGGGCCTCGTCCCCGTCTGCGCCGCCACCAGCTTCTTGAGGTCGCCGATGGTGTCGTCCTCGTTGCACTTCACCCGCACCTTCTTCCCAAGCCGGTCGTTGAGCACCACCTCGATCATCTTCTCCTCCGCCTCCTCAAAACCCTAGCTCCGTCTCCGGTGGGAGTCGCGAGTCGCGGAGAGGGCGAGAGACGTTCTTCCACACTCTCCTTTCTACAGAAATGTAATGGTGGCCGTTCGCTATATCTGAACCGTTCATCCATGGACACACGGTTTTCGCATTCCACGAAGTCTGTGCCTCTGCGTGATTCAAACGCAAGCTCGACGAGTTTTCTGCGTATGGCTCCCTCTATTTTTTTTTTTAAAAAAAACTGCAGGTAACGAGTTTGTTTGCAAATACAAAGTTTGCGTATGAATTGTGTAGGCGCTGGGTGAGAATTGCTATAAGTTAAAGAAGCTACAGTGCAATTTTCTTCATAATTAGAGCCGACTTATTTATAAGAGGCTGGCTCCAGTTTTTTTTGAAATAATATGAGAAGACGACTTATTTCTTATTAAAATGAAAGGAAAGAACAAGTTATTTTTTTAAAATTGTAAACTTCTTAAAACGGTTAAAACCATTTTATGTACTCTTACCGGGAATTCATAATTTCATTTCTGTTTTTTGTTGTTTTCTTTATTTTTTCAGGCTAAAAAAGATAGGAAATAAAAATGACGGGGATAGGGTGACGTATGTAGCACCAACTAGGGCGGGTGAACGTTAGCCTTGGATGAGACCCTGCCATCCACAATTGACCAAGTCAAGGTGCCTAAGCAAAGGTTTGCTGCTCGGAGAGGCTCACAGGAATTGACTTGAGTTAGAACAGGAACACTCAGAGAAGTTGCCTGAGAAGGAACGTTCGGATGCTTGAAGGAATTGCTCGAGCAAGACCACCTCGAAGGAACGCCCGGGCTACTCGAGAGAGTTCCCGAGCCACGGATGGCTCGAGACCATTTGCGTCAGCGCCTTGCTCGAGCCAAGCCAGCAAGGTAGGCACATCCAAAGGCGGAGCCTCCTGGGCGTGACTTCGCAGCGAAATCACGTCCCTGGCAGGACCCCTTTAGCGTTTGGAATGACCCGCTTGCTACACGCGCTACATGGATAGGTTGGCTATGAAGCAGTGCAAGAGCAGCGATAGAAGTGGGCCCAATTTGACAGACAAGACGGATATCAACTTCCTTCAATGGTGTGCTCTGGTCAAGGTCCCCACGCCATTAGTTGGTTCATTAAATACACGTGGCCCGAGAAGCACGACCAGAGAAGCTATAAAGGCCAGGCCCAGAGTTAGCCAGACCAGGAGTGGCGAGCTTCTAGCGCACCATATTTAGAGGCAGAGAGTAGTGTCCCCAATGGTCACCAGGGTCCTGCACCAATGGTAGTCCTCACCGGTTTTCTTTGTATTTCTTTGATACACCAAGCAAAGAACCACTTGAGTAGGGTTGTTATCTCTCTCGAGGCCCCGAACTAGCCTAAAAGGCCTCGTCCTGCAGCATCCGCATTCTCCCTCCAGGGTTTACAAAACCACGGAGGAGCTCCGAGCCGTCTACTACATGGAGGCGGTTAACCGCGGTTAGCCACGGTTTTCAGTCGGTTTTTATCCTAAATGCAAAACTACGGTTCGTCGGTTTTGTTCGCGGTTAACCGCGGTTAGCCACGATTTTCAGCTGGTTTTTATCCTAAATGCAAAACTACGGTTCGTCGGTTTTGTTCGCGGTTAACCGTGGTTTGTGAGGAAAAAAAGGTCAAAATCGATGAAAATTGCTAAAATCTTTTTAAAATATACATTAAAATTTTGAATTTTTAAATTTTGTTTAAGCCAAAGTGTTTAGAATGATTAATAGTATTTTTAGGAATTTTATGTATATTTTACATTCAAAATTTATTTGAACGAATTTTGGTCAAATCTCTAAACCCCAAAACGCCGGTTTACCAAACCGGGCCCCGCGAAGGCGCGGTTAGCCGCGGTTAACCGGTGGTTTTGGAAACCCAGTCTCCCTCTCTTCATTGCGCAGTGAGTACGAAAAGCAAAGAGACGAGGTGAGGCTGGGATTGAACCTACGACCTAGCATCGAAAGGAGAAAGTGGGAAACCAACTGAGCTAGTTGGATGAGACCAACCGAGCTGGTTGGATGGTGGCCGGTGCACTGGAAGGATTCAAAAGAGGAAGGGCGAAAGTTAAAAAAACAGCTAGATAAAAGGAGTGAGCTAGGATTCAAACCAACCTGGGGTAGGCGAAACACATGCTAAAGACCACGCGACCAAACATCATGTTTTGTTGGGATTTGGATCCTCTGTAGTTATCTTTTTTGGTATGATCGCTGAAATGTGGATGGTGATCCAACGGTAGAGAGCAGTAGCTGTATAGACCTAGTTCCAGCTTTACTGAGGTTGGTACGAAAGAAAAGGATACTATATATATATATATATATATATATATATATATATATATAATCGGATGGATGGACCGGCCGCGATTGCATTTTTTCCTAGAGGACGTGGCTGGCTCTATGATTTTAGGTGACGTGGTACAATGGTGTTTGAGCTACCTATATTTTCTTACGAAGGATTTGCTTTTTTGTAACGAGAATGCTTCCCGTCGGCGTCCGACGGCGTCCGGACGCCATGCTGCCAACAGCTGTGACCCGACATCTCGCTGACGCCGCACGCCCGCCCGAGTCAGCGTGATTAGCACGCATGGCCACGTGAGCGCGCTGCTACTCGTTTGCATGCATGGCCGTATGTTGAACACAGCGACTAGAAAAAATGCTGGCCATATGTTGAACACAGCGACTAGAAAAAATGCAAGTGCGTTTCATTTTTACTATTTAAATTTCTTATTTTTGTATCCATTTCATCTGGAGTCTGAAATGCATAAAATAAATTTCATAATTCATCTAAAATCACAATTAACTCATTTTAAATACTTTTAATTTTTTTGATTTTCCCACAAACCAAATTGTTCCGAATGGCAAAACTATTTGTTCCAATAGCCAAAATTATTTGTTTCGGTAACCCGAACATATTGTTTCAGTAGGCTAAACTAAATATTTCAATGATAAGGATGATAGACTGTTC
This sequence comes from Raddia guianensis, assembly GCA_036346415.1. NCBI lineage: Eukaryota > Viridiplantae > Streptophyta > Magnoliopsida > Poales > Poaceae > Raddia > Raddia guianensis. The sequence goes on along the minus strand of CM070543.1, from coordinate 27,187,791 downwards.
CAGTAGATATACAATTGGGTTAGCCCTATTGTTTCAATTGTCTTGTTTTGTTCGTAAGTCTTGTTTTGATGAAACAACGTGTATACTTGTATACTTTGTATACTTGTATACTTTGTACTATAGCCTATTGTTTTAGCAGATCCAAATACATTGTTTCAATAAGTATACAGGTTGTTCCATCAAACAAGACATATTGTTCCAATTGGGTCTAGTATATTGCTTCAACTGGTTAGCCTATTGTTACAGCAGATCAAAACACATTGTTCCAACATGTATAAAAGTTGTTCCAGCAGGCAAGATTGATTGTTATGAGGCTAGACTCATTGTTCCAACATACAAGATATATTGTTCCGAGAGTCTAGACTCATTGTTCCAATAGGCTAAACTAATTGTTTCAACAGGCCAAAAATATTGTTTCAATAGGCTAAACCAATTGTTTCAACAAATTAGATAGATTGTTCCAACAGGCTAAACTAATTGTTTCATCGGGCTAGACTCATTGTTCCAGCATACAAGACATATTGTTCCGAGAGTCTAGACTCATTGTTCCAATAGACTAAACTAATTGTTTCAACAGGCCAAAAACATTATTCCAATAGGCTAAACCAATTGTTTCAACAGATTAGATAGATTGTTCCAACAGGCTAAACTAATTGTTTCATCGGGCTAGATAAATTGTTTCAATAGGCTAAACTAGTTGTTTCAACAGACTAGACATATTGTCCCAATATAAAAAACTAATTGTTGCACTTGCCTAGACATATTGTTCCAATAGGTTAAACTAATTGTTCCAACAACAAGCCAAAAATATTATTCCAACCAATTGTTTCAACATACTATATAAATTGTTCCAACATGCCAAAAATATTATTCCAACAGGCTAAACCAATTGTTTCAACAGACTTTATAGATTGTTCCAACACAGCTAAACTAACTGCTTCAACATGTCAAACATATTTTTGTTACAACAGGCTGTACAAATTATTTCATTGGGCTAGATAAATTGTTTCAATAGGCTAAACTAGTTGTTTCAACAGGCTATATATATTGTTCCAATAGGCTAAACCAACTGTTTCACTTGGTTATATGTCCACTAGTCAAAAGTAATTGTTTTAGCAGGCTAGCCATATTGTTTCAACAAGCTAAATTAATTGTTTTATTAAAATAACAAATTGTTTCAGTAACTTTTTTATAGCAACATTGGTCTTGTTTTGTTTGTAAAAATGCGAGGAACGCAACGGTGCAAACGGTTCGTGCATTGGATCAACCAGTAAAAATCTATGGCCGTTGAAAGAAAAAACTAAAAGTACTATATTCGCTGACGTCATCAATGATGTCATTGCATGCACGCAGATGGGGCAGTTTTTTTCTCTTTTTTGCAATCGGCGTTCATGTTGGGCTGGCGAGCGCAGCGTCGGATGTCCGTCCCCAAGTCCACGCCTTTTTGTAAACAACCTTGAATAGAAAATAACTTGTGCGCCGCGCGTTGAAATATATTCCGTCTAAATAACTCATCATTATTATGGGAGTAGTATTTTGCATGCGGAACTCATCATTCGCAGTACCGTCTAAATAACTCCGTTTAGATTATTTTGCAGTGGGGAAAAAAGTGTTCTTCTACTTCTCCTATGACATGAGTACACGACAGTGCAAATGCATTCTTGCACGAATCGCGTCAGTGACAACGTCACAACTCATGGCTGATCTTTGGCGACAAACAGATGGACATCCATTACCTGTGCATACACGAGTCTATGGCTTTACGTCTTTACCTATATTCTTTCCTGTGGCTGTCCACGCCATGGCCAACGCCGAGGCGCAGCAAGAACTCAACGGCGGCCGCCATCGCAGCCATTTCCTCGTGGTGACCTACGGGATCCAGGGCCACATCAACCCGGCTCGCGCCCTCGCCCGCCGCCTCGCGCGCGTCCACGCCGCCTCCGCGGACGTCACGCTCTCCGTGACGGAGTCCGGCCACACCCGCATGTTCCCCTCCGGCGACGGGGAGGCCTCCGACGGGCTGGTCTCCTACATCCCGTATTCCGACGGCTTCAAGTTCGGGGCGCCGCCGAGGGACGCCGACGAGAAGGCGCGCAGCCGCCGCGAGAGCGTCCAGAGCCTGTCCGCCGTCGTCCGCCGCCTCGCCGCTGCTGGCCGCCCCATCACCTGCGTCGTGTCCGCGCTCTCGCTGCCCGCGGCGGACGTCGCCGTCGCACACGGGATCCCCCTCGCCGTCTACTGGATCCAGCCGGCCGCCGCGCTCGCCGCCTACTACCACTACTTCCACGGCCACGAGCAGCTCGTCGCGGCGCACGCCGGCGACCCGGCGTACCAGGTGAGCCTTCCCGGGATGCCGCCCCTCCGGATCCGCGACTTCCCGTCCTTCCTCGTCGACGCCACAGGCAGCGAGCACTCCCGGGCCAGCGCCCAGTGGATGCGCGCGCTGCTGGAGCTCATCGGCCGCGAGAAGCCCAGGGTCCTTGTGAACACGGCGGACGTGCTGGAGGCCACCATGCTGGAAGCAATGCGGCAGCATCTCGACGTCTTCGCCGTCGGGCCGATGGTTCCTCGCCGCCGACGGCAAACCGCCGCCGACGGCGACGGCGACGACGAGGATCGAATCCACCTGTACAAGCAGGACGACCAGCCCTACATGGAGTGGCTCGACGCGCGGCCGGCGAGGTCGGTGGTGTACGTGTCGTTCGGGAGCATTCTGGCATACGCCCGGCAGCAGGCGGAGGAGATACTGCACGGCCTGCGGCGGTGCAGCCGGCCGTTCCTGTGGGTGGTGCGCCGGGACGGGCGCGAGGAAGACGGCATCGATCTTTCTCCGGCGAGCGGCAGCGGCGGCGGCGGCCAAGAGCAGGGCATGGTTGTGGAGTGGTGCGACCAGCTGGAGGTGCTGGCGCATCCCTCCGTGGGGTGCTTCGTGACGCACTGCGGCTGGAACTCGACCGTGGAATCCATCGCATCGGGCGTCCCCATGATCGCCGTCCCGACCTGGTCGGATCAGGCGCTGAACGCTCACCTGGTAGAGGATCAGTGGGGGGTTGGGCTTCGAGCGGAGCGTGACGGCGACGGGGTTCTCGCCGGAGCAGAGCTGGCGCGATGCATCGAACTGCTGATGGATGATGAGGATAGAGCGGCGGTGATAAGGGAGAAGGCAGAGGCTTTGAAGGAGAAGGTGCAGGAGTCCGTGCTTGAAGCTGGCCTTGTAGACTTTAGGCTTCAAAGTTTCGTGGAGGCAATGCGAATTGAGCCCATATTAGATCTATGCTAATTGATCTTGCTTTCGTCGAAGGAGTGCAGATCTACTTAGGTCTGCTAATTCGGAGTCGCCCGTTGTTGTGTGTGTTGGTAGTGCACCCGGCGTGGCCGGTGTTGTTTCCTTTCCCTTCCCTTCCAGTTGTGTGTCGCCACAAGGTCTCTTGGCCTTGCGCGTGTGGACGCGGCCGTTTGGCTGAGGTGTGCAACAGTCTTGCTGCGTTGTAACTTTTGTAACTTTTGTGTGTCGCATCGTTCTTCTTCTATCAATGAATGGATGGCAGCTCTCTTGCCTTTTCCTTCAAAAAAAAGATCTAAATAGGACACTTCCCTCTCTCTCCCTATTCCATTTTGTAGAGGGTTATTCCTCCTGTGACCCATCGTGAGCACTCCTTCGACGAGATCCCCTTCTCGACCAAACCCTCCTCTCCCTTTGGCCCAGAGCAGAGAATACCAAACCGATTCAAAAGCCGTCTCCATTTTTAAACGGCCATCATTATAGCCGATTGATTAATTCGATGGTATTTCTTGGTTCGCTCCAGTTAACTGCCGGTACAGCTAACCGCCAGTTCAACTATTTTGAGGGCTAAAACGATCATAAAAATTATTCGCTGTTGCTCCCTCCCATCGCCGCCGCAAAGTCAACATTTGACAACATGGGAGGGGCGTCATCGGCCATGCTCAGTTTTAGATCATTTGGTACTGGTGTGGGAGGAGGAGCTTGAAACTAAAGCTCGTGTGTGTGGCGGTGTTTAAGGAGGCAGGAAAGGAGAGAGGTCGCCGGCCATCGGAGTTGGGGAGAAGGACATAGAGGGGATGACAGATGACTGGATGATAAAGATGAGGGAAGTGGAATATTCATCACAAATTTGAAGATGACTGTGAGTACAAAAGTCAACACAGGTTGGAAGGTTTTATGATGTCATATTTCAAATGACTTGTATTTTATAATGGCATTATGCAATTGTACTTTATGTAAGGGTTTCATTTTTCTCAGATCTATCTATTATATAATTAAAATAAGGATTTTGTTTGCTTATAGTCGTGCAGGTGATTTTTCACCGTCCCTGCTGCACAAGTCTTGCTCATCAGTTTACTATCGCGTGCGAGTCGCCACCGCCGGAACGCACAACAAGTCGTTGCCGTTGTTCTTTTGCATCTGGCCGCTTGCATCTGGTAGCTACGGCCGTCGTTCCATTGCTAGCAACTTAGCTAGCTAGCTATCTTGGCTAGCTAGTAGCTGTCGTCTAGCACACGACACAAGCTAGCTAGCCGCTGATTGCATCACGCTGCATTGTGCTACACCTCGCCGACGCAGTCGCGTATTGCTTGCTAACCGCAACTTTGCACTGGTGGGCCGCCGCTCGCCTCCAGCGATGGACATTTTTTTCACTTTACTTACATTATTTTTTCAGTTGTTCCGCATGTGAAAATTCTGTATATTTATACTGAAATAGAGTCACCTGCACCAAACATCAAAACGCAGGCGCTTGCATTCTTGCCAATCCCTTAAAATAATGTCTAACAGAGCCACCACATGAATCCTAAAATACTAGAAAATCCCATGTTAATCGAAGAGAAAAATAGATCTACACTGTCGATTATTGTGGGTTCGAATTATAATAGTTTAGTTTAAAAGAAAAGTCCACATCTACCACCATAATAAAATAGAAGCAAACAAAAGGAGTTCATATCAAATACAAGATTAGAAAAAAAAAAAGAATCCAAATCAAATACGAGATTAAAAAAAGAGTTAATATCAAATACGAGATCTAGATGCGAATGTGCGATACACCTTGCTCGTTCTCCAATAAAGTAACTATATGCCCCTCTCTTGTTTGTCTCTCCCAAACCCCTCTTCCTTCCTGTTTCGCCCCGCTCTGGATCTATCGCCTCTTACCAATCTCGACCACCAATCCACCACACTTAGGGCTTTGACCACTACATCTTGACTAGCGCCCCACACACTGTTGACCACAAACTCATCGTCAAAGCTAACCTTACAGAATTGGAAAATGAGAAAAGGAGAGAAAAGGCTAGTGAGGGAGCGAGGAGCATAATTGTCATGGTTGTCCTCACCACCTTTGCCTCGCCCACTATAGCCGAATCTGTTATCATCACATGCACTCTGATGCATGCATACTATGCAATGTAGAGAGAGAGAGAGAGGGAAACAATAGTCCAGAGAGAACGGTAAAGCAGCTGTGACGGCTTAATATCTTAGGTGCATCAAGATTCAAAGCAAAAAAGAGAAGGTACGGGGAACAATAGGGGAAAACTAGAGTTATATGGTTTGTTACAAGCTCAAAAATATGATTGGTTTCCTATATGTGTTTTTCCTCATTAACACATCCCCTTTTGTGCTTTCACCGAACATGTCGTAGGCATGTTGTCAACCTATTACTCAATCGCTGTTGTAAAGGCGTTGCTTTGTTATCAGGATACGCCATCTTAGCAATGTTGAGCCCTCCTTATTATCATGGTAGTGTATGAGGTTTGGTGTTGTATGGAGATGCTCGAAACAAAACTAGTTATAAAAAAATTAAGGATTAATTATATATATAACTTCACAAATCTAGATGCCATCTTTTTATGATTTTTTTCGGTGGTGGACATTTAATTGATTCAACTTAAACGAAGACACACAAAAATTCTTTTTGTGTGCCACTATTCAAGTATAGGCGTTGCGCGAACGATCGTGCCGTAGCGGCTACGCCCAAACGCACAGACCCATAATCTCATAAATAGAACTGCCCCCGTCAAATCACCGTGCCAAATGCCAACAACAATCTTATGATTGTTTCCATTTTCAGTGTATCTCATTCCGTGACCTATCGATGATGGAGCAGGAAAATGGGGCAACTCCGAGATGCCTTCAGATTAGCAAACGACGTGGCGAATGATTTTTCTTTTAGGATCGATGTGCTATTGTGCAGGCACAACACGTAACAGTCCCCCTCTTCTGCCTGTAGAATTTTTTCCACCGTTTTAAAATGTTTCTTCCAGTGAATGAAAAGGGGAAAAAACAGTACAAATTTATTGCCCTCTTCTGCCTGCAGAATTTTTTCCACCGTCTTAAAATGTTTCTTCCGGTGAATGAAAAGTTGAAAAAACAGTACAAATTTATTAAAACTTTTAGCGTCCACACGATATCGCAATTTGCAACGGAGGGCGACGATCGCCGGCGACGTCACACACAGCAGAACGCACAAACAACACTTATGCTAAAAGTTTCATCTTCTCACAATATTTCTTTCAGTGAATGAAAACGTCGAAAAACAATACAAACTTGCTGCAGCTTTTAGCGTCCGCACGAAATCGTAAATTTCAGACATCTGCGAAATAACAATAGCGTTTTATTTTGACTAATCGAACATTTGCTGATCCTGCATCAGACAAACGGACAAGCTGGGCACCATTATTTCTCTGACCGTAACTTTGCCGAAACTCATATCCGAGACCGCACCGCAGCTTAGCACCTCCCCGTGCCGTGGTCCACGCCATGGCCAACGCCCAAGTCCAGCAAGAGCTCAACGACGGCGGCGGCGCGCACCATCGCCGCAGCCATTTCCTCGTGGTCGCCTACGGGTTCCAGGGCCACCTCAACCCGGCTCGCGCCCTCGCCCGCCGCCTCGCGCGCGTCCGCGCCGCCTCCGTGGACGTCACGCTCTCCGTGAAAGAGTCCGGCGACGGCCGTGCGTTCCCCTCCGGCGACGGGGCCATCTCCTACGTCCCGCACACCGACAGCTTCGACCTCGGGAGGCCGCCCAGGAACTCCGACGAGTCCGCGCGTAGCCGCCGCGAGTGCGTCGCGAGCCTGTCCGCCGTCGTCCGCCGCCTCGCCGCCGCCGGCCGCCCCGTCACCTGCGTCGTGTCCGTGTTCTCGTTGCCGGCGGCGGACGTCGCGGCTGCACACGGGATCCCCCTCGCCGTCTACTGGATCCAGCCGGCCACCGCGCTCGCCGCCTACTACCACTACTTCCACGGCTACGAGCAGCTCGTCGCGGCGCACGCCGGCGACCCGGCGTACCAGGTTACCCTTCCCGGGATGCCGCCCCTCCGGATCCGCGACTTCCCGTCCTCCCTCGTCGACGCCACCGGCGGCGAGCAGTCCAGGAACAACGTCGAATGGCAGCGGGCGATACACGAGCACATCGGCCGGGAGAAGCCCAAGGTTCTTGCCAACACTTCGGAGGTGCTGGAGGCCGCCGCGCTGGAAGCGATGCGGCTGCATCTCGACGTGTTCGCGGTCGGGCCGATGTTTCCTCTGCGCCGGCGACAAATGGACGCCGCCGCCACCGCCGACGACGACGATCGAATCCACCTGTTCAACCACGACGATAAGAGCTACATGGAGTGGCTCGATGCGCGGCCGTCGAGGTCAGTGGTGTACGTCTCGTTCGGGAGCATCTTGACGCACACCCGGCGGCAGGAGGAGGAGCTGCTCCAAGGCCTACGGCGGTGCGGCCGGTCGTTCTTGCTGGTGTCGCGGAAGGACGGCGGTTCTCCGGCGAGCGGCGGCGGCGTTGGCGATCAGGATGAACAGGGGATGGTGGTGGAGTGGTGCGACCAGCCGGCGGTGCTGTCACACCCCTCCGTGGCGTGCTTCGTCACGCACGGCGGCTGGAACTCGGCCATGGAATCCATGGCGTCGGGCGTCCCCATGATCACCGTGCCGAGCCGATCTGACCAGGCGCTGATCGCTCATCTCGTGGAGGATCAGTGGGGGGCTGGGGTCCGAGCGGAGCGTGACTTCGACGGGGTTCTCTCCGGAGAAGAATTGGCGCGATGCGTCGAGCTGGTGATGGACCATGGTGATCGAGCAGTGGAGATAAGAGGGAAAATGGCGGCTTTGAAGGAGGAGCTGCAAGAGTCAGTGATCGAAGCAGGGCTTGTAGAGGCGAGGCTTCAGAGTTTCGTGGAGGCGATGCACGTTAATCCTAAATTAGATATTCAGTGACGACCTCATCTGCGTATTACCGGAATATTAGTTCACTTGACCGTGGAATTAGGGATGGGATCATGGGAAGCACAAGGTTTTTTTCACTCTGGACTCTGGAGAGGCTTGCTTGTTTACTTTTTTAACTCCGGAGAGGCTCCGTATAGCGATAGCCAAGCTTGCTTTTTCATTGTTCAAGCCGAGCACAAGCTGCTCGCATGCTCCAAGTTAGGATGCAAACGAATAGAATACAGTCGAATAGATATGAATTTATTTTTTTTTTCTATAAACGCGAATATGATTAGCATCAGAAATGAATCGGAAATGAATGTTATCGGACATGAACATGAATAGTATCGAACATGGATACTAATCATGTAAGATCAATATTATTAAATATAATTTGGAATGAACACGACTCATATGATACAAAAAAAAATGCATATTTGATAATGCCAATATAATATGTTTACTCGGGATCGAGTTGCCCGGCTAGAGCAGTGTCGTCTGTTTAATAGTCAACTATCCATATTTTTTCATAAATTTATAACATATTATTCGTTATTACTTGTATCCGTATCTGCAAAATTTACTAAATATTTGTGAAACAATTTTTATCACTGTCTGAGTTGTCGATCCGAAAATACCCACGTCTATTTTAAGAGCATCGGATGCATACACTTGTAGTGCATACATACGCATATACGGTGTGTGAGTTTTGTATATTGTCTTCTTCAAAAACAATTCTATTGTCGACGAAAACAAGCCTCCAAAAATAGCCAAAAATGATTGGATTAGAGGCAGTCGATTTTGACACTCTTTTGAGTGTTGAATGCGCAGGATTTGACACGATCAGTGAGTGAGTGACACTCAATCAAACATACTACCTGGACCCATTTCCTCCATGTTTTCCCTGCATCATCCACAAGCACATGTCTAAAACATCGTTTTCCTCTCACTACTGCGATGGCTGATGTGCCTGCCATCCTACCTGGACTCGACTCGTTGAAGATGGCTGATGGGTACACGTCAGCGCTGATGTCACAGAGCATCAATCAAGCTAGGCGTCTAGTTTTGTGGGCTTGTTTTGTTTTTCTAGTAGAAGACGCAGGGTTTGTTTTGTTTTTTCAGCAAAGACGCTATCTGGTCAGTGAATGGTTATGGGGTATTGAATTTTATATTGTTTGGATCAAAATCAATTAAAGGTGTGAAATTTGGTAAGGATATGGGGTATTGAATGCGCAAATTGTTCCCATAGAAAAATAAAAATAAAAATAAAAATATTAAAATTCAAATATTTTAAAAATGAATTTAAATGTTAAAACATATCACAACATAAAAATAAACAATATTTAAATAAAAATGATTTATACAATACACAAAACACAAGATAAATTATAAAATTTTTAAAAATAAATTATAAAAATGGTGTGGTTAAGATTTTATATGAATTATAAAATTTATTTCATGTAATTTGAACACCGTACAAAACAGATACAAAGACTAAAATATAAAAATCAACGGGAAGAAAAAAACCAACAAATAGCTAACAACCATTAGGAGCTCGCCACTACCAGAGAAATGGCCTAATTTACTGGCACATCAGTACCGATTGGATTGAAACCGGTACTGATAGTGCACCAGTACCGGTTCATAGCAACAGTAGCAATTTTATACTTTCAGTACCGGTTGGAGGCAATAGTAAAGATACGTTTTGCAGGCGGGTACAGACCAGCTGACACACAGACTCATCAATATCGGCTCGTAATACGAACCCATACTGATATGGGCTCATCAGTACCGGTTCGTATTACGGACTGGTACTAAAGGCCCTTTCCAGCAAACTTTAAAAGGAATGCATATCCTACTGTAATCAATACGCATGAGTGGGTCGGTTGGTTAGAAGGGTGAGTGAAAAGTCATGTAGTGGCATGAGATCATAGGTTCGAGTCTTGGATTCGTCATATTTTTTAGATATTTCAGTGGCTATAGTCCTGGTTGGGGGAACCAGGACTAAAAACCACATGCCTAGGGGAAACCGGGACTAAAGGCCATTTGCCTAGTAGTGCCACGCGCATTTGCCTAGTAGTGCGCGTGTGGCACTGCGGCTCGGCCCACCTGCTTTGGTGCAAAGGTACAAAGGCGAGGGCACTCGATTTCTACACCCTCGCCTTTCCATCGCTCGTAGTTCAAAACCATTGGCACAACGTGTTTTCGCAAGCATGCCAATCTATTCTATATTACAAAGCCCCTAACCCGCTGCCTCCCGGTTAGGCCACATCAGAAACGCTGGCCGTCCGATCTTCTGACGAAATGGAATCCGACCGTCCATACTGAATCAACATTTAAAACAAAATGTTTCGGCTTATCCACAGCAACGCGGGTTGGTTGCCCTCTTGGCTGGCTGAGCTAGCTTTCACTTGGCCGGCCAGGGCTCGAGTCCTGCCTCCGCACGCCGACGCCCGCTTTTCCTGCTTGAAATTAGCACTGCTCGCGTGTGCGCCAGTGCCTCGCTAGCTGTACGAGGATTTTTTTCCCGAGTGCAAACTCCGTGTCCACGGGCCACTGGCCCGTTTACTTTGCTAGTTGGAGACAACGGTGGCCAAACAACGAGGGCACATCATTCATTGGCAATGCTAGTGAGGATTGCGAACCAAACACGCGGCAAAGCCGAATTAACCACTTTGATATCTATTTAGGCCATGTACAGTGTACTGCATAGAGATGTGCTTACAAAAGAAAATTAGTTTTTTCCTCACACAAGATAGCATTTAGTGCTTAAACGAGGAGAAACACTTCACTAAGTATTGATGCTTAGAGAGTGTTAGTGTAAGTGGTAAATTATATGTACCTATATAAACATTTTTTTCCTTGTGGTGTAATTTTTTCTTAGGTTCTTCTTTCCATGTCAATATTCTTTTTTCCTTAAGCATTGGTGCATAAGTATCTTACAATGTCCATGGTCTTATAAGAAATGGACATATCATCTAATAGACAACAAATAGATTATCTCTTAATATCTCCGATGGACAAGCTATAGCATAGCTTCTATAAGTAATATGTCCTATTACAATAATAGCGTGCATGCATCTTTTAATTTGTTATAGATTGACTATTAGCTAAGAGCTAGTTTGTACCTCTCTCCTTTCTCTCCTCCATGTAAGTAAACAACAAAGTTGGAGTGCTGACACCTTATAGGCAGCTAATTTGGCACCATTCAAGATGCACTTAAACATCTCCAATAAGGGTATCTCTAAGTTTTTGCTTACGTGGATGAGAGAAGGGGAAGAATGAGAGAGATATATAGTAGCTACTAAGAGAGTTTATACCTGATTCCATTATGCATGCGCACTATTACACATAGGCTATATTGATTTTAGAGGCTGCTCCATAGCTATTCCATTAAAATGGTTATCTATATGTCATCTATAAATGACCTATCTATTTCCTATGACTAGTGATTGGACTCAACAATTGAAAATAACCCTTAGTTCATATTGAGGTCTTATGCCAGCACTATCGCTTACTATTTAACATAGGTTTTTTCACCTACATAATCTCTACATTTCCCTCTCTTACAATTTAGTCTCATCTTTATTGCTATAATATTGGGGCTAGCTACAAAAAAGATTTGGGCTAGAAATGAACATGTTCCTATGACAAATATAATGCCTAGAAATCCTTATTCTCTACTACCGAGCGATTTTCGCATAAAAACATCCTTTAAAAATTCTATATAAGTATTGACTCATATGATCCCAAATGTTATACACATGTTCTAGGACATACAAATTGAGTGTCTGTTTCTAAATTTTACTCGGATTGTCCGGACACTAACTTTAAGGGTTTCTTCAGTCTATTTGCAAAAGCCGGTCCACTTTATTTGACATATTTGTGAGAGTTTTGATAAATGGATTCAAGTAGAGAAAAAGAGGGCTCGATTTGCAAATCGTTTGACTTATATAAACAACAACGAGCATAAAGCCACGAAGACATGTTCGATGCTAGCCCCAAGTCCTAATCTCAGTCATAAAATTTAAGGCTAGATCAGCATTTGTGGCTACCAATAAATATACTCTAAGCCGTAAGCCATATAGTAACTGAAATTATTTTGTTGAGAATCTAAATTTGAGTGATTTTAGAATCGGTTTAGAAGAAGTCTATCGGCCTGGTTTTTAACTTTTTTAAGCATTTGGGGGTTCTAAGGGCATCTCTAATGATATAGCCAACTAGTAGCTACAAGAAAGTTTCATGTCATCTATAGATAGCTTGTAGACTACACCTCCAATGGATTAGCTACATCATTGGCTATTAAATTTAATGTGTGCTTTGCAATGCACCTTGTAATCCACTATATATAGACTGGCTATTGGTTAACATCTAGTCTTTATCTCTCTCTTTTTTTTTGAGGGCGACTAGGGGACGGGATCCCGTCCCGCCCCCGTCCCGACGGGATCCTCCCCCAGCCGCCACGTGTCCCCTAGCCTCCCCCTCATCCACTCGCTCACCCACTCGCTCCCTCAAGACCCACTCGCCGCTCGCTCCCTCACTCGCTCCCGCTCCCCGCCTCCTTCCTTCCTCGCGCCCTCCCGCCGCTTGCTCCTTGCTTTCATGCGCCCCCCGCCGCCTCTTCCTCCTTATCCGCCCGGGCCCCTCGCCGCCGCCCGCTCGCTCCGCCGCCGCCGCCTCCTTCCTCCTCCCGGCGAACCGCCTCTGTACTCCGCACCCCGCCGCCGCCTCGCCTCCTCCTCCCGGCCGGCGGCGCCCTGCCGCCCGCCGCTCGCCTTCAAAGATCTCGCCGCCGAGCCGTCGCCGCCCACCCTAACCCGAGGATGAGGGCGGTCCCTCCATCGCTGCCCACCCGCCGCCTCTCCTCGCTCATTGCGCCACCGCCCGCCTCCCGCCGCGACGAGCCCCACCCATCACGGGTCGTCCGCCTCGACCTCCCTCTACCCCGAACCCAATATTCCCTAACCCAAACCCTAATATTCCCTAACCAAGCGGCGGCGGCGAGGTCAACGGCGGCGATGGCGAGGTCGACGACGTCGAGGTAGGCTTGTCGGTATAATAAATACCAGGGTATGAAGAGTCAGCAGAAGGCCAAGAGGGCCCCACACGCTCAGGGCCCCACTCGTCGGCGAGCGATCGACCCAGCGTGGCGAGCCCCTCAGCGCTCTAGGAGGGCCCCACGCGTCGGTGGGCGACCAGACCCAAAGCGTGGCGAGCCCCTCGGCCTCAGAGGGCCCCACGCTCGGCGGGTGATCGACCCCAATGGCGTGGGCGAGTCCCTCAGCGCTTGAGCGATCGTCGAGCCCAGCGTGGGCGAGCCCCTCAGCCTCCAGAGGGCCCCACGCGTCGGCGGGCGATCGTTCCCAGTCGTGGGCAAGCCCTCGAAGACCAGCGAGGCCCCACACGCCGCGGGCGACCAGCCCCAACGCTGGCGAGCCTGTCGGCGCACGGCGAGGGCCCCTTACGTCGGCGGGCGTGTGGGCGAAGCCCTCGGCGCGTAAGGCCCCCCACCGCAAGCGGGGCCGCGTGGTAAGGGCGTTGCGAAAAGGCCTTCCTTCGCGAAGGCTCTCCCGCTGCGAAGGACGGCGCATTTAACGCGACATCACGCGTGGATAGACAACAAAGAGATGATTACCGCTTCTGATAACCTGCAGGTCCGAACGGGCCATCATTTGTGGCGCAATAAATTGACCGGCGAGAGAGGGTTTGCCTAAGATAGCCGCCAGCGTCGGGAGGGCAGGATGGGCTCGCCCGCATCTCACCGGTGTGTCGGTCGGGTCGAGGCCACTTGCGAGCACGCGAAGCGGCGCCGCTTCGGCGTGAGCGGCAAGACGTTGCTCTCTCTCTGTCGCGTCTCGCATGTCTTGTCGATGTCTCGAGATATCAGACGCTTACCCTCGGCTCTCTCCGCCAGTTCATGGCTTGTATAAAAGGAGCAGAGAGAGAAGGGAGGGGGTACGTTACGTTTTTGAGACACAGTTCACAAGCATTCTGTAACCACATTCCATTCAACCACAACAAGAAAAGAGCTAAGGCTCAGCAGGAGTAGGACTATTACCCGCGAGGGGGTCCGAACCTGGGTAAATCTCTGTGAGTCGCTCCTTGCTGCGTCCCACGCTCAAATCGAACTGAGCCGGGCTGATAGGTTAGCGGAGTAGAAATCTGACTAGGGGTGTGATCCGCAATGGTTGAGCGGAGAACACGCCGTCAGTGGCGCGCCAGGTAGGGGAGCGCTTAGCATCGCCTCGCTCGACCATCGATGGCGGATCGGCAGTCCGCGATGGATCCGGAAGCAGCCGCCAGAGCCGCGGCCGCGGCGTCGGCTGCGGCGATGGCGATAGATCACCCGGGCGGTAGCCACCCGCCGAGGGTTGGAACCCTGGCGGAAAGCAGCCGCCCCGGCCAAGCTAGGCGGCGCTTGGCCTTGGAGGAGTGCACTCCCGCACAAAACCTCCATGCGGCCAGGGCCCTGCTGGACAACCCACCGATGCCGGTGACTCCGGACTCTCCGGCGGCTCCGTGGCTGGCCAGTTTGGCCCGCTATGTCGATGCCGCCGCGGCGGTGGTGCAAGTTTTGGGAGGCGCGGGAACCGGCGTTTCCGCTTCTTCCCGTTCTTTCTTGCCTCGCCTCTCTCGCGCAGATCTCTGGCGGGAGGGAGCGGGTCACGACAACGAGCCAGGCGACTCTACGGGGGTTCGACCGGCGAAATGGTCAAGGACAGATCTCGGTCCCATCCGGAGGACCGCCACCTCTGACGGAGAAGACTCGCGCGAAGCTCCGCAGCGACATGATCGAGTCTTGCGATCACATGACGCTGCCGTCCGCGAGGGACCAGCGAGACTCCGGAGGCTGCCCGGCCAAATAAGGTTGTGCTTCTTGGCGCCACCAGGCGTTAGAAGCGGCGGGGCGCCCGCGTCCAGAGTAGGAGGCTCCGACGTTGGGTGCCGCGATTTTCCAAGGAGTGCGCCGCGTCCAAAGGGCCGGAGAGGTTCTCGCCCACCCCATCGAGAAGTATGACGGCTCCACCAATCTGACGAGTTCTTGCAGATCTACACTATGGTGATGCACCGATCGAGGGTCGGGGAAGGTTCGCGAACTACTTCCCTGCAGCCCTCACCGTGAGCCCGCTTGGCTCATGAACCGCCTTGGTCCGTGGGGTCGTGGAAGGAACTCTCGGAGCTCTTCATCACCAACTTCCAGGGCACGTTCGAACAGCCCGGAGTCGAGGACGACCTCCACAACGTGGAGCAGAAGAAGGGAGAGTCGCTGCGCGACTACATCCGGCGCTTCAGTCAGGTCCGCAATACCATCCCTGACATCTCCATCGACGCCGTTGTCACGGCCTTCAGGAGAGGCGCCAGAGACCCCAAGGTCAAGGAGAAGATGGCCACCCGCAAGATCAAGACGACGGAAGAGCTCTTCACCTGGCGCTGGAAGTGCGCTTCAGCGGAGCTTCGCTTCGCCGCCGCACGGCGGGGACACCATTGCGGCGAGGCCGACTTCAAAAATCCCGCGGCAAGGACAAGAAGAAGCGCAAAGCGGCCGAGACCGGCAGGTCGCGGCCGCCGAGCGCGACGACGACTTTCAACGACAATGGCCGGCTGCGCGATGGCGGGCGAGCGGAAGAAAGGAGGAGGTCACGGCGCGGGCGGAGCGGTCCCGCAGGTGGCAGCGGCGGCGGCTATAGCGATCGCCGTGGCGCGACGGCCCGCGCGCGATGAGGGCGAGACCGCCGTCCCCGCGAGTGGAACGGAGGGACTTACTGTCCCATTCACCGCAACAACTCTCACGACTTGGCGGATTGCCATGTCATCAGCAAGTTGGTGGACGAGTGTGTCCACAAGCAGCAGCAGGCGTCCGGCAGCGGCAAGGGCAAGGAAGCGGCTTCGCTCGGCTTCCAACCAGTAGAGCGCGAGGTCGCCGTCATCCACGGCGGATCGGCCACCTATCCGTCCCACGCTAGCTTTAAGTGTGCGATGAGGAGGTGTCGCCGCCGCGTGCGGCGTTAGGTCGCAAAGCGGTGGCGTGGTCGAGCGACCGATCGCGTTGATCAGACCGATCACCACCAAGATCCCGCCCAGACATCTCCCGATCGTGGTAGCGCCCACGGTCCGAAATGTAAAGCTAGGGCGGGTGCTGGTAGACGGAGGGAGTTCCCTCAACCTCCTATCCGCCCGGGTCGCCAAGACGCCCAGATCCAAAGAGGAGCTCCGGCTGCGCTCCGTTCTTCGCATCGCGCGAGGGTCGAGTCCGCCCGCCGGGCGTGTCGACCTCCGGTGACGCTCGGGGCTCGACAACTTCCGCGACCGAGATGCTCGAGTTCGAGGTGACGGACTCGACCTCCGTTAACGCCATCTTTGGGTCGGCCGGCCGACCAAGTTCATGGCGGCTTGCCACTATGCGCACATGGTGGTGAAGATTCCAGGCGGTGGCCCCATCGTCTTGATGGTGGACCGCCGGAGGCACTCCGCCGCGACAAGGACGCTCGCTTTGGCGGGGCAATCGGCGCCGTAGGCCGACGCCGACTCTGGGAGCTCCTCCGCGAAGATCCGTGCCTCCCCCGGTTTGTCCGACCTGGTTAAGGCGATCTCCCTGAGTGAGTCAGACCCGGCGAAGACCGTTCGGGTGGGCGCCTCTCTCGGCGCCAAATAGGAAGGCGCGCTCGTCTCCTTCCTTCAGTCTAACGCAGACGTGTTTGCATGGCAACCGTCCGACATGGCTGGGGTCCCCAGGGAGGTGATTGAGCACAAGTTGGCAACGTTCCCTGGCGCGCGACCGGTCATGCAAAAGGTCCGGAAGCAATCGGTGGAGCGCCAGGAAGTTATCCGCCAGGAGGTGGACAAGCTTTAAGGCGGGGTCGTTCGCAGTGTCGCCCATCCTAGGTGGCTCGCGAACCCCGTCCTCGCCAAGAAATCCAACAGCGGTGGAGGATGTGCGTGACTTCACCGACTTCAACAGACGTGCCCGGCGATCCGCACCGCGCCCGCATTGATCCCATCGCCGATTCCACAAAGCAGGTGCGGCGGTTGTGCTTTCGGATGTACCCCGGGTACCACCGCATTAGCGTGGCGAAGAAGATGAAGATAAGACCGCCTTCGTGACGCCCATGGGCGTCTACTGCTACACGAGGATGGCGTTCGGACTGAAGAATGCGGGCCCGACCTATCAGAGAGCCATGCACATCGCTCATCGTCCTCGAATAGGGCGGAACCTGGAGGTGTACGTCGACGACCTGGTAGTGAAGTCCAAGATGGCGGAGGAGTTGATCGGCGACCGGGAAGAAACCTTCGCCAACTTGAGAAAGTACTGCATCAAGCTCAACCCTGAGAAGTGCGTGTTTGCCGTTCCGTCGGGCAAGCTGCTAGGCTTCCTCGTCTCCCAGAGGGGGATTGAGGTGAACCCTGACAAGATCGCGCCGATCGAGAATATGAAGCCCCCGACGCGACTTAGGCAGATGCAGTGCTTGGTGGGCTGCCTGACCTCCTGGGCCGCTTCATAGCTCGCCTGGGGGACAAAAGTCTCCCACTACTCAAGCTCCTGAAGAAGACCAACCAGTTCGAATGGACTGCAGAGGCGCAGGAGGCGTTCGACGGGCTGAAGAAGTACCTCACCTCCCCGCCTGTCTTTGGTCGCCTGCACCAGGCGAGCCGCCGATCCTTTATGTCGCGCGAACCCCAAGTGGTCAGCGGTGGTTTGGTGGCGAAAAGAGAAGGAGTTCAGCGCCCCATCTACTACATCAGCAAGGTCCTCCACGACGCCGAGACAAGGTATTTACAACACCAGAAGATGCTCTATGCCGTATTGACGGCGTCCGGGCTCAGGCCACTACTTCCAAGGGCGAGAAGTCACCGTGTTGACTAAGTACCCCTTGCGGAGATCCTCTTCAACCGCGAGGCGACGGGTCAGACGCTGCTGGGCCATGGAGCTAGCAGACTCGACCTCAAATTCGCTCCCGAACGCCATCAAAGGGCAAGCTCGGCGGAGTTCGTCGTGAGTGGACTCCGCGACGAAGAAGTTGAGCACCCGGCACCCTCGCCGTGGACTCTCTTCTTCGACGCTCGCTCCGCTTGAGGGGTCGGGCTAGTGTCGCCCGGTGTCTCCTAATGGCGACATCGCCCAAAGACTGTGTGGTCTTGGAGTTCCGCTATCAACAATGTCGCGAGTATGAAGGATTACTCATGCGCTCGTGGTGGCTTCGACCGGCATCCGGCGATTGCAAGTAAAGGCGACTTCTCTGGTCATCAACCAGCGAGAAAGGATTTCACCGCCGGATCCCGCCATGGCGGCCTACTGGCGGAGGTGCGCCGGTTGGAGCGGCACTTTGAGGGTTTGGGCTTCGCGACGCCCTCGCCGCGACAACTATATGGCGGATGAATCGCCCTGCATTGCCTCGCCGAGGGCACCTGCTCCGGCCGAGGTTTTTAAAGAAAGACTTCGCGTCCGCTCATCGCAGCCCCAATCTGGCGGAGACGACGCTTTCGACGCAGCTCCCACATCCGTGGAGACGCCACCAATCTCGCCACAGCCCCCGGTTGGAGGGAGGAGGCGAAGAACCGCCGAGGCGGTTGAGGCGGAAATGCCGTGCCGTGCAGTACTTCGGCGACAATGTACGGAACGCCGCCACACTCGTCCGGGAAGGTCGGGATGGATCAGATCCTAGCCTACCAAGGGATTCGAGTGATTCTCCAGGCGATGACGCTGCTTACCGAGAAGATAGCGCCAAGGCCAAGCGCCACGCCTACGGTAGGTGGGGACCAGACGCCAGGCGCAAACGGAGTTCTCACCGGCGCGCCACTCGAAGCGGGAGTGAAATTCTCTCGAGATCCATGGAGGCATGCGCGGAGCCATTCAGTGAGCCGGCGTTGGTTGGGAAAGCTTTCGCCACGGCTTTATTGGCCTATCGCCTCCGTGATGCCTTCGAGCCGTGAGGAGATGCGGCGTGCCAATTTCATGCTAAGCGATCCACCGACCGCCTAGGGCGCCGCAAACCATTCCGCTTTCTTGCCGTCATGTCCGGGGCCGACATCCGGCCCGTTCGCGGGCGAACCGGAGGTTACACGATCTGTTCGCCGCCGTCGACAAGTTCACCAAGTGGGTGGAGGCATTGCCGGTCCCGCGATCACGCCGCCGCAGCCCTAAAGTTTATGAAGAGCATCTTCGTCCGGTTGGCGTTGCCATGGGATCATCACCTACAACGGCGCTTCGGTTCAAGAGCGCCGATTTCAAGATCGTGCGAAGAGTCGGGTACCAAGCGGCTTCGCTTGCTGTACATCCGAAGAGCAATGGGCAAGTGGAGCGGCAACACGGAAGTACTCAAAGGGCTCAAGACAAGGGCTTTCGACCGTCACGAGAAGCGCTTGCAAGCGCTGGGCGGAAGAAGTCCCCATCAGATATGGGCGCCGCGGACAACTCCCAACAGAGCCACCAACAGACCCTTTCTTCCTAGTGTATGACTCGAGCGGTGCTCCCATCGAGCTCGCCTTTGGGTCCCCAAGGTGGCGGCGTTCAGCGAAGATGAGACCTCGACCGTGTCGATGAAGTAAATCTCCGGAGGAGATCCGAGACAGGCGGCGATCCGCCGCCAGTATCAGCAGCAATCGCGCCGTATCAAGCAAGACGGGTGTGTGAGAGGACACTGGCAGTGGGCGACCTTGTTCTTCGCAGAGTCCAAGCGCAGGTGGGCGCAACAAACTGCCTCCCCAGTGGGAGGGCCCTTCAAGGTGGTCTCGGCCTCCCGCCCGCCTCGGTCAAAGCTCAGATTCAAGATGGTCGCAATTGGCTAACACTTGGAATGTCGAGCACCGAGGAAGTTCTACCGAGGTAGCAGCCCAAGAGCTTTCTTAGTTTTTCCTTGAGCCGAGCGGCGAGGTCTTCTTCCTTCCCCACGGGGTCGAGTGATTGTACAAAGCCATCTTCAATATCAAGATAAGTTCTGCTCTCTCAGGGCATCTGCCTTTTTCGCCTAAAAGTCTGCTAGAAAACATTCATTGAAAGCTAGTAGCTAAAAAGTACTTAAAGTCGATGGCCCTTAGTTGCAAGAGCAAACGCTTAAGCTTGCGGTTGGACGAGGCGAGGCGACGGAAGGCGGGTTCTAACCTGGTGTCTGCCGCTTTCAGGTCTGCGCCAACGACAAGAACGGGCGCGTCAGACCACTTCCGAAGCTAAGTGCTCGCCACGCAACGCTTAAGGTCGGTTGCCGAGAGGCCGAAAGGGTGAAGTAACTCGATGCCCTAAGGAAAGCGCCACTTACAAATGTAACGCTCGCCTAAAGATTTTGGCGATCAGTTGCGTAGCCTTAAAAAGTCTGTTAGGAAGCATTCTGTTGAAAGCTGGTAGCGAAAAAGTACTTAAGACTGATGACCCCTTAGTTGCAAGGGCGAACGCTTAACTTGCGGTTGGGCGAGGCGAGGCGGACGGAAGGCGGGTTCTAGCCTGGTGTGTCTGCTCGGTCTAGGCAATGCGCCAACGACGGCACCTGCGACTAGACCACTTCCGGAAGCTAAGCTCTCGCCATGCAACGTTTAAGGTCGGTTTGCCGAGAGGCCGTAAGGGTTGAAGTAACCAAAAGCCTAAGGAAAAAGCGCTCACTTTCAATAGAACGCTCTGTCTAAAACTTTTGGCATTCGGGTGCCCCAGTTCTTTTCGCAAGTAAGAATTTGCGCAAAGTTTGATCGAGACTCACGACAAAAGAGCAAAAGTTTGCACTAACAGGATTTGTACAGGACAAAAACAAATAAGGGAGTTCGTCTACTCCTCGTCTTCATCGCCCTCTGCCGGCGCAGCGCCGCCCATCATAGAGACGCGGTTGGCGGCGGTGTCAATCCGCGATCGCCGATCCGGTCTAGCTGGCGCGCTGGGTTCCCGATGGCGCGCCGAGGTCAACGCGGTGTTTTGGGCAAGGCGGTTGCCCAAGACGAACCGTCTTTGCTTCAAGCGCGTGGCGACCATCTTCGATCGCCATACCCGAACACCACCGGCAGATCGCGACGGCCTCGGCGGAGCGCCCACGGCCCCAAAGATACTGCGGCGACCGCCTCCTCCAATGGGAGTACAAAATAACGCCAATGGTCTGGGACGTCCGGAAGCCGTGGTAGGCGGCGCGCAAGATGTCGGCGAGACCCGGCGCTCGAGTGCTCGCGAAGGTCTTGACGTCTTTGGTGGCCGAGGCGGCGGCTGCTTGCGCCGCCTCACCGCCGCCGCCTCCTCGCGTGGTCTCGCTCAAGCGCCCGCCGCGGCTTCGGCGCTCGCCGCCCTGTTAAAGCGCCTTCCGTGCCGCCAGTGTGGCGAGGCACGAGCGCCTCGAAGCGCCCGACGTCGGCGGCAATGGCACCCACGGCGTTGGCATCGGCCGCGGCAACGGCCGGAGGTTCCTCCGGCCTCGTCTCCGGCGCGATCTCCGCGGCGGGAGGCCTCGTCTCCGACGAAGGAGCCGCGGCACGCTGAAATTGGCCGTCGCAAGGGACGGAGTTGAGGCCAGCGTCCCGCTCTATCCCATGAAGATAAACAGAGCGGGGTCAGGTGTGCGAAAACATGCAATTTTGCTAACCCTAACATAAAATGTGCATAAGTCGCAGAAAGCCAACTCAATGGCTCGCCTGGCGAAAATTTGAAGGTAACGCTGCCGCTTTCATGCTCGGGCAGCGGCGGGGCGGATCGGCGCCGTCGGATTACGGATCCGCCACGGGAAGCAGAGCTGGCTGGAGCGGCAACAGACGCGGAGGCCGGGCGTCGTTGCAAGCGCCGCGCAAAGCGTCGGTCAGAAGAAAGAAGAAACTGCGCAGCGGCGCGGCTGAAGAGTCGCCAGCGCTCGCCGGTGGCGGAGCGGCGGCGTCGGCAACAGGCCCTTTGGAGGGGGCCGGAGGAGGCGGCGGAAGCTCAGAACTTGAGGGGCGAGCTCTCTTTGGGCTCGCCTCTCCCTCCTCGTCGTCGTCATCTTCGGTGAGGATGAGGCGGCGCTTCCCGAGAGCGCGGTCGGAGTCGGCCGCCACGGCAGGAGTAGCAGCAGCCGCGGGAGCTTTGGTGGTCGCCGGGGCCGGATCGCGGATTTGTAGTGGTCCCCGCGCCACCTGGACTGCAGGACCAGAGACTTCCATGGGGGTAGCGCCGCGCAGCATCTTGGTTGCGCTCCGTGGATCCCGATCCGCAGAGGGAGGATGGTCGCCGCAAAGAGATGTCGCCGATGGCGCGGTCAGAGTCCCTTGACCATCGCCGAGCACGTTCTCCCAAGACATTCCTCTTGGTGGGCGCAAGAGAGAAGAAGAAGCCATAAGTCACAAGGAGTCAAAAGAAGAGACATTCCAAAAAGACAAGAAACCCGAAAGACTGAAGGAACATTTATCTCCGGGGGCAATGCGGACTCCGTCCTCATCGCCATAGTACTGCCAGTCGGGGCGAACCCTCATGCGGAGCGAAGCGGGCGGTGTCGCAAAAATCCGCCGCGACGTGGGTTCCGGTGAGCCCGTTGCGGCGAGCTCGGTGATCGGCTCCGCTGAAGTCGTCGGCGAGACCCCACCGGCAAGGGATTCCGCAGACTCGGGAGGTCAAGGTCGTCGCAGCCACGGAGTCCTCTACGTCAAACCATTGGCGGTGCCGATCCTTCGATTGGACTTGACCGTGACCGGATGAAGGCGGTGGCGTCGCGGGCGTGAAGTAGCAGCTTCCAATAGCCCGCCGGGCGCGACCTCGATGCAACGTGAAGAGCCGGCGCCAGAAATGGAAGGCTTGGCATCGCCCCCACTTAACATCTCGCATAGGTGGGCGAAGATGGTCGATGGCACGACAGATTGGGGAAGGTCGTCGCTGGATCTTGTAGAAGGCGAGCACCCCCAAGAAGAACTCCGAGTATGGCGGGACAAGCCCCGCCAGCATCGCCTAAGTAAACGTGACGATCTCCCCGTCGCGGGGGTTTGGAGCTATGGTGCCGGCGCGGCACCGGACGGAGGTGGGCGGCAGGAACCCTTGGAGCCGCGTCACCACATCCTCGTCGGCAATGAGGCGGGCAAAGCCGCTCAGCGATGGCGCGTCCCCGCGGCGACCCTTGCTGCGTTTGGGCGCCATGGAAAACGGTGGAAGAGTTGGCGAAAAAAG
Source organism: Raddia guianensis (assembly GCA_036346415.1). Classification (NCBI taxonomy): domain Eukaryota; kingdom Viridiplantae; phylum Streptophyta; class Magnoliopsida; order Poales; family Poaceae; genus Raddia; species Raddia guianensis. Next base: position 27,164,491 of record CM070543.1, on the reverse strand, counting down.
AAGGTGGCGGCGGCAAAGAAGGCTCTGTGGCAGCGGCAAAGATGGAGAATGGCAGTTTGAGGACTTAGCGTGCGGAAGGATTGGTCGCGGCGCCGAGGGAAGTATTTATAAGCAAGGAGCGCGAGTGCGATGGTTTGGATTCCGTCCCCACGCGCGCGCGCGGTGCCATCATTGCCCCGCGCGTTTCGATTTCCCACGAAAAGCGGCGCGGTTCCCCAAGGAAGATCGTGCGTAGGTGGAGAATCAGGCGTACGGCCGCCGCAGAAGGTGGACCCCCCACGATCCTTCTCCCGCCGCACGAGAAACGGAGAAAGTGTCTGCGCGACGGTTCGCGTATCATGGTAGACCCGGGGGCTACTGTTGGTGTAATAAATACCAGGGTATGAAGAGTTCAGCAGAAGGCCAAGAGGGCCCCACGCGTTAGGCGGGCGATCAGACCAACATGTGGCGAGCCCTCAACGCTTAAAGCGGGCCCCACGCGTCTGGCGGGCGATGAGGCCCAGCCATGGCGAGCCCTCAGCATTCTAGGAGGGCCCCACGCGTCGGTGACGTCGACTCAGCCAGCGTGGCGAAACCCTCGAAGACCAGCGAGGGCCCCACACGTCGAGCGGCGACCAGGCCCCAACATGGGCGAGCCCGTCGGCCACGGGCGAGGGCCCCATCGTCGGCGGGCGTGTGGGCGAGCCCCCGGCGCGCAGAAGGCCCCCTGTCAGCGCAGGCCAGCGTGGCGAGGCGTTGCGAAAAGGAGCCTTCGGGCGAAGGCTCTCCCTGCTGCGAAGGACGAGGGCATTTAATGCGACATCACGCGTGGATAGACAGTTGAAGAGATGATTACCACTACGCGACCCTGCAGTCTGAATGGCCACCACGTGGCGCAGCCGAATTGCCGGCGAGAGGGTTTGCCTAAGATAGCCGCCTCGCGTCGGGAGGAAGCAGGTGGGCCCCGCCTGCAGCCTCACCGTGTGTCGGTCTTGGTCGAGGCCACTTGCGAGCACGCGAGGGCAGCGCCGCTGGCGTGGCAGCAGCGAGTTTTCGTCTCTCTGTCGCGTTCGCATGTCTTGTCGATTATCTTGAAATCTTATCTTATCTACCCTCGCTCTCCGCCATTCAAGGCATGTATAAAAGGAGCGAGAGAAGGAGAGAATGCGATTACGTTTTGAGACACGATTCACAAGTATTCGTAACCACATTCCATTCAACCACAACAAGAAAAAGCTAAGGCTCGGCGAGTAGGACTATTACCCGCGAGGGTCCGAACTCGGGTAAATCTCGTGAGTCGCTCCTTCAAGGCCCCACTCCAAATCGAATCGAGCGGTGATAGGCTAGCAGAGTAGAAATCTGACTAGGGGTGTGATCCGCAGTGGTTGAGCGAAGAACACACCGTCAAGGCTCTCCTTCCTCCCTCCTCCTCCTTTGCACAGCGCGCGCGGGCGCGGGGTGAGCTAGACGCGGGGACACGTGTCGCATGGGGAGGTATCCCGTCGGCGACGGGATACCGTTCCTAGGAATTCCTGTTTTTTTTTTCACTCCTCCATATAGGCAAAAATGAGGGACTCCTTATAGCTGGCTAGTATGGCTCCATTGGAGGAGATGCCGTGCTCGCACCATTGCCTCACCATTTTTTTTAAATGAGCACCGATCGTGCGCCTATTGGCTGTTGCTAACTTGCTTGGTACTTCGTTCCCGTTGTTTTTTATAAGACCTACAAGCATTTTAAGATTTAATCTTTGTAATCTTCGATTAATAATTTATCTATTTATATTCAATTTTTTTTTGTAAAAATGGTATGTTGAATTTGTGTTTGAATATATTTTTTAACGGTTTTGCTCCTTTGTAGGCGCTGCGTTTGGGGAAAAACGCAGCGCCGCCGCTTGCCGTCGCCCAGCGTCGCTCTCCAACTCCGGCCGCCGTCGTCTTGGTTAGGAGGGAGGAAGGAGAGCCTACCTCGGCCGTCGTCTCGCCGTCGCCGCCGTCGAGCTCGCCGCCATTGTTTTGGGTTAGGGTTAGGGAACATTTGGGTTCCTCCGCCTAGAGGAGGTCGGGGCGCGGCGGTTCGGCGGTGGGTGAAAGGGACCGTCGAGGCGGCATGGAGGCGGTGGTGGCGCCCTTGAGTCGAGGAAGGGGTGAAGGTGGTGGGCGGCGTCGGTGGGGACCACGCCGTCCCGTCCGTTAAAGTGGGCGGGGTACGGCAGCCGGTGGAGGAGGCGAGGCAGCGCGGCAGCGCCACCCACCAGCGGGCAAGGTGGTGCGGGAGGTGGAGGGCTGCGCGAGGCGGCTACTGGTGAGGAGTGAGGCGAGGCGACGCGGCGGGCCGAGACGCGGAGCGGAGGCCGAGCGATGATGGTGGGGCGGGAGGCGGCGCTCGGCGGAGCGGAGGAGGCGGTGGAGACAGAGGAGGATGGCGGCGCCTGCATTTTCCCCTAAACGCAGGCGCCTACGCTGAAGGCGCTCCCATTTTTTAATGATTATAACTTTATTTTCTATAAAGAACGTACAAAAAAAATCGAAGATTAAATGTAGTTAGACCGTGTTAAATTAAAATACGACTTATAAAAAATAGATGGGAGTATATACTATCTTTTAAAACGATCGGCACACCAGTATACTCTTTTTCCTTCTTTCTTCGAGATCTCCAGGATCCCACGGACCACAGATTGACTGGTTGTGCAGTGTATATATGCGCACACACTGATTTCTGAGCAATGATCATTTCCAGCGGCAGGTCTATCTGAGCTCTTCATGGGCGACGGTGCAGGACACGGTGGCCGCGAGAGCCACCGGCGGCAACACTTCCTAATCGTGGCCTATGGCGTCCAGAGCCACGTCAACCCGGGGCTCGTCCTCGCCCGCCGCCTCGCGCTGCTCGACTTCGGCGGCGGCGACGGCCCCGTCCTCGCCACGCTCTCCCTCCCGCTCTTCGCCCATCGCCGCATCTTCCCCTCGTCTGGCGCCGGCGAGGAGGCCACCGACGGCGTCGTCTCGTACGCCCCCTACTCCGACGGCTTCGACGACGGCACCTTGCCCGCGGACGCCGAACGCATGGAGCGCAGCCGCCGAGCGAGCTTCGAGAGCATCTCCGCCATCGTCGCCCGCCTCGCCGGCCGCGGCCGGCCGGTCACGTGCGTCGTCTCCAGCATGATCATGCTCTCGGCGCTGGACGTCGGGCGGGAGCACGGCATCCCGCTCGCCGTCTACTGGATCCAGCCGGCCACCGTGCTCGCCGTCGCCTACCACTACTTCCACGGCCACGGGCATGTCGTCGCCTCCCACGCTGGCGACTCCGAGCACCAGGTGACCGTACCGGGGATGAGCCGGCCGCTGCGCATCCGCGACTTCCCGTCCTTCCTCGTCGACACGGAGGGGAACCAGATCTCCAAGCTCATCAAGGACGCGTTCGAGGAGCTGTTCCAGGTCATGGACCAGGGGAAGGCGAAGGTCCTCGTCAACACCTTCGGCGAGCTGGAGCCGCCGGCCCTGGGGGAGATGAAGCGGCACCTGGACGTGTTCGCCGTCGGCCCCATGGTCGGCTCCCCGGCCGAGGCGCCGCGGCTCCACCTCTTCGACCACGACGACAAGAGCTACATGGCGTGGCTGGACGCGCGGCCGGCGAGGTCGGTGGTGTACGTCTCGTTCGGCAGCATCCTAAGGCACAGCAAGCCGCAGGTGGAGGAGGTGGCGCGCGGCCTCCGCCGGTGCGGCCGGCCGTACCTGTGGGTGGTGCGCGGCGGCGGAGACGACGGCGGCGAGGCGGCCCGCGCGGCGGCCGAGGAGGCGGCGCAGGGGCAGGGGCGGTGGTGGGTTGGTGCGACCAGCTGGAGGTGCTGGCCCACCCGTCGGTGGGGTGCTTCGTCACGCACTGCGGCTGGAACTCGACGCTGGAGGCCATGGCGCTGGGCGTGCCGGTGGTGGCCGCGCCGGCCTGGGTGGACCAGCCGACGAACGCCTTCTTGGTGGACGAGGAGTGGGAGGTGGGCGCCAGGGCGGAGCGCGGCGGCGGCGGCGGCGAGGGGGTCTTGGCCGGCGAGGAGCTGGCGAGGTGCGTCGAGGTGGTGATGGGTGGCGGCGAGAGGGCCATGCGGATAAGGGAAAGAGCGGAGGCCATCAAAGGGATGGCGCGAGCTGCAGGCGGGACGCCTGCACAGGGAAACCTGATGAGTTTTGTCATGGCGGTTCAAGCTTTGGATCAAGCTAGCCCATGCCCAGCACGTCAGAATCGATCTGGCCCAGTCGTCGAATTGAGTGGCATCCATTCATGATAACCTACTTCTTTTTCTGTCCCACAAATCCAGCCAAGTGAGCTGGAAGATGATTTCCTGGACCAGAAATTTCAGTACAGAAAAATGAATAGGGTTTGTAAAAATATCCCTTTTTCCATCCGAATTCCGCCCCAAGGCTTTTATATGGAGCTCCTACGCCATCGTGGTAGTTGGTCGCGTGATGAGATTCTTCACTTTTTTGTTCTAAAGAAGTCCCCTCTAAAAGATCAAATTATTACGTGGGTCCTTTGCCCCGTCCCCCCTGGCCCCCTGCCACTCTGATCCGAACAGCTCCTTAATCAATTGGGCACCGACATGATCGCATGATTGGAGCGGTGTGGTCGTGCTTGTAGCTGGCCCGGAGAGGAGCGTTTTGGCTAGAGGGGAAAATAGGGAGAGAGCGGCAAGGACCTCGAGCACGGTGGCTTTGTGAGTGAAAAGTTTTGTGGGTTCTTTTTTTTTTAAAAAAAAGGGAGATGCTATGCGTCGGACGTCCGATGGGCGTCGGACGCCCGCGCGCCACCTCTTCACCGCTTTTGTTGTTATCCGCAGATCAAGCCGTTTCCGCCGCGCTCATTCCCGCATCATGCCTCGCGCGCAAAGAAAAAGGCTCCTCGTTATACACGCTGCTGCGACTACCCAAGTACACCCGTCACGCAGCAATTATTGTGAGCCCCACTGCATGCAGAGACTCAACACACTTAGCGCCATTTTTTTGGGTGCAACGCGCGTAGCAGAAATTTGAGTCACCCAACAGAAGCTTGTTTTAAAGCATGCCTTGTTTGAAAAAACACATGGCATCCAACGTCTCAAAACATGTACAATGTACTGCTGAAACATGCGAGATATACCGATAAACATAGATGAAACATGACAAAACATATATGAACATGGCTAAAACTCAATAAGCATGTATACAAAACATGGCGAAACATGACAAAACATGGCTAATACCGATGAAATATGCTACAAACAAATGATGAAACATGACAAAACATACACATTCATCCATGTTTCGCTCTAGTACCCGCTGCATGCATGCAAAAACACTAAGGATTTGCATGTACGTGCTCTGTGAGAAAAATCAGCATGCAGCGGGCCCCACTTCATTAATATTCGGAGAGATGGAGAGAAAAGCGGTGTTAGGCCCACCCACTGTGCCTGCTAACGTGTAACGCGGGCTGAAAAGTTATGGGCTGCGGCGTACGACCGCGTCGGAAGCCTGAGCCACAATAATTCCGTAAAAAAAAACACGCGGATAGAGAGTTGGTTATGTCAGCATCTCGACACACAACCTACGGTATAAGATAGATCAAGGTTTTTTTTTGCAATCGCAAAACCCACACTCTTTACCATCCTTATTAATTATATGAGGTATCTCGGATTAGAGTCGTCCAATATGCATTCAACGATGGTAAAGAACTAGTCCCTCACGAGGGGTTCCAAACGAGCTGAGTTTGAGCGAGCCTGCCTTTCAAGCTCGAGCTCAACACATAACTTTTATTTAAAAAAAAAAAGAAATGCCCGAGCTCGAGTAGAAGGAAAAAATTTTAATGAGTTCGACAAAGCTAGAGTAGCTTCGAATCAGACATGCAATTGAGTACACTTGATAAAATATGATTTTATATAGAAAAAACAAATTTTAATTGAGTACACTTGATAAAATATGATTTTATATAAAAAAACAAATTTTGAAAAAGGTCGATGAAGCTCGAGAACAACTCAAGCTCAGATCATGTTCGTGAGCTTGAGGTCAGTCTCGGTTACAACTCTGTTAGAGCTCGAGCCGAGCTCGAATTAAGATTAGCGAGAGTCTGAAAACATCAGCTTTTCTTGCAGCCCTAACAACAGCAAAAAAAAAATATATTTTAATCCTTTTCAAAAAATAATTTTAATTTTAACCCCTCGGATAAAGTACTTTCAAATCTAACCCTTTTGGACGCGCCATGCCAACTGGCGCGGATATCCACACTGACGCGCCAATTCATATGGCGCGGCAGAGGTGCCACGCTAGCAGCCCCGGTCAATGGCCGCTAGCGTGGACAGGCGTGGGTTCCACTCTGACGCGCCACCCCGCCTGGCGCGTCAAGGCGCTTTACAGAGGGCTGCGCGGGGCTCCTCCTCTTTCCTTCCCTCTCCCTTCCCTCCTCATTTTCCCTTCTCTCCTCCTCTTCCCTAATCAATCACCTAGTCCATTGCAAGAACTTGATCTCCATCCGGTGGGATTTGTTGTACGAAAAGGCTTTCCTCCACCATGACAGGTGATCTCCTCTCGATTAATGTTTCATTGATCCATGTTTGACACATTTTTTATTGCTTTAGGGTTAGGGTTAGGGTTAGATTGTGTTTTGCGGTTATTATTGTAGTATTGATTTTTGTAATATGAATCCGTAGTATGTATGTGCAGTTTCATGGTAGTAGAAAGTATGTTGAATTATATAGAGACTTTACATTTTTAATTTAATGTAGGAAATAATGCCGATAAAGGGAAGGCAAGACTCAAATATGCGGATTACCCTAGGAGTAAGGATGCTCCAGTTCGTTCCTCCCCGTTTCCGGTTCCACTTTGTGAGCACGGCCTTCTGCGGAGGTTCAACAGTCTAGGGACCCTGGTACTGCCGGTAGAGCCTTCTACACATGTGGTATAAAGCACAGTAACAATATGCAGTGTTCTATTCTGCCGTGTTGTTTTTTCGAGTGGATTGATGGCCCAGAAATGTTCGATCAGAGATCCGGCTCTTTCGGGCGCCCATGGACACTAAACCAAAAGGATTTTAGGCGTTGGATTCCTCCTCGTGCAAACCCACGGAAATGACAAATGATGAGAAAGCGATGCAAAGTGCGGGGAGAAGCGATACACCCTCCTTTATGTCATTGCGATGAACGGTCCTTCTTAGTAAGGCCTAACCCAGGGGTGGACTTTACCCCATTCTTCCGTTGCCCGTACAATGATTCAGTAAGTGTACGCATGCCATCTTCTATTTAAATTAGTGTCATTTTGTACTAAATTCGATAACAAAGGGATTTTTCCGTAGGATGGATGGCCTTTGTGTGATTTCCAGGAGTACATTTATGGTCCCAAGTCATGTTGGCCTTCTAGTGCGGAAGTGGAGGCCTTCCACTCCGAGGATAAGAAATGGCCATGTGAGGAATATCCACCCACTACTTGTAACGGGATACTGGCCCGTAGAGGTGTTGTCCCATCGGAGCTCGGGTATGGATATTATTGTGGCAACTCTTATGGTGATTTTTGGGTACGTTATACTTGCCTGACTCTTTTTATTTGTTCCTATATTTCATTGCATGTTTCTTTTGATAACTTTTACGGTAAATCTTGTAGGAGGGAAGGACGTGTGATTGGGAGAAATATGAGGGACAACAAGCTTTCGAAGCCGAGATTCTTAATTTGTGCGAACCTGAACGAGAGAATAAAGTAGAGAAGAGGAAGGAGAAGATAAGGTATGAGCATGGTGTGCTCATGCCGTCTACCAAGGACAAAAAGAAGGTCTTGGATGACATGAGGAGGGAGTGTGGCGTGCTGCTACGTGGCTACTTCACCGCTTCAGAAACAATAGAATATTGGAGGAGGCGTAGGGGGAGGTACCCATCTGGAGTTGATCCAAAAGGGGTGAAATACCAAAGAGAGGTGGCGAGGCACCAGAGGGAGATGGAGAAGGAGCGCGAGTTTGAGTAGTACAGGAAGAAGTTGGCTGAGGGTTCACTCATTGACCTCAATGCCAATTACTAGCCTAATTCATAGGAGGCTCATTTGCAAACGGTGAAGCGTAAGAAGGCGAGGAGGACGGTGGAGATGGAGACCATGAGGGCTCTTGTTGGTAACCTGCCTCATGTCGTGCCGGATGATGATGACGAGGACCGAGAGGAGTGAGATCGACTTGATTTGATGTCGTTATGTAATAATCCAATCTACCATTAGATTGTTCTATCTAGCACTTTAAAAACCTCGGTACCTTATTTGAACAATTAAACATATGACTATGTTTGTGAACACTTTAGTGTGACACCATTATACTCCATGTGTCATGGTCGCTATATATTTAATGTCGACACGTCTTCGTTCGCGATCATATTGGTATTTTCATTCATAGCCAAACCAACTCCGATTTAACATATGTCTTTCCTCTATCATCTAATTCAGAGCGGAATTGTTTTTACAAATAAGAAAATCATTATAGGAATGTTTGTAACAGAAATGTTTTTGGCTCTGGATTTTAGCTTTAGGTTGTGCGGGAGATCAGGATTGCCGCGCCACTGGAGACGGCGCGTCAGGGTTGTGCTCTCGCATAGACTACACCCGAAAACCAGAGGGATAGGATACGCACTGGATTGGAGTATCAGTGTGTGCGGGAGCTTGGCTCTGACGCGCCGTTAAAGATGGCGCGGCAAGGCTGTGCTCCTGAACGGGCTAAAGCCCAGAACCAGAGGGATAGGAGCAGCACTAGATTGGAGCAGTGGTTGGTGTGGGATCACAGGATTGCCGCGCCACTAAGGATGGCGCGTCAGGGATGGAGTGCCGCACCAACTGTTTCTCGAATCCAGAGCGTACCCTATCTCTCTGTTTTCCAGCCAACGGACGTGCGGCGGCGAAGCCTTGACGCGCCATGAGGGGCGGCGCGTCAGCGCTGAGCTCCCGCACACACTGAAACTCCAATCCAGTGCGTAGCCTATCCTCCAATCCAGTGGGCCTTGCCACGCCAAGAGGGTCGGCGCGTCAGCCTGTGGCGCCGGTGTAGGTGGCGCTGCAGTTTAGCTCTAACGCGCCATCTCTACTGGCACGTCAGGGTGGAATACTCAGGTTTTCCAGCTCTTCACACTAATTCTTGGAGCACAGATGGCTTGGGGTTTCAGAGGCTTTTGCTCTTGGTCAAAGTCGGCGGAACAAAACAAACATTGTTACAAACATATTCTTTTCAGCTATCCTTTTGTGGATAATTACGAGCTTTACTACTACATCTCATATGTACAAGCGAGAAAGGAGAGGAAGAGGGGGGCAATAACGAGGCACCACAACGAACGCTAGTACATCTCATATGCATACAAGTAAAGCAACAACGAGGTACCATAGTAAGGCTCCATATCATCGAGCATAATGTTATACATGCATGCATACAAGTCACAAGCTAGTACATCCATACATACATACAAGTCAAAAGGCTAGTACATGCATAAGTGGTCACACTCGGGGTCTAGTACATGCATACACCTCGAGCTCAAGGCCTCGGCGTATAAGGACCCCTTGGACGGCGGATCCTTCCAGGATTTGTCTGCAGCACGTTGTGGCTACCGACGTCGGCGGCATCACGGTCACGTCTACGCCTCGCGTAAGATATGGTCTGTGGTGGGGGGTGGATCCGCTGGGGCCCTGTATTGTATGGCAGAAATGTTAGATATGACAGAAAACAACAAAGAATTGTGCTGCGAAAGCTGGGGTCGTCGGCGGAGGAGTCGGAGTCGTAGTGCTGGCCAACATCTGCGTCATCGGCCACTGGCGGCACGGTGCGCTTGCCACGCGCCCTCCTTGCAGGAGTCTCCGTAGTAGCTGCGGAGGATCTGCCCGACCATGTCGGTGTGTGTGCACCCGTGCCCCCTTGATAGACGGGGGTACGGTGGCTCGACGACTGAGGCACCGCGACTGGCTGTTGACCCATATCCCGCTGGGTTATGCAGCTCAATTTCTGGGCCATACGGCGGCATGTCCTCGTCACTCTCTGTAGATGGTCAATACAGGAAATAGGGTATTAGCATGGAAATAAATTGAAATGTATAACATGCACACAGTTGTACCTCCGTAAAAGCCCGCAAGGCACCGCTTTCATGTGCACCCGCATTGCCAAGAGCAACCCCTGCCTCATTGGAGAGGCGTGCAAGCTGCGTAGCCTGTGAAGAGTAACAACAGGTTAATTTAGTCCATAGAAGTAGGCGGGATAAAATTCGTATCCGTATGATTTGTAAATACACGTACCATGTAACGCTGCAGTGGGACCCTCTCGGGCTGCACACCCTCCCGTGTCAGGCAATCGTACTCGTCCGTGATGTAAATCGTCCGAGTTAAATGTCGCCGATAAACGCACGTCGATGAGGCTGGCAAGGAAAAGCCCGCCGACCGGTGGAGCCAAGTCAAGTTCTCACTGAAGGTCTGATCGTTGTGCATCGCTCCGTTGCCAGGCTGCCGCCTCTCCCTCGCCTCCCACAGCTCCAAAGGCTGGCGGTGCGTGACACGCCAGTCTAGCTGGCTGTACCTCTTCTTTCTGCTAAACCTGCAAAGTTTAGTCAACGATGTGTTACTGGAAGTTTTGAATGAATTAAACAAATTAAATGAATAACCATTGTCTCACTTGTGCAGCCTCTGATCTGTCGAGTGAACGGGAGGTGGGGTGTGCTGCCTACGACCAAACTGTCGCATTGTCCTACACGGCAGGTGCCACTCCACTACGTGGAAGAACATCAGCGGACTAACCGTCCTCCAGAGCTCCAAGTCCAGGGTGCAAAGTATGCTAAGGGCCATGTCCTGTACCTCGGCACGGTGGTAAGGAGTCCACATCACCTGCCAATGCGTCACGCAGTCTAGCTCGTTTGTGTACTGCAGGTACGTCCTGTCGGGGTTTCCACGCACCGACTTGATGTTCTTCCAAAGATACATCAATGTGGGTTTGGATCCCTGCACGGGCCATGCCTACAGGTCTAATGATGTTAGAATGAACACAGCAATATGAATATAAGTTTTCTCGGGCAGCACGTACCGGCACTGGCGATCGGTGTGGCCTACCAACTGAAAGCCGCTCCCAGGCCCACACCTGGAGGAGGTAGAGGCATCCTCCAAGGCTAGATGTACCTGCTCCACGCTGGCAACCCTCGCACAATTGCCGGTATAGCCAGGCAAGTGTGGCCGACCCCCACGAGTACGTGGCGATGTTCTCCCACTGCTGCCTCAGGACGGGGAGGACACTCCAGCTGACGGTGTTGTCGGACGCATCTGGTAAGAGAAAGTTTGCGACCAAGTGCCACAGCCAGACCCGTGCGTGCGTCTCTACCACTGCAGGGGGAGCCTCATTGGCAAAAGAGAAGCGCTTCGTGCCAAAGGAGCTCACCCCGGACGTCCTTCTACAAACATACAATTGTTTGAACTGTACATTAGTCACCACAACCAAGGAATTCAGAAAAAACGAAACCGACTTGATGTTCTTACTTGCTACGGTCGTTCTTGTCCTCCGGGGGCCGCACACCAATGGCGCCCTCTACCAAGTCGCGCCAGGTGCCGGGATTTAAGATCCGCGCCATCTGGCGCCCTCCAACGGTAACCGAGGACCATCCCGTGTCTGCAAGGTCACAGTCATCTCCCCACATGGGAGGTGAAAGGTGTGCGTCTCGGGCCTCCAACGGTCGACGAAAGCTGTAAGTAGTGGCCCGTCAAGGTCCGGCAGCCCCTGCGTGACGGTGCGGGCTAGGTCCAGGAAGCCGGCTCGCTGCAAGTAAGGGGCGAACCTATCGTCCCACGTGAGGAAGATCACGTGGGTACGGGGACGGAGCGAGGGTAGAGTCTGCAAAAAAACAAACCCTACATAATCAGTACGATATATAAAACAATTTATTCTGAAAAGATTAGTGGATGGCTAAACCTGTTGCTTATCGTAGATGAGCCGCGCACGATGGTCCTTGTCGTACTCTGTCTCAAGGAGCGGGTACTGAGGGTGCGCCATTCTGCAAAATTTCAAAAATAGAGTTAAATTCCAACATTAATATAAGTTAGTTTTATGCAAAATTTAAAGTGTAATAGAAATCGTCCCTAATACCTTTCCACGTTTTCTACCGGTAGTAGAACCCTTATGCTTTTTATTATGCGTGCTCGCATTGTGTCCAACTCGATGGCATTTAGAGCATCGAACCACCCCTGGGACCTCGTCGAAATCTCCAGTACCATATGTATCATCCCCATTACCATTTGCACGGTACATCTCACCTCTAAGCCTCTTTTTTTTCCGCCGGCCTTTCTTATTCTTTAGTAAGGCAGGATCAGGCCAATAGTCCAATCCACTAAACTCGGGCCACTGCGTGGGATCAAGGAAAGGCTAAAAGGTCGGTTCCCATATCTTCAACGTATGTGTCTTAAGATACAGCGGAGACATGTATGTCAGAGATTTATGGTGTACCCCTCTTGCGGAGCAAGCGGTGATCATGTGTGAACAAGGCGCATGAAGCAGCTGCGGAACCCGGCACGTGCACTCGGCTTTGCCAATGTCCACCTTGTAGTTCCTGCCGCCGAAACGCTCACCCCCCGGATTAGTTCCCCCGGCGGACTTTACATTGTAAACAACTCTATTCGGACCATGTGCTTTTGCCATGTGGTTTAGAGCGAGCTTCTCCTCCTTCTCCAAATGTGCCGCACCGGCCCTTCCCTACACCACCCCAGCATCAATAGCATTCTTCGCCAAACCCCAACGATCAACGAAGTACTTGTTGCACTTTTGAAAGGAGTATTGTACAATTCCAGATACCGGCAGGGCACGGATGCCTTTGAACACATTGTTCAACGACTCGGTGCCGTTTGTCGTCATTATCCCGTAACGACGGCCACCCTCGTCATAAGCAAGAGCCCACTTGTCCTTGTTCTCCATCTGTTCCTTAATCCAATCCCTCGCTCGATCATTTAGCATCTTATCTAGCTCTTCTAACTTTTTCTGAAAATCTCTCTCTTCTCTAGCGCAGCAAACGACCTTTAGCTTCGACACCACTTCCTTCTTCTTCTGTCGACCCCATATATTGGCCGCGAAGTGCCTCATACACCACCGGTGCTCAATCGGAGGGTAACCTTCCATTTGTTCCTTAGCCGCATTTAGAAGGCCATGATGACGGTCGGAGATCATGCAAACCGTCCAGCTAGTACCGAGAACCTCCCGCCTTAGATGCGCCATGAACCATGCCCAGCTCGTGTTGTTCTCGCCCTCGGCCAACGCAAATGATAGAGGCATCAATTGATCCTCTGGATCAACCGCAATGGCCATCATCAAAATACCCTTATATTTGCCGGTTAGAAAGGTTGCGTCCACGAGTACGACCGGCCGACAGTGCTCGAACGACTCTGCGCACTGCTTGAAGCACCAAAACACACGCTCAAGAACATACCGCGTTTTGCCATTCTCATCGATCAATCCACTATAACCCGTGTAGGTGAAATACTTTGTACCCGGGTTGAAATATTTAATTGCATTCAACATCCTTGGCACCATATTGTATGCCTCCTTCCAATCCCCATATAGCAACTCCATGGCGTGTTGCTTTGCCCGCTAAGCCTTTGAGTATTTCACACGGTACCCCGTGAATCCAAATACGGATTCAATGAAAGAGGCAACTGACACGTCGCTATCCGCCGCGACAATGCCAGCGATACGGCGTCCTAAGTACTTGGCTGTGTTTTGAGCATGCACCTTCTTTGTCTTCGACGGGCCACACGTGTGAGGTTGCTTCACACGAGTAATCTTCCATCTCCCAGTATATTTGTCCAGCCGAGCCCACACACCCCACAGGCATCCTTGTTTTCAATTCACCGTGTACCTGACTTTGACGTCCGAATGAGTAACATTGAATGGCCTATGGTGCCTCACCGCATAGCCCATCAAGAAGTACTGCAATTGCTGCAAAGACTCGAATGACATGCCCTTTCGGATCTCTAGATTCTCAGAATCCGGCAGAACATCGGTTGACAACAAGCCGCTCTCACATATTGCCATGTGAGTTCGGCTTAGATCCTCAAAGGTGGTCACCGTGGGTACATCAACATGAACTGCCCTAAGTTGCCGCCTCTCCTCAGTCGACAATGCGTACGTTGCTTGTCCTCTATCTTCCACGTCTAGACAAAGAACCTCGTCATCTTCTTCGTCAGCATCTTCTTTCTCCACCTCATCTCCTTCCCCCAACTCTTCTTGTTCGCCTTGCACCCCCTCTTCTTCTGCCCTCTCCTCATCATAGGATTCCTCCTCGGATCCTAGAGAAATTTGGTCCTCTTCCACATCACGTTCTTCCTCCTCAAAAACTCCATCATCAAAGTCATTCATGAAAAAGCCGCTATCAAAGTTATCAAACGGCTCTCCCACCGCCACCGCAACATGTGCTTCAGATCTGACCTGCCTTCCTCCAACTGTGTCCAAATCCTGAGTCAAGTGCTGAACAGCCTCATCTTCGTCATCAACACTTTCCACAGCTTGTACGAGTCTCGCTAATGAGCCACTCGCACGAGCGATCTCAACCACCATCTTCCAACAACTGACGTTCGAATTTTTCACAACATCCTTGTAACAATTCCAATCCGACTCCGATGAAATCTTCAGCATCACATAGTAAGCCCTAGCCTTCCCGAAATCAATTCTTCCTTGCAAGAACAGTTCACCCTCACCAACCCTACAGCTAATGAAAGACCGGCAGCGGAAAACTAAATCATCAATGGTTGGGCTCCTATCAAACAATACCACATCTTCCTTCATATTCTCAAACTCCCCGTTTTCTCTGACGGTTCCACCATGAAAAAAACGGACTAAACGATTCATCTACAACATTAAACATAGCAAATTCAAGTCGTTTAGACCTAATATACAATATCATCTACACCAAAATAAAATATCGCACACGTACATGCAATGGATTCTACACGTTAATACCACGGCCAGCGCATGCAACACGTATGCCACAGTGCTTGGATCGAACTAAACACGTCAATATGCAACATAAATCAAGTTTTTCCCCTAAAACCCTAACTATCCAAATCCTACGAAATGCGGTTAATCGAGGGACAAATCAGAGAAAAATATTGGACAATCACCTTCACAAGAGGACGGGGAATGATTTCCCCACCCTGAAATAGCGAGAGACGGGCGGCAAGGGGCGGGGCGGGGCGTGGCGGGGCGGCGACGCTTTCTGGGGAAGAAGAACAGGAGGGGCAGCCCGCGCCGCGATCTATAAAGGGCCTTGACGTGCCAGGCGGGGTGGCGCGTCAAGGTGGGACCCACGCCAGTCCGTGCTGGCGGCCATTGACCGGGGCCGCCAGCGTGGCACCTTTGCCGCGCCACATGCATCGGCGCGTCAAAGTGGGGTTGACGCGCTAGGTGCCGTGGCGCGGCCAAAAGGGTTAGATTTGAAAAAAAAAATTCGAGGGGTTAAAATTAAAATTATTTTTTCAAAAGTATTAAATAATAAAAATTTTTGTAACAGCAGCGGGACTCCGAACATTTGGAGAGAGAGGGGGGAGAGGGAGAGTCGGAGTCAAAATCAAGAAGATTAATATCATCTTCCCTCTGCAGCTCTTGGTTCGTCGTGTCATAGTTGTTGACACACTATGAACCGAATGTTATTTGCACGAGTAAAAGTGCCTTAGTTCCATACATTAAAAAAGAAGGTGTTTCATCCGCGGCATTATTGGTTCGGATGGCCCAGAGAATGGATGGCAAAGCGTCGGGCCATCATTAGGATTATTGATCAAGTCGATCAAACATTCGCTTAAAGATTTCCTGCATAATTTGATCGTTAGCGCTCTCAACTGCCCTGTTGCTTTGTGCATGAGCAAGGCAAATCACAATTCGGTTCCAATGCGTTCGCAACACTCATAAAAAAGTTTGCTAGTAAACTACATCCCATTATCAGAAATGAGTCGATTACAACATTGTTCTAGAAGAACCTCTTGGTGGTAGAGACGGTAATTGTAGAAATGAGTTTAGCTTCAATCCATTTGATAAATGTATCGATTGTAATGAGGAGGAACTTGTATCCTTGTTGGGTATGTATGAGACCATGGGGAGATTGTTCCATGTTGTAATGAATGATATTAACAAAGTTTATGTGTATTTGAATGATTTTGGGCTCGTGCCACCGGACTAGGTCCGGTGGTGTGTATTTGTCTAGGGTTGCACCGTTGTGCATGAGTTTTTGATGCAATTTTTTGAAAATCCATGTGTGTCTTGAACATGAATGATTATGGACTAACCTTGCAGATGACGAATATAAGTGGATGTTTTCGGCCTAATCTTTGTGGCACAGGTCTAGGTGGACTGTTGTCGGCAACAAGTCGTGCATGCGAACTAGAGGTTTGGTGGTTTTGGATAGTGAGGAGGTTGCACGAGATAGTCGGACTAGGACTTGGGCTCACAAAGATGGAGTGAAAGATGAACCGCAATTGGCAAGTGGAAGCGAGGAATCGCAGGAGGATTGCAGGTGTCGGAAACTTCGTAGTTGGGTTGAACCAGTTGTGTTCGGGTGAGCCCAAGTGGGCATGTACAGGAGTGGAATATGCAGGGCATATTCGAGGAATATGCAAGGCATATTGTTGTGTTGATAGATTGTGTATGTGATCAAATCTCAGCCGTCCATGAGGTGTACAAGGGTATCATTAATTTTTCACAAGATATCGTGATACCATAGAGCTCATGGTTTATAAAAGAAGGGAAAGGGTTGTCTTCCACTTCACTTGTGACACTTGTGCTTAGATTCGGGGTGTGTTTAGTACAGTCTTGATGTGCTTTGCCCACCTAATAGTATGGCTTGTAATCTCCCAACATCAAGGCAATGAAATAATTCAAGTTCATATAAGCTCTTATCTAGTTCTTGTGTTTTGGTCTTGTTTCTTTTGTGTTTTGATCTAGTTCTTGTGGACTAGGAAGAACCTGCAGACGTAGTCATGTAGGCCCTCGCCCTTTCTCTGGACCACCAACTTGAGGTCCTGAGATCTTCCGGAGGTCAGCAAGGTCTCAACATCCATATCATCCGCCTAGGACTCGATGAGGAGTTTAGCCTGCCATTTCTCGTACAACTCATCAAGGTCGTCAAGATCGTCATAACCATCGAAGTCGAGGCAGAGGCCCTCCTCGTCCTTCGGTATCTCGACCATCCTTGAGAAAGTAGCACAAGGAGGGCTGCAATCAGGCCCCATGGGTGGGTGCCATTTGTCGACTACTGGGAGACGGGCTCCATGGGTCGAGTGAGCTTAGTTGGTGAGAGGCAGACCTGGCCAACGAGCCGGCCTGGTTCGGTTCGGTTCGAACTGGTTGGTTCGATTACTATCTGAACCGACCAACCGTGGGGTTTTGACCTGTGTTCGGTTCGCACAATGAACCGAACCGAACCGGGCCGGCCCAGGTTTTTTATTTTTTGGTTTATCTTATTTAAAAATATATAGAAAAATTAAGAAAAACCATTATATTTCACAAATATACATTATAAATTAAAGAAAATATATATAGAAATACATATATTGAATTAAATAAATATACAACAGTAGCGAACCGAACCGGGCCGAACCGAACTGAACCGGGCCGCTACTATGCGAACCGAACCGGGCCGGCCCAACAGGCCGAGGTGCCGGCCTAGATTCGGTTCGGTTTACCGAATCGGGCCGGCCCGATTCGTGAACAGTACGGGCCGGACCGGCCCATATGGCCAACTCTAGTGAGAGGCCTAGCGACGACCCTTCCCCAGGCGCTACGCTCAGGACGCTCAAGGGGAGGCCGAGAGGTAGCCGAAACTAGAAGACGATGACACAATGATTTTTATCTTAGTTCAGGCCTCCACTGCCAGATAATAGTCCTACTTCCTCTCTTTTTCTTATCGAGCTTAAAGCAAGTACAAGGAGGCAAACCGAGCTTGGGAAGGCTCGGGCTCAAGTACAATAAGTGCTCTGGGAATTGTGTGCGTGTTCCTGGCTACGTAAGGGGAAGAACTCCCTCTTACAACTACCAAGTCCTACTATTAATGCTCATGCGATAGTCCTATTGGAGTTCTTTTCCTGTGAGTTGTCGCTGGTTAGCTATGTGAGTATGAGAATCGCCTCTGGATCTTGGCCTTTATTCTTTGCCCTTATTTACTTTTGCAGGCAGTCTGTTCATGCACTATAGACCGCCGTTGAACCACGAGGGTACGCCTTGTTACCTGCTGGACAATAGTGATCTCCTCTCGGTTTGCTGGATCCTTCGTGTCGTCCGTTGGATAATAGTGTGCGCCCATCAGTCGATAGCGATGAAGCCCATGCCTTTTCCTTGTCAGGCGGCATGGATGACTGACCTAATTGGAAGGGCATCTTCTGTGGGTAACTGTGGCAGACACGTCTTGGTATCGAGGCTGAGTTGAATCAAGGCCTCAACCGTGCGGTGCCCGGGGCGCATGCCTCGAGCTTGGAAGCTCGATCCAAGGGAGCCCGACCACGAGCTTGGGCAGCTCGAGGGGGCTCCTCCTTGGGCCATCTGCCTGAATGGGCCATGCCGCACTTGGGTCGTCCGGTTTTCACCAACAGTTTCACAACAGCAACAAATGATGTGGTAGTCTAGCTAGCTGAGTAATGAATAAACATCATTATAGGACCATGTGTTATCCTCCTTTTATCTTCCTTTACCTCTACCCCTCTCTAAATTATCTCCTTAATACCGTTCTTTGTTTTATCCTATGGCGAGTGGTGTACAACAGATCACAACCAGGGAAAAGTAACCAATATAGAGGGAATCTACAAGCCCAAAGCTCATTGACCTTGTCATGTCGCCAAACTCTTCTTGTATCGAATCCACCCCTTGCTTCATTGTATCCGGCCATCCCCAAACTTCAGTCCTATGTCGCTCGACCTTTTCCTTATGTTACCTCCGTCCTAGGTGGTTGTGTTAGTGCCTCTGTCCTAGTGTCCTAGAGGAGGTCGTTGGTGTGCGGCCGATGTGAAGGAGGAAGAGGATGAGACTAGCAATGGCACTAAGCTCGGTCTGACAAAAAGCTCACTGCCGATGTGGTTGTGTCACCATCTCCTTCCTCTTTTAGTGTTGCCTTTGCCACTTTTATCATCACCTACGCCATGGCCCATGCGTGCCGCCTCCACTGTTTATGCTCGGCCACCCACTCCATAACAGCATCACAACTGTAAGCCCCTTGTGATCTTGTTTTTGGAGCATCTCTTTATGAAGGTGGAGGAGGAGAAGCGGCATGCTGACAGAATGGTGAAGGGATGCAATGACAGATTGTAGTGGGAAAGAGGGGTGGCAAGCCAATGGAATAGTGGAGGCACATGACCATTGGTCCATAGTAGGGAGGAAGAGGGACAGGAGGGAATAGGACTATACAAAAAGCTCGGGCTCGACAAGCCACTCGAAATCGGATGAGCTCGAGCTTTATCCAAGCTGATCTCGAGCCGGGTATCGAGCTCGATTATATATCGAGCAGATATGAGCTAGAGCCTAGGCATGCTCATCTCACTCAAGATCGGCTCGAATTCACCCCTAGGGGGAAGACCATTTAGATGTAGGAGGAAGGCCAACGGACAAGCAAGATGGAGGAGGAGGGAGCAGTGACCGATGGGAAGGGAGATAGGAGAAGCTATCAGGAGAGAGAATGATGAATAGGAGAGAGAGATAGAGCCGAAGCTAAGAGGGAAGAGAGATATTCGAGGGAGGAGAGGTGGAGAGTTAAGGTAGAAGAAGATGGGATGAAGAGAGTTCTCTATGCTACCAATGTTATGTGTGACACCAAGGTGTTAAATTCACCTATCTGGACACCCAAACAAAAATAATTGGTTTTATAATTTAGGGGATATGTATATGAAGTGTGATAGTTTAGGGAATAAAATAGAATTTCCCTTTATTCTTTACATATAAAATGTTACAGACACATTATTGCTAGTATAAGGAATGTTTGTCATTTCTTTCTGAATTTTGATAATTTAATATGAATTGTTAGGCCGATTTTTTTTAGAATTAGTATGATAAGAACCCAAGGTCACTCAATGTTTTTCATCTCACTCCCCACAGTATGGCTCAAATCGTAATGGTTAAAATTAGACCCTTGGGAGGCCCATTCTTACTTACACGCCAAAGTTAGAAAAAATTGTACCACACTACTAATTTGATGTAACGGAAACCAACTTAAAAGGGAGAGCTCCCATCAAGCTTCATCACAAGATATATATGGATGAAAAGGCTCCATACTAAAGTCACTCGTATTTTGTGAATCACCGTGTGTTTTTTCGTGTAACTTGTGGCTTGCGACTTTGGGCGTGATTTTATTCCGTTATTGTACGGATTAATTCTGTTGTTAATGGTGGCGGTTTCAATTTGAAACAATCAGATGATGACAAGTTGACAACATATTATTGTGAATCATGCTGGCATTAACGGTGATCGTTTCAATTTGTAACCACTAATTGATGGCGGCAGTTACTAGTGGAAGGAGGCATACAAAAAGAGAACGTATCCTGTGCAAACGGGGTTCCCGTGCAAACCAACTAGCAAAAGTCATGAAAAATTCTGAAAAAAATCATACACGTACTTCAAGTCATACTCCACATATATATAAAATTTTAGGTTAAAATTCGTTATATTTAAAGCACAGCAAAAAGAAAAATTCGATGATTTTTTCGAATTTTTCATGACTTCTTAATTGGTTTCTTGGCGTTTGCGACGAACCCGTTTGCACAGGATACGTTCTCATATAAAAAAGCCATTGAATTTTGTGATTTTATTCCAATTCTACCATTAATCGTGGCGATTTCAATTTGAAACGACAATTGATTGCTGCAGTTTATTGTGAATTAATAATGTCGTTAATTGTGACCGTTTCAATTTGAAATGACTAATCCATGGATATTGGCTAACTAGCAAAAGGGCACGGAAAGACCTGAAGACAAACAAGAAAGAGTTTTTTTTTTCTTTCTCTTGCTCGTGTTTTCATGGTGTTGTCGTCTCCTTTCGTAAGCAGAGGAGGAGCGAGATCTCCAAACCGTTGTCACCACATGAACTTGCAGGAGGCGACAATAAGTTTTCGGACGGTGCAATGCCACTACGCGACCACTTGAGATATTCTTTCTGAACGTCCATTGCGGCTATTCTTCCTCAACATCCACTACTTTCTACTCCCTCCGTATCAAAATATTTGTCACTTTTGACTTTTGAACAAACGTTTGACCATTCGTCTTATTCAAAAAAATTATGTAAATGTCATTTATTTTGTTGTGACTTGTTTTATCACTAAATATATTTTAAGTCATAGTTGTGACTTGTTTTATCACTAAATATATTTTAAGTATGACTTATTTTTTTACATATTTGAGCTAATTTTTTGAATAAGACGAATGGTCAAACGTTTGTTCAAAAGTCAAAAGTG
Source organism: Raddia guianensis (assembly GCA_036346415.1). Classification (NCBI taxonomy): domain Eukaryota; kingdom Viridiplantae; phylum Streptophyta; class Magnoliopsida; order Poales; family Poaceae; genus Raddia; species Raddia guianensis. Next base: position 27,143,105 of record CM070543.1, on the reverse strand, counting down.
ACAAATATTTTGATACAGAGGGAGTACCAGTCAATTGCTCCGCGGCTCTCTTTTTTTAATAATTTTATTAGCCTTTATGGGTTTTTCTCAAAGATTTTAAAAATATTTTAAAATATTTTTTAGTTTTTTAAATCTCTTTTCAAAGATACATTTTTTCAACCACAGCTGTGATGCACACAAATTGGCCGTTTTTGCGGGCGTGCCAGTGCATTTATCGAAAACGCACAAAAGAAGGGGACAAGAACATTGATATTTTATTATCGCAACAAAATACAAGTTCCTGTTGGATTCCGCTCCGTAGCCATGCTGGTTGGCCATCTGTGTAGACGATTGTGATGGTTCTGGATTCTGGTGCCTCGGAAGGCTACCCAGTTAATTACATCCGCGCGGGGACGCGCGGAACACCTCCGATTAAGCCGCGAGGCTGTCTTCTTCTTCTCTTTGTCTTGTGCTTCACCGTGCTGCGGGTGGATGTAGGGTGTAGTTTGGCGACGACAGGATACGTGGGGTAACACACGGCCACGCAGTGCCAGCACAGCAGTTGTATGGCTATGCCCGCCCGTGTCGCTTGAATTTGTGTCTTCAAACTTCACGTTGGTGTAGTTGTATTTTGGTGTATGCACGGCTTTTCACTTGACGTAGAGTTGAAGTAGACAGCATGTTGGCGTCATCGGGGATGTTCCGGCATGTTCAGGGTTGGATGTGGACTTTAACGGTCTTGATCACCATCGTCTTAATATTGTTGGAGCGAAGTATATATAGATACCGTGGAATTGGGATCTCCACGATATCGCTGGTCTTCAGAGTCTTGTTCACCTTCGAGCGGTGTTCGTCGGAACGGGACATGTGTGTCGGTACTCAGAATCGTGGAATTGGGATCTCCACGATACTGTCAGCCTTCCGGGTCTTGTTCACCTTCGGGGCGATGTTATAGGAGATGTGCGTCGTTACCGTGGAATTGGGATTTCCACGACACCGTTATCCTTTAGGGTCTTGTTCACCTTCGGGACTGTGTTTGTCGAATTAGGAGATGTATGTCGATACCGCGAAATTGGGATCTCCACGATATCGCAGGCCTTCGGGGTTTTGTTCACCTTCGGGTAGCGTTTGTTGTGACAGAGAGACGTCGGCACTGTAGAATTGGGATCTCCACGATGCCGTTTGGCCTTCAGGATCTTGTTCACCTTTGGCTTTATTGTTGAGGCGATATGTAGATCGGCATCGTGGAACTGGGATCTCCACGATGCCGTTTAGCCTTTAGGGTCTTGTTCACCTTTAGGCTGTGTTTGTCGAACAGGACGGCTTCCGGTCGGTGTTGATGTGGTAGTAGATCTCATCGGTGTTGCCGGAGTTGTTGGAGAAGGTCACCGAATGGCTCCCGTGGTCGTTAACGGAGTCACCGGCGGTAGGTCTTCAGTTTTCCCGAGCGGAAAGGGATTCTGCTTAAGAAACTTGACGAGCGGATGAGTTTGGGGACAATTTCTCTACGGAACGTGTTTCCGCTAAGGCCGAAACATCGTTTATGTGACGTAGTTCTTGACTTCTTTGCTGAATAAGCAGTGTAGTGATGCACAGCAGCGTACGTAGCTTGACCGGGTATAGTGTCAGCGTTGTTATCAATCGCCACCGGGAGCAGGCATGGACGGTCTTCAATTTCTTTGGATGCTCGTTGCCATGCACCCCAGATATTTATACGTGTATACACACTGCACGTATTCTTATTGTTAATCATGTTGATTAGCACATTAGTGTTGGTATGCATGCATCATGCATGTACGGTCCATGCATTACGAGGAGGCATCAACTTGCTTCAAGTTCTTGGCAGCCACCGTACTGTACTCCGGACTCCGGACGTGCTTGCACCTCTGTGGCCAGTCAAGCCGACGCTCACACTGATGACGCCCAGGCAGCCGCCGTGGGTGAAGAAAATGGGGCAATGCTGCGCCGCTGTTTGGACGCCGCCGAGTAGAGATGGGCTCGCCGCCGCGTTGGCTTGATGCCGCGCCTCCGTGCCGTGCCTCCATTGTGCCAGGCCACCGTGGAGATGCGGGCGCAGGCCGTGCCACCGCCGAGATTGAGGACGCCGCCCTCGCCGTCGCGTCACTAGAGGTGGGGGAGCACCGCCGGGCCGAGGTTCCCATGGAAGATGTTGGCGCTGTGCTTGGGGAAGAAGGGCCGAAGCCGCGCCACCCCTGGAGATGGGGGCCACGCCGTGGAGTCCGCTGCCGTGCTGGAGAAGATGGGGCCGGCGCCGAGGAGATACTGCCCACGGGGAGATGCTTACCGGCGTCCATGGAGGAGCGCCGCCGCTGCTGTGTGGAGAGGACAGGGCGCGCCGCTGCCGGGCACCGCCACGGCTCTGGATGTCGCCGTCGCCGCGTCGCTTTGTAGATGCTGAGGTCGTCGTGGCCGTGGGGCGTCGCTGGTGCTCGCCGGGACGCCGCCCGGAGTGGATGAGGTCACGGTCGCTGCCGACGCCGGGAGCCGCGCGTGGGCGCGTGGAAGAGAAGGCGGCGCCGCCGGCTGCTGATGGTTGGGGAAGATCGCCGCCACGCCGTGCCGTCCTGGGCGCCGCCGCAGCCGCCGCCGCCGTGGGCGATGCTGGAGCCGGCTTGGGCGCCGCCGCCGTGTGTAGAAGGAAACGGCGCCGGGCCGTCGCGTGGGGAAGATGGTGTCGTAGGCGGTGGTGTGCGAAGTCGGCGGCCGAGCACGACGACGGTGCAGCATGAGCATGCGGCGTCGGCGCGAGGACAGGGCATGCAGCAGCGAGTGCTGCGTTGAGCATGGCAGGGTGTGCAGCGTTTGTGCTGCATGCTTTGGCCAGAAGAAAGACAAAGATATTAGTAGATTAGATTAATCTTTCACTACCTTTTCCTTCCTTCCTTGACCCAGTTGTTTAATTGCCTTGATCAATTAGCAGATGGATTTCTCCCATGCATGACTTGCTTTTCTACCACGTTGTAGGCTTCTTGACGCTTCTTGAATTTTATGCTTGTGCGTCTCTGCCTTTTCTTTCTTCGATACATGTCAGCACATCGATCTATTAATCTTCCTTACCATTGATTTGTTCGTTGCATCGATTAGCCAAAGTTCTAATCTGCTGCTTTTCCTCTCCTCCTTGATTAGTTGCTGCAGCATGGATGGCGCCTGCAGTTCTTCCTTCTGATATGTATATGCATACTCGTACGCAAGTATCTCCAGATCAAGATCAGGAGGGAGCTCCTCTCCCCCGGGGCAATCAGTCGGATGATCACCGAACCTCTGTGCTACGTCTGGCTATGCTTTTATAGGGAAGAGAGATAGAGATGGGCACGTACAAAAGGATAAAATTGAGTTTGTTACAAACATTTATCCTCTTAATTAATTATCCAAAAAAATTATTTAATTGATTAATTAATTATGGGATTAACATGCTTAATTTTTTTTTTTGCGTCCAACGACAGCTAAAATCAAACCACAACCATGAATAAGCACGAATCAAAGAGGCCGCTCATCTCATCACTAAGCACTTTGTATAGGTTTCATCTTTTCTCTCTGTTAGTTAAGGGTGTAAGTGGGCGGGCTGCAGGCGACTGCTGCAGTTCTTCGCCACCCACCAACGTGTTTGGTGCAGATCCATGAGCCCACCAAATAGATATGGCTACAGCCCGCATAACTTCTTAGGCCTTTTGATGATGCAGTCGCTCATGCGGGCTCTGCAGAGCCTGCAGCCCACACAGCTTCCGCTCTTCTTTTTCTTTTGCTGCTGGTGTGTTTGTGACTGAACTATTTCAAACAAGAACCATAGCCTGCTCTCCATGCAGTCTCGCATACCATGCAAATCAAGAAATTGATGAAATCTAACACATTGGAATCCTAGCAAACATGACCAAACTGCACAACGGAATGTCCTCACAAGAACTGCAAAAGGGAATGTCCTCACAAGAACATAACATGTGAATTATAGCACTATCAGCTATTCAGCTATCTCACAAGTAGTCAAGTACTAGCACAGTGCTCGTGTGCTGGAGCCTGGATTATTAATGAAACATGATGGAAAGCATCACTTGTTGTTTCGCAGAGATTGCTAGAGAAATACAAGACAGAAACATAAATCCAAACCAAAAGATAACATTTGTCTTCAACAAAGCAGAGTATGGCAGCTCTACACCAGCGGTCTCAGCGGCATCGAGGATGTAGGTGTCAACTGGAGCATCAAACTCATGCTCTTGCCCTTCTGGTGTGACGAGCTTCACCTTGTAGGTAGCCATAACAGAAACATCAAGCTTCTTGGAGGTCTTTAGGCTTGGAAACTGCATACCTTGACTATAAAAGCCTAGAGATGAAGGGTTCTTGGTCACTTTCTGGGAGGCCTGATATCATTCAGATCCATTTTTGGACCTTGTGAGCTATAAAAATGTGGCAACCAGGTTTTAGGAAAACTTGTGAGAATTAGCCAGTTATAATGACTGGGAGCTACAAACACCATACTGAGCACAATTTCAAAGATTTACATATGTAATGGCAATATTTTGCTTCAATCCATGCACAACAACATGCGTTGAAAGCAAATGTGGAAACTCAGCTTTCTGTAACTATTGAGTGGGCAGAAAGCCCCTGTGCTTTCAAGGGATAAAGAACCCAAAGTTGAATGATTATAAACTACTGACCAACAGGACCAACTTCATGGTGTGAGCTAGCTATTCAGATATTTATAATTATAAACAATCTGCCTCTCCAAGTTAATATATGCTAATTACATTCAGTTGCAAAAGGAGAACCCATCAGTATACAGGATTACAGGGTGCTCTAGCATTTTCAGACAGTGAACAGATTTGGAGTAGCTAGTATAGCTACTAGCAGTAAAACAGTAAAAGTATAGCATATTGCAGAAAATTGTAGCATTTCCATTAATATACTGTTAAGCTACTTAGCAATTAAGTATACATGAATACCTGAGAGAACTCTACATCAAGTAATGCTATTTGGAGTGGTGATTGATATGATGTCCAAGTATGAAGAGCCTACAAAATTAAGAAGTTAATAAGACAATGTAAACCACTAGAAAAGAAAGACAATGAACATACCTGCAGCCCGAAGCCAATTCTGAAAGCAAATCAAGGCCTCCACAGTGTTGCCGGCTAGCCTAGTCCTGTGATCATTGATGATTCGCCCACTTGTGCTAAAGGTGGACTCGAATGCCACAGTAGAAGCCTGAACAGCCAAGACATCACAAGCCACACGAGCCACTATTGGATACTTCGATTCATGCATTTTCCACCAGTGCAAAATATCAAAATTGTCAACATCACATGGGAACAAATCATCATGAAGATATCTATCAAGCTCACCAGTTACTTGATTTCTTTGGCCACTCATGTGTTGACTCCAATCAGACCATGAGTGGCTTTTTGTTGCACTTGCTCTGCCATTTCTAGGAGTAGAACAACTGTCTTCCATTTGAGAAGAGTAACCAGTGAACAAGCTTCTCATGGCCTTATCGACTTTAGCAATATGAACACCCGCCTGGTCTCCATATGCTTGTTTCAAGCGAAACTCAATGAAAGCAAACTTGAATCGAGGATCAAAAATAACAGGTATGCAATTTGTCAAATATGATATTTTCCAATACTTGTTAAATTTCTTTTTCATTTCCACAACCATAGCTGCAATTGTTGTATTTGTACTTGATGTTTCCTCCTCCAGTACTCGCTTCACACTCCAAATTTCATGAAAATAAAGATTTGAGGTTGGGTATGTTGAACCAGAAATAACTTCTGTTGTTTTCTTGAAGACCTTCAACAAATTGCATACCACATGAGCCTTTTGCCACTCTTGAGTGGAGGGAGAGTACATATAGTTGGGGTCCTGTTGCCCTAGCTCTTGAAAAGCATCTTTAAAAGGAAAAGCTGACTCCAACATGTTACATGCTGAGTTCCAACGTGTTGCCACATCAAGTGAAGGGCGACTCCCACAGTGTATGCCCATCTCTACAATTATCTCCTCAAACTTTTCTTTTCTTGACTGAGAACCTCTAATAAACTTCACGCTCTCTCTTATATTATTGATGATGCCATCAATTTCTTGCAGGCCATCTTTAACAATGAGGTTAAGCACATGAGCAGCACATCGCACATGAAACAGATCACCATCACATTGCAACAAACCCTTTGGCAACAAATATTCCTTGAGCAGGTCCATCATTGATTTATTGACACTCGCATTATCCAATGTAATACTGAAAAGTTTGTCCTCAATATTATAGAAACGGATGGTCTTCAACATTATACTATAAATATTGGAGGAATCATGTGGTGTTTTTATCACAGAAAATCTGATTATTTTCTTTTGGACCTTCCAATTTTCATCGATATAATGGCAAGTTATGCAAATATAACCGGTGTTCTGATTAGAGGTCCAAAGGTCAGCTGTTAATGAGAATCTACAATTGCAGTCCTCAAATATATCTCTTAGCATTAACCTATGATTTTTGTAAGCTTCTATGCAGTTCTCTTTTATCGTTGTTCTGGATACCAACTCAGCAAGTGGGTTCAAACTAGCTGAATAGCTACGGAATCCATCATATTCAACAAATGAGAAAGGGAGCTCATGAAGAACAATCAACCTAACAAGCTCACATCGAGATATGTATCGATCAAACATCCAATTTGATAGAACACCTGACTCTGTTGATAGTCCCGAAGACTGCAACTTCTCAACCATATCATGCATTCTAAGTCTTGGTTCACAAACTTTCAAATGCCTACGTATGTGATTATTGCCTGAATTACGTGTAGCAGAGAATACCTCATTGCAATGTTTACATCGCCCTTGTGCGATATTTCCACCATGGTAAATAGGCTCCATGTCTTTCCAGATTTCCGATGTTAGTTTCCGTGGTTTACGTCTCATTGAACTGGAACCTATATAATTAATGTAATTACTGGATTAGCTTAGAGGCAACTATCACACAAGTATCATTAAACAAACAAGCACACAAAAAGCTCAAATCAACGCTTGGTTTGTAATTACCGTGGCCATGTGAGGTTGAAGGTGGCGGTGATGTAGCAGGGGACTGGGACCTCTCTACTGAGAGTGATGGCAGCGCCGGAGAGCTCCGCGGGCTGCTTTGAGACCTTGACCCCATCACCAAAGGAGACACAAGCAACCTCAATGAGCATGCGGCGTCGGCGCGAGGACAGGGCATGCAGCAGCGAGTGCTGCGTTGAGCATGGCAGGGTGTGCAGCGTTTGTGCTGCATGCTTTGGCCAGAAGAAAGACAAAGATATTAGTAGATTAGATTAATCTTTCACTACCTTTTCCTTCCTTCCTTGACCCAGTTGTTTAATTGCCTTGATCAATTAGCAGATGGATTTCTCCCATGCATGACTTGCTTTTCTACCACGTTGTAGGCTTCTTGACGCTTCTTGAATTTTATGCTTGTGCGTCTCTGCCTTTTCTTTCTTCGATACATGTCAGCACATCGATCTATTAATCTTCCTTACCATTGATTTGTTCGTTGCATCGATTAGCCAAAGTTCTAATCTGCTGCTTTTCCTCTCCTCCTTGATTAGTTGCTGCAGCATGGATGGCGCCTGCAGTTCTTCCTTCTGATATGTATATGCATACTCGTACGCAAGTATCTCCAGATCAAGATCAGGAGGGAGCTCCTCTCCCCCGGGGCAATCAGTCGGATGATCACCGAACCTCTGTGCTACGTCTGGCTATGCTTTTATAGGGAAGAGAGATAGAGATGGGCACGTACAAAAGGATAAAATTGAGTTTGTTACAAACATTTATCCTCTTAATTAATTATCCAAAAAAATTATTTAATTGATTAATTAATTATGGGATTAACATGCTTAATTTTTTTTTTGGCGTCCAACGACAGCTAAAATCAAACCACAACCATGAATAAGCACGAATCAAAGAGGCCGCTCATCTCATCACTAAGCACTTTGTATAGGTTTCATCTTTTCTCTCTGTTAGAGTGTTAGTCGCGTGCGCTGCTAGTAGATCTGTTTGCTCTATGATAATTAATACGTGTAATTTGCCTCATATATGAAACTAAACCGATGATTTCCAACGGCAATTGTCGACGATTTTGCGAACATGGGCGTAGGCCTTTTGACAACAACCAGAAAATTAAAAATGGCTCCATCATCGCCAAATGGAAGCTAATCGCATTTTATTCTGAAAGTTTAACTTCACTCAAAACATACGAAAGCCACAAATTAAATGTGTTCGGATCGAACATGGTTCTCTGGAACGATTCTATTTGCAAAGACAACCCAACCATCGAGTACTTACCAGTAACGTCAAGACCGCGACGTTAAGCAGCACGTTCTTCTTCATGGCTCCAACTCCAACCCCGACACTCCTGCATGCACCCTCGCGACGAAGCTTCGGAGGCTTCTCTCCGATGGCCCGTCCGGAGCTGCCGCCTCCTGCGCCCTCTCCTTGAGAGCGTCCGCGTTGGCCCTCACTGTCGCCGCCTCCGCCGTGCCGCCCATCACCAGCTCCACGCACCTCGCGAGCTCGGCTGCGGCGAGGACGCCGTCGGCGTGGCGCTCGGCCCTGACACCCACGCCCCACACCTGCTCGACCAAGAAAGCGTTCATCGGCTGGTCCGACCATGTCGGCGCGGCGACCATCGGCACGCCGGCGGCGACGCCCTCCAGCGTCGAGTTCCAGCCGCAGTGCGTGACGAAGCACCCCACCGATGGGTGCGCCAGGACCAGCTGCTGGTCGCACCATTCCACCACCATGCCCGCTCCTCCCTCGGCGGCCGCCGCCGACGAGGAGGAGGAGGAGGAGTCGCCTGAGCAGTGCTGCACCTCATCGCCGCGCACCACCCACAGGTACGGCCGGCCGCCGCCGCGTAGCGCGTGGGAGATCTCCTCCAGCTGCCGCTTGCTGTACGTGAGCAGGCTCCCGAACGAGACGTACACCACCGACTTCGCCGGCCTCGCGTCGAGCCACTCCATGTACTTCCCATCTTCCCGGAAGAGATGGATCTGCGCCTCGCCGCCGGCTTCCCGGCGCTGCAGCGCGCCGAGGGGAGGGACCGATGGCCCGACGGCGAGGACGCCGAGGTACGGCCTGATCGCAGCCAGCGCCGTGTCCTCCAGCGCGTCGAAGGTGTTGACGAGAACCATCGTCTTGCCCTTGTCCATCTGCGCGAACAGCTCTCGGAACGCTTCGAGGATCATCTGGGACATGGCGTTGTCGTTGTCCGCCTCGTCGAAGAAGAAGGTCGGCATGTCGCGGATTCTGAGAGGCCGCAGGCCCGGCAGGCTCACCTCGGACGCCGGCTCGTCGGCGGCAGCGGCGAGCGAGGAGGCGAGCTCGCCGTGCCCGTGGAAGTAGTGGTAGTAGGTGGCGAGCGCGGTCGCCGGCTGGATCCAGTACACGGCGAGCGGTATCCCGCGCTCGCACGCGACCTGCACCGCCGCGGGGATGTTGAGCGTGCACACCACGCAGGTGACCGGCCGGCCGCCGGCGGCGAGCCGGTCGACGACGGCGGAGAGGGTTTCCAGGCTCGCCTTACGTCGCGACGCCCTCTCGTCCGCGTTCTTGGGCCAGCTGCCGTCGTCCACGCCGTTGGAGAAGGGGACGTAGGAGATCACGCCGTCGTGGACGTCCTCCTCGCCGGCTGAGGGGAACATGCGGCGGTGGCCGAAGAGCGGGATGGAGAGAGTGGCGGCCGAGCCGCCGGCGCGGGCGAGGCGGCGCGCCAGGGTGCGCGCTGGGTTGAGGTGGCCCTGGATGCCGTAGGCGACCACGAGGAAGTGGCCGCGGCTTCCACAGTCGCCATTGCTGTGTGCACTGTGCTTCGAATGGGCCATTGCCTCCGTGTTTCGATGCCCTCGCTCACAGGCGCAGGTCTTGCTTCTGCTCTGCTCTTCTCGTTGAATCTGACAGACAGATTTATATCCGGTTGGCCGATTTCAACGGTACTCCCTCTGGTCAAAGATGGACGTTTTGGATAAGTATCCAAAATACTCCCTCCGGTCAATAATACTTGACGTTTTCGACCACGTTGCAAAAATTAAGGATTGAGTGATTTAACCCATTTGCCCTTGTTCTCTCTCACATCACACAACCTGCTTCCCTTCCTGCGTCGCTCCCCACGCCGTCGTGGAGCTTGGACCGCCGCCGCCGTGGAGAGCGTGCCGCGGCATGACCTCATGACCTCATGTTCGGGCAGTGTCGGCATGGCGTCCGGCGCGGGTGACGAATGGGCGTGGTGGCTACGAGCCCCAACTGCCATGGCGGCGCCGTCGGCAAGCGGTTGCCGCTCGTGATCCTTGCGCCGGGCTGTGACGATGACCGTTTGAGACAAGGTGCTCTCTCCTCCTCCTCCCTCTCCTCTCTCTCTCTCTCTCTCTCTCTCTCTCTCTCTCTCTGCGCCATGCAGCGTCTGTTCGGTAGAATGCATCTATGCAAGACGAGATCAGCAAGGCTTGGATTCTTCCTTCTCCTTGATACGGGTACTAATCGTGCGTCGTTCACCTGCGTCGCGTTAGCGGCAATGGCGCACCTTTAAATCCCTACCTCCATTGATTGTTCTCTTGATCTCATCTCTCGTATAGATTAATGCGCCATATCTCGCCTCGCTAATCTCGTTAATTCGTGGGAGAAGGAATAATTCAAGCCTGCACAGGAGTACTTTCTGTCAAGAATATGATTAATATGCACATGGTGCTTGTTTGCAAAATGATCAAGATATCTTGTCAAGAGCATGCTGAATTGGTCTCTGCCATTTGACAATTGCCTACATATACTCTAGTGATCATCTTGCATTCGGGTTTGTGAAAAGCATGTTGCATGTTCAATTGTGAAGAGCATCTTGAATCTGCACAGAGTACTAAGATTGTTTTAATCTGCACAGAGCACGTGAGTATGTCACGGGAACCAAGAATAGAGATTGATTTGAGTGTGACACTGTTCGGAGGTCGAAGACCGTTAGGGAGATTGATCTCAATGTTCCAACAAGTTCCCACTCATGTATGTTCTATATTCATATTTTTACTTTCATTCAGATTTTCTAGTTAGATTGGAAGCAACAAAATTGTTAGGAAACTCCAATTTGAAACTCCTTTTGCAAGAACATGTGCTTCAGACCTGAAAAGCATGTCATTTTCATTCAACATATGTATTAATATGTGTCATGCACCATGCATTCTATGATAGGTTTGGGGAGATTGATTTCAACGTGGCACCAAGTTCTGGAGGTCGAAGACCGTTAGGGGAGATTGATCTCAATGTGCCAACTACTTCTGGATGTTGGAGAATTTTAGGAGAAAATGTTGCCAATGTGCCTCAAAGTCATGCGGCACCAAGAGCAGAGATAGATTTCAATGTGGAACTTCCACAAGAAGAGAACGATGAATTGATTGGTAAGATCCTACTGTACTCTATTTCACATTCCATATCTTTTTGTTTACTTCCCCATTTCTTTATTGTAGTATGATAGGTTTCTTTTTTTGTTTCTCCATTTCATTAGAGGCTACAGAGGATGATAGTGCTTTCCATGATATCACTAGTTCAAATGCTGATGAGAATGTACATAGGAGTGACGTATCCAATGAGAAAAGACGAGCCATTTTTGAAGCTTTGCTTGCAAAAGCCAATAATGGAATGTTGAAGCGAAATGCAACTGGTGAAATTTCTGCATTATTCTCTGTGCCTATTCGGACTGTGCAACGTATTTGGAAAACGAGTAAAGCCTATTTGGATCAAGGTATTGTCGTTGATGTTACTAGTGGGAAATGTAGGTCTGGCCGTAAGAAAGTTGAAGTGGACGTGTCTATGCTTCGGGACATCCCATTGTCAAGTCGAAAAACACTAGCTGATGTTTGTGCTCATTTACATGTCAGCAAAGGAAAGTTGCTAGCAATGCAACGGGAGGGTAGCATAAAACGTGTATCAAGCACCATTAAGCCCTATTTAACCGAGAAGAATAAGAATGACAGATTGAGATGGTGCATAGAAATGTTGGACCCAATGAGCATACCAAATAACCCAAAGTTTAGAGGATTGTATGATTTTGTTTTCATTGATGAGAAGTGGTTCAGCATTACAAGGAAGACTGAGAGATATTACACGGTTCCTGGTGAAGAAATACCGACAAGAACATGCAAAAGCAAAAACTTTATTCCTAAAATTATGATCCTGACTGTTCTTGCCCGACCAAGGTTTGACTCTAGTGGAAGTTGTACGTTTGATGGAAAAATTGGATGCTTTCCTCTAGTCAAATATGAAGCAGCGAAGAGATCCAGTATCAACCGGCCTGCAGGCACATTAGAGATGAAGCCTATTGAATCAGTCACAAAGGATGTCATTCGAGCTTTCCTGACTGAAAAGATCTTGCCGGCGATTAAAGCTAAATGGCCAACTGAAGATGTTTGCAAGCCCATATTTATACAACAAGACAATGCAAAGCCCCACATTGCACCTACTGATAGATTATTTTGTGATCTTGCAAAACAGGATGGGTTTGACATTCGATCGATATGTCAACTGCAAATTCACTGATTTGAACATCCTAGATCTAGGATTTTTAATTCACTTCAATCTATCCAAAGATAAGACGACATCAAAAACAACTTCGAGCTTGTGGCGGTTGTTGATAGGGTAAGCTTCTACTTTCTTTAGTGATGTGATGTGTGCTACTCATTTTATATGAACTGACATTTAACTTCTTATTAGGCTTTTCAAGATTATGATGTGTGCACATCAAATCGGATTTTCTTGACACTCCAATCTGCTATGAAGGAAGTCATAAAAAATGGAGGTGGAAACGAATATGATTTGCCACACATCAGAAAAAGGGTGCTAGAAAGGCAAGGAAGCCTTCCTGTGCAGCTTAGTTGCGATGGCTTATTGATAAATGAGGCTATGATGTTGGTTGGTGACACATGAAGTTGTAATTAGAGCAAGAGTTCATTGTTTTGTTCAGAAAAAGAGTTGGTGATACATTACTGAAGTGCATATAGAACTTCTCTAGATAATGCTAAGTACAAAAAAGGCCTAGAAGAGCTTCTTCCTTGGTCGCTACCGGACAACACCAGAAGTACATCTTTGGAGCTATTCTTTGTTGTATACTAGGTAGTGAGTACCTTTGCATTCTTTGCTATTGAGGTTCAGACTTCAAACAGCAAGATCATGTCATCCAAATATTGATTTGAATATGATTCAAATACTCTGAGCATAATTTGAATACTGGTTTGGCTTAATTTGGAGTATTTCATTGTTTCATTATGGATAATTTCAAAATGATTCAGACTTGCATTCTGTGCATCTTGGGAAAAATGATTCGCACAAAAGAATGCACAATGATTATGAGTGAGAAATGATTCGGACTTGCATTATGTTACGAACTTTTGATTCTAAGCTAAGAAAATGGATTTTCAATTACGTTAGGCATCTTTGCTTAAACAATGGTCGAGAGGGTTTAAAATATTGAGCAATCCATTGGTGCTTCCATTTTGGACATAGAGCAAGAATTGTCCTTCCTTTAAATTAGGCGAAGCAATCTCGTGTTCGGGCATACATGAAAATAAATTGATTAGTGCAAAGATTTACTCTCAGGTTCTCAATCTTGTTATGAAATTTGTGTACAACATGGCATCAAAATTTGTGTACAAGAAGATGCAACCAGTAAAGAAATTTGTGTTACATAATGGCCTATCATGGCCCATAAAAAATTATTCCCACATGGGAAGTGAACTACTCCTGTTGCAATAAAAATCAAGAACTGAGCTATTGCATGAGATCAAGAACTGAATGGACTCCTCCAGCTGCTGTTGTTTCAAGAGTATTGTTCCTGCTTTCTTTGAGTTTTCTTCAGGTCCACCAACAGGATGCTTCTAAGCTTGCTTCTTCTACCAGATGCCATACCAAAGAAAGAAATGAAGGGGACGACCAGCTTGTAGCTGATGTGAAGCCGGAGACGAAGAGATAATGGCTTCGTTGCCAAACAAAGCGATAATGGCGGAACCGGAAACAACGCGATGCCAAGATCTGCCGTCTGCCTCTGCGAGTTTGTTCGCGACGACTGACTCCACCTCGATTGCGTCATTTGCCTCTCAGAGTTTGCCGCGGGACACGGGCGACGCAGAGCGGCGTGGCGGTCGTAGGACGTCGGCAATGGAGCAGATCGTAGGGGGAAGGGGACGGGGGCGGCGCGGCGGTGCGCTTGCGGCGGAGCTCCGGCAAGAGGAGGTGATGGGCGGCGCTCGTGGTGGGCTCCGCTCCCTCATCTTCTCTTCTTCTCGCTATCGCGGAGACAAGCAGCAGCAGCCGCCGCCGCCGCTTGGATGTGTCGCCGGCCATGGGTAAAAATGGAAATTGATGATCCCTTCCCCGTGTCGTTGTCTGAGACGTCAAGTATTTTTAGACTTTTTCGATTGACTTGCGACGTCAAGTATATTCGACCGGAGGGAGTATAATTAAGACCAATAAATACTATTAAACTCATTTATAACACTCGCTGAAATTATAATACTCCATATAAATTAGTTTTTAAATAGAACCTTGCATATTTTTTCGAATTACGTATCTTTGGGTGTCCGACACCGGATGAAAAAATCAAACACACATGACATATATGCATGACACCGGATGAAAAAATCAAACACACATGACATATATGCATGACACCGGATGAAAAAATCAAACACACATGACATATATGTGACTTGTTCTTTATTTTCCCTCTCCTTGTTGCAGCAACTCGTTACCGCCTATTGAGGAATTTCTTTCTTTTCCTAAATCCACTGCTGCTTCGTTGCTCTCGGTAGATGTCAATGATGGCAACCATCTCGGCTCGACCTCCTTATTCTCCTCTACTGCCCTCTGTCCAAGTAGCAGAAGAGCTTTCTCCCCTCTCTTTCCATTGAAAAGAGCTTGGGGTGTGTGTGTGTGTGTGTGGGGGGGGGGGAGGTGTGGATTGCAACTTGTCTTGAAACATGACCTGGTACATATCAAACTTTTTTTTTTTCTTAATGATACATGGTTTAACTATATATGTAAAACACCCTGTATTACATTTTATTTGCTTGTGAAACATTGGTTTTACTCTGTAGAAACATAGTTCTTGGCCTTTAAAAATTGTGTTTTACGAGGTGAAACATTTTTGAAAACATAGCATGGACCATTCATATTTTTATTAGCATTCGGATCATGTTCCATAATTTTTCACCAGCACTACTTTTGCTAATTTTTCATCAGAACTTCTTCATGTTTATTTGTTCGTTTCTCGTGTAAAACATCACTTGTTTGGATTGAAGCATCTCTAGATAACTTCCATTTCACATGTTAACACAAAATGTTTCAGTGGTATTTAAGTTTTGTTCCCGTTAGACCTGTTCAAACCCGGGCGGGCGGGCTTGGGCGAACTGGAAAAGCCAGTCCCGAAAAACCAGGCCGAGTTCCCGGCCGGCGCCGGCTCGAAATCCGGCCGAGCCGGCCCGGCCACCCGGCCACGCTTAAATCGGCGGAATCCGGGCCGGGCCCTTGAACAAGGCGAGGCAGCCCGATCTGATGGTCGGGCGGGCGGGCCGGGCTTTTTCGGGCGGGTTCGGGCAGACTCTGGCCGGGTTTCCCGTGAGCAGGTCTAGTTCCCGTGTGCTCAATTTAAATAGTTAAAACATATAAATATCATGTACAACATTGATTTCCAGTTTCTTTTACTTTTCGGCTTCAATTTATGTTTGGATTCACACACGTACTTCTTCTAGTTCAATGATTTGAAGCACTTCTCCTAACTTCTGTTTTTAAAAAAGATATTCACGATTAAACTTCCTAAACCTTAATTTACATTTTTTTTTAAAAAAAAGATATTCATGTTTAAACTTCCAACACTTTAATTTACATGTAGCTCAAAGTGCCGTGAAACTCCAATGTCACAGGGTCGAGCATTACAAAACAAACAAGGCATATTGGAGCAGTAGACATCGACTAATATGCCTTGTTTAATTTGTTTGGTAATAATTTTCTACTACTCCACTGCTCCACAGTAATACGCAAGATCGGATGCAAACGTCTGCTATGTGACAGCCCGAAAAATTCCAGGAAGGATCATCTCCTAATCAAATACTTTTTAGTCGATGTCTATGACAAGAAAACCGGCTTCCTTTTGGATTTAGTATCGGCGCCTCTGTAGGCGCTATCGGTTGTTTTTTTTTTTGCCCCCTTCAAGGGCTCGTATTTGCAAGAGCTGTTTGGTGTCTTTGGATGGAATCGACAGTGTTCCATCTCAAGAGATGACTTTGCCGTAAATTCAAGAGCATGTTTGTTTACAGCAAGTTACAATGCAACCTATGAAGTTGTCTACCGAACTTCAAATCTCACTTGTGTACAGAACGTTAAATTTTCTTTTTGTGCTCTTAATGTTCTTTTCACTTGTAACATAAACCTCCAAAACCTTTGTCGGTTAATTGCTGATATGTTGTTAATCAGTACCAACTAACTGCTAAAACCTAAATCTCTCATACAAGCGAGTATAGTGGAATAATTGTTGATGAACGAAATAAGACTCCCGATCAAAAAGCTTATTTAAGAAGAGGATCGGAAAGACTACTTTCTACTACGGTGTGGCTTTGGAGATTCCAAAGAGATGTTAGTGTGCAATGCGAGAACAAAGAAACGATATGCCTCTCGAGAAATGAGATGGTATTTATACAATAGCATGTGCACATAATATGGCAATATAGTTAATGCCCAAGATCTACGCTGCTGATCACACCACGCCTATCACATCCTGCAAACTACTTAGTGATTTCCCGTGCTGCTCGCCTAGGATCTCATGGCATTAGTTGCCTTGGCCACCCATCCACTGGACATGGCCTTGACTCGGGCATTGATGCCTGGGATGGGCAGGGTTGCCTAAAGGGGATTTGGAGAAGCACCATCTTCAAAAGTAATGTATGTGGTGGATTCATTTAACTCAATTTTATATATATAACAGACAGATTGTTACACTACATCTTTGTTTATTTAGTGACTCGCCAACTGTTTATGCTTTGCTACAAACAAATAATACAATATTTTTGTATCGTGTTATATTTGGTTCGTTGAACTCACAACATTAGCTTTGTTTTCAACATTTCACACTCAACTGCACCATGCTTAGTACATTTAGCTTTGCTTCCACACTGGACCATGTGCGCTCTCTAATTTGATATATCTTAATATGATTAATAGTTTTCTAAAAAAACAATGTGCTAAAATAAGGAAACCATATAAATTGTCTGATTGGCATATCTTGAATCATTAAGAACTTTATAAAAAACAATACAGACAAATAAAAAGCAAAGTTAATTATAGATAGAAATTGTCCTCTATTAATATAGGGAATGCTCACCAGCGGTGATTCATTGTAATTGTTTCCAACGGATTATCTTTTTTTTTTGAGCTAAATTCCAACGGATCATCAGTTCCGGATAGTTTCATAGAGTTTCAGTTTCATACGAGGGTTTTATACTTTTTATCTAGTTAGTTTCATAAAGTTTTTAAAAATCGGCAACGCTGCATTTCATTTGCTTATTATACCAGTCATTGGATAATGAGAAATGGGGATCAGTTTTGTAGCATTCCTAATATTAATTTGACCATATAGCTGTTTATTGATGGAAGAAGTCCATTTTACCCCCTTGAACTATCGCACAAGTTCAGTTTTCCCCCCTCAACTTCAAAACCGGATAAAACACCCCCCTCAACTATCAAAACCGGTACAAAATACCCCCTCACCCAAAACCATGGTGGTTTTGGATGACATGGCATCCTAATCAACATTTTTTTCAGAAAATAAATTCAAAAAATTTCTAGAAAATCACAGGAAGCTCACAAAAATAAAATAAAAATACCAAAAATACAAAATAGGTAGAATCCAAATATTCATTGAAAATACTTTTCTATGTATATACTTATATGTAAAAATAGTACATAATGTATTTCATTGAATAAATAAATCAAGTATTTAAGAAAACTTAATTTGGCTTGTAGGAAAAATGAGAGAAACCGATGAAATAGAGGGATGCTAACTTTGCCTTTCAATTTATATTTTCAAATTCTAATTCTAATTTATTTTGACCTTTCAATTGCATTTTTTAAAAATCAAATTCAACAGTCAAAATAGCATCTTTATGTTTTTATTAATTTCTACATCATTCTCAAAACTAAAATATTTTCACCATTTTATAGAGAACAAACAAAATTTTCTTGAATACTTTTTAATAAATAAAACACCTTATATAAAAATAATAATTTTGCAAATAAATATGCACATAAACTTTACAGTTTTATTGCATATTTGGATTATATGTATTTTTCTATTGTTGTGCATATTTTTATTATATTTTTGGAGCTTCCTATAATTTTCTAGAATTTTTTGAATTTATTTTCTAGAAAAAATGATGACTAGATGTTATGTCATCCAAAACCACCATGGTTTTAAAGTGAGTGATTTTGCACCGTTTTGATAATTGAAAAAGGTTTCTGCTGTTTTGAAGTGAAACCGAATATGCGCGATAGCATGCAGTAAAATAGACTTCTTCCTTTATTGATCGACTGAATTTTAGTGGGCTGTCCTTTCGAGGACAGGGCTATGATCAAGTGGGCCAAACTTTTGTCAAACCCAGATGGGCCAAGACCTGGGCTATACCCTGTCAAGCATCCAGCGGGTAACTGTGACAGGATGGACTCCCTCCTACTCCACTCCTCTTCCGCCGACGCCGACGAGGACGCCACCGCCGCGACTCCCACTCCTCCCGGCCGCGCCGTCTGCCACGCCGGCTGCGGCCGCCCGTCGCGCGTCTGCCTCTGCCCCTACCTCCCCGCCGCCCCGCTCCCCACCTCCACCACCGTCGCCATCCTCCACCACCCCCACGCGCTCCGCCGCAACCCCCTCTCCACCGTCCCCCTCCTCGCCCGCTCACTCGCTAACCTCCACCTCCTCCCAGGCCGCTGCCTCGGCCCCTCCACCCCGCTCCTCCCAGCGCCCTCCCCGAACCCCGTCCTCCTCCTCTTTCCCTCGCCCGCCGCCGCCAACCTCGCCTCCTGGTGCCGATCCACGCCTCCCTCCGCTCGCACCAACCCCACCCTCCTCCTCCTCGACGGCACCTGGAAGCAGGCCAGGGAGATGCACGCGGCTAGCCTGCCGTTCCTGTCCTCGTTCGCCGTCCCCGTCTCCCTGCCCGTCGACGGCGGCGTGGACGGCGACAGCATGTTCGAGTCGGAGCTCGTGGTGAGGAAGGAGCCGCATAAGGGGTGCATGAGCACGATGGAGGCCGTCGCAAGGGCGCTGCGGTTGCTGGAGCCGGAGGGGAGGGGCGCGGAGGTGGAGGAGATGATGGTGGGGGTGCTCAGGGCTATGGTGGCCTTCCAGGCTGAGCATTTGCAGAACCGGACATTGAAGCCAAGAGTTAAGATGAGGAAGAAGAAAGATATCAGGAGGGAGGAGGAGGCTAATAGGAACGCCGGAATGTTGTGACTGAAGTTCATGTGTATTTTCCGCTGCTCATCGATGAACTGCCAGAGGCTATCACGGTATTGTCAATTCACCAATGACTAATAATGCATAGTCAAGAGCTAGATAGTTCTTTAATTAATTTAACAGTGCTTTGTTGTTTTTAGCAAAGACTAGCTTCCTTTAAGAAATCTTGGTTGTTTTGAGTAAGGGATAGCTTTGGTGACCGACTAGAACACAGGTGCCTGCGTTTTACGTTTCGTGCAGGCGCTCTATTTTTCAGTATAATTATATAGAAATTTCACCGCACGGAAGTACTGAAAAAACAGTATAAAAAAAGTGAAAAAAAACTCCGTAAGCTACCAATCGAGCAAATTAGAGTGGTGGAGAGGGGTAGATCGACGGGCCGTCGACGGGCGGCGGTGAGCAGCGGCGTCGGCGGAGGGCGGCGGCGGCGGGCGGCGGCGGGCGGCGGCGGCGAGCACAAGGCGTCGGCGTCGGCGGCGGCGGCGAGCAAGCGCGACGCGCAGCAGCAGCGGCGAAGCAGCAGCGACGCTGCGCTGCTCACGGCGAGCATCAGCGGCGGCGGCCAACTCGCGCAGGCACCTGGCTTCGGCCTCTGCGGCGGCTGCGGACTGCGCGAGCGCCTGTGCATGGGAGCAAACGCAGGCGCCTACAAGCAAGCAAAAGCGATAGCTTTGAGAAATCTAAAAATGAGTTGATCACTTGATTAATTGATTTATTACTGACATTGTTGAAATGAAAGATGAAGAAATGATATTTGAAATCCGTTTTTCTAGTCTAAGTCTATGAAATCTCAATTTTTTTTTGTGCTGCCACCACATATTTTTTAGTCGTTTTAGACACACTTATTATCTTGATTTTAGTTTTGTGTTCTCCTAAACCTGATAGCTGGGAGTTTCAGCCCTTTTATGGTTGAAATTGTCTCATTAAGAGGAACATAGAAATTATTGCATTAGGCCATTAAGGAAAAAAAATATCAAAAACCCACAAACTTCTCATATTTTCCTCCATAGGCAACCCAATGTTTAATATTGATGATACTATACTGTTGGGACTGGTGGTTTTCTCTGAGCAATTCATGCTACCCACATAGTTACTAGTAGAGCATTTGACAAATACTAAGTGATCCATACCACCAAAGAACCATCCCTGTACCACGAGAGTTCAGTCTGATCACGAATTCGACAAACGTTTAAAACACTTCATTGGTTTGGTTCACTCAATGCGATACCATCTTCACCTCAGAAAATATGTACTTGTTGACCTTAGCATTGAAATAAGTACATTTACCAACATGGATGCGCATGAAGGCCTTGTTTGGCGGTTTAGTTTGTCTTCCACCGTGCACATCATAATATTTTTGAAGTGTTAATTTTTTAGCGTGGTCACAGGTTGGGAGGAGGCAGTGCAATTGTACAAACCATCGTACCCCGTTAACTTTTCTTGTGCCTCTAATGATCCACTAGTTCCATTGGTCCTTGCCATTCAAAAAGAGGAGCTGATTGCTGGCGTTGTTAAGTGTACTTGTGAAGCAATGTGATCACTGCTAATCAATGGTGTTTACAAAACAGGATATTAACTGTTATTTATAATGGGTATAATTCAATTGCAAGAAGCTTGAGCATGCCTACAAATCCATGCAGTATGATCCATATCAATACTGCAAGTGATTCATGGATTTTATCTAGTCTTTGACAGATGTATGGCCATTGACAAATGAAGTACAAGCCTAACCACCACCCAACCCCTCCGTGTTGCTTTTGTAGGTAAAGTTGTTTTTTTTGTTAATGTAGATGGCAGCAAGTCAGAGCATTGCCAACAGGGTTCTATTTCACTATTGCGGATCAATCTTAATCTCTATATCGTTTGAACAAAGTCTCTGTATCAGTTTCGATCAATCTATTTAGGCACTCTCTCTCCGAGTCTATATTTAGAGACTACTTTCTCCGATCTCTGTATCTTTTTGAGAATAGAGGATTTACTGAAGAGGATGAAAATATATAAAATGAATAATGGTTTAGAGATAGGATATAGAGATTAAAATTTAAAGATGTCGTTGGTAATGCTCTCAAGTCAATAGCATGTCGATTTCTTCTTCCGGTATCATGTTCATAGGTTTTGTACATTGCCCAAATATTTTCTTGTGTAAATCTATGTAGTTTTCCTGTGTAGTTCGATGTAGGCAGTTTAAATGAGAAGGATGTAGAACAGAGATTGTTCTTTGTGACCATTCATTCACTTCTCACTGGCTCTCCTCTCGTTCCAAAGAGCTAATTCAACTACCACTTGCCTCTACTGCATTTGTGAACATGACACAAAAAAAACAGTGAATTTGAAAAATCAAACTACAGCAATGAACAATGTTACTGAAACTACATGGCGCCAGGTCCTAGCCTACAAATCTTGCAGGAAGAAGATGCAACTGAGCCGCTCCACCAGCTTGTCCATCACTCTCTTCATCCACTTCGCGAGGCCGATGGAGATGACGACGAGGACGCCGATGTACACGGAGACCCCCACCACCAGCGCCAAGATATAGGCCGATGTCCTCGCCCTCCTGCAGCTCCCGGCGGCGTACGCCCCCATGAGGCCGAACAGGTCGAGGATCATGGCGGCGTGCAACGCGAGAAGCGCCGGCTTGGTGTCCCCGACCCGCGGGATCAGGAGCAGCACCATGATGACCAGCGACGCCATGAAGGAGGTCGCGTTGCAGTAGAAGAAGGCCTTGTACCGGCGAGGGTTAATGCTCCGGAGCACCGGGTCGCCGGCGCCCTGGCCGCCGCCCCACAGGCCGCCTGGCGGGCTCATCGCCGCCTCGTACGTGACGGCCGCCGCTAGCGCCGCCAGCAGCAGCAGGTACTTGGGCAGCTTCACGTCCCAGAGATCACGGTCACGCGCACCTTCTTCTACGGCGCCGGGCGCCTGCTCCGGCAGCACGGTACCGGAGTCCTCCTCGTGCGCGCCGAGATGGGAGAGGAGCCTCTCCACGAGGCGCCGCGCCGACTCCGACACGACCAGCGCCACCTGGAACGCGATGCAGGCGAGGACGGCGACGGCGAGCACGAGGACGTAGACCGACGTCGACACCTTCCTGCAGCTGCCTGCGGTGAAGGCGCCCATTAGGCCGACGAGGTCGAGGACGACGCACACCCGCAGCGCGTGCGACCGGATCCCGCTTGCCGAGAGCCTCCGATTCACCAGCAGCATTATGACGGCGAGGGACGCAACGAAGGCGGTGGCGTTGCAGTAGAAGAAGGCAAGGTAGCGGCGCTCGTAAGCGTCGTTGAGCACTGGGTCGCCAGCGACATGGCCGCCAACGACATGGCCGCCAACGGTCTCCTGCCAGAAGCCGCCCGGCGGGCTCATGCCGGCTTGGTAGGTGAGGCTCGCCGCGAGGATCGCCAGGAGGAGCAGAAGCTTGCGCCTCTTCTCCAGCTTCGTCTCCATGGCCTCTTCCTGATCCTTCTCGTCTGGTAGCTCGAGCAGCTTCTCGAACCATCTGGGGATGCATTCTTCCAGCTTGGTCTTGAGCCGCCGTCGCCATGTCGCGCAGGTCGGGGACACCTCCAGCATGAAAACGACGACATGGATGCCGACGTAGAGGAAGACCGGGACGACGAGCAGCGAGACGTAGACGGACTTGGAGACCTGCCGGCAGCTGCCGGCAGCGTAGGCGCCGATGAGCCCAAACAGGTCCGTGATCATGGCGACCTGCAGCGCGCAGTACTTGATCCCCTGGGTGCTGAACGTGTTGCTGAGGAGGAGGATGAGGATGACCAGCGACGCGATGAAGGCGGTAGCGTTGCAGTAGAAGAAGGCCAGGTATCTCCGGGGGTAGCTGATGTGGAGCACCGGGTCGCCGGCGAGGTAGTGGTGTCCGCCGTCGGCGCCGGCGGCTTGCCAGAAGCCGCCCGGCGGGTTGAGCCCTGCTTGGTACGTGACGCTCGCCGCGAGGATCCCGAGCAGGAGCAGGTACATGCGGGACTTCTTCAGGAGTTGATCGGCGGCGGCGGCGGCGCCGCCGCCATTGACGTGCTCGGAGGCTGCGCCGTGGTGGTGGCTCTGCAACCTGTCCAGTTTTAGGTGCTTCTCGAGGGTTTCTTGCACGCTGCGGAGCCAATCATCTACGGGTTTGCACAGGAACACGAGGATCTGGACAGCGATGTAGAAGAGGACGGCGGCGACCAGCGAGATGACGTAAATGGAGGTCTTGATGCTCCGGCAGCTCCCGGCGGCGAAGGCGCCCATGAGCCCCACCATGGCGGCGCCAGTGCACACCCAGAGCGCCCACGACCGCATCCCGTGCCGCGTCACGGTCTTGCTCATAAGCAGCATGACGACCACGAGTGACGCGATGAACGCCGTGGTGTTGAAGTAGAAGAACGCCATGAAGCGGCGGCCGCGGAGCATGGGGTCGCCGGCGAGGTGGTCGCCGTCCTGGCTTCCTTGCCAGAACCCGCCGGGCGTGCTCAGCCCGGCCTGGTACGCGACGGTGGCCGCCAGGGTCGCAAAAATCAGCAAATACTTGCGCGTGCGCTCCACGCTCTCCGGCGGCGTCTCCAGCGCCGCCTCTCTGCGGCGGCCGCCGAGGAAGCAGTGGGCGAAGACGGCGACGTGGACGGAGACGTAGGAGGAGACCAAGGCGACGAGCACCAAGATGTAGGCGGACATGGCTGCGTCCCGGCTGCTGCCGGCGGCGTAGGCCCCCATGAGGCCGAACTGGTCGAGGATCATGGCGGCCTGGAGCGCGCGGAGCCACCAGCGGCGGCGGCTGAGGGAGTGGACGAGGAGGAGGTTGACGATGATGAGGGAGGCGACGAAGGCGGTGGCGTTGCAGTAGAAGAAGGCGGCGTAGCGGCGAGGGTAGGTCGCCTGGAGCACGGGGTCTCCGGCGACGGCGAGGTTGCCCTCCTGGTTCGCGGGCCAGAACCCGCCCGGCGGGGTGAGCCCCGCCGAGTAAGTGACGGTGGCGGTGAGGGTGGCCAGCAGCAGCACGTACTTGCGGAGCTCCCAGAGGAAGTCCGCCTCCGTGATGGCGCAGTCGACGGCATTGACAACGGCCATGAATCAGAATTGCTCGACTCAGGAGTGTTTTCTTGGGTTGCTCCGAGTTCTTCAGTGAGGTCGATTTATCAGGAGCGATGGCTCCTGCAATGGCTCCTGCATTTGCGTGTGGGGCAACTTCTTGAGCGCGTCGGAAGCGCGTCCGCGGCGAAGTATATTTCATGGCAAATTCACCGAAGATTGCAGGGAGCGGTAGTGAGAGTGTGACTGTGACCCAGCCGAGCAGACTTCTGTCCCGGGCAGGCCACAGGCGAGGACTCAGGATGACGACGAGTACTGGCGTTTGTTGTTGACTCGTTGACTCACTTGTTTACTTTGGAGCTCGTCCACTGGCGCCATTTCTGGATCAGCCCGCCGTGGGTTCGTTCGCTAATAAAGCCAGCACCTTTGAAACTTTAAGGCCTTGTTCTTTTCAGTGTATCGTTGTATTGGCATAATATTGTAACAAATTTGAGAACCCTCGAAATGAGGTCTAAATATTATAAAAAATAATTAAAAATAGTTTTAGGATATTTGGAAGGATTACTAAAAGTCATGAAAAAATCGTTACAAATTATCGCAACATATAGGCTATATAAAAAGGCAACGTATCTAGTGTAAATACCCATTGAGTGCTAACATGCTAACAACAGATCTGGACCATCGGATCCATTAGGAGCGGCCAAGATCTGAAGAGGTGTAAGCCACTTTTCTTACTTAAACATTTTCACAAAAACCTCACTGACTTTCTAAATGGAAAGGGGCTTCCACCTTTTCAGATTTGGGCCACTCCCTGTGGATCTGATGGTACAGATTTACTGTTAGCATATTAGGACTAAATAAATATTTACACTGGATACGTTGCTATATAAAAATAACAAAATTTGCTACAGTAATTCACAATGGTACGATACGCTGAAAAGAACAAGGCTTAAATATACGC
The DNA here is from genome assembly GCA_036346415.1 of Raddia guianensis. Lineage (NCBI taxonomy): Eukaryota > Viridiplantae > Streptophyta > Magnoliopsida > Poales > Poaceae > Raddia > Raddia guianensis. Next base: position 27,117,642 of record CM070543.1, on the reverse strand, counting down.
TTTAGAATATTATTCACTGCACACTCTATCTATTCGTCTAAAATTCTTTAATATTATATACTGCGCTGTAAAAGATTTCTTACCTCCAGCAGACAATATCATTGCACAATTTTACAGTCCCCTGTGGATTCTCATAGCATCATAATTGCTTCCTGTTAGTCACCCGAAAACCGATGAAATCTCACTCAACGTATTTACGGTAGTAAATAAATAGATTTACATATAGGTTGATGTTGTAAAAAGTGTACAACTTAATTGTAAAAAAAGTTTATATACTATTTTAGCACATAATTTTAGATTATAAGTAGCCTCTCGTATGTCTTTTATTCTTTTGAATGAACTCACAACAACTAAAATCATCTAGTTGATTGTTGCACTTTTTTTACAACATCAAATTTTATTTAAATTTAGTTATTAACTAATGAAAAAACGTTGACCAAATTTTATCTATTTTTAGTTGACCGATAAGAATTGATGACCATATAGCATACCATGCCAGACAGAACCAAGAAAAAATACCTCCGATCCGGTCGCTACATGGTTCACGGATCTACACTGAGGAAATCGTTGTTTCGGTTAGAGGTCCAGATGAGTTAGATCGACCCAGCCCTTATCGGGGATCCTACATCGTTGCCCCGGCTTGCCCCTGTGGTGCTCAAGCCCATCATAGCCCGAGGAGAAAAGAGAGGAAGTTGGCTCGTCACCGATGCCTGTCGTCGGGCGCTAGAGGATATGTCGTTGTCGTGGCTGCCGTCGCCACTTCTATGGGGGGAGGTCGGAAGAGCTCGTGGCATGGTGAAGGAGCTATTACCGCTGCTACCATCGAGGGAGGCCGAAGGAGCTCTCAGCGCATCGTGGGGGAGTCAGCGTGACTGCCATGGGGAAGGCCCATGCCATAACGAGGAGCCGCCACCATTACCACATGCCTTGTGTTTGGGGTGAATGGAGGGCTGAAAACTTGGAAGATGGAGTGTAACTAGGGAGGTAAGGAGGTAGGAGGCAAGACCACAAGGGTAGGGTGGAGGGAAGGGGAGGTAGGAAGGCAAGGGTGAGTGCAAGGGAAGGAGAGGAGGGGAGGAGAAAGACTGCAGTTGTCAAGGAGGTGGTGCAACGTTAGCTTTGCCCCAACTCTTAACCCTAGTTCCTCTTCTTGACTCTGCGTGTGAGCATCAGCGCAACAGAGCCAAGTGGACTAACATCAGTGAAGTGGAGGAGCTGGCTAGTGTAGTGGGTCGCCCTGACTGAGAGGAAGGGGCTAGGTCGGATGTGAAAGGACAAGAGAGAGGTATGAGTGGGTCAGAATGGCTACATGAGGAGCTTGGGGTGGATCAGGTCAGATTAGTGAACCCTTCATCATTTTTAGTTTGGTGGTTTCCTTTTCCTTTTTACTTATTTTCTTATCATGGCTTGACCCATCCTACTAGAAATGTTTCAACCAAACATAATTGGTCTTTTTAACAAATCAAACTATCGGTACAATAAACACCGGGGTATGAAGAGTCCTAAGAAACACTAGGCGAGGGCCCCACACGTCAGGTGGGCGATCGGGCCCTAGCATGTGGGCGAGCTCCTTAGCACGCCAGGCGAGGGCCCCACACGTCAGGCGGGCGATCAGGCCCTAGCGTGTGGGCGAGCCCCTCAGCGCGCGCAGGGCGAGCGCGAGAGGGCCCCTCACTATCAGGTAGGGCCCACATGGCAGGAAGCGTCTCGAAGGGAGTCTTCCGGGCGAAGGCTCTCCCCTGCTGCGAAGGACAAGCGCATTAAATACGACATCACGCGCGGATGGATCGATGAAGAGATGATTACCGCCACAGTGACCTCTGCAGGTCTGATCAACTGTCACTATGGCGCTGCGGAATTGACCAGCAGATAGAGAGTTTGACGTCATCAGGATGGTTGCCCGCGTCAGGCAGTGCAAGCTGGGCCCCGCCTACTCCCTCATCGGCGTGTTCACACGAGTCAGAGGCCACTTGCAAGGCACGCGTGGGCGGCGCCGCTCGGCACAGTAGCAGCACGTTTTCGTCTCTCCTGTCTCGTCCCTTACATCTTATCAATGTACTAAGTGTACTGTACTACTAACCCCCTTTACTCTCTCTGCCAACCCGAGGCTTGTATAAGAAGGAGAAGAGAGAGAAAGGAGGGGGTATTATGTAATCATTCCCACACAACCACAACAAGAAAAAAGAGCTAAGACTTGGCAGGAGTAGGTCTGTTACCCGTGAGGGGTCCGAACCTGGGTAATCTCTACGTGTCGCTCCTCGCCGGGCCCGACGCTCGAATCGAACCGAGCCCGGGCTGATCGGCTAGCAGAAGTAGAGATCTGATAGGGGTGTGATCCGCTGTGGTTGAGCGGAGAGCACGCCGTCAGTGGCGCGCCAGGTAGGGGCGCTAGCATCAGTCCGAGTTCTTCGACCTGTTTTCTCGGGCAGTGATGGCGGATCAGCACTCCGCGATGGATAAGGAAGCAGCCGCCAGAGCCACGGCCGCGGCGTCGGCAGCGGTGATGGTGGTGGATCAGCCGGGCGGCAGCCTTCCGCCAAGGGCCGACGCCCTAGCGGAGAGCAGCCGTTCCAGTCTGGCTAGGCGACGCCTGGCCTTGGAGGAGTGCTCTCCGGCACAAAACCTCTATGCGGCCAGGGCCCTACTAGGCAACCCGCCGGTTCCGGTAACTCCGGACTCTCCGGCGGTGCCGTGGCTGGCCAGTTTGGCCCGCTACGTCGATGCCGCCGCAGCGGTGGTACAAGCTCCGGGAGGTACAGGAACCGGCATTTCCGCTTCCTCCCGCTCTTTTATTTCCCCGCACCCCTCCTGCGGATCTCCTGGCGGGAGGGAGCGGGGCCAAGACGACAGGAGCCAGGCGACTCTCCCGGGGGTTCGACCGGGCAGAAGTAGCGGTGGACCGGATCTCCGGACCCACTTGGAAGACCGCCACCTACAGCATGGAGAAGACCTACGCGACAAGCTCCGCCTATTGCCGTCACTCGTGGGGGCCAGGAGGAGTGCTCCCGCGAAGCCGCCTCCGCGGGAGAAGGCGGCGCTTCTTCGGCGCCATCCGCGCGGCGGCCGCGGTGGGACGAGGGGCGCGTGCAGGAGCTGGAGGCTCCAGACGTCGGTTGCCGCGCCTTTTCAAATGAGCTGCGCCGCATGCATTGGCCGGAGAAGTTCCGGCCCGCCTCCATCGAGAAGTACGACGGCTCCACCAACCCCGACGAGTTTTTGCAGATCTACACTGCGGTGATGCAGCCGACTGGAGGGTCGGGAAAGGTTCTGGCGAACTACTTTCCCGCAGTCCTCACCGGCGGAGCCCGCTCCTGGCTCATGAACCTGCCTTCGGAGTCGGTGGAGTCATGGAAGGATCTCTCCGAGCTCTTCATCACCAACTTCCAGGGCACCTTCGAGCAGCCCGGAGTCGAAGACGATCTCCACAACGTGGAGCAGAAGACGGGAGAATCGCTGCGCGATTACATCCGGCGCTTCAGTCAGGTTCGCAACACCATTCCTGACATCTCCATCGACGCCGTCGTCACGGCTTTCAGGAGGGGCGCCCGAGACCTCAAGGTTAAGGAGAAGATGGTCACCCGCAAGATCAAAACGACGGAGGAGCTCTTCACTTTGGCCCACAAGTGCGCCTTGTAGGCGGAGGCCCGCTTCAGTCCAGCCGGAAGGGCGGGGGCCGCAACAAGTGGCGAGGCTGGGACCTCCAAAAGTCCTGGCGGGAAAGACAAGAAGAAGCGTAAGGCGGCCGAGACCGGACAGGTCCTGGCCGCCGAGCGCGACGACGACAACGACGGCGATGGTCCGCCGCGCGATGGGCGCGGCGGGCGAAAGAAAGGAGGAGGTCGCAGCGGCGGCTAGGACGGTCCCCGCAGAGGCGGTCGCGACGGTCACCGCGGCAGCGGCGAAGGGCGAGGAGGTTGCCTCGACGAGTGGGATGGAAGGACTTATTGTCCAATCCACCACAGTAACACTCACGACTTGGCCGATTGCCAGGTCGTTAGCAAGATAGTGGACAAGCGAGTCCACTAGCAGCAGCAAGCGTCCGGCAGCGGCAAGGGTAAGGAACCGGCTTCGCTTGGTTTTCAACAGGCGGAGCGCGAAGTCGCCTTCATCCACGGCGGATTGGCCACCTATCCGTCTCACGCCAGTTTTAAGCGTGTGATGAGAGAGGTGTGCGCCGTCGCGTTCGGTGTGGGTCCGCTAGGGTACCGGTGTGGTCGGAGCGATCGATCACATTCACCAGCCGATCACCCCGCCAGATCTGCATGCCCGGGCATCTCCCGATCGTGGTTGCGCCCACGGTCCGGAACGCTGTCGGGCGGTACCGTAGACGGAGGAAGTTCTATCAACCTCCCCGTCCGCCGAAGTCGCCAAAACACTTCAGATCCGTGAGCAGGAGCTTCACCCGCTCCCTTTCTTGGCGTCGCGGGCCGAGTCCGTCCTCTCGGCGTCGCTCTCTGGTGACCTTCGCGCGTTCGACAACTTTCGACGGAGATGCTCCGCCGAGGTGGTGACTTCGACCTCTGCATAACGCCATCTCCGGTCGGCCGGCCGACCAAGTTCATTGCACCGCCACTATGCTTACATGGTGGTCAAGATCCCGGCCACCGCCCCATCATCGCGAAGGTGGATCGCCCGGAGGCGCTCCGCTGCGACATGGACGCTCTCGCTTTGGCGGGGGCAATCGGCACCTAGAAGGCTGAAGCCTCGACTCGGGGAGCTCCTCCGGCGAAGATCCGAGTTTCTCCCGGCTCATCCGCTGAAGTTGAGACGATCTCCCTGAGTGAGTCAGACCCGGCGAGGACCGTACAGGTGGGCGCTTCTCTCGACGCCAAATAGGAAGGCGCGCTCGTCTCCTTCCTCCAGTCTAACGCAGACGTGTTTGCTTGGCAACCGTCCGACATGGCTGGGGTCCCCAGGGAGGTGATTGAGCATAAGTTGGCAACGTTCCCCGGCGCGCGACCGGTTATGTAGAAGGTCCGGAAGCAATCGGTGGAGCGCCAGGCAGTTATCCGCTAGGAGGTGGACAAGCTCTTGAGGGCGGGGGTTGTTCGGAGCGTCGCCCATCCTAGGTGGCTGGCGAACCCCGTCCTCGTCAAGAAATCCAACAGGCGGTGGAGGATGTGCGTGGACTTCATCGACCTCAACAAGGCATGCCCGAAGGATCCATACCCGCTGCCCCGCATTGATCTCATCGTCAACTCCACGGCGGGGTGCGAGCAGCTGTGCTTTCTGGATGCGTACTCCGGGTACCACCAGATTAGCATGGCCGAAGAAGACGAAGATAAGACTGCCTTTGTGACGCCCATGGGCGTCTATTGCTACACGAGAATGGCGTTCGTCTTGAAGAATGCAGGCCCAACCTATCAGAGGGACATGCATATTGCTCACCGCCCCTAGATCGGGCTGAACCAGGAGGTGTACGTCGATGACCTGGTGGTAAAGTCCAAGAAGGCGGAGGAGTTGATCGGCGACCTGGAGGAAACCTTCGCCAACCTGAGAAAGTACTGCGTCAAGCTCAACACCGAGAAGTGTGTCTTCGCCGTTCCGTCGGGCAAGCTGTTGGGTTTCCTTGTCTCCCAGAGGGGGATTGAGGCGAACCCCGACAAGATCGCTACAATCGAAAATATGAAGCCCCCGACGCGCCTTCGGCAGATGCAGTGTTTGGTGGGCTGTTTGACTTCCCTGTGCCGCTTTATAGCTCGCCTGGGGTATAAGAGTCTCCCCCTGTTCAAGCTCCTGAAGAAGACCAATCACTTCGAGTGGACCGCGGAGGAGCAGGAGGCGTTTGACGAGCTGAAGAAGTACCTTACTTCTCCACCCGTGCTGGTCGCCCCGGATCCGGGCGAGCCGCTGATCCTCTATGTCGCGGCGAACCCGGAGGTGGTCATCGCGGTGTTGGTGGCGGAAAGAGAAGGAGTTCAGCGCCTCATCTACTATATCAGCAAGATCCTCCATGATGCAGAAACGAGATACTCGCAGCACGAGAAGATGTTGTACGCCGTGTTGACGGCATCCAGAAGGCTGCGCCACTACTTCCAGGGGCGAGAAATCACTGTGTTGACCAAGTACCCCTTGCGGGAGATCCTTTTCAACCACGAGGCGACGGGTCGCATCACCAAATGGGCCATGGAGTTGGTAGAGTTTGACCTCAAGTTCGCCCCCCGTGTGGCAATTAAAGGGCAGGCTCCGGCGGCGTTCGTCAATGAATAGAGTCCGGCGGACGCAGAAGTTGAAGACACCCCAGCGCCCTCACCGTGGACTCTCTTCTTCGACGGTTCATTCCGGCTGGAGGGGGCTGGGGCCGGCGTCGTCCTGGTGTCTCCCACCGGTGATATTGTTCGGCACCTGGTGGTGCTGGAGTTCCGCGCTACCAACAACGTCGCGGAGTATGAAGGACTCCTCGCCGGGCTCAGGGTGGCTTCAACCCTGAGCATCCGGCGGCTGCAAGCCAAAGGCGACTCTCTCCTGATCATTAACCAGGCGAAGAAGGAACTCACCTGTTCGGATCCCACCATGGCGGCCTACCTGGCGGAGGTGCGCCGGTTGGAGCGGCACTTTGAGGTGTTGGGATTCGCGCACATCCCTCGCCGCCACAACTACATGGCAGATGAGCTGTCCCAGATTGTCTCGTCAAGGGCACCTGTCCCAGCTGGGGTTTTTGAAGAAAAACTCACGCGGCTGTCCGTCGCAGCCCCCGAATCCGGTGGGGACGACGTGATTCTTGATGCAGCTCCCACATCTGGAGGAGACGTCAGCATTCCCGTGGCAGCTCCCCGGTCGGAGGGAGGATGCGGAAGAACTGCCGAGCCGGTTGAGGCAGAAATGCCAGGCCAGGCAGAGTACGTCGGCGATCGTTCTAATGTCGTCGCACTTGTCCGGGAAGGTCAGTGGATGGGCCCTATCCTAGCCTACCTGCGGGACAGAGTGATCCTCGACGATGACGCGTCAGCTGAGAAGATAGCGCGCAAGGCCAAGCGCTACGCCCTAGTAGGTGGGGACCTGTATCGCCAGGGCGCAAACGTAGTTCTACTGAAGTGTGTCACTCGGGAAGCGGGGAGCGAAATCCTCTCTGAGATCCATGGAGGCATGTGCGGCAGCCACACAGGGAGCCGGGCGTTGGTCGAAAAGGTCTTCCGCCACGACTTCTATTGGCCTACTGCTCTTCAGGATGCCTTCGAGCTGGTGAGGAGATGCGAAGCGTGCCAATTTCATGCTAAGCAGATCCACCGACCGCCCAGCAATCGCAAACCATTCCGCTTCTTACCGCCGTTCGCGTCCGGGGCCGACATCTGAGCCCGCTCATGGGCGATCGGGCTACACATATCTGTTCGTCGCCGTTGACAAGTTCACCAAGTGGGTGGAAGCCTCGCCGGTCCCGGCGATCATCTCCGCTGCAGCCATAAAGTTCATGAGAAGCGTCTTCGTCCGGTTTGGCGTTGCCAGCAGAATCATCACCGACAACGGCGCTCAGTTCAAGAGTGCAGACTTCCAGGATTGGTGTGAAGAGCTGGGCACTAAGCTGTGCTTTGCCTCCGTCGCGCACCCGAAGAGCAATGGGTAGGTGGAGCGGGCGAACGCAGAAGTGCTCAAAGGACTCAAGACAAGGGCGTTCGATCGTCTGGGGAAGCGCATTAAGCGCTGGGCCGAAGAAGTTCCCACAGTGCTTTGGGCACTAAGGACAACCCCCAACAGAGCTACCGGCGAGACTCCTTTCTTCCTGGTGTATGGCTCTGAAGCAGTGCTCCCATCAGAGCTCGCCTTCGGGTCCCTAAGGGTGGCAGCGTTCAGTGAGGATGGAGACCCTGACCGGCGTCAGGATGAAGTAAATCTCCTGGAGGAGATCAGAGATAGAGCGGCGATTCGCGCCGCCAGATATCAGCAGGCCCTGCGCCGTTATCAGGCAAGAAGGGTGTGCGAGAGAACACTGGCAGTGGGCGACCTCGTCTGCTTGAGTCCAGTGCGAGCGAGCCGCAACAAGTCGCTCTCCCGTGGAGGCCCCTTCAAGGTGGTCTCAGTATCTCGTCCAGGCTTAGTCAGGCTCGTCTTCGAGGATGGTCGCGAGTTGGCGAACACTTGGAGCGTCGAGCAGCTGAGGAAGTTCTACCTAGCTGTTTCAGGAAGCTTTTTGGGCCTTCCCTTGGAGCCGAGCGGCGAGGTTTCCTTCCTTCCCCTCTCGCCTCGGGGCTACGATGTACAAATCCATCTGCAATATAAAAATAAGTTTTGTCTCTCTGTGAGCGTCTGTTTTTCGCCTTAAAAGTCTGTTAGAAAACATTCTGTTGAAAGCTGCTAGCGAGAAAGTACTTAAGGCTGATGGCCCCTTAGTTGTAAAGGCGAACGCTTAAACTTACACTGGGCGAGGCGAGGAGGACGGAAGGCGTGTTCTAGCCTGGTGTGTCTGCTCGGTCTGGGCTCTGCGCCAACGACGGCACCAGTGTCTAGACTACTTCCGGAAGCTAAGTTCTCGCCACGCAACGTTTAAGTCGGTTTGCGAAGAGGCCGTAAGGGTTGAAGTAACCAGATGTCTAAGGAAAAAGCGTCCACTTTCAGCAGAACGTTCTGTCTAAAGCTTTGGGCGGTCGCTTGTCTAAGTTCTCTTTTCTCGCAATTAAGAGGTTGCGTAAAGGATTAACGAGACTTGTGGCAGGAAAAGCAAAAGTTTGTATTAACAGGTCTTATGTACAAGACAAGCAGCGGCGGAGACCGATCACTCCTCTTCGTCGCTGTCTTCCGCCGTCGCGGCACCGCCCATCATGGATACTCGGTCGGCGGCGACCTCGACGCGAGACTGTTCGTTTTGGTCCAGCTGGCGCGGAGCTTCCCCTGTGGCGGCGTCAAGGTCGAACGCGGCGTTCTGGGTAAGGCAGTTGCCCAGGATGAACCGCGCTGCTCCAAAAGCGCCGCGGCGACCATCCTCGATCGCTCATACCGCATCACCACCGCAGTCTCAAAACCTCGGCGCGCGCTTTCATCATAGCGCCGGGCGTCTTCGCAACCGTCTCTTCAATGGGCGTAAAGGTGACTCGGCTGAGTTCGGGATATCCGCGAAGTCGCGGTAGGCGGTCCGCAGCATGGCGGTGAGAACCCGGAGGTGCTCAGAGTGCGCCGCGCGAAGGTTCGCGGTTTCCTTGGTGGCGAGGGCGGCGGCTTGCGCCGCGCGCCTCATGCTGGTCGCCGCCTTCGCAGCGATCTCCCGGTCGAGAGTCCGCCGCAGGTCGCCAACAGCTTGCACCGTCAAAGCCAGAGCGCTCTCTCGTACTGCCTAGGTGTGGGCGAGAGTGCGGAGCGCCTCGAAGGAGCGCCCGACGTCGGCGGCGATGGCGGAAACGGCGTCGGTGTCGGCCGCGGCGGCAGCCGAAAGATCCTCCACCCTCAACAACGGCGTTGCGGTGTTCTCCGGGGCGGGAGGCACCATCTCCGTCGGAGAGGTCGGGAGCAAGGCGGGGGCAGGCGGAAGGCGCGAGTCGGAGCTCGAAGCCCCAGGATCCGGCCTGTTCCGCGAAGAAAAATCCGAAAAGGGTTCAGCTATGCGAAAAATATGAAGCATGCTAACCCTAATATGAAAGCACATGTGTGTAGAAAAGTTGCCTGAAGCGGGCCCCCCGAAGACGAAGGTGGAGGGGGGCAGCCTTAGGCCGCCTGGCCATAGGATCGTCGCAGCCGCTCCTCCTCCCGATGAAGGAGGCGGGGGCTGTGGCGGAATCGCCACGGGCGGCGCCATCGAGAGGACGCCGCAAGACAGAGCCGCGCGCCGAGCACCGGGCGCAGAGGTGCCGGTGTGGAAGAAGCCGGCGCAGGTGGCGGTGGCTCCAGAGAAGTCGCCGCGCTCTCGCCAGGAGGCAGAGCGGCGACATCAGCGGCAGGGTCCCCACTGGAGGGGGCCAAAGGAGGTGGAGGCAGCTCAGGACTTGAAGGGCGAAGCCTTTTCGGGCTCGCCTCTCCCTCGTCGTCGTCATCATCTTGGGAGAGGACAAGGCGGCGCTTCCCGAGAGCACGGTCAGCGTCGGTAGGGACGGGAGGAGCGACGGCCACAAGAAGAGCGGCGGCCGCAGGAGCTTCGGCGGTCGTCGTCGGGGGATCGCCGATTTGCAGGGGTCGCTGGACCACCTGGACCGCGGGACCGGAAACCTCCATGGGTGGCAGCACACGCAAGTACGGGTTGCACTCCCGAGGGTCCCAGTCGCAGCGGGGGCGGATGCTCGCGGGCAGGAAGATGTCGCCAGCTGGCGCGGGCAGGAGTCCCGCCAGCCATTGCTGGAGCATCTCCTTTGACACGTTCCCCGTGGCTGGACACAAGAAGAAAGAAAGAAAGAGGAAAACGGAAAAATTAGCAAAAAGTCAGGAAGAAAGAGAAAATGTCCCATAAAATCAGAAGACCCGGAAGGATACAAAAGTACTCACCTCCAGGGGCAATGCGGGTCCCATCATCGTCGTTGTAGTACTGTCAGGCGGGGCGCGCCCTCATGCGAAGCGGGCAGAGGCGGCGCCGCGAAAAGTCCGCCGCCAGAAGGGTTCCGGTGAGCCCATGGTGGCGGAGCTCAGCAATGCGCGCCAGCATCGCCTCCGTCTCCGCCGAGTCGTCGGGCTGAGACCCCTATCTGGAGAGGGATTCCGCGGGGCCCTCGGGGAAGACAAGATCATCGCAACCGCTGGAATCCTCCACGTACAACCACTGTCGCGGACAGTCCTTCCAGTTGGACTTGAGCGCGAGCGGGATGAAGACGGTGGCGTCACGGAGCGAGAAGTAGCAGCTCCCAACGACCCCGCTTGAGCGCGAGCTCACGTGCAGCGTGAAGAGCCGGCACCAGAGCGGGAGGCTCGGCATCGCCCCCACGAACATCTCGCAGAGGCGAGCGAAGATGGCCAGCATCACAATGGAATTTGGGGGAAGGTGCGCCACCTGGATCTCCTCAGAGTACGGCGGGACAAGCCCGCCAACACAGCCCAGGTGAAGGTGATGATCTCCCTGGTGCGGGGGCTTGGCGCCATGGTGCCGGCGCGGAACCTGGCGGCGGACGGTGGCATATGTCGCTGGAGTCGCGCGACTGTCTCCTCATCGGCCACGGAGGCGGGCAAAGCCGAATCAGGCGGCGGCACGGCCGGAGTGGCGTCCCCACGGTGACCCTTGCTGCGCTTCGGAGCCATGGGAAGACGGCGGTGATGTTGGCGAAAAAGCTCTACAGCAGCGGCGAAGAAGGTGGATGGTAGTTTGAAGATTTGGCGTGCGAAAGAACTCATCGCGGCGCAAAGAAATGAAGCATTTATAGGTGGAAAGAGCGAGTGCGACGGTTTGGGTTCCGTCCCCACTCGCGCGCCTCGGCTTTCCGCGAAAAGAGGCACGGTTCCCCAAGGAAGATCGTGCGTAGGTGGAGAATCGGGCATACGGTCGCCGTAGGGGGTGGGCCCCCACGATTCGTCTCCCATCGCACGAGAAATGGCGAAATATCGTCGCGACGGTTCGCGTATCATGGTGGACTCGGGGGCTACTGTCGGTACAATAAACACCGGGGTATGAAGAGTCCTAAGGAAGACCAGGCGAGGGCCCCACACGTCAAGCGGGCGATCGGGCCCTAGCGTGTGGGCGAAGCTCTCGGCCAGCCAAGCGAGGCCCCACACGTCGGCGGGCGATCCGCCTAAGCGTGGGGAAGCCCTCGGCCGCGCGCAGGCGAAGCGCAAGATGGCCCTCACCGCGGTGGGGCCCACATGGCAGGAAGCGTCCCGAAGGGAGTCTTCCGAGCGAAGGCTCTCCCCTGCTGCGAAGGACAGGCGCATTAAATGTGACATCACACGCGGATGGATCGATGAAGAGATGATTACCGCCACAGTGACCTCTGCAGATCTGATCAACTGTCACTGTGGCGCTGCGGAATTGACCGGCGGAGAGAGAGTTTGCCGTCATCAGGATGGTTGCCCGCGTCAGGCGGTGCAAGCTGGGCCCCGCCTACTCCCTCACCGGCGTGTTCACATGAGTCAGAGGCCACTTGCAAAGCACGCGTGGTAGCGCCGCCGCTAAACAAGAGCAAAGACGTTTTCGTCTCTCTGCCTCTCGTCCTTACATCTTATCAGTGTACTAAGTGTATTGTACTACTAACCCCCTTTGCTCTCTCCGTCAACCCGAGGCTTGTATAAGAAGGAGAAGAGAGAGAAAGGAGGGGGTATTCTGTAATTATTCCCACACAACCACAACAAGAAAAAAGAGCTAAGACTCGGCAGGAGTAGGACTGTTACCCGCGAGGGGGTCCGAATCTGGGTAATCTCTGCGTGTCGCTCCTCGCCGCGCCCGACGCTTGAATCGAACCGAGCCCGGGCTGATCGGCTAGCAGAAGTAGAGATCTGATAGGGGTGTGATCCGCTGTGGTTGAGCAGAGAGCACGCCGTCACAAACAACCTTCGATGCTCAAAATAATAGTGACGAGGCAAATCAGAACATAGTCAAATGGGTAAACTCCTAAGAAATAACACAAAAAATATGGTCTTACAATTTGCTACCCACGAAAAAACTTGCATGACATACGCAACACCTTATCATCTCTTACAGAAGAGGATTACGAGGAATTTTAACACCAATCGGAGCTAAGATTCTCAAAAGGAAGGAAAAACATAACTACTCGACGTACACTTGTCCAATATGCTGTTGACAGATTGCAAGCTGAAATATAGGATTCGTGCATCCAGTTCTTGATGCATCCAACTCATAAACCAATTAGAAAACATAAAAAGAGGTTTTGCTTAACCTTTTTGTCGAGATCTGGCTCCTGTTTGAGGTGATGGTGATTCTTCGGTGATTACATCTAATCTGTGCTGCCACAATGACACCACTAACAAAACAAACACCAAGGATCCAACCACCTTTGATCACTCCATCGGAGGCACTGCTACTGTAGTTCATCGAGGAGCAGCCACTGAAGAAAGCGAATGCCGCCTGATCCAGCTCCTTGTTGACGAGAGAAAAAAAAACTCATACTCAAGACCTTATGCTACTACTAATTCGTAAATCCGGCATCGCCTTCCCACCAAACGCATGGAAGATGCGCAAAGAGAACGATGAGCGAATCTACAATAGCACCTTGGTAACCTTGTATTTTCCTTTTTCTTGTGGCGACGGCTTGAAATCCTAACTTCCCTAGATGTTATCCTTCGCCTATTTTTTTGAGAAAGGGGTAAATATTTATTTATACCGGATATCCTTTTATAGAATGGCCTCTGACTAAAACCAAATTATAAATGAGTTCACATAGGACCAGACTATAAAAAACCTAGCGAGCTAAGGTCTCTCTAGATGCAGCCACCGCCGAAGCCAATGGTCGCTACACTCCGTCCCCATCGCCTCCACCCTCATCCACATAGGGAGATGGGGAAGAAGATCAAAATCAGCACTAGGTGGCAACATATATACTGTGATGGCCACATTTGAGAAAGAAACTAAGAAATTGTTGCTAAAAGTTGATGCCATCGTCGTCGAAGTTGAAGTCATAGACACTTGAAATCTCTCTAAATCGTCCCAAAGTTTGCCCCATTCATGGACTCTACTAACATGGATTACCCCTTGCGTCCTGTAGCAATGAGATCCCGACCTTACAACGTCGTCGCTGTCTAGAAACAATCCTATGTCGACGCTCTTCACTTATCAGCGTCAACGATGACACAAAGGGACCTTTTATTGGCAAAATCGAAGACTAGACATGCCAGAATCGAAGATTTAATGCTGACCCTAACCTTAGACTTAAGATGTGAACTCTTTAATAAAGCAAAACAAAAAAAAAAACCAGATGAGTCAAAAAGATCTTTGGCCAACCTCATGCCACCTCCAACATGGGCGCCGACGAGACGGTGATGGATCGCTTTCCTGTCGCCCTCTATGTAATCTCTTTCTGTGTGCCCCGTTTTAGAAAATACTACGTACTCCATTTGTTTTCCTTGGCCTATTTCAAATGGCTACAATCGGGTGAATAGAGCGTGTTCGTGGATCGTTTGCGTCTAAACGGTTGTGCTGGAAGCCCTAATCGTTATACCATAGACGAGCCATCGTCCATTGATCGCTAGAGTTAGACATCGGTTCTCAACGAGTTCGTCACATCACTTCTCCGTATTGCTGTTGAACTTCCAACGGATCTCAACAGACTACCGCGAAAGCTTCATGGCCTTTATCGCAATAAAAATGCTAAAGCCTCTTGAGAAGCGACTCGAGAAGGCTGAAGTATTTGGTTGGTTTTAATTGTGGCTTCTATAGTTCTATACCGTCTAGTTCTAAAGCTATCGGGATGCTCTAAAGCTAGAAGAATACCCCTCTTAACCAAAAAAAATGTACTACTGCCTCTGATCATAAAAACAAATCGCTGTTGACTTTTGAACATATCTTTGACCATTCGTCTTATTAAAAAAATCAGTGCAAACATATATAAATATAAGTCATGCTTAAATTATTTTTAATGATAAAACAAATAACAACAGGATAAATGATAACTTACATAGTTTTTTGAATAAAATGAATGGTCAAAGATGTGTCCAAAAGTCAACGACGACTTGTTTTTATGACCGGAGGGAATATCATTTTGCAACACACGACGTGAAACTTTCCATACTTTAGTTAATGTGCATTTTTATTTAGTATTTAGTATTTAGATCTACTATCTATATAAAGCAGAGTTAAACAGAGCCACCACATTGATCCTAAAATCCTAGAAATTCCCACGTTAATCAAAAAATAGTAGAAATTCTCACGTTAATCATAGATAAAATAAAAAATCTACATCGTTGAATATGGATATTATTATGTAAATCTAGAGGTCAATATTAACCCCTATAACAAACTACTGAAACCGATCTATATATTAGAGATAAACTCTAAATCTAATATGATATATTATCTATATCTTAGCACAAATCTAGCCGCGCAAACGCGCGGGTCACCTTGATCGTTAGAATTGAAACCCACGTGTCTAGTTCTATTGAGAAATAGTACTTAATGATATATCGTTAGTGTTGTTTTGCCTCGAAAGTACTTCCATACTTAGATTATAATTTTTTTTATACTTTCCTTACATTAGAAATGTTTTGTTACCTTATCATGTCAAGATTCAAACAACATCCTCGTATGACTGGATTTAACAACAGATCTATTATTTAAGTAGAGTCAAAGGGAGAGTGGGAGTAGGGTTGGCAATTTTACCCATAAGTTCGGATACCACGGGTACCCAACCCGATGGGTCCGGGTATGGGCGTGGATTTATACCCATGAAATGTTTCGGGTTCAGGTTCGGGTATGGTTTTCGGGTTTCGAGTTTGGGTTTATTTCTACACCCATAGATACCCATGGGTACCCGAAAACTATAATAAAATTAAATATAATATAACATGATATTATGTGTTATCAATAAATATGTATTGATTAAAGGGTAAAGTATAAATATAAGTTCATATGTCTAAGTTGATGAAAGGTTAGAGTTGAAATTGATTAATGCCATATATATTGTATTCAATATAGAGATATAGACATATATTTTGGGTTCGGGTACTCGTTCGGGTTCGGGTATGGGCATGGGTTTATACCCATGAAAAATTTCAGGTTCGGGTTCAGGTTTAGTTTTCGGATTCGGTTATGAGGGGGATGTACCCGGAGGTACCCAACCCGATTGCCATCCCTAAATGGGAGACACCACATTAATTCTATGCTAGAAAATCCCACATTAATTGAAGAAAAAAGCTTCGATTAAAAGCTACAATAATAATAAAGTAAAAGCAATTTATAAGGAGTACATATCAAATACAATGTTAGAAAAAAGTCGATATCAAATATGAGATCTATTCATACAAATGCATGAGACACCTTGCTCGTTACTAAAAGAAGTCACTCCACGTATTTTTCAGAAGTACGATATGTAAACTAGCAACGGAGACAAAGGCAAAATGTTAATTAGAATAACTTGAGACGGAGTACTACGTAGTCGGTATAATTGGGAAAAATACTTCAACTACTAGCATCATTCATTATATATAGGAGTTGTAATTATATCCTACCATGAAAGTAATTCCACAATACTTAAAGCAATGTCTTCAGCGTCGGAATTTCGTGTTGCTACGAAACGGCGTAATCAAACAAGCAATGTCTTGTATGGCCGCATAGTAATTGTGAGTTGCTACGACTCAAGCACTAACTAAGGACGCTTAAATTTTTTGTGCTTTTCACTTCTAGGACAGCACCAAAATCTTTTCCATTGTTATTATTCATGACTAGCACGGGAAGGTAGGAAACAATCTTAACTTCAAATTTCAGTGATACTGTATGTCCGATCCGATCAAACATGAAAGGACAAAAAAGAGAGGAAGAAACCGATGCTGAGCAACATGTTCAGACGAAAAGACTCAAAAGCCAAATCGTGCTAGGCTAGAATCGAGTCACACAGCTCCCTGCATCATGACCTGAAACTCATCCAAGCTGATCCTCCCGTCACCATCTCTGTCGAAAGCTCGGATCATCTTTTCACAGTCCTCACTCACGCTGCCCTCCAACCCTAACCTTCCCATGACGCTCTGCAGCTCGCTTGCACTGATGAAGCCATCGCCATCACGATCAAACACAGTGAACGCTTCGTTCAGCTCTTCGAAGCTCGCCATTTTATCCTTTAGAAACGCTTGAGCCTCCTGAAGCAGACAGCAGCCGTCGCACTCGCCATTGCCACTCCAAGTGGCCATTAATCCAAGAGCTCTCATGGCCACAACGACATCGTCGTGCGTCAGCTCGGCTCTTCCATTCTGCGCAGAGCATTCGCATCGGCAGCTTGCGTGATGCCTTTCATGGCTGACGAATTTCAGAGGTCGGAGAAGAGATAGGAGCGCCTCCGTTAGACGGCACAGGATGCTGCCGGCGAACATGGTTACTTCGTTCTGAAATGGAAAATAGAAGGCAGAATAAACAGTGCACTAGCACCTTTGTATTGAATAATTTCCACATAAGCTCGGATTTATAGTGCTTTGCCAGAAGCCAAGTCTTTCAACTGTTATTGACCTCAAGAAATGAAGTCTTTTCAGTTGGTGTTCAAATGCTGTATGGTCATGTTTGGAAAAAGAGGAGCAGACTGAGCTTGAAACTTCTTCTCAATAGCCATAGAAGACAACACTCTCTGACTGTCAAGTCAACTCACACAGAGAACTTTGTCGGACAAGGCAATCAGGATTACTTAACTAACTAGCAACTTGGAGGCTTGGGGCACCAGGGTCAGCGGTCACGCATGAAGTTAACTAAAAAAACCCCGCAGTTGCATCTACATTACTGGGATATTGGCACGGCAGAGACCACCCTGGGCCGAAAAGCTTCTACAACTGCCGTGTTCTGCCGTATGTACTCGATGATAGAAAATTTCTGCCCCAGTGGCTGCGTACGATTAGCGTTTACTTGACCCAAAATCAACGAATCCGAACGAGAGCCGCTTGTGTTGCCTCAATGTACCTCCCGTTCACACATGATCCAAAGGATGAACCGTAGGGATGGCAATGAAACGGGTCGAGACCGGGGGGAGCGAAACAACACCTGATTCAAAACCCGAAACTGTAAATCCGACTAAGACCCGAAAAGCCTATCAGAGTGAAACTTACACCCGCACTCGTCGGGTACTGAAACCCGACGGGTTCCCAACAAGTCTTTGACTCTTTGCTGTGAACTATTGCACCAACGCCGCACCGTCCCACACCATGATGTTGCCGTCATCCAGCTTCCCCATATTATCGTCGATAAGCAAAATGCATATATTTGATCGGTCCCTGAACTAGCATAACCAAAACTAAATGATACTTTGACTAGTTAAATAGTGGTTTTGGATGATGAAGCATCGACACATGTCACTCTATGACATGTGGGATCTCCACATCATCTAAAACATCCACCTGGATTGCACATTTGCAAAACCCCTTCAAAATTGTTGCTTGACCAATCAAAGGACCATTTAGATCTGGATTCGTTATTTCAGAAACCTATCAAACCCAAATCTCTGTTAAAGGCCACTTTGGTACAATAGATATAGTTTGGGGCTTTAGGGACTAAATAGTTTTTTTTGCTATAAATTATAATTCTTAATTTGTGTGCGTTGATTGGGTTTTATAATAAATTATACGCTCTCCGTTCTAAAATGTAAGTCGTGCATGTATTTTAAAAAGGCAATGTTCAAAACGTTTGACTAGAAACAGATGTGTTCAATGTTATGCATGTGATATACTTAGATTCGTATTTGAAAGTATTTTGATATGATGTTAATTTTATAGTTATTTATGATATAATATGAAAAAAAATTAATGGTTAAAGTTTACGTTTGTTGACTGCATCAAAAACTATATGTCTTATATTTTAGAACAGAGGGAGCAGTAATTAGTGGTCGATCATGTCCGAAACATCGAGTCAGCAACTAAGAAACTTACATGGCTTGACTCTTGGTCAACAACGCAAGAGTGCACGTCTGCACCTGGGGAGGCAGACACCAACGGACACGAAAAGGCCGAGTAAAAAAAATGACTCATAGCTAGTGAGCTTGATCTATGGACTTTGGAGTGTGAAATCATGGGCGTGTTTGGATACTGGTCGTGGCTCGCCGTGCCCGCAGTTGGCTCGCCATGCCAACGCTGCGCGAGGGCGTGCCAACGAATGGCGTGGGCGAAGGAATCGGCCGCCCGCGCCATTGCTCGATTTCACGTTGAAATTTGTTGGCTCGCCGATGGATTGGCGCGGGCGCACGTTTTGGCGGCGTCAATCCAAACAAGCGTCAAACTTCATGGCTCGCCGATGGATGGCACGGCAGCCCACGGCTGCAATCCAAACACGCCCCATGTGCCGATGCGAAGCCAAGTAGCCAACCCCTGCGTCAGGTCCTGCAGCTCCGTGAAGCTTGCGAGTGTCCACTATTCGGGACGAAGGAAGCAAGCGGTTCGCAATTTCTCATGCCGCGCCCATGTTGTATTTTACTGTGCACTAATATAATTAGTGAATCAATTGCTCATACTCTTATTGAATAAATAAATAGTACTCCCTCCTTTTTTTTTGTTTGACGCCTTTGACTTTTTGGCACCTCTTTGACCATTCGTCTTATTTAAAAAATTTAGTACAAAGATGTAAAAAAATATGATATATTTAAAGTACCTCTATTGATAAAACAAATCACAATAAAATAAATGATATTTACAAAAATAATTTAAATAAGACGAATGGTCAAAAATGTATCGAAAAGTTAAAGGCGTCGAAAAAAAAAACGGAGGGAGCATTATACAGTAGTTTATATTTACGAAAATAGTGCCGAGTATGCGTCTGTTCATGGGACACTATGCATGTTTAGGAATTGGGCTTGGGCAGGCCTTCGTGGAGCCCACAACGATGGACAGGTCGGAGCTCGCGTGACCACACTGACCGCCGGTCCGCCGCGCCACCAGGCACCAACTGCGCCTCGCGTTTCCAATCACGTGAGTCGCCGATGCTGCTAGCTTTTGCATGTGTGGACTCTATTTTTATCATCTTCTCTTAATTTTTTTGCGAGGAGAATTTCCTGCGTCACTACAAAGGTTAAAAAATTCTTTTTTGTGTTACCAAGAATCTGCTCTGCTCTTCCATGCCATGGCTTCATTTTTTTTTACTTCCCTGGAAGCCATTGCTGTTTACTCCATTAATTTTCACTCATTTTTTAATTCTCAGAGTGCCACTACCATCAACTCCATTAGGTCAACTAGTTATTTGACCGATTAACCCCACATCACCCCTGTGGTGGGCGCATCGGCACCACCGTCCGCTTCCCCCTCCCCGGCAAGCCGCGCGTCCTCGTTGTCCGTTCTCCGCACCATAGCTGGCTGCGACAACGCAAGAAACCCGTACATGTGGTGAGGGTGAGGGTGGTGAGGTGGCCCATGTGGAGGACGATAACAGCAAGCTCAAAGGAGGAGTCGGTGGCAAGCTACGAGTTGGCGACGGTGAGGTTGGCGAGGTGGGAGAGCCAAACGGTGGAGAGGCGGTAGAGGGAGGCGGTGCAGTAGAAGGCCCGGAGGCCTTCAACGAGCTGCTCCAGGGGAGAAGCGGGGGGTGGGGGGCGGGGGCGTCAAGCAATCAGAGAAGATAGTATCTTTATTGTATTCGTACCTATATTTTAAGTTAATATGAAAAATGAATTCGGGTTAATATGATAAATGAATTCGGGTATTCTCTTGTACGAATACATTTATTTCCGAATATGAATATGGATATTCTCGAATACGGATATGGTTTCGAATATCGTTTTTCTTAGGTTTTTCATTCTATCCATGATATAAATCAAGACTTCAACACGGATGTTGATACTAATAATACAAACATGGATAACATTTTTCGAATTCGGATAACATTGAGCGCGAATAGCATTATAAATATGAATAACACAAATACAGGTAGCGCTTTTTTCATAATACAAATTATCCCTGTCATTTTCCACCCAATCCACAACCACAGCATAGACTGGTTGTAGTTGCTGCCTGTTGGTCTGCATGTTACTTGCTATAAACACCATGATGCTCTGCTTTTGATTTTGTTCACAATCATGAGTGTGACCATCAGGGAGACCGCAAGCCCTCTGGTGTGCTTGGACGAGATGATGGTCGATGGACACGAATGATAACATGCTACCATGCTGAGTTGCTGACCAATGACCACCTGGGTCTCATAGTCATAGACAAATTGTGCAGATAATTTGCTAATTAACCATAAACGAAGTCTTGAATTAAGAATATGATCATTATTACACCTTTTGTGGTGGGCATAGCATATATTTTTGGTTGATTTAGGTTTTTTAAGAATGGTTTATTTTAAATTGACGATTCTTGATTATTGGTCTCCTTTAATGCCCGGTTCGATATATTTCGGTTGAGCCAAAGTTAAATCCTTTAAAAAGAGATAAAAAAATAAAAAAATATATTTATATTTTTAAGATATTGAGAAAACCCGTAAAATCGTAAAAAAAATATTATAAAATATTACATTGAATGGTCCGTATAAATATAATAAATTTATCTTAACTGAAAACTGCTAATCAAAAGAGGGCTACTGTCGTTTTCGTCCGTGGATTTTTTTTTTGAAAGGCCAACGAAGAGGCGATTTCAATAAAGCGGGAAGAAAAATTTGCGAGGGCTCAAAGCCTAGAAGAGGGGGGCAGGGAAAAGAGGAGAAAAAAGAGAGAGGGAGAAAGCCCGTGGAATTTGATACCTACCTCAATTTGTTATGGGGTATCTTTTACACCACATTGCTGAAATTTCATATTTTCCTTGGAATGTTTCGCAAAAGATTTGAGTTCGATGGCCCCTCTACACAGCAGGTTCGTGAAAACAAAATTGCTCGACTGGATACCAAGCAGTATCTGTTCCCTAATGACTGGTGTTGAGTGACCATGGTAACTGATATTGGTGCTTTAAAAAAATACACCGAGTTCGGAAAATTGCTCCATGGAATTCAAGCATTATATGCATTCACTGATTCCATTCTACTGCTTTGCAATATAAAGGTTGTCAATAACTCTTGCACAAAATCAGCAGCCAGAACCCTACCAAGGCAAGCAATAAAAATAATAAAGATCAGTTCCTGTCATGTGTAACAGTTCCGCTAACTGTGCCTCGGCCTGCCTGTCTGTGGCAAAATCTCATCGTCTGCTGCCTTTCTCTTGCAGCAGCAGCTGCTTCTGCTGATGCCATAGCTGCTGTTCTTCGTGGGGCTACTGCTACTGCTGCTGATAATGATGCCGTCGCTGCTGCTTTGCCGGTGCTGCTCCTGCTGGTAGTGCTCCTTGACCCTGCTTTTCAGAATGTGGGGCTTCAGCTTGCTCATGTCCGACAGCCGGACCGGCTTGAGGAAGAACTCGTCTGCTCCTTCCTCCAGGCATCTAGATTCAGATTAACAAAGCCAAAAACCAATCAAGGTCTATTCCCGAACATCACAAAAGCATAAAATTTACGCCATTCAGGAGACATGCACGGTTAATGACTCTTGCTTCTTGTGCTATTTCTTTACTGCTTTCATTTCTGCCCATATCTTCAGATATCAGAAGAGGTTCTTTTACTTTTTACTTTCAGTGCCCCCCTCTTTTTCATTCCATTTGCGCAGATGGCAACACTGGTGATGATGCTAGTGAGTTGTCTGCGACTGCGACCAAACTTTATACGTGCCATCAAATTGATAGATCGTCAAGATTGATCCGCGTATCATTCCATATCTTTATTGTTTATTTTGCGCGAAAACTGTCGAGACAGAATATTAGGATTAGGACAACGTGAGCTGTGTGGGGGCGGCTTGTTCCTTTATGAGTATTATGCACCATGTGACACCACACCAATATGGATTCTGAGAGATCTCCTTGTCCAGACTAGTGAAGCATAATGATTTACGTATCTTCGTGCGAATAACAAGCGATTACCCAACTGATCTGTGGCTTTTCTAATCGTTTATTGTATTGTAGTGTTGGGATTTTTTTTTTCTGAATTCTTTTTAGTTCGGTGTTTACAAGTACTATACTTTCTGCCCAGTCAACCAGATTTTGTTCATCCAAATATCATGACATGTGTGTGATGTTAAACAGATGATTTTAAAAAGGAACGATGTTGCAGATGCACACAAGAGCACACCTGTTGATCCTCGAAGGAATGTTTTCGGACGACATGATCACGACGGGGATGTCCCTGAGAGACGACGACTCCTGAGTGAACAAAACCAATTAAATTAGGCATAACGTTTCCTTCGGCAGGATAAATCCATGGATGGTACCAAGAGTTGCTAGAGCAAGAAAGAATGTATGCAAGCTACCTTGATCTTCTTGAGCAGATCATACCCTGTCATGCCAGGCATGCAGTAGTCTGTGATGATCAGGTTCACATCAACACCCTGGTAAAAAGAACCGAGACCCAGATTCCATCAGAAACATTTCTTTCTGAAGAACATAAACACACATGACTGAAACACATTGAAAAGCCATCTCCTTACCAGCTGGTCTTCGTCTTCCTCGGCATGGCCATGGAGCCCCAAGAACTCAAGCGCCTTGCTGCCAGAATCAACAGTGGTCACTGCACAACCAACCATACCTTGCGTCAGATACACACACACATCAACAAAAGACGGCGCATGATCGATCCGAAACTGCAGATCACAAAAAGAAACACACGAATCTGGAAATACCATGGAAGGAGGAGGTTTGGAGGAGCCTCTCGATGAGCTTCCTGTCCGGGAGGCTGTCGTCCACCGCCAGCACATGGAACGGAGCCTCTGCAGCCACTGCCATGGAGGAGGAAGAACAAGAAGAGCAGCAACACTGCAGAACTCGAGCTCCACGCTTGACGCTGCGAGCAGTCGAAGAGAGGGCAAGAATGGCAGAGGAATGTGTGCTGGTATGTGCGTGAGTGAGCTTGGGCCTTGGCAGTTGGCATATATAGAAACGTGAGAAAGGAGGTAGAGTTGGGTGGAGAAAACGAGGTGCAAGAGAAAGGGGAGGGAAATCGGGGGTGATGGAAAGCAAGATCCCGAGCGGATTTGCCCCGAATCTTGCCGCGAAATCGACTCCACGATGCGACGGGTCGACGGGTCGGAGCGGAGAGATGGGCCCGGGCGCCAGCGCCCAGCGGCAACATCGATTTTTTTAGCCCGTTCGTTTTGGTTAGCGGTCTGGTTGACTGGTTCGGTTAAATTCACTGTTAAGAACCATAAAATAAAAATATAAAATATATTTTTGAGATTTTTGAGTAAAATCCTATAGAGCTTAAAAAGTTATTGCAAAATATTACACCAAATAGTCTATAAAAACAAATTTTAACTTAACAGAATCGAACCAAACAAAACCCCGAACCGGCTCTTCCTTTTCTCCTCCGGCTTGTGCTGTGATCTCTGGAGGCTGTGGATGTGTTTATGATGCCTGAAAGATTTTTGGTGATTTTTCATGGGGAGGAAATTTCTTCTCCCTTCCGGTTGGTTTTGTTGTGGTACGCTGTACACCGTTCGGTGTTTGCTGCAACAACCACGCAACGTCTTGGTTTGCCTTCCGGACAGCGACCACACGTCAATACACCACGTATATTCACATGCACACAGGGTACTGCTCGCTCCTAGCGATTGTTTTTAAACTTGTTCCGAGAGAAAATATTAGAACTTTGTGTATAAATAATTTATTAACTATTTAGATTCAGAACATAAAAATTCTTTTAAAAAGAACTTTTATAATATAATAATTTTTAGTGCATTATAAATAATTTTTAAAAATATGGTCAAAGTTGTATTTGGAAAGCTTGTCAATGTCCAAAACAACTATTATTTCATAATGGAGGAAGTGTCACCGAAAAGAAGTTTGATTTAAGAATTGATTTTCATCTATATATACTTGCGCACGATCTTCTCCATCCAACAAGTACTCCTTGGCATTCTCACACAGCCCATGCCAACAAATTTACAAATCAACATATAATGAGATCCATCCATTCTTTACAAATCAACATATAAAAAAAAATCCTTCTACCATCCACTTAACTAGAGTGGCAATGGGGCCATTCCCCGATCCCCGGTGGCGAATTCCCATGTTAGGGGACGGGTATATGGTGAATTAGCCCCCCCCCCCCCCTCGGAGGACCTAAATTCAGCCCAAAGCAATCCAATAGTAGCCATCGAGACCTATTTCATCCACCGATTGAGGCCTCTGCAAATCATTTATTTCAAATGATTTCAAAGCACATACGCAGATCATTTATTTCAAATTACTACAGCCTACCTCCACTTTTTAACCCTAATCAATTGTCACGGGCTCATAGCCCCACCCCTATGGCTCCCTTCCTCTCTTTCCCACTAAAGATGAGCCAGCTATCACTCCCTCCGATCCTCTCCCTCCTACAATGACGAGTGGCGACACTCCCTTTCCCAACACCCGCAGTGGCGACCCTCCCTCCTCCTCTTCCTCTCAGCGCTGGCGGCCCTCCCTTTCTCATTAGTGGCGACGTTCCCTCTCCCTCCCAGCAATAGCGAGTCAGCAGCTGTGAGCATCGTTGAGCCCTAATTTTTATTAGTGGCATTGATAACAAAATTAATTAATATTAAAGTGCTAGGGGGTTTTTGGACTTCTCGGAACCCTAGCGAAGACTCGGCGATTTTTATAATCCCTAATTTGAAACGTCGACAATTTTCTGAGCTGCTCCAAGATTTCAAGTGCGTGACCGGGCGAGAAAAGAGGTCACGTATAGATTAGGAGTAGTTAGGTTTATTTCCTGTTTTTCGTCGGATTTCAAAAGGGGTTCGAATATCTCGGACTATGCCGGATCTTTGAGAATTCTTGAAAACTCGGTTTCCGTAGTCCACCATCTCTAAAAATACCCAAATATCTCTATGTGAGATTTCTAGAGAGAGAGAAACCCACCTAAATTTCCCCTCAATTTTTAGCCGAAAATCCTTTCTGTCGGACGGCGTCCGGTAATCACCAGATCTGGTCTTTCGCCGCTTGACGGCGCCCGAGGGCGTCCGGCCCTTTTCTTCGTCACTGTCGGACGGCGTCCGGTCGTTACCGGACGGCGTCCGGTCAGGTTAAAAACCGAGCCCCTTTTTGGTCGGACGGCGTCTGGGGGCCGTCCGGTTAGACTTTCTCCAGAGCACTCCCATCGCTTGGACGGCGTCTGGTCCTTACGGACGGCGTCCGATCAGCTATTTTCGATGGAGCGATTGCCTCGCTTGGACGGCGTCCGTAGAGGCTAACGGCTAGTCTTTTTGTCATCTTCCGAGGGCAACGGCTAGTTTTGCTCTAGGGCTATAAATACCTACCTAGTGGTCGGCTACTTTGAGGTTTGCTCCCACTTCACCTACCACATTCATAGCTCATCAATTAGGTGTTCTAGAGCCATTCCTCCACCCACAAGATCATCCAAAGTCACAATTCATCAAACCCCAATACCGAAGCTTCATGGAAGACCTTCGATCCGGCATGATCGGGCGTTTGGCTTGTTACTTTTGAAGACATCCTTCGTGGGCGTGGGCTTGAGAGTAGGTCTTGGCGTGTGGCTACTCTCGAGTCGGTGCACGGGTGATGAGTCCACCTCGCGGAGTGGCGAACGACTACCGGGAGTAAGTGAGGCGTGAGGCGAGAGAGAGAGCCGGTCCTTGTGCGCAAGGGGTAGTCTCAACGGAGAGTAGGAGTTGCGGCTCCGAACTTCGGTCAAACAAACACCGTGTCGCCCTCTTATTTACTTTCCGCACTTACTACCATTGCCTTGAATGTGTTGATTGTGATGCCATGTCTTAGTTGCTTGTTAACTTGTTTACTGCTTCGCTATGTATCAATTGACACTAGGATTGGGTCACTATTAATTTGATGCTTAATCAACAATTAATCAAAGAAAAATTAAAATTGCCTATTCACCCCTCCTCTAGGCCTTAGGATCCTCTTTCAAGTGGTATCAGAGCAACTAGGTTCTCCGGTATTAGCTTCACCGCTAGGAGATGGCTCAAGAGGGGCCTAGGATAGAAATTAGAAAAGCTCCTATCTTTGATGGAACAAATTACAACTATTAGAGAATTAGGATGCAATGTTACTTAGAGGCACTTAGCTATGATGTGTGGGTTGCTTGTGAGACCGGCTATCCGGACCCTCCGGCCGGATGCTCTTGATGAAGTTCATGCTAAGTACAAGCGCTTTAATGCCATTGTTAGAAATGCTTTACTATCTAGTGTATCTTCCGAAGTTTTTGATAGCATTGGCAATCTTACTAAAGCTTATGACATTTGGAAGCATCTTAGAGAAATTCATGTTGGTAGTGCCGAGATGCTTAAGGAGAAGTTATCTCGAGCTAGAAAGAGATTTGATCAATTCAAGATGCTCCCTAATGAAAGTGTTAATGAAATGTTTCTTAAGTTGAACCCCATCGTCAATGAAATTGTCGGATGTTCGGAGAAGAAGGTCTTGGAAGACATTGACATTTGTCGGAAGATGCTTGATGTTGTGCCTTTTAGCTTCAATCCACTTGTGACATTAATTCGAGCATCCAAGTCAAAACTCAAGAAAATGACGCCGACTAAGCTTCTCGGGCAACTCAACTCATATGAGATGCGACTTCTTGAAAGTGAAGAGTCTCCGCTCAACAAGAAGTTGATTGCTCTCCCTGCCAAAACCAAAAGTGGAAAGAAGAAGATTGAAATTGAAGAAGATGATGATGACTCCGATGATGCAATTCCGGAGATTAAAGAATTGGCCCTAATTGTCAAGCGGTCAAGAAAGTTGATCAAGAAGATGAGCTTCCGCGGCGGATCATCCTCTTCAAGGCGAAGACCTATCTCCGAGATGCGTTGCTATGAATGTGGAGAGAAGGGTCACTTGGCGGCGGATTGTCCAAAAAGTAAAAAGAACAAGCACAAGGCTAGGAATCAAGAAGAAGATGAGGATGATGATAAGAAAAAGTACCGCCACTACCACAAGAGCGAACACAAATTAAAGGAGAAGAAGAAGGCTCTTGCCGGACAAAAGACCAAGAAGGAAGATAGCTCAAGCTCATCGTCCTCACAATCATCCTCCGAAGAAGAAGATACTAGAGCTCATGGACTAGCCGGGCTTGCGATCAAGGAGAATGTTCCTCCGGTTCTTCCCAAGCAAAAGTTTTGCCTCACCGCCAATGTACAAGAAGAAGTAATTGGGGAATGGATCACCGATGAAGAGGGCTCTTGGGCGGACTCCTCCGACAATGAAAACACCAAGGTGTCCGGAGTCGCCATCGACAACCCCACACCTCCCATGTGTCTTATGGCACTAAAGGAGAAGGTAACACATGAGCACCTCTCTAAAAGTGAGTTTAAGCTTTTGATTGATGATTTGAATAATGCTTTAGAGAAGGAAAAGTCTAAGAGGAAGAAGCTAGTGAAAGTGCATAAAGAGCTTGCGAATGAATTTGAAAATTTGCTTGAAAAACATGAAACTCTAGAAGATGATTATGAAGCTCTAAATTTGCAAGTTGAAATTCTAGAAAACAAACTTGCTAGCACTAATGTTGATGTTGAAACTCCTCTTGATTGCTCAATTGAAAAATGCGATGTTGGTGTGACTTGTGATTTAATTGACACTATAGATGGTTCACTTAGCTTATCTCATGACACATCTTTGAGCTTGTCACCCACCATCACACCTAATGCTAGCTCATCTTCATCCACTAGTACTCTTCCTTTAAATGAAAATGCTTGTTCAATTGGTACTTGTGGTGTTGCTAAATGTGCTAATGAGCTAGTCAAGGAAAATTTGCTTTTAAAGGATAGAATTGAGCAACTAGACTCTAGCTTAGCCAAATTGCTTGTTGGGAACAACTCTCTTAATAAAGTGCTTCGGAAGCAAAGGTACACCTTAGGCAAGCATGGTTTGGGATTTCATCCCGGGGATTTGCCCAAGGGAGGTTGGGGTAAGCCCAAGGTAACTTTTGTTAAGGGAGGGACCCGTTGTCATATTTGCAAAAATGAGAAACATAAAGTCATTGCTTGTCCTCTCACAAAATCTTCTCAATTCATGTCTAAAACTCAAGTGCTTAATACTAGTTACATGCTTATGAGGAAGAATGGCTCTACCTATACTAAATATGTTGGTGCACCCAATGAAAAGAAAGATGTGAAGGCTATTTGGGTGCCCAAATGCTTGATGACTAACTCAAAAAGACCCAAGAAGAAGTCTTGGGTACCTAAAACCCAAGCTTGATTTTGTGTGTGTAGGTGAACTACAAGAGCGGTGGCCGGCATTGGATATTTGATAGCGGTTGCACTCAACACGTGACCGGTAGCTCAAGTATGTTCACCTCACTAGAAGAGGAGAAGGACCCCGAACACAAGATCACATTTGGGGATAACTCCAAGCGAAAGGTAAAAGGTATAGGTAAAATTGCAATATCCAATGACCTATCCATCTCTAATGTGCTCTTGGTGGAAGCTTGCAACTTCAATCTCCTCTCCGTTGCTCAAGTGTGCGATTTGGGTTTTGATTGCTTATTTTCGATCAACGGAGTTCGTGTCCACTAAGGATCAAAGTGTTGCATTTGAAGCCACCCGGTTTCAAAACTTATATTTGGTTGTTTTTTCAAACCGTGAATCTTCTCAAATCAAGACTTGTCTTATTGCTCAAACCACTCTTGGTTGGTTGTGGCATAGACGTCTTGGACATGTTGGAATGGGCACTTTGAAAAAGGTTTTTAAAGACAACTTGGTTGTTGGAGTGAAGAATGTAAAATTCGAGAAAAATCGTTTATGTAGCTCATGCCAAGCCGGCAAGCAAGTGGCTAATTCTCATCCGACTAAGACTTTTATGTCTACATCCCGACCACTTGAACTTTTGCAAATGGATTTATTTGGCCCAACCACCTATGCGAGCATAGGCGGTGATTCTTATTGTCATGTGATTGTCGATGATTTTTCTCGCTTCACTTGGGTATTTTTCCTTGCAAATAAATCTCTTGCCGGTGATGTGTTTAAAAGATTTGCTTTGAAAGCTCAAAAGGAATTTGACTCTTTTATTAAAAAGGTGAGGAGTGATAATGGCACCGAGTTTACTAATACAAATGTTGAAGAATTTTGTGATGAGTTAGGTGTGAAGCACGAATTCTCGGCGGCATACACTCCCCAACAAAATGGAGTGGTGGAAAGGAAGAATCGTACGTTGATAGAAATGGCAAGATCAATGCTTGACGAGTACAACACGCCGCATGCCTTTTGGGCGGAAGCCATCAACACGGCGTGCCATGCTATCAACCGTCTTTACCTCCACCGACTCCTTCACAAGACCTCATATGAACTACTAGTAGGACGAAGGCCCAACATCTCTTACTTTCGAGTCTTCGGTTGTAAGGTATATATCTATAAGAAAAGGACTCATTTGGGTAAGTTCCAAAAGAGGTGTGACATTGGTATCATGTTAGGGTACTCCTCTCGCTCAAAAGCTTTTCGAGTCTTTAATAATTCTACCGGGCTTGTTGAGGAAGCTTATGATGTCAAGTTTGATGAAACTAACGGCTCGCAAAATGAGCAAGATTTGATAAGAAATGTAGGTGATGAGCTACCACATGAAGCTATTGAGTTGGGGGATATTCGACCCTCACCGGAGGTGCCAAAAGATGAAGTCGTCTCTCCCACCACCTCCATCGATAATCAAGCTCAAGACACCTCTCCAACAACTCAAGATCAAGCGGTAGACGGAGATGCAAACTTTGAAGTTGATCAAGCTCAAGGGGGGGCAATGATCTACAAGTACCCGTCCAACAACACCGCTCTCTCTCTCCAAGGATCATCCCATAGATCAAGTCATTGGCAATCTCAATCAAGGCGTAAGAACCCGTTCTCATACCGCTAACTATTGTGAGCATCACGCCTTTGTGTCTATTGTTGAGCCTAGGACCATTGATGAGGCATTGGCGGATGCGGATTCGGTGAACGCCATGCATGAAGAATTGAACAACTTCACCCGCAATGAAGTTTGGGAACTTGTGGAAAGACCAAATGACCACAATGTCATTGGAACCAAATGGGTCTTCCGCAACAAACAAGATGAGAACGGTGAAGTAGTACGAAACAAAGCAAGATTGGTGGCGCAAGGTTTCACTCAAATCGAAGGTCTTGACTATGGAGAAACCTACGCCCCCGTTGCTCGACTTGAAGCTATACGGTTACTCTTGGCATTCGCATCTCTCTATAGCATAACTCTCTTTCAAATGGATGTTAAGAGTGCTTTTCTAAATGGTTTTATTGATGAACTTGTTTATGTCGAGCAACCGCCCGGTTTTGAAAACCTCAAACACCCAAATCATGTCTATAAACTCACTAAGGCGCTATACGGTCTCAAGCAAGCTCCTAGAGCATGGTATGAGCGTCTTAGGGACTTTCTATTAGAAAAGGGATTTAAAACCGATGCGATTGATTCCACATTGTTTCTAAAGCCTATTGAAAATGACTTATTCATTTGTCAAATATATGTGGATGATATTATTTTTGGATGCACTAACAAATCTAAATGCAAGGACTTTGGAGAAATGATGTTCAAGGAATTCGAAATGTCGATGATTGGAGAGCTCACTTTCTTCCTTGGATTTCAAATCAAGCAACATCGGGAAGGGACCTTTATTTGTCAAGAGAAATACACAAAGGACCTTCTCAAGCGGTTTTCTATGGACGATTGTAAATCGATCAAAACACCAATGGCCACTAATGGGCATCTTGATTTGAATGAAGATGGAAAGTCCGTGGACCAAAAGCTTTATCGCTCTATGATCGGTTCGCTTCTCTATCTTACCGCTTCTCGACCCGATATTATGTTTAGTGTGTGCATGTGTGCTCGCTTTCAAGCGTCCTCTAAAGAAGTGCATCTTATTGCCGTAAAACGCATTTTGAGATATCTAAAAATCACTACTAGTCTAGGTCTTTGGTACCCCAAGGGAGCGCGTGTTGAGCTTCTTGGCTATTCCGACTCGGATTACGCCGGTTGCAAAATTGATCGCAAAAGCATCTCGGGGGGTTGTCACTTGTTAGGACGCTCACTCGTGTCATGGACTTCGAGGAAGCAAAACTCCGTGGCGCTATCTACCGCGGAAGCGGAATATGTAGCGGCGGGAAGTTGTTGTACTCAACTCTTGTACATGACTCGGATGCTTAGTGATTTTGGGCTAAAATTTAAAAAAGTGCCACTTCTATGCGATAATGAAAGTGCGGTGAAAATAACCAACAATCCGGTCCAACATTCCCATACAAAGCACATCGACATCCGACATCACTTTATTCGTGACCATGTTGCAAAAGGTGACGTTGTGCTTGCCTACGTGCGAACAGAAGACCAATTGGCGGATATTTTCACCAAACCCTTAGATGAGGCATGGTTTTGCAAATTAAGAAATGAACTCAACATACTAGATAGATCAAATGCGTGTTGATTGGATTTTATGATTTTTGGGTCTTATTTGAATTTTTCCATTTGCTTTTGACCCTTGTCACATTTAGGGGGAGTTTAGTTTCAACTCATGATCTCAAAACTCCCTCTAGTGGTGAAAAGATAAATTTGATTTTGGGTTAGCACATTCTTGTCCTATATTTCAAGCCAAAACAAATTTGAACTTAATAGACTATCCTTATCATCTTATCACTTCAAACTTTTAATTTTGAAAATCTTATCCCTCTTTGAAAAATTTGCTCCATATGCATATTTCTTCTCTTGAAAATCATATGGCATCAAAATTGTTGAAAATATTTGAAAAGGAGCCAAAATTCAAAAACATGTGCTTAAACTCTAAAGTGAACCCCTATGCTCGATTTTCATGCCTATATGAGAAATCAAGGCAAAATTTGGGTTCACACATTTTGTTGATCTCTAAGATCAAAATTTGGTTTTTTGAATTTGACTTGATTTTATTTGTCATATTATAATCTTATCTCTTCAAAATTAAAATTTTAAAATCACTTCAAATTGCTCACATTTGAATCTTCCTTTGAATTTTGAGCAAAAATGGAGATCATCATTTCAAAACATTATTTCTATAAAAAATTCTCGCATTGGTGGGGCCCACTGGTCAGAAGAGCTGGCAGCTGCGAAATTTACCTCCATCGGACGCCGTCTGGAAAGTCTCGGACGCCGTCCGACAGAGTATTGTGTGGGCTGAAGTCGTACTGTTGGACGCCGTCCGGTAACCACCGGACGCCGTCCGATAAAGGTCGATTCGAGCCGCACTGCTGCTGTCGGACGCCGTCTGGCCTCTCCGCGACCCCGTCCGACGAGGTCCACTGTGCGCTGCACCCTTGCTGTCGGACGCCGTTCGGTCACTGTCGGACGTCGTCCGACAGGGCCCAACCGTGCGGAACTGCTTTATAACTTACCTCTCCGCCTCCCTCTTCCCTCATTCCATCTCCTCTCTCCTCCCAAACCGGCGCCGCCCCTGCCCCTTCTCCTCACCGGGGAAGACCCTCCGGCGACCTCCGGTGATCTCCACCACCACCGGCGGCCTCCCCTCGTCGTCCTCTTCGATTCCCTCCGCGTGGATTGGAAGTGGACGGCTCCGTTCGTGCGCCTCGACTCCGTCGAGTTCCCCTCCTTTCCTCTACCGGGAAGGGCCTTGGGGACGGTCTCCTCGCGCACGGCGACTTCCTCCTTTCCTTCTAGGGCTCGGTAACGGCTTCCCGCCTCTATTTCCGGCAAATTCCTTCGTTTACCGAGTTCTAGGTTTTGAATAGGATTTTCCCGCGTTCGTGTTCAGGGTTGGACCGTGGTGGGTTGGCACCTTGACTGTGAATTCGTGGTCAGTGGCTCTTGGCAGTGGGTACGTTCCGTCAGTGGTCTATCAGTCAGCGGTTTGATTCAACATGTCGAAATCATTGAAGAAGTTTGGGAAGGCTCTGGGCAGGACCCTCAGTGGTCGGCGTGACAGCAGCAGTAAGGGTGATCCGGATTATGTCGATGAGACGGCTAGCAGTGCCGCTCCTTCTCGCCCGAGCAAAGTGACTAGAGCAGATATTCAGCAGCAGCCTGATCAGGGACTTCATTGGACTCGGGTGGCGGGATCTTCTTTTGCCACCACCGAGGATGCTGATGATGACACCTATGCTGAGGACCCCATAGATGAGGATGTTACTGAGACAGTGGTCGCCGAGGACGACCCTGTGGATGATCAAGTTCTGAAATTGTCTATGGAGACTCTGAGGAAGAAAAGGTCTGTCTCATATGCCAGATGGTTCCCTCAGCGGCGAGAGGATACCAGGGATTTCAGGTTTCACACAAAGTTTCAGAAGCAGCTTTATATGTGCTTCTCTGCTCCCAAGACTGGTCCTAGGGACCCTCACTGTATTGACTGGGATGAGATCATCGCAACCGCAGGACCTGAGGTCTACACCATTTTCAGTTCTACTCCAGGCTTGGCAGCTTTGGTCTCAAATAAGAAGTTGACATGGTCTAAAGAAAGAAACTGTGAGTTCTTTGCCACACTGCTATCTGCTGAGGATGAGTCAGAGTTTAGCTACTACCACTCAGTTGATGCAATTGTTCAGGGAATCTCTGTGGCAAACATGAATCTTGCTTTGGGCACTCAGGATCTCGGGCGCTGATTTGAATGAGATGGCATATGAGGATGCATTCTGGAGAGCCAAATATCCTCCACTTGAAGAAGTGAGATTCATGTACCTTGATCTTGATGATAAGAAAATAAATGTGGGACAAGCTAATCAACTGCGCCAGGAGCCTGCCCTGATCAATCTCATTCTTAGAAGCACATTATTTGTTAGAAGTGGTAACCGGGACAGAATTCTTTCAATTTGCAGTTGGTTTATGTTGTATCTTCTGACAGGCAGGACCATAAACATTGGAGCTACCCTTCTGGGAGAGTTTGATGACGCTATTTTCAGAGAGGTCAATAGACCACTTCCACTGGCTCCATATGTTGGCCTATTTCTTTCTAGGACTCAGCGGGTTTCCGAGGATGAAGTGAAGAGTTGGAACAACAGGATCAAAAAGCATCAGATGAAAAATTTCTTGAACTCTCTGGGAAGTAAGGCAAAGTTGGACAGACCTGGTGATGATGCTCCTCCTCCAGCATCGGCCCCTATTTTTGCTCCTGCTGCTCCAATGTAGCCATTTGTACCAGCTCCTGGTGCTGGTTCTTCTTCAGCAGTCCCTCCTTCGTGGTATGATGCTTTGATAGGTGAGATGAGGGGGCTTCGCACGGAAATGAGAACTTTTCACACCGAGGTGAAAGAAGAGTTGGCAGCCACCCGCAGGGAGATGACAGATCTGGCAGGACAGCAGACTTATTTAAATGATGAATTTGCAGAGTTCAAGTCGGTGATGCAAGACATGGGTGCAATGTTTATGCCCGTTCCGAAGGGCCAATCCTTACTCATGGTACTCACATGCTCATGATGTACTATCAGCTTACCAGCCAGACTCGAGTTTTCCTTGCCCACCGCCTACCCACCACCGGTTCATCCTTGGGTATACCCTCCTTCCGGCCTGCTCCTTCCTTTGTGCCTCCACCACGGTCCATATCCTCCTCCCGGTAAGATTCATTTTATTGGTGGAGAAGTCGCCGCCATCTCAACTTTTCTTTGCCAAACCCTCAACCGACCCAGCTATATGATGATCCATCCTCACCTCGGTCGGTACCCTCTGCAGCTCATATGCCCTTGTTCAAGCGTCCCAGAGGTCAGGGCCCCTCTTCCGGCGGCCAAGGAGATGACGGAGGCGACGACATGGACCAAGACCAGTAAGAATAGGACCTCTTTCCCTTTTTGTGTCACTTGGTGACAAAGGGGGAGAAGTTAGGAAGAAGGTAGAGAGAATAGCATAAGTTAGTGAGATCGAGGTTTTATCTTTACCTGTAATAATATTTGTTGCCTCGATACTCGTTTGTGTTTGTTACCTTGGTTCGTTTCGTCTTATGTCCTTTGAACCTTGTTGGTTGTGGTTTTAAATTTATGCATGAATTTAAGGGGAGCTTCCTTTATTTGCACATCTTTGTGGTCGAGCTGCGGTTGTCTTATTTAAAAAAAAAATGCTCGCATGTTTGTATTGCACTAACCCCTTTTGCAGCTCAGAAATTTTACTCTCTCGTTGGTTGTCATCAAGTGCCACAAAGGAGGAGATTGTGAGCATCGTTGAGCCCTAATTTTTATTAGTGACATTGATAACAAAATTACTTAATATTAAAGTGCTAGGGGGTTTTTGGACTTCTCGGAACCCTAGCGAAGACTCGGCGATTTTTATAATCCCTAATTTGAAGCGTCGACAATTTTCTGAGCTGCTCCAAGATTTCAAGTGCGTGACCGGGCGAGAAAAGAGGTCGCGTATAGATTAGGAGTAGTTAGGTTTATTTCCTGTTTTTCGTCGGATTTCAAAAGGGGTTCGAATATCTCGGACTATGCCGGATCTTTGCGAATTCTTGAAAACTCGGTTTCCGTAGTCCACCATCTCTAAAAATACCCAAATATCCCTATGTGAGATTTCTAGAGAGAGAGAGAAACCCACCTAAATTTCCCCTCAATTTTTAGCCGAAAATCCTTTCTGTCGGACGGCGTCCGGTAATCACCAGATCTGGGTCTTTCTCGCTGTCGGACGGCGTCTGAGGGGCGTCCGGTCCTTTTCTTCGTCACTGTCGGATGGCGTCCGGTCGTTACCGGACGGCGTCCGGTCAGGTTAAAAACCGAGCCCCTTTTTGGTCGGATGGCGTCTGGGGGCCGTCCGGTTAGACTTTCTCCAGAGCACTCCCACTGTCGGACGGCGTCCGGTCCTTACCGGACGGCGTCCAATCAGCTGTTTTTCAGTGAGCAGTTGCCTCTGTCAGACGGCGTCCGGTGCCCGTCGGACGACGTCCGGTAGAGGCTAACGGCTAGTCTTTTTGTCCTCTTCCGAGGGGCAACAGCTAGTTTTGCTCTAGGGGCTATAAATACCTACCTAGTGGCTGGCTACTTTGAGGTTTGCTGCTCCACTTCACCTACCACATTCATAGCTCATCAATTAGGTGTTCTAGAGCCATTCCTCCACCCACAAGATCATTCAAAGTCACAATTCATCAAACCCCAATACCGAGCTTCATGGAAGACCTTCGATCCGGCATGATCGGGGCGTTTCGGACTTGTTACTTTTGAAGACATCCTTCGTGGAGGCGTGAGCTTGAGAGTAGGCCTTGGCGTGTGGCTACTCTCGAGTCGGTGTACGGGTGACGGAGTCCACCTCGCCGGAGTGGCGGAACGACTACCGGGAGTAAGTGAGGCGTGAGGCTCGAAAGCGAGCCGGTCCTTGTGCGCAAGGGGTAGCCTCAACGGAGAGTAGGAGTACAAACACCGTGTCGCCCTCTTATTTACTTTCCGCACTTACTACCATTGCCTTGAATGTGTTGATTGTGATGCCATGTCTTAGTTGCTTGTTAACTTGTTTATCGCTTCCGCTTGCGTATCAATTGACACTAGGATTGGGTCACTATTAATTTGATGCTTAATCAACAATTAATCAAAGAAAAATTAAAATTGCCTATTCACCCCCCTCTAGGCCTTAGGATCCTCTTTCAGCAGCTCTCCCTCCCTGTGCCGACGACCCTGCAACGCTGGCTTTAGCAACATCCAAGTGGTTTTTTTAATCAATTTTTTGATGTGTGTATAATCTAAAACTAACAAAATTTACCATATTAGATTGGGGCAAAAATTTGAACACGATGAAAATTTAATAATAATATTTTTGACCATGTTCTTTTTAGTTTAAATTAAATATAAAAATTATATTTAAATAGTGTCATTTTCATACAAATAAAACATAAATAGCAATTTGTAATATGTTTTATGTGGATTTTGGTTTTTTTTTCTCAAAGATTAGAAATAAGTGGTGACTCAAAGTCTTTAAGTATGTATCGTATATTAATCATTTCATATGTTGCTACTAATTTATATATTTATGTTTATGGCTTGTGATTTTATGAATTATTGTGTACTGATATATAAAGATACAGCATTAGTCATGCCAAAGTTTTTTTGACTATTTAATTTTTTTTTAGTTTTTTAGATATTTTTTAATGCTTGGAAATGTTTTGGTAAACAAAAAATTAATAAAATCGTACCAACGAAAACATTATATTCAAGTTACGGCATACTCCATTAGATAGCATTCTAATGTTTGACCTTTTATTTATTTATGTTTGACCAGAATAAATAAAAAATTGTAAACAAGTTGGGTGATGCCATTTATGGTTGATTTGATGGGCATGCACATATTTGAGCATATATAATTATATAAAATAAGGATCTGGTTTGTCATCAGGTGACTGAGACTTATTTTATTCTTACTTGATTTTCTGAGCCGTAGATTAAACAACTCCATAGAGCAAATAAAAGATAGAACGGGAGCATCTAGATAGCGGCGGCGTCTACGTAGCGGGCCAAGCTGGCCAACCACGGCGCCGCCGGGGAGTCCGGAGTTACCGGAACCGGTGGGTTTTCCAGCAAGGCCCTGGCCGCGTGGAGGTTCTGTCTTTGAGTGCACTCTCCAAGGCAGCGCCGCTTAGCTTGGCCGAGGCGGCCGCTTCGCCAGGCTCCAACCTAGGCGGGCGGCCACCGTCCGGGTGATCCATCGCCATCGCCGCGGCCGACTCGTGGCACGGCTCTAGCGGTCGCTTCTGCACCATCGCGATCGCTGCTCCGCCATCGCCTCTGAAGAAAGGTCAAGAGCTTGAACCGATGCTAAGCGCTTCTACCGGCGCGCCATCGACGGCGTGTTCTCCGCTCAACCACCGCGGATCACACCTGGTCGATTTCTAGTCGCTAGCCAACTCGATCAAGCTCGATTCGATTCGAAAGGCCGGGCACAACAAGGAGCGACTCTCGATTTACCGAGTTCGGACCTTCGCGGGTAATAGTCCTACTCCCGCCGAGCCTTAACTCTTTTCGATTGTGGTTGAAAGGGAATGTGTTTACGGGTGTTTTCCATGCACCAATGCTCCAATCCCCTCTTCCTCTCTCTCTCTCCTTTTATACAAGCTTTGGGTGGCGGAGAGAGCCGAGGAGTAGGGCGATCTGATGCTCTCAAGATAATCGACAAGACACGACAGAAGAGAGGCAAAACGTCTTGCGCTTGCGCCAGCATGGCGCTCGCCTCAGCGTGCCATGAGTTGCCTCGACCCGCATAGTCACACCGGTGAGTCTGCGGGTGGGATCCCTGCTCCTCCCGACACGGCGGCCTCCTCAAGCAAACCTTCTCTCTGCGGTCAATTCTTCTGCGCACGCATGATGTGCTTCCAGACTGCAAGGGTCTCAGAAGCGTAATCATTTCTTCCTCTGTCTATCCGCGCGTGATGTCTCATTAATGCGCTTCGTCGCCCAGCGAGGGGAGCCTTCGTCCCAAGACTCCTTCCGCATGATCCTCGCCGCCTGACGGGCCCGCTTTGCGCCAGGGCCCTCGCTGGTCTCCAGAGGGGGCTCGCCACGCGCTCCGCCCGGGCGTGGGGCCCTCACCTCACTGTCGGAGGGCTCGCCCACGCACGCGCTTTGGGCGCGTGGGGCCTCGCTTTGCTTCTTCAGGGGCTCGCCACGCACTTTGCCTGTGCGTGGGGCCTCCCGGCCTCTGAGGGCTCGCCACGCCACTGGGCCTTGCTCGCCCGCCGACGTGGCGCTGGGGCCTTCCGGCCTCTGAGGGGCTCGCCCACGCCACGGGGCCTTGCTCGTCCGGCCGACGCGCTGGGCCCTCCGGCCTCTGGGGGCTCGCCACGCCACGGGGCCTTGCTCGCCTGCCGACGCGTGGGGCCCTCCCGCCTCTGAGGGGCTTGTCCACGCCTGGGGCCTTGCTGCCCGCGCCGACGCGTGGGGCCTCCCGGCCTCTGAGGGGCTCGCCCACGCTCTGGGGCCTTGCTCGCTTTGCTGACGCGTGGGGCCCTCCTAGCCTCTGAGAGGCTCTTTCAGACTTTAGATTTATTATAATCGACAAGATCGACTTATCATCGTAGCGCCGAGAGTTATTTATCTCTCACCGATTTTTGGACCGCTGATCAAACGCCTTTATATGACATACAAAAGATCTAATGGTAGAATCTAGCTATATGAAAATCGACTGAGACTTATTTAAAAATCAGTCGCCTGAGAAGCAGCAAAACTGCTATAATATATATATGCTCTTTTTTTATAAAGATACCATTAAGGTGTTAAACCCCGAAGAGCCGGCCCTCGCCCGGTCGCCCCATGAACTCGGTGCACATATAGCCATCATCTGTACTGTCCGATCCTGGGGATCCTCGGATACGACCTCTCGGTCGATGCCAGCTATTCTGTGCCAAATCTTTGAGCGATTATTGCGATCCTGATTTATCATCAACGGCAGTGTGACATACAGTATAGCTCTAGAGAGCGGGTGGGGAGGCGCCACCGCGCCAGAATCCGGGGCTCGGAAGATCTCCCGTGACGCAGCTCGCAGCGGCTGCTTTCAGCGGCCGTCGCGTCGGATCTTCCCCTGCTCCTGCTGCCGCTGCCGCTGCTCTGCTTCGGTCTCCCCGCGGGAGTGGCGCGATACGCTCCGGATTCCGGATCGCCCCTCCCGCGTTCCGTCGCTTTCCTCGTAACTGCAAGCCCGCGGCCTCCGCTGCCCCCGTTTGATGGACGGAATATTGGCAGACCGAAGAGCCCATGTGGGTTGGGCTTGGGCGTCGTTCCGATGGTGACCCACGGCAGGTGAATCCGATGGTCCTCGGTATTTATGTGCGGTCTATCTTTCGTTTTGACAAAATATTTTTGTGCTTGTTTTTTATGATGTTTTACAATGTGGTTACACAACACCCTACAATTGTTTTTTTGCATTTAAGGTATCCCGTGAAATATAGATTTTCATATTATGTTTGGGATCCACATTTTTTTTAATGCATAAAAATATTTTTTTTTAGCATCTATTTTGTTTTACGCTATGCACAAAATCCAATTTTAGTAAACCACAATCTAGGTGATTAAGCATTGGAATCGTCGCTTAACTTCCGAGTCATGTGTTGATATGCAAACCAGACGCTAAATAAAAGGGCCACCACGAAAACGACAATAAACTCGACAGTTAAAAGGAAAGATGTCAAGAAAAGTCAATTCGACGGCCAGCTGTTGAGGTTAGACGTCGAAACCGCTCTGTTGAAAGAAAATCGTGGCCTCGACAATTTGGTCGTCGAGATACAAAGAAGAAACGACCGAGAAAGATAATGCTGCAGCCGTTTAGGGCTGAACCATGTTATCTCGACAACCATATGGAGTCCATGACAGAGCCTGGTAGGGCCCAAGGTGCCAGGATGCACGTTGCGTGAGTGGCCAGGGATGGCCCTTTATCCACGGTGGTGGTGGTGGTGGTGGAGAAGGAGGAGGCCGCAGCAAGAGATGGCGCTAGTCGCAAGCCAACATGTTGCTATATCCTCAGTGTTCTCAAACGAGAAGAGCAAAATCAGATGCGTAAAGGAAAAAATTGGAGAGCTCGGCAGAGCTGGTTGCCCACTTTTTTCGGCCAGAGAGGACGACTCCATTTTTCGTTGTGCATAGTAACGCTGATCTCAACATTTTCCGTTTTGCAATGGAGTCGTGCAAATTCGTTGTGCACGACTCCATTTTTCGGCCGGAGGGGACGACAGAGGGTCGAGGCCCCACAGATCTAGAGCGTGACGGATGCAGGGGCGTAGGTAGAGGCTAGGGCGGAGGCTCGGCCGGAAGCTGGAGTCGGAGGTGGAGGGAGGCAGGGGCGAAGGGAGCCAAAGGTGAGCCGAGTGAGTCGCGAGGTAGGGTGGGAAAGGGAGTGAGCGAGTCGGGAGAGGGATGGAATAAAATCAACGTGTCGGCAGCAGATCAACGGGAAAAAACCAAATGAGCCCATATAGCGAAAGGAGGCTAGATACGGTTGATTGTGTGATCAACGGTACGCATCTGTTATCCGAATCAACGACAAACATTGGTGCATTATACCTCATTCAACATGAGCTCTTGCACGTAGTTTACAATGTTCTATGCTTATTGATGCCTCCTGTAATGTTCTTGATAAAATCGTCTGTGCATTTCCTCGTGTCATACCAAAGCTAATTGCCCTGCGCCTCTTCTTCTGGGTAGTACATGTGATGACACTCCTGTATTCCATCTAGCATCTGCACTCGCTTGATCCGTGGAAAAGAGAGAGAGAAAAACATTGGATGACTATGGTATGATCACATGGTAAACCAAACGTCCTATGTAGTAGAGGGGGAAAACACCATTTGGGAGAACTACTATATAGAGAAAAAATATCCCTAGGATCATTGATGACACAAAAATTCCCTTTCGGGATTTTTTGCCTAGGGTTATTTACCCCCCACAACTAAACAAGTTTTAATTGCGCAAGATGTATAGGGTACAAGGGGGTTTTTATACAACATGCTCTAGGATAAATTAGTAAAAACTAATATTCAGATGTATGTCCTAACAGCGCGGGATGGCCTTCCGCCTCCTCCACCGCTGCCCCCGCCTTCTCCTGCCTCCGCCTACGCCTCTGCGCAGGCCGCTATCTGCTACTCCCTTGGCGGCGGCGACGGCGGCGGAGGCGGAGTCCGAGGAGGACGCAGCTGCTGGCACGGTCGGGGGAGCGCCCAGGATTGATGGGGACAAGGCGGCGGAGCTGGAGAGGATGACCTCGCTGGCCGCGCAGCCTCTGCCACGAGCTGCTGCGAGAGAGGAGGTGGCGCGAGATGCGGGCGCGCCTGGAGCAGATGGTGAGCCAGCAAGGTGAGCTCGCTCACCGCACCAAATTTTGCATCCTGTTCTTGTTTTGTTTCGGGATAGCTGAGCTGCAATGGCGTGTGTTCATCTGTAGCTTTGTGCTGCAGGGCATGGCTCTGCACCAACTATTTGTGGCGTCTTGTGGAATGGATTCAGAGAGCGCGATTCCAGCGGCCTTGTGTGGGATGCTCTTGCAGCTAGCTATGCCAGAGCTCAGCTGATTGATGATGCTCTTTACGTTCTTAGCCAGATGAAAGACCTAAACATGCAAATATCTGTGTCCACCTTTGACATGTTATTATACATATTGAGGATGACGGACATGGCGCTGACGCTTTTCGAAGGAATGGATTCGTGTGGTGTCTCTCCCAGCGTCTATTCACAGAGCATCATCATTGATGGCTTCTGCAAGCAAGACAGACTGAGAGATGCTTTATCTTTCCTTCAGAAGCAAAGGGAAAGGGGGGAGTTCAAACCCTTTGTGATGACCTTTAACATTCTTATGTCCACGTGGTGTAAATTTGGATTCACCCAGGCTGCAAGATCATTTTTTTGTCTGATGCTTAAGTATGGACTAAACCCCGACGAGTATACACATTGTTCTCTTATAAATGTTCTGTGTAAATCAGGTTCCATGATTGAAGCGTTGGATCTTTTTGAGAGGGCGACAGAAGAAGGAATGCAACTTGGTATTGTTGCCTACAACTGCCTTATCAACGGGTACCGCCTGCTTGGTTTAACAAGGGAAATTCCAAAAATGATGCAGATGATGAGATCCCAGGGCATTGCACCTGACCTTGTTAGTTATAACATACTTATTGCTGCACACTGTGAAAACAGCGATGTTGAAGAAGGGATGAAGATAAAAAACAACATCCTACACCAAGGGTTGGAGCTGAATATTGTCACATATAATATCCTTCTCAATGCTCTCCTCAAAATGGGTCTGTTTCATGAGGTTGAAAACCTACTTGCTGAGATATACAGTGTTGGTCTAGACATGGATATTGTCACATATAACATCCTCATCCATGGGTACTGCAAAGTCGGTGATATTGGCACTGCTGTTAGTCTGTATGATCAGATTGCTTATGCTGGTTTATGTCCAGACATTGTCACATGTAGTTCTCTTCTATATGGATACTGTAAAATTGGGGATCTACATGTCGCAGAGAGCTATTTTAGGGCTATTCAGTTGAGTAGTCTGCTACCAGATGTAGTAACATACACTACCTTGATGGATGCATTCGCTGAAGCTCGAAAAGTTAATTCTATGCTAAATCTTTTTGATGAAATGGAAGGCAAGGGGATCAAGCCAGACGTGATCACTTACAATGTAGTTATTAAAGGGCTGGGTAAACAGCTCAGATTTCGCGATGCTACCAATGTTCTCCATGAAATGCAAGGTATTAATGCTGACCCAAACTCAAGAACGTACAATACCTTGATGGATGCATTTGCTGAAGCTGGAGAGGTTACTTTTATGCTAAATCTTTTTGATGAAATGGCTGGAAAGGGGATCAGGCCAGATGTGATCACTTACAATGTAGTTATTAAAGGGCTCTGTAAACAACTCAGATTTCACGATGCTATCAAACTTCTCCATGAAATGCAAGGTGTTAATGCTGAACCAGACTCTGTAACGTACAATACCTTGATGGATGCATTCGCTGAAGCTGGAGAAGTTGATTCTGTGCTATTTCTTTTTGATGAAATGGTTGGAAAGGGGATCAGGCCAGGTGTAGTAACTTACAGTGTAGTTATGAAAGGACTTTGTAAACAGCCCAGATTCCGTGATGATGCTATCAGTATTCTCCATGGACGATTCCGTGATGCTATGAATGTTCTCCATGGCATGCAAG
The DNA here is from genome assembly GCA_036346415.1 of Raddia guianensis. Lineage (NCBI taxonomy): Eukaryota > Viridiplantae > Streptophyta > Magnoliopsida > Poales > Poaceae > Raddia > Raddia guianensis. The sequence goes on along the minus strand of CM070543.1, from coordinate 27,073,602 downwards.
GTGTTGATGCTGACCCAGTTACTTACAATAGGCTTATACATGGTTTTTGTCAAGAACGGAACATTGATATGGCTTTCCTCGTATATAAAAGTATGGTAGACTGTGGTGTAGTACCAACACCTTTTACTTATAACTTGCTTATTAATGTACTGTGCTTGAATGGAAATGTTGTGCAAGCTGAAATGCTTTTGGAGTCCCTGATAAAAAAGGGTGCTGAGTTGAGCAAATTTGCCTACACAAGACTCATCAAAGCTCAGTGTGCAGAAAGAATGCCCTACAAGGCCATTTCGTTAGCTGTTAAGCTTCTAGATGCAGGATTTCATGCTTCTATTGAAGACTTCAGCACAGCAATAAATCTACTTTGCAATAGGCAATTTGCCAGGGAAGCATTTATGTTCATCCCGATTATGATATCTGTTGGCATTTACCCGGATACTGAAGTTTATTTTGTACTTGGTAGAGCTCTGCAGGAAGGAAATTATCTTCTCTATCTACCTATATTGCAAACGCTTGCTATCAAAACTGGTGTTGCTATCTAGCATCCTGAGCATGTGAGTGAGAGATCTTGTTCATAGAATACATTTTTAAGAGCTTTAATATGTAGATAGTTACTCTCAACGTGTAATTTGTATTGTAATTTCTATTATTGGTTGATGTTGTACAGGTGTTTATGTCGCCTTCATTCTTCCAATGGCAGCTAAACAGTTAAGGCTGACTATATATATGAACAAGAGAGTGAATCTACTCAAGTACCCTGCTCCAAGCAAATCCAAGATCTATGTAGGTCATAGTCATCGATCTACTGTCCCTTCAAGAATCAAGAAAGCTTCATGCACAGCCTGGTACCTGAGCCGCAACTTGTCCAGAGACGGCAGGTGATCCTTCACTACCAGCAAGCTCATGAAGCTCTGCATCCATGTGGCCAGGGAAGGGAACCTCTCCGCCGTGATCATCTTCATGCCAATGATCTCCTCGTAGATCGGGATCACGTATGACATGGAGCCGAGTGACAGGTCGACGAGCCCAATGTTGTCACCGGCGAAGAACCTCTTCCCGCCAAGCTCTCCCTACAGGAGCAGCAGCTGCCCCATGGCAGCCCCGTACGCGTCCTCTTGCTCCTTGCCCTCTGTGGTGAACCACTTCCAGATCGGCGGTACTACCGCAGGACTGACATCTAGTAGCTATGATCCTAGTGGAGGCAATAGTAGTTTAGGAAGTTCACAAAGAAGTTTCCGGGCAAGAACTTCCACTCCCCAACATATTGGCCCCTATGGTGTATGGCCCTCTTCTAGTGCCATCAGGCATTCCAATTCATGGAATCATCATCTGTCTCCTATTCAGAGTACATTTGATGAACCACAAGAGGTTATTCCCATGGTCGGCAGCCTCAATTTTCATTACCAGCATCCTGTTAATGTTGTTCCTGGTATTCCACAAACTGCACATCGTTTCACTGGTCATGGAGCACTGTCATCGAGAGCAGGCAGTTTGGATAACAGAGTTCTTGGTAGTGTGGGAGTTAGTGGAAGAAATGCAATGACTCCCAACTTTCCTGATTCAGTTTCTCCTGCTGCAGTGGAAATCAGACATTTGGTACCAGAGCCATCCAATTGGGGTTCTGAAGGCCGCGGCTCTGCCATTGCAGGAAATATTCCTTCTGCATCATGACCTAATACCAGTTTGGTGGTTAACCCACCGGCAAGTTCTCCATTTGTCAGTCATCAAAACCTGCATAGAGCCATAGACGCCACCCTCAAAACTTGTCAGAGGTATTTTTTTTTTGTCTTTAGTATGTTTAGTTTTCAATTTGTCCTTTTGTAATATGCTGGAATTGCATTTTCCTATAGGAGGTAGGTCGTCTATCTGGAGCACTTCGTGGTCATCAGCACCAACGCTTAAGGTCTGGCGTCCGGGGTGTTCCTTTACCAAGGAGCAAGGAAGGAAGGAGACTAATAGAGGTGCGTTGACTGGCTTTGTCAATTCTTGTCTTGTTCGGTTTTTCTTGTGCCAACTCCTTTTATAAGTATTTACACCAATGTGGTGGTATATTAGATCGTCTTCAGTATTTATGTATAGGCTATAGCACTAAAGAAGAAATGACAATTTAAACTTGCCTGTAATGTTCTTTCTTGCGCTAATCAGCTTTTGGTATAATCTTCCTTCTCCCTCCTTCGATCATGCATGCTTCTTCAGCGTCCTGCAAGCTCCACCTAATGCTGCAATGGAAAAATGATCTTGTGTCTGTTCTGTCACTTGTGCAAATGCTATCAGTATTGCTGATTTTTTCCCCTGTCCTTTTTGTTCTCCCAGAAACAGGCACCTTACCGCATATGACACATTCAGTTATGTATGATCATCTGATACTTATAGCCTGCTATGCTTTAATTCACAAAGTATTCTAGGGATAACTAGTGAGCCATCATTGAAACAATACAAAATTTACTGCTTACCTGGTTTTGGTCCTGTAATCATGAGCAAGTGCAAGTCTCTGCCAGCCATATGTTTCTTACCTGTTTACTTGTCACCAGATCCGGAATGCACTTGAGATGTTTCATCGAGGAGAATGTAAGATTGGAGGTCAGTAATTCAGCAATAGCACTTCTGTTCTGACTAATAGCACTTCTGTTCTGACTTTCTTATGTCTATTTCTTATTGTTATTTTGAACAGAAAATGAAAATGGATCTTTCATGATTGCTATTGTCTTTCATATTACTCCATCCATCCACAAATGATCTACGTCTAAGAAAATCACAAATACCAAAAAAAGCAATTAACGGATCAACTACCCATTTAATCTTAGAAATATTGTTGCGAAAGTAATGCTATTATTTACTTCTTATAGCCTCTCACCCTAAAAGTTTTGTCCTCGCACCAATCTAAGGACTGTATGTTTGTAGCAGGCCCACAGTAGTCATAACTCTCACATCGATATGCAATTAACTACAGCCTCCTCATGCAATTAAAACCAGGCTAAAATGTAGATCTTTTCTGGACAAACCTAAAAAGCTTATATGTAGATCATTTGTGGATGGAGGGAGTATTTGCTTGTGACCACCGCCACACACGCAACAATGATACCGCTCTAGTTCAAGGCATTGTGTTGGGAGTTGAAGAATGCTACTAGCTAGTTTCCATCCTTACTTGGTGATTATACATGATAAAACAGGTATGTTTGGCATGTGCCACTACACCTTTTTTTCTGGGATAATGGAAACAAGTTCCAGCCTTTAAGTCCGTCAACGTATACGCCCGATGTGCCACTACACAGGCCTTGTTCTTCTCAGCTTAAATTATCATATTTATTTATTTACTTATCTACCTTATTTTTAAATTTTGAGAGTTTCGTGGGGTATCCTTGAGAGTTGGATCCTTTGACTTGTGTTTTAAAGCTTTTAGACAATTTTTTGAAATAGAAAAAACTGATTTAAAAAATCAAATTGTTTTTATTTTAAAAGAAAACTAAAAATACATATAAGTTTGATAAAGTGGAAAAAAACAGAACCTTAGAAAGCTAAAGTTAACTCATACGAGCATTCCACAACATTACCACAAAACAACAAATAGGATGCGGCCTATCTATGTCGGTTCATCTAGAGCTAACAACATTATCTTGCAGGAATGTAACCTTCTTGGCAAACTTTGTATATCCAACAACAAATAGGATGCGGCCTATCTATGTCGGTTCATCTAGAGCTAACAACATTATCTTGCAGGAATGTAACCTTCTTGGCAAACTTTGTATATCCAGAAAGTGTTTTAATGCCTCTCCGAGTTTGTCAGCATTGCATCTCCCTTTCAGACTTTTGTGCCAGCGAATATATGCAGATTATTACATGAACATGACAGCCATAGGTATGCGCATCAATTCCAATCCAATGTCACGTCCTCCATGGAATTTCTAGTTCTGTAGAAACAGGCTGATCGTATCAAGGCATTGTTGAAGAAAGTAGCACTGTGTCTCCATCGAGACAGTAGCCATAGCACTTAAAACTCTTTACTGACATCGACATGTATGTCACTGCTCGGTTGGAATGTTCATAACTGAAAGTGTAGATTGATTCTTAGATGATAAATTGTAAACTTGATGCGTTAAGAAACTAAAATGTTGGACCGTTATGTGAGACCTGTGTGACTCATGTAGACTGGTGCCACATTGCTTAGTCTAGAGAAAAGAGTTATTGCAGCATGCAATATGTACCGAATAATTCGGAACGTATGTTCTTAACACAAGGAGATGTTAAAATGATGCAGGGGAGAGGAGAAAAATGAAGCAGGCGAAAAGCTGGTCCAAACTGCTACATGATCACAAGTTCAGTTTTTGTGTGGCCACCCACACATGACCACAACTACATTTCTGATGCAGTGAAAAGATTTTGCAGATTTTCTCCATCATTCGCCAATCGCCACTGTTCTGAAGCCCTTTACTTCGAAGTATGCATGCATCATTTTGCTTTGAACGCCGAAGTGGTCCACTGGACAGTCGCCACCACTATTCTGTTTGCAACACTGACAATCCGCTAATGCACATGCATACGCATACAGAGATACCTGGCTTAAGAAGTCAGGGCGAAAGAGTCATTTCATTTTGGAAAAAAAAAAGGGATTGAGACATGTTTATTTAATTTCAAATGTAAGGTAGAAGTTTCAAAATATTAAGTAGTATTTATTGAAGTGATATAATCTTGATTCCAATTTTGATTGGCAAGTGGTGATGTGTGGACATGTAGTTAGCTTTCTCTTTCATTTTCCAGAGGCGCCTGGCCCATTGAAGCAAGGGAACGCTGAAAATTTGTCCATCAGCTAATTTCAGCCGGGCCGAGTTGGCGCATGTCCTGACCTCAACGTCGAGGCCACTGAAGTGGGCCCGGCCCACTACGTTTTTTAACTCCTAAACACAGATTACATTAGATGATGTTATATTTACTCTGTACTTTCTTTTTCATGCTATGGATGAGAGTAGTGATAGCGAATAATTTACAACATACACCATTGGGGGTAAAAATCCTTCAATTCGTAATGCTAGTTTGAAGGAATGACCTTGTGATAAGCTTTTTCAAAATTTAATTTCAAAAGCAACCCACCAAGATTCTTTCTATGCATCTCATGGATAGTCTCATGAACGATTACAATCCCTTCCATAACATTATGACCGGACATAAAAGTTGTCTAAGTAGGTCACAACCTTGTCTGCTACCTTCTTAATTCTATTGATAGCAACTTCAGTAAATATTTTAAAGTTGACATTTAATAGAATGATCGATCTGTATAAAATCGATACTATCAGATATAGTTTAGGTCAGATATTACTTGGATAATATGTGAAGCTGCATATTTAAAAAATTATCCATTTTTTTCAAGTTTTAGATACTATCCGATGTAGGGTAGTGTCACCTGAATGTGAATCGGATAGTATTTGTTAGATACTATCATTTTTTTTTCTAATTTTATCCATATATGCATCCTTATCCACAAGAATAGACGGATATATATAAAACTATCCAAATCAATATTGTCAATTGGTAGAAAAAACCCGGTGTAAAGAAGGAGCTTGGCAAGGCGAAGGAAAGGGCGGTGGGCTACGGGGCACTTTAGGCATGCTGGGCAAGGTGAAAGATGATTGTGCAATGGTGAAAAGGGTGGTGGCTACGATGACTCCTCCGTTGGTCATGGTTCTATGGGGGAGAGAGTGAGTGTGAGAGAGAGAACGAGAGTGAGAGAGTGATAGAGTGAGTGAGAGAGAGAGAATGAGAGTGAGAGGGAGGAGGGAGGAGGAGGTGGTGGAATTGCTTAGGAATTTTAATCGTGGGATTTTTATAGATGGCTGTCTCCAAGATCCATACATTGCGACAAATAGCTTAGGCAAGGGGGTGGGATGGTTACAGTGTGTAGGAGACATAGCACGACGTTGTTATCCACTACGCCAGCCTGCAATGTGCACATATAGAAATCACACCGGCTATGGACGTTGCTCTGCCTCATGGAAGGCATGGATGCAAGGCATCCGCTAGAGCTCTTCATCCTTAATGAAGCTCTCTAGACACAGCCTGCACCCCCTCCTTCCTCCTGTCGACCATGATCGTCTCTATGAGTGTACGCCTCAATTGATCGAGGGAGGATTAGATCAAGAGGTGCACATAGACTAGGTAATTCCCAAAAGGCAAATTTCACAAACATTTATGGAGGCAAGGCCCTTTAAAAACGACTAGTGATTGAGGGTTCATCTACAGCTAGCAAGAGCGGTGCAAGGAAAAACAGATGAACTGAAGAGATGAATTAATTAATTGTTATTTAAATTGCTTTTAGACTTCAAATGATTGCGATCGATCTTGTATATTTTGTCATTAATATGTTATGTAAATGATGTGATAAAAATAATGAGGCTCTATTTGTGAATTGATGAGGTTGTAAATATATTTGGACTAAAGTTCTTAATCAATAATGTTTTATAAAATATCAGTCAATTATGATTGATCTATATTTTAATTGTGATTGATCTAGCTATATATGCACGTGATAATTGTGCCCTGCTGTGATGTACAAGGAGCAACACTTCATTATCGGTTAGAGACACCGACAACAGGTAGTAGTGCTTTTTTGAGAATTATTGTCGGATAGTCATCCAAAATATCACTGTCGATTCCAAAACGGACAGAAAAGGTTGTTTAGAACATATTTGTACAGCGTAGGAGGGTGTAATAGTGTAGGGAGGTTTATTCTCCCTTCTCTTTGGTCTAACTACTTCTTGGCAACATATCCAGTGCAAATGTTTATTAGGTGTTAATATCTTTAACAATGATCTGAACTATCGATCCACGAGAGTTTTCGGATCAGAAAAGGTGGCCAGCCCTTTCCATTTAGAAACTTAGGGGGTTTTCCATAAAAGTGTTTAGATGGAAAAAGTGGCTTCCACCTCTCTAGATCTGGACCGCTCCTAATGGATCTGATGTCTCAAATTTGTTATTAGCATGTTAACACTCAATAGGCATTTGCATTGGATAAGTTGCTCTATTTCTTTTGATGATTCCTCTTCAACATCGTACAGATCTCTTGTCATGCGTCGGGTGCACAGTAGAAATAACTCACTTCTTTACCTCTGATTCCTCTTCCTCTTTCTCATCGCAGGAAGGATCGATGCATGCGCACGATTAGAAGTGTTCTTTCCCTTCTCTTTCGAGCCTAGATTTTTCCCTTGGCGCCCTTCGCCCGCCTCGCCCATGGCCGTATCCGGCGTGCTCATCGCGGCCTCGCCGGAGGCCGGGCTGCCGCCGAACCGGCACCGGTCGTTCCCGTTGTACGATCCGTCCGCCTGGAACCGGAAGACCTCGCCGTCGATGATCACGGAAGCGCCGCCCTCGGGATCCCCCATCCGGTACTCGACATCTATGCTGCGCCTCCCGGCGCGCCCGGCGGCACGCGCCACCAGCTCCCGGAGAACCTCGTCGGACGGCAGCCCGCCGCCCGCGGCCGGAGGAGCGCCGTCGTCGGCCCCGTCTACTTCCATGTGATGCTCTAGGCCTAGTGAGACCACCGGCAGCGAGCGAGACCGACGTACGCGGCACGCACGGCGACTCGGCGAGGCGGCGGAGACGGCTGGGGTGTTATGAGCGAGCGGATTCTCGCTAGGACGAGGGCACGAGGCGTCGAGAGAGAACTTATAAGGCTGGGGCCTGGGTGGGGTGCGAGTGATTCGTCTCGGATTGGACTTCCGATTTGTAGTTGCATTCAGAAATTAATCTCGGCGATAGGTGGTCTAATTCGGAGCGATAGGTGGTCCATCCCTACAACATCAATCATACGAGATGCGAGTAGGATCATGCTCTCTCTAAACTCTTTATCTTATTTAACTTATTTACAAATCTAACCTATTTTTTAACTTCGTAAGCTTCCGATATAACCTCGAAAATAATTTAAAAATTATATGACTTGTATTTTAAACGAAGATAAGCAAATAAACAGGCAAATCAAATAGATTGTAAATAACAAACGAAAACACTCCCGTCCGGGCGCCTGATACGATTGGACTGTTCGGAGGCTGCGTTGCCTTAACGCACTCATTTTGGTGGGCCCATAAATTATCTCGTTTTGGCGCGTTGCCTTCACGCACACGCCTCAGCCAATCGTCTCTCTCTCTCTCTCCACTCGCTGTCCTATCGCATGCTTCGTTGCGCTCGTCGCTGGCTTTGCCACGTCACGACTCCCATTATCTGTAAGCCGCCGCAGATATCCGGTTGCCGCCGTCCTCCTCTTCTTGGTCAGCGCGCCATGTTGTTACCGCTTGAGCTCACGGCGTCGCCGCCCTCCGTCGCCGCCATGATCTGCCGCCGCATCGCCGTTATCGCCGCGAGTCGCCGTCGCCGGAGAGTTGTTAGGAAGTCGCCGGGGGAGGAGTCGCACATGGGAAGCCGCGAGGGGAATAACCGAGGCGTTCCCTTCTCTCTCCTTCTACTCCCCCCTCTCTCCGTCTCTAGATCTAGATCTGGACACATTTGTTCTTCAAAAAACATTTACAAACATGCAAAAACACACAAAAACATGTCAAGTTTTGTTTGTTTTCTTCCAATGTTTTGTTCTCTTTTTGGCCATGTTTCGGCATGTTCATTCATGTTTCGACATGTTTCATCGAACAAATTATTTTTGTTTCAACACAACTCACATCTGTGTCATATTTGTTTTTTTAAAAAAACTCACATAAAAAATAGCTCGATTTTTTGCTACGGATCGGGCGTCCGATCCGTAGCACTGCCCAATAACAAAGCCACAAATTTAACCAAAAGTTTTCGGACCAACCTTGAAATTTCAAACAAAAAATCCAACTAGGACTGGAGCCGTTCGCATGAAAGATGGCCTCTATTCCTTAGTCTTTGGTTTCATCAAATGAAACAGGCGAACATGGATTCGCGATTATTTTATTTAGATTAGTTATTTTGCTATTTTCCAGCCGAGTAAATTCCCAGTCGCCTAATCAACAAGAAGGCCGTGGATCATTAAGCAGCAGCGAGTGCTCGGCAACAGGTCTCAGGAGTCAGGACGGGCGCCAAAAGGGAGAAAGAGGGTTAGTGGAGAGTGGAGGAAGGCGACGGAAAAGAAATCTGGACGTCGAATGGACATCACGTGGGTGAAATGATAATTGATTGAACTTTTTACTTTCAGACGAACAAATAGACTGTCCCTTTATTTAAAAGCACATATATAACAGTCCATCTATTTTTGCCTGATTGAAAGTACGGATGTTAAAATAGAAATTATACACCTCATGCATTCAAAACTTGATGCCTGTTGAAGCTAGAGTTGCAATCCTCAAAAAAAGAAGGAAAAAAAAAGAAAAAGAAAACAAGAAACCAAGAATCCTGAAACGCAACATGGAGAACCCAGTTTCAACATAGACCAGCTCTATAGTTGATTTGGAATGTCTTAAAACACTTGGTTACATATTGCCCAGCTCATTCCGTGATTTGAACACTTTTGCTTTCAGGTACTTCGCTGCTGGCTTTTACAGCACCAACAAAACTAGACATCTTGTTTAGAGCACTCAGGTAAGCTCGGACACTAGATACAACAATGTCCAGTGCTGTACCGCTCCCACTGAAGCCAAAGTTAAAAGAGATTAGTTCGTGAGAAAACAAAACAAATAACAGATGTTAGGAAAAAGGAACAACAAAGATGGAAAAGGGCCGTGCAAAAAAAAAAAAGGATTTGTAGGGCTATGACCTGAAGGCACGATTGAAGGACTGGCCAGTCAAAGCATGCTTAGAATCACTGACATCTCCAGTGACAACCACACGAGTAGTTGCAATTGCATCAATGCCTTCTGTGACTGAAGTCATACTATATTCTCGAAGAATAGTTGGAATCTGCAGGTTCATGAGAGAAATAAAGGACCTGAGAGATTAGGTTGATCTCTCTATTTTGATCAAACGGAAGTTCATGAGACAGAAATAAGGGACTTTAGAGATTAGGTTGGACCCTAATGTTATGTTTAAGCACTATGTCCCCAGCTAAAATATAACTTCAATGGTGAAATTATAATACGGGCCAGGTCAACCAACAGAAGCATAAGAGCATGTCTAGCTGGTTCCTAAAACATTATTGCGGTCAACCTCAGTCTTAATACACCATCAATCAAAGTCTATATGTCAGTCTCAAAATTTAGATACTCTTCCTCTCCCTCTCAGTGTCTATATTTAGACTCTATTCAATCTTTGTATCTTTGAGAATAGAGACTCTGCTAGAGAGGATGGAATCATGGTGAACGAATAGTATTTTAGAGAAGGGATATAGAGAATGAAATATGGAGATCCTGTTGGCGATGTTCTAAGTTCTTCCAATTAAAACTATTTGATACATGATACAATTTAGATGGCTGTCGCTTTTGAGCAGCTAAATCCCAGGTAAAACGAGCATGACAAGCAAACTCGTTATTCTAGTTTTTTCAAGTCAAAAATTATTTTCGCATATTTCTCCTGCAGCGCCACTGCATTCAAATGGTCCTTAACAACTAGCACAGCTGGCACATGCTAATCATAATACTCAGACTAACCAATGAGGATGCTATGAATATTCTCATAAATCATTATGATGGTAATCCGAATTTCGAATTTGACACAAAGCTGGCATAATCACTATGATGGTAATCAGAATTTCGAATTTGACACAAAACTGGTGTATCTAACCTATAGAAACTATCTGCGTGTGAATTTGATATACTGCATAATAATCGTTATAAAAAAGGCAATCATCTATCTATATTATTATGAAGATAGCTAAAAGTAATATCATAACTCACTAGTAGTTCCATTATTAACATAGAGCAATATTGCATCCATATTCCATCCTATTAATAGTAGTTTACTATCGTCAAAAGAATAACTGAAAGAAAGGTGATGAATATTATAAAAGGTGACCTGTATTATCTCGTCAACAGCCTTGTAAGCTGCATCAACTGGACCTGTTCCAACTGAACATGCTATCTTCTCCTCCCCATCTGGAGCTATCAGTTTGACTGTTGCTGTAGATAAACCCATTGTTCCACATGTTGCCTGCAAATGTGAATACATAACATTATAATGCTAAACAGACCAGTAGACCACTTTTCCCATAGACAAAGAATGATCAATTGCAGCTCAATTATACCTGAACATCAGTAAGGGACCAAATAACCTTAGGCTGAAATATCTCATCAGACAGTAATGCTTCGATGTCTTCATCAGTTACACGCTACAAAAAACGTGGACATAACTAGTTAATTTACATGCATATATATGGAATTTCTATATACGAGTCACATATTGTCAGAAAAATAAATTGCATGTAGAAACAAAGCATTCAAAAAAAATGTAATGGTGCGGTGAAACAAGAAATGCAATGGCAGGGAAAAAATAAAAGCGAGCAAAGTGAAGTCACTGGTTAGTGCCCTCAATCTTTAGAAAAAGAATAAAACAATATAAAATATCCCTGATGAGGCAGAGTAGGTACTCTACAAAAGTATCACCTTTTTCTTCTCTGCAACCTCTTTGTAGCGTTTAAAGAAATCCTCAAATTCCTTATCAGTGATTTCATATCCAAGCTACACATTTGGACCAAAAGGATGTCATTTGGTAACAATTAAAACTGGATTGAAGGCTTCTCGTTGTAAACTGAAAAATAAAGAGAGAAATATTCAAGCAATACCTCCACTAGTTTAGATCTGACAGCATGCCTTCCACTGAAAAGAAGACCAGAACTCATAATTATGGTTGGGAATCTTAAATCATGCCTAAGCTACCATTGTACGTCTATTAAATGTATTTGAGGAGGATTACCATATCAACCTCAGCTAGTCTAGAAGATTGCAGATGACAAAAACCAAACATTTAAGTAGGTGCCCTCCATTTCAAACAATAAGATTCTTTTCAGGAATATCGTAAGCATAGGATAAGAATAAAAGGGATTACGTCGCAACCAAAAAGAAGTGCAATAGTGAACAAAATACCCGTTCATTTATAACCTGTATTATGAAACTGCATGAACATATCTCCAGAAATTTAAACATGACCCCCATTACCCTGCTTTTGCGGGAGTTTCCTCAGAAACATTGGGGTATGATGATGAATATTATATAAGCATTCAAAATCTAAAGATCTGGGATTAGCATGCAACATACCAAAACTAGTAGAAAATTCATGAGAAGAAAACACTACAAAAGATATCGTACAATCACTTTTGCCAAAAAAAATAAACAATTATGGGGAAAGATATATTTGCCTAATACCTGAGTTTTCCAAGAACAATACCAAATTCATTTGCACGTGTCAAACCAATATCATCAGGTGATATTATTTCATAGGTGCCTTTGTATTTTAACATCCCATCCTGCAAAAACAAAAGGTGTGAGAAGTGAACATAGCTAGTTCATTACAGAACCCAACACATTTATCAAATATCAAAATGTGAACAGTAAAAATATACATTAGTGAGAACATCAGTGATGAATCAAATTAGCACATCTCAGAGTAAACATGCAAGACAAAGCTGATAATGTGATTACACCATCAAAAACAAAAAAATAATTTATTTGGTTCACAGCATTCAAAAAAAGATTTAACCCATGATAAATATATTTGAAGTGAATAAAATGTTTTTGTAGTCCTCATGTGTAAACAGACGGCAAGAAACAATTTAAGAATCCATCAATTCACAAATTATTTGTTAGTGGTAAATGGTACTCCTTGTCACAAACATATGCTGTTTGAGATACATGCAACGGCAAGCCAAGGTTTTCAAGCTTTAACTATGAATATCTTTGGCTATGTGAAAAATCGTGCGTAAATCCACTCAAAAAATACTTCCATAATACTATAATTTTCATGAGTTCTATAAATAAATTGTGATATTAAATAATGGTCAAAGTTGTGTTCTAGATTGTATCAGTGTCCAAAACAGCAATTATATTTGTGACTGAAGGGAGTAATTGAAAAATTAGAGCCCAGGAAGTAAAATGGAGCTATGCTGTGAAAAATAAAACCAACAATCCAGCAGTACTAAAAACACAGTTAGAAACTTTAGTGCTAATAAGAAACTGCATATTTAGTTACCTGATGAATTCCACTTTCATGAGCAAAGGCATTGGCACCTACAATAGCTTTATGTGGTTGTACATGAAGTCCACTGTGCTCTTGCACCTAGAATAGTTAGAGCATTTCGATGAGAAATTTCAGACACCTAAAAAAATGCAAAATATCAAAGAAAATAAGGCAAACAGACAAAGAGAAAACTATACCATTTTGCTTGTCATAGTAATGTGTTGGGAGTTAATCCCAGTATGTAGACCACCTAAAAGTTCTCGACGACATTTTATTGCCATGACAACCTGAAAAGGTGTCAAAATATTAGACATGTAGCAAGTGGAATGCCATACAGGTCACATTCATTTTTCTTTTCACAGCCCATTAAGATGAGATTGTATGTTATGCACACTGATAATATAGTGAGATGAGCTCACCTCCTCCAAAGAAGCATTTCCAGCTCTCTCACCAATGCCATTGATAGTCACCTCTAACTGTCGTGCACCTGCATAAGCACCCTAAAGGTAAGTCAAATTAGTAAGATGGTTAGAACATTAAATCAATTATAACAAATAAAATGGTAAATATAGAAAGTAGTACCGCCAATGTGTTGGCAGTTGCAAGACCAAGGTCATTCTGGCAATGAGTAGAAATAATGGCGTTTTCAATTCCAGGAGTGTTTGCTTTTATGTCAGCAATTAAATTGCCAAATTCGTAAGGAAGAGTATATCCAACAGTGTCTGGGATGTTGAGAGTTGTTGCTCCAGCTTTTATGACTTCCTCCAGAATATGATACAGGAACTCTCTGTTTGACCTGAATTGACAATAGGAAACTTATCATGCTATGGTGTTTGTGTAGCAACTTGACAATAGGAGAGCAATTTGTTTGTGTAGCAACTGAAGAACGGAAGATAGCCCAGAATGTGCTAAAACGTTGGTGTGATTGTTGCACAAAGAAGTTGGCCTAGCTAGTAAAACATTCAACTACATCAATAAGCTCCCACGTGCAAACTTTCAGTTCAACAAAACCGCAAACAGCTGTCAACTAGCATCTCTCTTGATTTGCTAACAGACCTGCTTCCAGATTATAGATATTACTAGTCACTGGTCAGTTTTTTTCTTGACCAGTATCAGTATAATTCTGAAGATTCATTAAAGATATGATATACATAGCTTTCTGTACCAGCAACTTCACTACTTCACAGCAAACATGCACCACTCCCCTCAAAATTAATATGCTAGAACTAAATTGCCCTCTTTAATGCATTCCCAGAGAACTCATTAATTTTGGGAGATCCTCGGTAAGACAAATGGCAGTTCAAAGCTTGGTTCCACTCTCGTTAAGTACAAAAATTTTGGAACCATCTTACTTTCCATGGTACAAACAATTAGATTTGGGCATTATGAATTTAAGATCAATCGAATTTGCAATTCATATATTCTAAGAATAAAACGGTTTGAATTTATACCTGCCGGCATCCTCAGGGCTGAACTCGACATCTGAGCACCCAAGGCTGCGAGCGTATGCCACCATTTCCCTGGCGATGGCCAACACCTGCTCGGGCGTTTTCCGCAGCTTGTGCTGCATGTGGATGTCGCTTGTGGCGATGAAGGTGTGGATGCGCGGCCGCCGTGCATGCCGCACGGCCTCCCAAGCGGCATCAATGTCTCGCTTGTTGCAGCGCGAGAGGCCGCAGATCACCGGCACGTGGCCGTCCTCCCCGACGGGCGTGTTCCCCACCTCGATGGCGATGGAGCGGACGGCGTCGAGGTCGTCGGGGGAGGAGGCCGGGAAGCCCGCCTCGATGATGTCGACGCCGAGGCGGGCGAGCTGGCCCGCGACGACGAGCTTCTCGGCGCTGGTCATGGTGGCCCCCGGGGACTGCTCGCCATCGCGGAGGGTGGTGTCGAAGATGCGGACGTAGCCGGGGTCGTCGATACGGCTGGGGACGTACTCCGGCCGCCGCGGCGCCAGGGACGCGCGGAGGGAGAGGGAACGGCGGGGAACGCTAGGGTTCGCGGCGGCGGCGGCGGAGGAGGAGGAGGCCAGGCCATGGGAGAAATGGAGTTTGGCGGTGGGGAAGGGGGAAAGGAGGGTCGGGGACGGCGCGCGGGCGGCGCCGGAGTTGGAGGCGAGGTTCACGGAGGAGCAGTAGGGCTTGGCAGAGGAGAGGAAGGAGGAGGCCATGGTCGCCGCCGTTTGAGCACGAGAGAAAAGAGGGCTTATAGCTGGAGTTAAGCTTTCCGGTTTGTCTTGCTGTAGGAGTGTAGGTCAGCCAAAACTGATGTTATTTGCAAATTGCAACCCACGATGCGTCGTCTCGTCGCCGGTTGTTTTCTTTCCCGGAGAAAAAATTATTCAGGTACACGGCACTGTGGTGTCTTTTTTATATTTGCCATTGCAAAACCACTTCTATCATAGTCATTAGGATTTTAAGATCACAAACGACGGCACGAGACACAATATTTAATAACGCAATTCGACTTGCGTTTACATATGTGGGACTCTTACTATATCGCTCCTTCTCAAACCATAATACCGCAGCATACCGGCTGCACAGGTCATGACCACATGCCGGCCGCTGACCTCCTCTTATCTATACTACTATTATTTAGTCGTTCACATGGTTACATCAGTGTTGCCTCTTTTTATGTAGTGGAGGCCTGGCTAGAGTCGAAATACAACTCTAAACCAACCCTGCCTATTACAATATAGAGTACATGTAAACTACTTGTACACATATTCGACATAAAACCTAACAAATTGTGCCTTACATAATATAACCTTCTTCACCTTTAAGTCGTTTCAGCGTTTTCTGCGAACCCTTATACCCGGACTCTTATTGTTTACTTCTTTTGCAGCCTACAGCGGGCCGCCGACAATTGCTACTTAACTCGCCGCCTTCCTTTGGATATTTGTTTTACTCCCCTTGAATCTGCATCTCTACATCCAATCTTTTAAGTCCTCGAGCAGACTTCCCAGCCCGCCACCATGCACCACGTCGTCCGTGCACGACAAAACATGCCGCACCCCTGACTATCCACATTCGCGACACAGCTTCGCCCTCAATGTCATGATGCAGCGCCTCCTGTGCAGCATCCGGGCGCATCAATGCTCCTGTCTTTCCGATCTATCCGGCATCTTTTCGCGCTTGTCGGTTTGATCGCGAACGTCGAGGTCGTCGCCGTCACCTACCAACTTTGCCGGCTACTTTGTCAATCCGATCGCCACGTCTGGTCAATCCCTGCCAACAATAGCCCATCGAACGGTTCGCGTCTCCTGCCCGAAGTGTCCAGCACCACCGATCGAATCGTCGATCGCCGCCATGCTCTACCTTGCGTCGATAGGGCATTTTCCGCGGTGCCGGTATATGCATAATCCTCGTGTCTCCCCCTAGATCTTCCGCATGGCTAACCTCGCCAACCAAGCTCTGATACCATCTGTTAGGATTCACGCCAATGCAAGATCACGAACTACACCAGAAGACACGATGTTCGGTAACGCATTTAGGCTTACACCTACATCTGCGGGGCTCTAAGTATGGGCGTTCCTCCTTAATCCATAATGCCGCAGCATACCGGCTGCATGGGTGACGATCACAAGCCGGCCGCTAATCTCTTCTTGCCTATGCTAGTATTATGCAGTCGTTGTCATTGATTACACCGGGGCTGCCTCCCTTTATATAGTGAAAGCCTGGCTAGAATCCGACTCGAAATCTAAACCAACCCTCCTATTACAACACAGAGTTCATGTAACCTATTTGTACATATATTCGACACAAAATCTAACAATAGTAAATGTTATTGTGAATATTTCTCATAGATAAATGCTATTATATAGCCTTTGATGATCTTTTTATCTTTTCCACCTGGGACGGAATATTTTTTTCTCCAAGATTGAGCTAGTCGAAATCAAAACTAGCTGGTTGGATCCATTGGTACTAACCCTAAGCACGCACATTTTCCTCCCCCCCCCCCCCAAAAAAAAAACCAAGACCCCTAACAGTGTCCCCAAATCAATCCCTCCCATAGTGGTGGCCTGGCATAGAAGGCAAGATTCCCTCTTTTGTTCTTTAATGTTGTGACGAAGAAGGTGATATTCCTACTTTCTTTCTTCACTGAAGTAGTCCAAGGCGCCAAGCTCAGGGGAAAATGGTTAGCTCACTGTTGAAAAATATGGAAAAGATATCAAAGGTTGTGTAATGGCATTTATCTTAGAAAAATAGTTTCATAATGACATTCATCACAAAAGGGGTTTTATGTGGCAAATATAAAAAAGACACCTTGCACGATAGCATGTACCCAATTAATCCAAACAAAAAAGAAAAATTGCATATGCGCCACTACAGAGTTGCCTCTGAACCTAAATGCCACCGCAAAGTCTCTTGTGTTGCAGACGCCATTATAAATGTGAAAATGTGTGTATGTGCCATTTTTATGGAGGATGTGGAGGATATATTACCTTAAAATACAGTCCAATATACGGCTAATATTTGGCCTGACAATCGGGTGTCGTGTGCCGTATTCTTTCTCCTTTCTCCTTTCTCCCCCAATTCCTCCCCAGTCCTGAATGATCTCTCCGGCCTCTCTCTCTCTCTCTCTCTCTCTCTCTCTCTCTCTACGCAGGTGAACAAAGCTCACGACCGTGGTTGCAGTCTACCTGAGCGACGGACGAGACATCAAGCATAGCAAAACAGAGGGAAGCAAGGAAGCCCAATGGTGGTAGGTTGATGATAGCGACAGTGCTACTAGTATATAGGTAGACAAGGCCTACACGCAGACTCAGGTGACGTTGTTTTGGAGAGCGACGGTGTACGTGCGCGCCTCCTCAACGATGGCTATAAAGAGGCGGGCGTGACTTTGGATGGCCATGGTGTCAGCATCGGGGTGGATCAAGGGCCTATTCTGGGTGGCGTGGCTCTTCCCCTACCCTCGCAGGTTTTTGCGTCCTCCATCACCGCCCCACCGCCCTTGCCCTAGCTCCAGCTCTGTTCGCCGTGCCCACCCCCACTGGCTTCAGCGTCCTCCGCCGTCGCACCGCCTCCCTCTCCTCAACTCTAACTCTATCCTCCTCTCCCGCCCCCACATTTGCCCCATCTCTGACCGTCGCACTGCCCTCGCCAACTTCCACCTGCTGTTGGAGCTCTGCAAGTTGGGAGGAGATAGGGATTGGGGTAGTTGGGAAGAGTAAGATGGGGAGAGGGTATACATGCGACGCACTCGTCAAACTATATATTAGCATGTATTTTTAGCTTGTATATCCCCTAAATCATTCGTAATGGCATCTATGTGCAAATCCACGGTTTATAATAGTGTCTCTGGTCAAAATGACTTTTCAGTGGTAGTTTCGTCCAGAGGTAACTCTATAGTGGTAGCGAGACCCTGGAGGACGTGACGTGGGAAATCAATAAGATCATGGGGCGTAACAGACATTGCATGATCAGTGGCACAGATCATTGGGATTAACTGTATTATCGTATTAAAGATGCGCAACGTTGTATAAATACTTTCTCATTTGATGTGAGAGAGACCGCATAAGATCCAAATCACACACACTGTACTCATTTTGGTCCATATAGAATACACAAGTGTAGGGCTTTTACCCCTGTGCCTATGACGCTTGAACTTGGATGAACACTATGTCCTTTTTCTCATTTTGCACACCACGATCTCTTTGGACATCTCAGAAGCCGCAATGTACTAGAAGGAGGTTTTTCAATCCTTCATTTAAGAGGTAAGCTCGATGGGGGGAGCCTTGTTCCCAACTGTCAACCAAAAAGTGTTTATTGTTTTGGGGAATGGAATGGAAATAGATATAAGCTTAGGGGATGAAAAATAAAAATCATGTTTGAGAAGCTAAGTGAGATTAGCAGCAACTTTAGAGGCAACAATGTTATTCTATCTTCAAATTGTCGAATATACTTTTCTAAAAAAAATTGAATATACAATTCATTGGATAATTTATTCATATCGGTATTGTTGATGATTAGTAAACGACCTATCTTGAAGCAGGCCTTGGGCCGATTGTGTACCGGTCCACCACACGAACAGAAGACCAAGCAGGCTATTCCTGGCCGTACTAAAGAAGCCGCCTAACTCGCTCGTGGCTGCCCTGGGCTTGACTAGGTCAAACCGTGCGGCACCATGTCCCTCCCGGGCTATCCCTAAGCCCGGAAGAAGGTTCCTCGGGTGATTCGCTCACCCATGGGCAGGTGGCGACAACTGCCATGGCCCACCATACTTTCTTCGCCTTGGCCGAACGAATCAGGTCTCTCCGGGGCGGCGACCGAGTAGTACACGTGGACGACTCATCCGATCGTTTGCCTTCTTTGGCAGGCAGCGGATGGTTGTTACGCTACGCGACGCCCCCAACGGGTGGCGCGAGACTGGCTCGGCCCAGTCAAGGCTATTTTGAGGATAAAGGGAAAGTGCTTTCTCCCTAAAGAGGCTTCCTCCCTGAATAGGCGCCTCGAGACAAACACGTGTCGATACTAACGACGGTTTCTCCTCGCAAGCTCCGGACGGCAGAACCGGGCGAGACAAGAACTTCGCCACTAAAGCAAAGACCGGCGTGGGGCCCATGGTATCGACTCGGGCACCCCGCCGCGCCTAAAAGGAGGATTCTGGACAATCGGCGGGGCTCTCTCCCTTCCGGCTTCCCCGATCCGATTCCATCTGACTCAAGCTCAAGCAACACCGCGTCCAAGCTTCCTTAGCGAGTAGTTTTAGTTCTTAGCCACCTTCATTGTAAGCTCGGGATCGGTGCCTTCAAGCCCGGTCTCGGCACCCTTGTCTTGTTTCCACCATATAATCAACTAAGTCGGAGTAGAGCTATTACCCTAAGCTGGGGGCTCGAACCAGGGTAAATCGACCTCGTCTTCGTGGTTCGTATTTCCTCTCTTTCTTTCTTGCACTATACTGAGGACCTGTACCCAGATCATTAAGTCGCACCAGGCCCTTGTCCGGGAAGGCACCGCGGCCCTAGCCCTCCGCAGGCTTGGCCGCCACCCGGGTTGCTGAGAAGGGTCGTCGTTGGGCCTCACTCCAACTACAAACTCGTCTGCCGGTCCGTGGACCACTGCTCTTCAGGAGCGTGATTCCCAGACACCGACAGTTGGCACCCACCGTGGGGCCCATGACTAGCCCTCGGCACTCCGTTCCCTCGGGCACGTCTGAGATTCCGAGCAACGACGAGGCTCTGGACCTCGAGTTCGATGAGTGCGACGATCTGGACGATCTGGTCCCGTCGTACGACGGCTGGCTGGAGGAGTACCTCGCCGAAGCCGGGGCCGATGAGATGGAGGTCGATGCCTCTCTCGCCCCAGGGGTAGAGTTTCGCCCCGAGGAATCGCTCCCTGAGCTGGACCCCTCCGTCACCCATGTCAGCGAGACTCCTATGGAGTTCGAGCCGCTAGGTGACTCCGCCACTCACCGGCAATACGGGGCGTTTCCCGGCCCGCAAGACGTCCCACAAGTCTTTGCGGCCGTGGTCGACGCGACGCAGGAGATGGGGAGGCCCAGAGCAACAAGCGTCATCGCTGCGCGCGGCGGGTGTTCCTCAACGATCTTTGTCCGTCGCGTCATGGGCGGGATCTGCGAGGAGGACCGTCGTCTGCGCACTTCGCGAGGTCGCCAACGGTCTATTCCCTCGTGGAGACCATGATGAACCCACTCTGCGCAGCCAGCGGAGAGCGCGCGCCATCACCACGGTCATCCATGACACGGAGAAGGATCCCGCGGCTTCACTATGGCGAGATCGTGTCCGCCATCGCCGAAGGTGTAGGCGTCATCACTGCGGCATCGACCAAAGCCGAAAGCGAAGACCTCGGCGTCGCCGGACATTTGGCGCGGGAACGAGTCCGACCGCCGTGGCGTTCGAAACCGTTCTGGTCAGGATGGCGCTCAGGAGCATTCCCGCCATCGCCGCAGTCGATCGCGCCAGACCCAGACGGCCTCCTCTGACGAAGGATCGTCACGTGCCCCGGGCGGGGTGTTCTCCCGCCTGGGCCTGCTTTGGGACGCCTCTGATCCGAAGGCTGCGCCGGGATGCCCCGCATTCTCCCGCGCTCTCCGTGAAGCGCCATGGCCACCGAGGTTCAAGCCCGGACCAATCGAGAAGTTCGACGGGAGCAAGAACCCCGAGGAGTTCCTCTCCATCTACACCACCGCCGTCCGAGCCATGGGGGGAGATGAGGCCGTCATGGTCAACTACTTCCCCACAGTGCTCGAGGGCATGGCCCGGACCTGGCTGTTCAACCAACGGCCTGGCTCTATCCGTAGCTGGTCCCAGCTGCAGGATGCCCTCCGCACTAGCTTCCAGGGATGCTACGCCCGCTCTGGACGCCCCCAGGATCTCAAACTCGTGGTGCAGCGAGACGATGAAAGTCTCTAGGATTTTGTGTGCTGGTTCGTCAGAGCCCGCAACACGATCCCCTGCATCTCAGATGAGGCCATCATCGAGGCCTTCAAGGATGGTGTGAGGGACCGGCGCTACACCGAGGACCTCGAGCTCTACCGGTCAACACATGCGAAGAGCTCTTCCCGCCGCCCTCTACGCCAACGCCTCGAGGCGGTGGGCGCGCAAGAGGGCGTCTGAAGAAGAAGGCCAAGGTCGGCGACGGCCCGCAAAACCGAGGCGGACAAGAAGAAGAAGAAGCGGCAGGAGCAGCCCGTTAAGTTCAGTCGAGCCCGACCAGCCCGAGTGCCCGCCGTCACAGCGCCCTCCGCCAACACGCCCGCCGCCTCAGCGTCCGACGCAGCGCCCGCCACAGCAGCAGAACAAATGTGAGGACCAGTTCCACGACCCTAGCCTCTTTTGCCGCCTTCATCAACGCCCCGGCCACGAGCTGCGCAACTGTCGCACATGGGCCCGCCAGCTGGAGGATTTTTACGCTGGTCGCGGTCCCATGCTGAATCGCCGAGGGCACGCCACGCGCCCACCCCTAGGGCGGCGATGTCGAGGCTTTCACGAGCCCGTGTACGGCCACGTCGCCGTCATCTTCGGCGGCACGTCAGCCTACACCTCTCGTCGTGAGCTCAAGGCCGCGTCCCGTGAGGTCCTCCACATCTCCTGCGGCAAGCCCACGGTAGAATCTCTGCCTTGGTCCAGCTAGGCCATCACCTTTTCGGTGACGGACTGCCCGGCCGGGCTCTCCAAACCCCAGCGCCTCCCACTGGTACTCTGCCCCACCATTGGCAATACCAGGGTCGACCGCGTCCTCGTGGACAGCGGGAGCTCGCTGGACATCATCACGGCGCGCGTCCTAGGCCTCATGCAGGTCCCGCGCTCCAAGATCAAGGACATCACCGTCCCTTTCCACGGGATTGTCCCAGGATCGTCGCTTCGCCCCGTTGGGCAGGTCGTGCTGCCCGTCACGTTCGGCTCCTCCGCCAACTTCCGGACGGAGTACATCACCTTCGAGGTGGTGGAAACAGAGCT
This sequence comes from Raddia guianensis, assembly GCA_036346415.1. Classification (NCBI taxonomy): domain Eukaryota; kingdom Viridiplantae; phylum Streptophyta; class Magnoliopsida; order Poales; family Poaceae; genus Raddia; species Raddia guianensis. The sequence goes on along the minus strand of CM070543.1, from coordinate 27,051,122 downwards.
CCCCTACAACGCCATTTTAGGACGCCCCGCACTCTCCAAGTTCATGGCGGTCTCCCACCACGCCTACCATTGCCTGAAGATGCCGGCACCTAAGGGAGTCATCACCGTTCGGGGCAACCACAAGACGGCCCTCGATTGCGACGAGACCGCTGGCCCATGGTAAACGCCTCCCTACCGTAGTCCCAAAGAAGAAGGAGCGCTCCACAGCGCGCCCAAGGGTGACACTGCAGCTGCAGGAGCCCACCAAAACCGTCGTCCTCACGGAGTCAAACCCCTCCAAGGTGGTCCACGTGGGGACAACTCTCGAGCCTCAATAAGAACTCGAGCTCATTACCTTCCTCCGGGCTAACAAGGACGCGTTTGCATAGGAGCCGTTCGATATGCCCGGGGTCCCAAGGGAGGTGATCGAGCACAGGCTAGCTGTCCGGCCTGACAAGAAACCGATAAGGCAGTGTCAGAGGCGTGTCCCCGACTGGAAGGCCAAGATCATCCAAGACCAGCTCGGCAAGCTGCTTCGAGCGGGCTTCATCCGTGAAGTTCAGCACTCCGATTGGCTTGCGAACCCAGTCGTCGTAATGGCGCATGTGTATCGATCACCGCGACCTTAATTCCGCCTGCCCTAAGGATAACTTTCCCCTTCCACGCATAGATCAGCTAGTTGACGCTACGGCAGATTCAGTTTTGATGAGTTTCCTGGATGCTTATTTCGGTTACCATCAGATCGCGTTGTGTAAAGAGGACGAAGAAAAAACCGCCTTTGTAACGCCTTTCGGCACATTTTGCTATACGACCATGTCCTTCGGTCTCAGAAATGCTGGCGCTACGTTCCAGCGTCTCATGCAAAAAAACTCTTCCTGATCAAATAGGGCGCAATGTAGAAGTCTACGTCGACGATATTGTAGTCAAAAGCAAGGATGCCCGTGACCACGTGTCCGACCTAGCTGAGACCTTTGACAGCCTGAGACAGCACCGGGTCAAGTTAAACCCCGAGAAGTGCGTCTTTGGCGTCAAGTCCGCATGCTCCTAGGCTACATAATCGGTAGGCGAGCATCGGTCACGAACCCGAAAAGATCGAGGCCGTCGAAAAGATGAGGTCGCCGACACGTAAAGGACATCTAGTCCTCACGGGCAAAATGGCGGCCTTAAGCCGTTCATCTCCGCCTTTGAGACCGGCGCCTTTTCAGTAAGCTCCTGCACAAGCACGATAGTTTCGAGTGGACTGAGGAAGCCGAGGCCGCATTTCTACAACTCAAGCAGTATCTCGCCTCGCCACCCGTCCTCACTACTCCCAAGCTCGGGGAAGCCCTCCTGCTATACCTCTCGGTGACACCAAACGCCGCAAGCGCGGTGCTGGCAGTAGAACGAGAAGGGAAGCAACAGCCCGTCTACTATGTGAGCGAAGTACTCACCGGGCCAAAGGAGCGTTATCCCGACCTTCAGAAACTGTGCTATGCTTTGCTGATGGCCTCGCGCAAGTTGCGTCACTATTTTCAAGCCCACCAAGTCATTGTCCCGACTACTTACCCGATCAAGGACATTCTCGGAAACCCGGAGGCCACTGGTCGGGTCGCGAAGGCTCGAGTCGAGTTGGTGAATTCGACATCCGGTTTGTATCCCGAACGCGATCAAGACCTGGGCCACAGCTGATTTCGTCGCAAATTGACCAGCCGGATGAGCAAGAGAGAGCTCTCCAGTCAAGGCAGGCGAAGCTTCGGTGGACTCGTTCTTTGACGGTTCACACCAGTCCGGGAGATCAGGATGCGGTATCGTTCTCATCTCCCCCAACGGAGAGCGACTCCAGCACGTCATACAAATACACTTTGCGGCTACGAACAACGCCGCAGAGTATGAAGCCCTAATTGTGGGCTTACGAGCATGCGCTGCGCTCGATATTAAATGGCTTGTTGCGAAAGGGGATTCGCAGCTCGTCGTCCGCCAGGTCAGGGAAGAGTTTCAGGCAACTGACGACTCGATGGCGCGGTACTTGGCGGAAGTGAGGAAACTGGAGAAGCGTTTCACGAGCTTCGAAATCAGCTACATTCCCAGGGAAGAGAATGGCGAGGCCGATAAGCTCGCCAAGCTCGGATCCTCACAAGAACCGGCCCACCGGTGCTAATCAGACACCTTTTAAAACCCTCCATTCCCTCGGAGAGGAGGCCAAGGGGCGTCGGTTACCCCCAAACCGGGACATCGGCATCTTGTCTCATTCCTCGAGCAAAGCACCTCTGGATAGCGCCATTCATCCGGTTCTTGGAAGCGAGGACATTGCGAGGACGTTCTTTGGCGTTCGGCTAAAAAGCGAGCCCGAGCTTATCACCGCTGCGGGGCTTGCTGCATGCGAAGGGTGCTAATGGCGTGCTTTGTAAGTGCGTTACCCAAGAAGAAGTAAGTACCTTCTAGCCGACATTCACGAGAGCATCTGTGGCGCGCACGCCTCGCACAGAACTCTCGTCGGCAAAGCGTTCCGCATGGGCTACTCTTGGCCCATCTGCGATGGCGGCAGCCTTAGTTAAGCGCTGCGAAGCTTGCTAGTATTATGCGCGGATGACGCACCAGCCCGCGTACGAGCTGCAAACAATTCCACTAGCGTGGCCATTCGCGGTTTGGGACATGGACCTCTTAGGACCGTTCCCCAAAAGCCCTGGTGGCAGAACATACTTGTTCGTAGCCATCGACACCTTCACCAAGTGGATCGAGGCCGAGCCGGTCTCCAACATCACTGCAATTGCCGCGGTATGTTTTTTCCGAAGCATCGTTGCAAGATTTGGTGTACCTAGCAGGATCATCGCTGACAATGGCACCATATTCACGAGCCGGGAATTCAATGATTACTGCGAGGAAATTGGCATGAAGCTCGCCCTTACTTCTGTGGCCCACCCACAGAGCAACGGCGCGGCTGAACAAGCTAACGGACAACTAGTCCAAGACATCAAAAAGAGAGTCTACGATGCCCTCAAGGCAAAACAGCAAGGTTGGGTCGACGAGCTACCATCAGTCCTCTGGGCGATCGACAACGACCCGGTAGCCACTCTGGGAGAAACTCCTTCCGACTCGTCTATGGCTCGGGCGATCCTCCGATGAAATGAGACTAGGATCCGATCGCGTCGACTTCGCCCGACCGTGGTCAGCGGCGAGGCGGCGGCAATTGACCTCGATCTACTTGAGGCTCACCGTGAGCAATCCTACTCCGAGCTGCGGCCTACCGAAGATCCCAGCGTCGTTCGTTACGCAAGCACGAATACATACAAGGACCCTGCAAGTAGGAGATCTGGTTCTACGACGCATTCAAAACCTCGCGGGCTCCAATAAGCTTAGCCCCAAGTGGGAGGGACCGTACAAAGTAGTCGGTAGCGACCTTGCACGGCTCGATCGCCTCGCCCGATAAGGACGGGAACGAGCTCCCTAGCTCATGTACATCTCCCTTCTGCGACGCTTCTACGCTTAATCAGATCGTAAGTTTCCTTCATTTCAGTTCAGTTCCAATTCAAAAAAAAAAAACCTCTCCCCCAATCACAAGTCACGCCGGTCTAAGTCTTGACCGTTTCAAGCAAGCCCGTGGCTAAAAGCCCGAAGGCTAAGGATAAAGCATTCCGGAGCATTTCCACTACGGGATAAGCCGATCTCTCGCACCCTAGTGAATCTCCGCGCGATGTGGAATTCTCGACCCAAAAGGTGATAAGCCCACGTCGGGATTGTTTGGATGGCTAACTTGGGCGCGGCCTTTCGAAGTGAAGGCTCTTTTCGCTAAGCTTCCTTAGCCATTGGGCCCGCATCGCCGCCGGCACACCAAAGCTTCGAAATTTGGGGATTTCATGAATTTTTCTAAGTCCCTAATTTGGAAGGCTGCGCTTTTGCACAAATTTCAACGAAACTAGGGGTTGAGAGTTCGCGAATTTTCTAAATCACTCTAGTCTCTAGACCAGCGCCCAACTCAAGATCGCACTTGGACTTGGCCACGGCCCGGGGGCTGGATGATTAGGCGCACCGAAAACAAACTCTCTAAAAAGCAATCTGCTTGCTCAAATTTCCTAAGTTCATCTTAGAACTTCGTTACTATTCATCTAGTTCCCCTGCTTTTTCGTATTTCAGGATTCGAACAAGAAAAGGAAACGAACAAACAAGCAGGAGCAACACGTTGGGATTTCCCAAAAGAAGTTGCATTTCTACAAATGGAAGATCTTACAAGAACAAAAGGAGGCCGGGCTCCTAAACTACCGCAAAAGAGGACGCTGCGCTACTACGACCTACAACGGCGCCCAAATCCTACAACCTCGCCACGACTACCAACGGCGGCGGCGAGCGAGCAAGCGCGAGACTCTGCCGGCAGCGATGACGACGACGGCGACGCAGCCCATCACGGGCTCGAGATGGTCGGCGCTTTCGGGTGGCGCCTCCGCCGCCTTGGCCGGGTTGTTGGTGGAGTCCATAAGCGGCGGAGGCTCGCTGCGATAGCCTCGCGGCCGCCTCGACTTCATGCTCCGCCGTAATGTGCGGCAGAAGCGCCTCGTCCTCCGCCGCCAGTGCGGCAGCGTATGCGGCGTCGGCGGCAATCTGCGCCGCCACGCGTTCGCCTCTTCTTCCTCCGCCGCCTCGGCAACGCTACTGGCACCCCCGCCTCCGCGTCGACTGAGCTAAGCGTCTGTTGCCAGCTTCGACCGCTGCGCCCGCAGAAGCCGGGCCCGGCCAGGCTCCTCCGCCTCCAATTGGATCGGCGGCGGGGCGAGCACCGGCGGCAGATCCTCCGTCGCTGCCACCGACTAGGCGTGGAGGTAATCCGAGCTCACGTCCGATGACCAGCTCGATGAAGACATTTTCGCTCCCTTTTGTTGCCTCTCTCTCGCTTTTCTTTCTCTCTTCTCTCCGGCTGGCTAAAAAACTTTAAGTTTTTGAGAAGAGCTAAGTGGGAGATGTTGCAGCACAACATTGCCGTGCCTTGCTTTATAGGCCGGCGACCATACAACGTCCTGTCGCGCTGCGGGCTACCTAAAGCGTCGCTGCGCGCGAAGGGACAGGTAATTAAAACCCACTACCCGAGCTGAAGAGACGCGAGCGCACGCGCCGTCTCACGGAATACCAATCGCACCAATCGCCACACGACGCGTCCCCTGCCCCACTGTCAGTGGCGCGGGAGAAGTCATCATGGGTCAAGGCCTATCCCGTAGGTCCTGGCCCACCTACGCAAGCAAAGCCCGGCGATGCGTTCGCGGCTCGACGCGTGGCTCGAGCCGGATGCATGAACCGCGCGGCGGTTTCGCCTCCGTATCCGTGCACGGAAAACGTGCCCTCATTGTCGGTGGAACAACATGCGCGCCACGAGCCACAAAGCGCGATTTGACACAATAAACTAAGGTGAAAAACGGCTAAGCCCTTCGGCCACCACACATTTCGCAATGTTTATCCGACTAAACAAACATTCAAAAGAAAATACACAAAAGTACGTGGCGCAGAGCTCGGGAACGGATGGACCGGGTCAAACTACGGTCCATGCTGCAGCTTGGGCTTCTCTAGCTCGTTCTCTAACTCTCGGATCCGCGTCTGCGCCTGAAGCAACTCTATAGCTCGCGCGGCCATGTCGTTCTGCTCTTGGCGCAGTTTGACCCGGGCTTCAGCAAGCTCTGCCTCCTGCCTCTTTAGGGACTCTGACTCTGCCACAGACTTCGCCCCGGTTTCACGCAGCACGGCGCTCTCCGCCATGAGCCTGCTGCAAGTTTCCTCAAGCCCGCGAACGACGGAGTTATGCTCAGATTTTATGGCCGCCAGCTCTTTAATGGCCGCCTCTTTGCGTTTATACTCCTCGTCAAAAAGGATCCGAGCCCTGTCCGCTTCTTCGCGAGCCGCCTGGGCTTGGATCTTTGTGGCTTCCTCTGCCTCCCGAGCTTGTTCGAGCCCGCCTTTGCCTCTGCTCTTTCTCTGCGGCGACCTCGGTGCGGCCTCTAACTTCGGTGACACGTGTCGTGGCACGAGCCTCGAACAAGGCGGTTAGCCCGTCCGCGCGTGTTGCGGGCACAGGCTTGCGCTTAGCCGGTGAAAAACGCTTCGATCTTCGCCGCGTCGTCATCGATTGTCCGCCCATCGCTCCATCGGCGAGGACGAACCGCGATAAGCGTGTAAAGCTGAAACAAAGGAAGCCGTCTCGAAGCGCGAAAGATTCGGTGCCAAGCATAACGCGGGGTTCAAGGGCACTACATTTGGTTTGAGCAAGCATGCTCTCGTCCTTGCCGGACGACCTGCGCATATTCTGCTGAGCCTAGGGGCGGGGCCTCCCGTAGCGCAAGGGGCGAACAACCGACCGATTCTCGTTGATCTCTTCCGGCGGTGCGGCGTGGCGGCGCTAGCGGCGCGACCGAAAACGAGCCGTTACTCCTCGCCGACCGCCCGCCTCTCGGCGTCCCCGGTTTAGCGCCGATTCGGCCGCCCGTTTCTCCGCGTCCTCGGTTTGGCCGCCCGGCTCGGCCGCCGCCACGGTGGCTCGCTCGCGGCCCGTCACGGCATCGCCCGCGAGCGAGGCTCTTGCCAACGCGTCCTTCAGCTCGTACACGTCCCACTTAGCCGCCACAAGCTCGTGCGGGTCGTCGGCCGAGGATCGGGTGGAACTTAGGGCGTGGCGAGCCCGTTCGGCCGCCTCCTGCGACCGGCGGCGTCTTGTTCCTCCACCCATTCAGGTGGCGAGATCCGGCCAGCGGGCGCCCGGTAGCCACGCTAAACATCACCACGCCCGTCCATCCGTCCGGCGTGAAACACGCGAATCGAGTCGATTGACCAGCGGCATCCGCCGATCGGGCGCCGAGCGTCTTCCCAACCGGGTCTTGAAGTGGTCGGCGATCCCCGCGGTCGATCGGCCACCATCCATGCGCCGTCGTCCTTCAACGCGCAAGGCGTGATCCACACAGGTCATCGCCCGCCCACGACCCTGCACAAGCTTCCGCAATCCCTCGAAGCGTCGATACCGCCACCGGAAGGCAGTATCTTGATCCTCCGCGGATCGGCTGGTTCTTGCCCTTTAACTTCTCCAACCCGGCGGCCTCTAGTTGCGCCACAGGCCTTGATTCCTCAGGCCAACCGTTTAAATCGCCGCCACCCGGCGGCCTCCATTCTTCTGCGGCAAAGGCACTCTCCCTAGGTGTGACCGGCTCGTCTTGGCGGCCACGGCCTCTGTAGAAGGAGGCAACACGAGCCCGCCACTTTGGCGCTGCGCGACTACAACAAAGAGCGCGTGATCGACATTAGAACGAGTAGCGACGGCGGCCCGAAAGCGTACACGCCGGTTCAAGCTCGGTGTCCTCGTACACCTGGCGTGGGGCGAAAGAGCTCATCTCCACCAGCGACCACGGCTCGTGGTGGACAAAGCCGCTCTCTTTCGCCCCGCAAGAGTCTTCCTCGTGGGCCCTCGCTGCGCCGCCGTAGCTAATGGCGGACCCGATACCAGCACAACCTCCTCCTCGTCACTATCTGGGACGGGCTGGTACATTCTCCTTTTCTTCGTAGGCACCGCGCCCTGAACACACGCAGCACGAAACATAAGAGCCGCTGGTGCCTAGCACCCAACCCGTATCGGAGAGTGGGAGCTCACCTGTGCGGGCGCCGCGCGTTTTCCTGTGTGCATCCTGTACACCTTTCGTCTTTGAGCCCGCCGCTGCCGCTTCAGTCTTTGTTTTCCCTTGCTGCGCCGTCGGCTTAGGACGGCGCCCGCCGATGCCGTCGGCGTTCCGCCGGCGAGGCCCCTCATTCGAGCCGTGGCACGAGTGGTTCGCCTAACCATCTTCCACGTCCGCTGCAGAACAAAAGTGCTCCTCGTCAAGACCTCGGTAGCGTCGGGTGAAATTCAATCGAACACCTTACGGGCACTTACCTCGGACAGTTTGTCCTCCACAAACCGTATGCGGCGAGGAGTCTTGTCCAGGGGTAGCAGCATCCCTGCGATCCGCCCAACCTCGTGGTTCGGGAGCCCTGTATAACGCCGTTAGCGGTCACGACGCGCCTCTGACCTGAAGTTAAGCGTAAGGGTGCGGCTCGCGCGTACCTTTGTGGAAATCCCGGTCCGGATCCTCCCAACCATCCATGTCGGCCGACGCTTGCTTCATGGCGCCCAACGGACTGATCCGATGCCGGATGAAGCCGACGACGACCTCATAGCCCGTCAAGCCGTCCTTAACAAGCTCTTTGATATCGGCCTCTGTGGCTTGGTCCTCCGGCTGAGGCTCGCCCATTGGAAGATTGGCGTATCCGGCGGCCGCTGAGTATTCGGGTCGAGCCCACGCGTTCGAGTAGAACCACCGCCGGCCCAACCATCAACCTTCGTCCTCACCTCATACTGAGTGCGATTGGCGCCCGACCTCGTATGCCATCGGTAGAAAACCCGCCGTTGCCCACTCGGTGGCCGCGGGTTTCAACTCGAAGAAGTCTTGAAGAAGGCTCACCGTCGGCGCGCTTCGCGATCGCCTCGCATGTAAACGCAAAGATCGGCAGATGGGCGTAAGATTGCGGAGACAGGTTCTCCGACCTCACTCGGTAAAGGCGAAGAAGTCGATGATGAGCTGCGATTCCGCATCACGAAATCCGCAGATAGCGAACCCTCGAAGCGGACTAACTTTCGTAGGGATTGGGCCTTGGCTCGGATCCGCGGGGAAGTCTCCGTGTCGGCACGACAAAGCCATCCTCTCTAGCTCCGCCATTCTCTCCTGCGTCAGCGCGCTCTCTCCGATGACAACCATGGTGGCAGGGAAAAAGGAGCGAAGGGAGAGGATGAAGACAGAGGCAAGGGGGATGGTGTCACAGTGTGAGTTCCCCCCGCGTGGCGCTGCCCTTTAAAGAAAACAACAGTCGAAACAGAGATCGTGGGAATCGTGCCCAAGGAGGCGCAACCGCCCCACCTTTACATCAAATCGAGTTTAATGCTTAGACTTTGGCCCCTGAGCCAAATCTTCCCGCTCGGCGCGTGATGAGGATCTCCTCTAAAATCTCGAGAAGCTCCTTTGTCGCGACCCTTTCGAGGCTCGAAATTTGGTGTTGGTGATTAGTAAACGGCCTATCTTGAAGCAGACCTTGGGCCGATTCTGTACCGGCCCACCACACGAACAGAAGACCAAGCAAGCTATTCCTTGCCGTACTAAAGAAGCCGCCTAACTCGCTCGTGGCTGCCCCGGGCTTGACTAGGTCAAACCGTGCGGCACCATGTCCCTCCAGGGCTATCCCTTAGGCCGGAAAAAGGTCCCTCGGGTGATCCGCTCACCCGTGGACAGGTGGTGACAACTGTCATGGCCCACCATACTTTCTCCGGCCTTGACCGGAACGAACTGTGTCTCCTAGGGGCCCGCGACCTGTGAGTACGTGGGCGACCCATCCAAATTGTTTGCCTTCTTTGGCAGGCAGCGGATGGTTGTTACGCTACGCGACGCCCCCAACGGGTGGCGCGAGACTGGCTCGGCCCGGTCAAGGCTATTTCGAGGATAAAGGGAAAGTGCTTTCTCCCTAAAGAGGCTTTCTCCCTGAATAGGCGCCTCGAGACAAACACGTGTCGATACTAACTCGACGGTTTCTCCTACAGGCTCGGGACGGACAGAACCGGGCACGAGACAAGAACTTCGCCACTAAAGCAAATACCGGCGTGGGGCCCACGGTATCAGCTCCGGGCACCCCGCCGCGCCTATAAAAGGAGGATTCCTGGACAATCGAAGGCGGGGGCTCTCTCCCTTCCGTCTTCCCCGATCCGATTCCATCTGACTCAAGCCCAAGCAACACCCGCATCCGAAGCTTCCTTAGCGAGTAGTTTTAGTTCTTAGCCACCTTCATTGTAAGCTCGGGATCGGTGCCTTCAAGCCGGTCTCGGCACCTTTGTCTTTATTCCACCATATAATCAACTAAGTGGAGTAGAGCTATTACCCGGCAGTGGGGGCTCGAACCAGGGTAAATCGACCTCGTCTTCGTGGTTCGTATTTCCTCTCTTTCTTTCTTGCACTATACTGAGGACCTGTACCCAGATCATCAAGTCGCACCAGGCCCTTGTCCGGAAAGGCAGCGCGGCCCTAGCCCTCCGCAGGCTTGGCCGCCACCCGGGTTGCTGAGAAGGGTCGTCGTTGGGCCTCACTCCAACTACAAACTCGTCTGCCGGTCCGTGGACCACTGCTCTTCAGGAGCATGATTCCTAGACACCGACAGATATCTTGTGGATAACGTGATACTATATCCAAATTTGTATCGAGCCCGGTTCTATTGATATCTGAATCTAGCCATGTCAAACGGAATTATCCAATTTTCATCTTAGTGTTTTAGATAATGGAAAAATATTAATTTCCCTATGTGTGATATGCATGCTGAATTTTTCATCTCAATTTGAGGTGAGAGCAATGTTGGGTGCCCTTTTTCTAAGTTATCTTGTTGATCCACATCTTGTAATGCAGCACTATCTGTGCAATTATCTGATCTATGTATTAAGTCTTTTTTTCGTGCGAGTGTGTAATAAGTTTTCGCTTGCTATGAGATCTTTGGGACGTTGCAGTTGCGCAAAGGGATAGATGGCGTAACTCGTCAAATTGGGTTAAGTCGGTCCTAGATTGCCAAAACTAGATTGGTTTGTTCACCGATCAACATAGTGGTTGTGGGGTGGTTTCACTAACGTGCTGCGTAAACATTATTGGGGTGATTTATGTTGACATATGTGCACATACACATGAGAGAGACAGAGGGAGAGAGAGTTAATATGCCTAACAATCATTTAAAACTACTTGTGTGAACACGTGAAATTGCCATGAAAAACTACCACGAAAGCCGGTGTGTTGACAAGGTCAATGGGCTAAACTAGTACGATTTTGACAATACAATGACCAGCTTAACTCTGCTTCGATGTATATATGGATCAAAATAGAGATAGTGCGATAGTTAAACAATTTAACGATTTGGGAACCCACCTAACCCGATATTAGAGTTCACGAGCAAAATAGAGCAAGGGCGAAGGTTGACAAGCTAAATCGATACTTTTTCTAAAATCAAACGATTACTCATCCACTAAAAAAGGTTGCATCTCTTCTGTCTCAAAGCTAACTATACAGTCTATACTCTATACTCTATACTGCTCCACTTGGATTTGGGAGTTATAAAGAAAATGACAATATGATTCCTATGTTTATCATCATGATCTATTATGCTAAACGTATACTAAAGCCACCATCACTCCAAGGCACACGAAACACTCTTTGTCACGATGAACTTGCTCAGCTTCTACAATCGGGCGACTCCAAGAAATGGCGAATGGACCGACCCAATCCACAATCTCCCGTCCCTCTCCTCGACCTCGCTGATCGACCTGAAGGCCTCCCGGGCGGCGCCATGGACGCTCACCGCCTCCAGCGTCATCCCCTCCTCGCTCAGCCGCAGCGCGATCACCGGCCGGCCGAGGCGGCCCAGCAGCGCGGTGGCGCGCTGGACGCGTTGCGGCGGCAGCTTCCCGATCAGGCGCCTGAGCCAGGGGTAGGAGATGGCCCACGCGGTGATCTTGCCTCTCCTGGCGTGGAGGCCGACCCAGAACCCTCCTCGCGGGCTCATCTTGATGTTGTCCGGGAATCCCGGCAGCGCCGCCACCTCCTCGACGGCCGGAGCCCTCTCCGTCTTGAGCCAGTACCGGAGGATCCTCCCCGTCGTCGTCTCCGCGAGGAGGAGGTAGGAGCCGTCGCCGCTCATGGCGAGGCCGTTGGGGAAGCGCAGGCCGTCGAGGAGGACCTCGACTTGGCCGCCGTTCTTGGGGTCGTACTTGAGCAGCCGCCCCGTGTCGTCGCCGGAGATGACGATGCTCATGAACTCCCTCCTCTGGAACCGTGTGCTGGTCTCGGTAAAGTAGATGGCGCCAGTGTCGTGGTCGACCTCGACGCCGTTGGCGAAGCTGAACGGCCGGCTTCCCGGCCACTCCGGCACGAGCGGGCGGGACGCGTTGCCGTCCTTGCCGATGACCCTCACGCCGAGGTAGGCATCGGCGACGTAGAGCTCGCCGGTGTTGGCGTCGAACTTGAGGCCGAGAGGCCGCCCGCACTCGTGCTCCCGGCCTGGGTCCTGCAATCCCCGGCAGCTATCCAACCTGCAGCTCAGTTCACACGCCATTAACCATGCATCAGACATCAGTCAACAAGATGATGATCTCGAGTAATGTCAAGTTCTCAGCTCAGTAATCTTCAGAAGTTTCCCGCCACGAATCGCATCTCACAGCGCTCGGCTTGGATCAAGTCCAAGATTCGAGGCACTCACAGCGCCGGGGCGGAGGAGGAGTGCTTGGCCCACCGGCACTCCGCCCGCCGCCACCGCAAGGATTTCCCGTCCGATACGCCCGTGTACGGCACCCTCGCCCTCCCCGTCGAACGCGGAGCCGTCGAGCGGGATCAGCTCGACGTCGCTGCCGCCCCTAATCTCCAGCAGTCTGACGTCGCTGAGCGAGTCCAGCGAGAGGATCGACGCCGCGACGGAGACGGCGAGCTCCAGCAGTTTGGTGGCGCCCATGGCAACTTGGAAGCTTAGGCCGTGAACTACCACTGCTAGCCAATTGACAATCATGTTGGGCTTAGTTTTATGGGCAGCGCGCATGGGCCTAATTTCATACGATCTTTAAGACGGTCGATAAGGATAGTTCAACCCACCAAACAAACATATGGCTTATAAGCAATATAAGCACTTTTCCTAAAAAAAATAAGCAATATAAGCAAGATTAACCCCACCAAATATCGAGACCTTGAGTACATCCTTCGTGACTTTTGGGTCGAAAGGGCTAACTTTCTCATCAAATATCTTGGGATCCCGCTGTCCATCAGACGTTTGCGCCATGCCCACTTCCAACCTCTCCTAGACAAAATCTCCACCGTTTGGCTGGATGTCGGGCCCAGTTGATGTCAAAAGGGGGAGGCTCACCCTTCTCAAGGCAGTACTTTCTGCCATCCCAACATATGTCCTCTCTGTTGTACAACCACCGGCCTCTGTTTTTTAGAAGATTGACTCAATCCGGCGGGGCCTGGCTCTAGAAATGCACCGACTCGGCCTAGGGTGGTGGACGTGTCAACTGGGCCTTAGTTTGCTCTCCATCATCTCTTGGGGGCCTTGGAGTCCTAGACCTGTCGTTTCTCCAGAGCTCTCAGGCTTCGATGGTTGTGGCTTGGTAGGCACACCCCGCACCCCAATCTGGGCTGGACACCCCTCCCTCGCTTCAGATTCAGACCAAGCTCTCCTCAGGGCCGGAACCCTGGCCACGCTGGGTAACAGCTCTTCTACCTCTTTTTGGGAGAACCACTGGCTACATCAAACTGCCCTAAGGCACCTGGCACTATTGCTGTTCAAGGCCTCTACTAGAAAGGGTAGAACGGTCCGCGATGCACTTTCAAACAACACCTGGATCTCTGATCTCGCAGGGAACCTCACTCTCCAGATGATCCCAGAGTTGATCACCCTGCTTAGCCAGTTAGCGGCAATCCAGTTCAACCCCGAGGTGCCTGACCAGTTTCTTTGGCGTTTCTCAAATAATGAGACTTTCTCCATCAAGTCCGCCTACTTGCTACAATTTGAGGGCCGCATCACCAGGCCAGCCCTGCAGAAGGTCTGGAAGCCATGGGCCCCTTCAAAATGCAAGTTCTTTTTTTAGCAGTTGTTGCACTTTAGAGTCATGACCGCAGACGCCCTGCTGCATCGGGGCCTCCCCAACGACTACTTATTCCCCTTCTGCAGACGCAACCTAGAAACCCCAGACCACCTGTTGCTTCAGTGCGATTTTAGCTCTTCCGTCTGGTCCCGGCTCGCCGTCAGGTTAAACCTCCAGCATCTCAGCCTTGCCACATGGTCGAATCGAAGCTCGGTAGCTGATTGGTGACTCCACGACATTCTTCCTAGCACCGCACAGTGCGGAGTCCGCTTTGTAGTCTTCGCAACGGTGTGGCATTTTGTCTTGACCGAAACAACCGTATTTTCCGTCAGGTCGATAGAACAGCCCAGGCCTTCTTCCTTTTTTTGATCGAGGAGCTGCGGCTTTGGGTGGCTGCAGGAGCACGTTTTGTAATTAGTTAATTTCGTCCCTTTCGACCCACGGGGGGAGGGGCCGTTGTCTCCCCCCACCTCTTTCTTCTCCTTTATTTGATCAATACATGGCAGTTTTGCCCGTTTTGCTCAAAAAAAAAAAGATTAACCCCACCAAAGGCTAGCAACCAGTAATGTCGCTCGAGTAGAAGGACCAAGAGAGAGGAGGAATGGAGGAAGAAGAAGAGAGTATTCTAGGTAAAAATAGTTGGACAATTCTTATGGCAGGTTATTTGCCACAATCAATAGTTTATAATGGGATTTTAACGAATATCAACTTTACGACAGTCATGGTTATCAAGTCGTAAAGTCGAGTCGAGTCGCATGAGGGAAGACTTGGGGACTAGTCTCGTGGCTAGTCCATGACTAGTCGATAACAACAACATCTATTTTGTTTAGAAAAGTAGTTGTGTAGTTGGCATGACTACTTGTACTTTTGTAAAAAAAATAACAATTACAGTGGAGTCCAAAAGCATAGCAAGGATGAGAATGCAATGCCAAGTGACTAGTTTTCTTCTAATGTTAGATGATGGAACTCACGGTAGAATGTCTAGTCGAGTCGAGGTCCCTAGTCGTACTAAAAAAAGAGACTTATGGACTAATCATGGATTAATCGAGACTAATCGCAGGACTTGATAACCATGACGGCAATATTTTTCTTAAACATTTTAGTGCGGTGGCATGGATGCAACTTTATCTTGCCAAAAGAGAGAGATAGTTTTCGTTTTTGAATAAATGGAAAAAGAACAAATTTGTTAATTTCACAATATGTAGGCTTGTGATATTTCTACTATGATTGTGTGCTATCCCCAATTATCATATACTAGAGGTTGATATCTATATATTTATCTTAAACTAATATGGATTGATTCCCTTTGTGCATTTCTCTGCACCACCCCTCCTCCTCTCATCCCTTTTGCCATGCTTTGTAGTTTGTACATCATCATTATCGTCAATGGCCCTGCTAACCTAGCCATGGCTAACATGCCCTCATCGCTCCATCCCTTGCCCTCGTCTGGACCACCCTAACTCCGAGCCACTATGTGTGTGATCCCCTTGCAGTTGCAGCTAATGCCTACTGCTCTTAGATCACCCACGGCTCTGGCAACACCACCACTGCATGCCTCGCTATCACCTTCCACCGTCGGGTGCCATCCATCTCTCTGGCCTTCATCTAAACCTAAGGCCACATATGAAGCTAAAACTTGAACCTAGACCTAGCGGTGCAGCGACGACAGAAAGGAAGGAGAGGAGGAAGAGAATAAGTAGAGCTGGAGAGGAAAAGAGTGGAAGATAACAGCAGTAGAGGGGGGCAAATCTGCTATGATATATTTCCTACTACTATTTGACAGCCAACCTACCAATATCTGCCAAGCCAAACTTGCAATCAGCAATAGTTGAATAATTGGAGATGTTCCTGGACACAGCATGGTCCATTCGTTGGCTATCTGCCTGGGTGTGTGTGTGTCTCTCTCTCTCCATGGATCGATGGAGACCAAACCAAACTTCCACGGAAAAGCAACGGAAGCTCCATGCGACGTGCCACGGGCGACGGCGACCGTGGTTCAGGATGAAGCAGATGAACAGCGTCCCGTTTGGTTGCATCATTGCATGCGTTGAGCTGAGCTAGCGGCCGTCGCAGATTCCGCGTTTTCGGTGACCAGTGCGACGTCAGATAGTACGTGTGATGTGTGTTGGATACAGCTACAGCGCGCCCGATGAATCGAGATCACAAATATAGAGGCAAAGATAAAGACATATATACAAAGAAGCGTATTTTTTTCCCAAAAGGATTACCCCATTTTCATCCCAGAAAAACGGAAACAAACTGTCCACAGGCAGCGAACTACGGGTGTGTTTGGTTGATCACTAAATTTGCCTCAACTTACATGCCATGCCATTGAATTTAATTTAATTTAATTTAACTTAATTTAATCTGAAACAAACAAGGCCTGAATGGCATGACCACTTAAAACTTAATAATTTCTTTGCCAATGAATTGGCTAGCCAATGGCACAAAAATGAACTAGGATGACAAAAGTTGCCAATGGGAGGAGGAAATCTTGCCATTCAATTGTTGCAATCCAAACACAGGCCAAATTTGAACAAAGTTGCCAACAATTGGCATGGCAAGCATTAGCACACATTGACCATGAACCAACACACCCTACAACCAAGAAATAAAGGACAAAAACAGCCAGCCATGATCTCACAATCATGCTGAAAGTCAGAGCCCATGCTCATAACACACGCAAACAAACAAGTCTAAGCACAGCCCGACGAAACAGGAACAAAAACCAACGTCCCTTGCCATCTACGCAGAAGCAACACGCTACATGCAGGTGGGTCAAATACAATGAAGCGTATACAAAGATTAATTTATCTAGCTATCGAAAGATTTGTTTATGAGGTTCGGCAACGTCTAGATGCTCCTCATTTAAATTTAGGGAGTGGCTACATGACAGACACATGTCCGCACGCTCCTTTCTAAGCCCCAACCATCGGCGAACACGCGGTGAGGCGCAGGCGGCTGTCTGCGAGCAAAGCCGTTAAATTTAAGGGGGTTTCTTTTCGAGATTAGTGAGGCTGCCAAAAAAATTGACGCTCTTTGAGTATAATCCTTTATTAGATCCATAGTGGCTCGGACGTCCTATCTGAGAAAAATTGAACGCTTGTTCTAAACATATACAATTTGTTCCAAACATGCATAACATGTTGTCGAATATATATAATGTACTACTGAAACATTTGGCTGAGCCTGTTGGAACATAATATTTTACTGATGAAACACACAACATTAAACACTGTTCTCCTCAGATTATCTTATTATTTGATTTATCTACTTATTTGACTTATCTTTAAGGTAGACTCTAGAGTCCGATCCACTTAATTCAATTGGTGCTTTAGAGCTTTTTGACAAGTCTTTTGGATAGAAAAAAGAATTCAATTTTTTTAAAAAAATTAAACAAAGATAAGTAAATAGACCTAGTCATAAAAAAAAAGTAAAACAGCTATTTGAGCATGTCGATACAACTATTGAAACATGCCAAAAAATTCATGGAACATGACAAAAAAAATGATGGAACATGTTGAAACATAGTTGACCACTATTAAAACATGAAAAAAGAATAGTTGAAAATGATAACAAGAATTTTGGACATGCCAAAAATTTTGATGGAGCATGAAAAAGATAAGAAAACATAATGTTACACAATGAATAGTCCACCCATTAAAAACTAGATAGATGCTTCGCGAGAACAAAAATAATGTTTTGACAAGCAAGCTTAAATGTTTAATATGTGCAAATGTGATGCTCCAATGATAAAAAATTACGGCACACGTCCTCTCCATCTTTTTTTTCTTAAATCCGACGAGCAACCCGTCGCGCTCGTCGGATCCTATCCCTAGCTGGCGGGATGTCTCCGGTGGCCGGCCGTCGTTGCAGTGCGCTCAGATCAGGACACGCTGGGAACCACCATCGTCATCGCAGTCGGGCTGTTTTTGCATGTGTGGGCTTGTGGCTATTTGCCCTATTTGTGTGTGTGCAGTGTGCATGTAGAGGTGGAGGTAGAGACGTAGAGTCCAGAAAAAAAAAAAGTCCGCGTCCTCTCCTTATGACTGGACGTCTCCACGTGTGTGCCCCCTCCCCCACTCCCCAGTTCAAGCGTCCGAACTGCCCCGATGTATGATCCTAAGCAAATTTGATTTTATTATTATTACTTTTTAGTATTTATCAAACGATTGTTTTTAAAAAAGTCTAAATCAATTTTCTAACATACCTCTTTTATATATTCAATGGAATTGTTTGATATACAACCTAGAAAATCGATCGAAAGTTAAATAACTCTTAGTTGAATGTCAAGTCGGTTTTTTATTATTATTATTATTATTATTATTATTATTATTATTATTATTATTATTAAACTTTCTAAGATGTTGATTCATCACAAAAAATTATGAAACGAAAACCAAAAGTACCACGTATTACACGACATTACATTAGGATTTTTAAACTTTTATATAGCCTTTGTAAGCTAAAAGGATGAACTAGTGCCTAGTCTTAGGTCTGAAAGCTGAAAGAAGAGAGGAAGAAAGAGAGGGGGAAGGAATCGAAGATGGGAGACATCCATCCCTTCCTTTAACTTTGCTAACTTATATTGGCATATATAGAGATGGCAATAGGTACCCATAACCCACAACCCGATGGGTTTTAGCTCTATTAGGATATGTGTTTGAGCAAATTTCTCTACCCATGGGTTTGCCAATGGGTCAAACACAAACTCAACAGGTACGCGGGTATGGGTATGGTCTTGTACTACCCAAATCAACAAACCCATGGGTAAACCTAGCTGCCCATAGTAAATACTAAATAGGCCTAACTAAAAATACCTTTAGACTTCAGCCCATTTCCAAGTTCCAAACCCTAACTTTCCTCCACCCAACGTATATAACCTATTCCTTTCTCATTTTCCATCCCTCCCAGATCCTAGCCGCCATCCTTGATACGCCAGGCCACCATCAACGTACACTCACACAACCGCTGCCACCGATGACCAGCCGCTTATAGTCCCGCCGAATGCCACCCACCACAGCTAGGCGCTCGGGACCCGCTGCCACCGGTGACTAATGGTGTTGTACTGTTGTCATGAACTACTTGTTATTGTGTTAATTGCGTATGTTCTGGTTAATAGTTGATGGTTTTTTATTATGAAGACCCCGTTTGTTTGAGCTTCTATCCTCAGAAGGCAAAAGCCCAAACAAACAGACAGGTTTTGGAACCCCATTCCAAAAAGTCAAAAGCTCTCAAAAGGCCAAATTGTACCATGATCTGAGAAGTAAGTTTTGGATGGCTTTTTGCAGAATCAGCTTTTAAAGAAGCTGCAGTTCAAACAATCGGGGTCTAAGTGTTGTTGAGTTGGTTGTTCAAGTGTTGTCATGTTGATGTTAATGGGTATGGACAACTCATGTGTACCCAAAACCCGCATAGGCATGGGCATAGGCAAAGACTCATACCCGTTATGGGTATTGGTTTTTAGTGGGTAGATTTTTTTTGTTTGTGAACATGGGTTTAGAACGGTGATATCCAGCGGGGTACCCATTGCCGTGGTATATACGAGCCATACGGAACAGTATGCATCATGCTTGTGTGACAAGACAACCATCGGCGAACAGTCAGCAGTACGTACGGGAATCTTTACTACGTCTAGCACAGCGGATGTTCCACAGTTGAGTCGTAGTGTTACCATTGATTAATTCGTTCTTCCAAGTACGAACTACTGTTTTGAGATCTGAGCCGCGTAACATAGTACCGCAAGTAAATGCCGCGCCAGAGATATATATCGACGGTAAATCGCTAATTACTCATGCCATGCGATTGCGGCAGGATACAATGGATGGTATGGTCGGGGAAGAACCGAAGAAGAAGGTTATCAAGATGATATGGCGGAGGAAGAAGAAGGATCGATGAAGAACTCACAGGTGTGGCGGCGCGGAGGAGGAGTGCTCGGCCCAGCGGCGCTCCCGCCGCAGCCACCGCAGGACACGCCCGTCCGACACGCCGGTGTACGGCCCGCCGCCGTCGCCGTCGAACGCGACGCTCTCCGGCCCCGCCGCGCCGTCCAGAGGGATCAGCTCGACGTCCGCGACCTCCAGCGCCCGCACGCCGCCGCCGCCGCCGCGGCGCGAGCGGTGGTCCAGGGAGGTGAAAGCCGCCGCGGCGAGGACGGCCGCGGCCGCGAGCGCGAGGAGCCTGGTGTTCATGGCCGCCGGGAGGAGGGAGCGAAGGGCGTGGAAGCGCCGGGTTCTGCGGCAGATGGACTCAACGTGGCGGTGGCGTCCGGGTTAACTTATACTATATGGTCGCCTGACATCTGCAGCAACTTCGTCAGACAAAAAAGATTGGAGGAAACCCGGACTCCAACAACTCTATCCGTATTCATCTATTTGGCGCTTGGCATATTTTTGGATACACAATAAAGCGATTTTTTTTATTTTTATATGGATATATAGTCTAAACGGTTGTGTAGGCGTTTTACGAATCATAGAACACCACATATACCTGGAAGAGAAATATGTATGTTTTTGTATAAATAATATCAGCAAATTCGTTAGGGTTAAATTTTTTTATAATGAAAATTGTTTGGACCTCTACATCATTTATGCATAAGGCTCAATACAACTACATCGCCAGGGATAAGGTGATAGAGTATGGGAGAATAGACTACAAGACAATGCAAATTGGTGGCTTATGTCATGACTCGTGACACACCACCTTCATATGGCACAACCAAATAGCACTATAATTTGAGACTCATTTGTGTTGGAATATGGCAAATACTAATTAGATGCAATATAGGACAACTGAACTTAGATAAAAACCAGATTAAAACAATAAACCACTTATGCCATTAGAATATCAGTAATCATGATTCCTTAATTTAAAACATCTGAATTCATGATTAAACTTCATAAACATGGCATTCAAACAGGAAATAAACTAAACCAGCATAGTGCTCATGTTTAATTAAACAAATTTTGCTCTCAGATTTAACTATTAACTGGTTGCTGTAAAAACAGTCGTCCTAGTTAAAGTTCAATGATTTCACAGGTAAAATACAATCTGAGATTAATATCAAGGATTATACAATCAATAATGCACTGTTTTGGAAAGGAATAAAGTTTAGAACATCCAAATTTAGCTAATCAGAACTGCTGATCTACAATTATTCAAGCCACATGCCACTGGACCCAAATCTATTTAATCTGAATAAACCGAACAGCACCAAAGTGCTAAGCAAAGGTATCAGTAAATAAATAGATCACTAAGAGTAATCTGAACAGCACACTAATACAGCCGAATGCACCAATAACAGATCAAGATAACAAGCGTCCAGTGACCAAAAATCAACAGATCATGGCATGAATTGGGATGAACACAATATAAATCCTAACAGTGCAGAAATTAATTGAATCTACCTCAAGATATAATCAACAAATGTATTTAAATAAGCCTCAACAGGATTATCATCACAAAGCAATAAGGATAAAGCCCACAGCCACGGTACAGTGCTCCAAACCAGAGATTTAGCCTCTAATTCAAGAATTAGATCCCCAAAATCTCTAATTGGTACACTGCACAACCAACTACAAAAGGGAAAGCCACAAAAATTCTTACGTAGCGTCGGAATCGAGCCGACACAGCAGAGGCAAAGCACGACTAGGTCGTTGTCCCAGAAATCAGATCGCCGTGCTACACGTGCAGCCACCGACGAGTGATTCGGAGGTACGATGCCGTCACCTCCACCACAGATGGAACCGAGGAAGAGGCCCGAGGAACAGATGAAGAGCAGCACAAAGATTCGGCGCCCAAACCCGTGTCCACTGGGTACCCGAGTCGAAGAGGGGCAGCACCACCACCACGAAGACCACCACCGGCCGAAAAACCGACGGGCGAGCAAGAGCAGTGGAGTGCACACAAAAGAGGGGAAATGAGCTCGTACCAGCACGTACTCGAAAAACCAGAGGGCAACCGGCTTAATAGAGAGGGGATAAGCTCGGAGGAGCAACAAACCGCGCGAGGAAGCCGGGGAGCCAGCCCACGTCGCCGCAGCGCCATGTGAGCCGCTGAGCAACCCCACCGCCGCGCCGCTGCAAGCGGCTGAGCCTTTGCTCGCTCCTCTCCTCTCACACTAGGCAGCAATGCCTCTCCTCTCTCTTATTCTCCATATGGGCCAAGGCCCAATACGGCAAAAGCACAACAATTTGCTCCATCAAATTGTGAACTCCATGACCTAGGCGATGAAAAACCAAAATAAAATAAAATAGGAAATATTTAAAATAATTCAAAAAAAGACTTGTCAGACACTTTTTTATTTTACACATAAAATTAATGATATTTAAATTTATTTGAATTCCAAATATTATATATTAAATTATGGAGTTTAAAATTCGATGTGGTGAATGCAAGTATATTTGACACCTCTTTTTTTTTGGAATGTTTTTTTTTATTTTTTTGAATTATTGTGAATATTTATTAATTCATTTTATTATTTGAGGAGTTGACTACACTTGTGTTCAACACGTCAAAATTCTTTGGATTGTCGTGATTTTATGTATTTATTTTTAATTTTAAGATAAGATAGCATGCAAATAGTGTGATCGATGGAGCAAATGGGCATCAAATTAGCATGTTATTTGGCCGTGCCTCTAAAATACATTGTGTCATAATATATCCTACCAATTTACAATGGTCTTGTAGCCAATTTTCCATATAGAGTTTTCATTGACACCACACACTATAAAATTCGTTTTCCTTTATCAGAAACAAATACTGTGGCCGGTGGATCGGACGCTAGTCTTTGTACAGCCACATCCACACTCCAGACTCCAGAGTCCAGGCCCCGGACAACCATGTGGGCCTGAGGGGGCGGCGCACAGGTCCACACGGACTCGGTGCGTCTCCCGAAAACGCAGCTGGAAGTGCAGGACCACACGCGGGCCGATCCAGCCAGGCCGGCCCACGAGGCTGCCGACTGCTAATCAGGGCCGAACAGGCAAAGCAGCAGGTCGTATTGGGCTCATGTCGTGGCCAGTGAAGTCGGATTGATTTAAACCCAACCATGAAGTTCTATATTACCGTGGGCTCTACAGGCTGTGGGCTCGTGGCCCGCAGCCTACCGAGAGCACCCCACCCATACACACTTGTCGAGAAACACTGAACAACGTCCAAATACAAGCTCTTTGTCTAGATCACACCATCCATGAACATGATTCTTACGGTGACATTTTGCTACCTCGCACTTGGCAAAACATAATATTTTTCCCTGTTTTACTTCAAAAATCTTGAGATTAATAAGCAGCTTTAGTTGATTCGCCAGAACGAAACTAGTGGCTTGGCTGCATTGCAGTGTGCAAATTGGTCTACATGCAACCTACTTCCTTGGCTGAACAACCCACGAACCAGCCATTTTTTAGCCAATGTTTTACCATTGTTTTGGTGTGGCAACCTTGTCTACAGCACAATGCCCGTCTTTTCAACCAGATCGATCGTACCACAAACACAGACGTTCACCACCTCTCGTATCAAGGACAAACATACCCTTTGAGCCGTCATTGGAAGTAAATGTTTGTTGCATCTAATCCCGTAGCATTTTAGCTTATTCATTTTTCGTCCTCTTTTCCATTCCCTTCTTCCTCTTTCTAAACATATTTCTCTATTCCTTTTATACTATGTTTTGTAATTTTCTTCCTAACATTTAGTGGATCAAAGGTAATTCAAAGATCAATTCTACGTCCCAAACTATAAAACCGATTATTTAACACCCCATCTATTAAAATCAGGTTATTTTATTTTGGTGGTTTAGGAAGATGGCATGGTGGTGTGGCATTTGGTTTTGTCCATGTCACCTGTACATATGGTTTAATTAGTTTTTTTACAATATGACATGCATATGTGGCTTAACTAGTGATTTTTGTACTCAACATATTGTTCATTAATTCTCAAAAATACTTTCATGCCTAAATATCTTAGAAAAAATATGCTTCGAAAATTTTGAAAGTTTAAAATGTTCAAAATTATTCAAATTTTTTGGCTTATTTAACAATAAATTTGGTTCTTTACAAATCTTTTTTTTCTAAAGTTATTGTTTCACTAACCCTTATGCTATAAAATACTTTTCAATTTTTTCTTGATCTTTCAGATTCCAAAAAATAACTAATTAGGCCATGTGTATTGGTGATTTGTACAAAACCGGAGGCCACGTCGATCAAAATCACCCTCCTAAACCGTTGAGGGTGTAAAATGACCTGGTTTGATAGACATGGGTGCTGAATAAATGGTTTTGTAGTTTAGAGTGTAGAATGAACTTTTTCAATAATAGAGGTGTGTAATATGTACTTATTTCAATTTTTAAAGTGCGATTTTGGCCTTGATTGTTTGCGCTAAAAGTTGCTGAAAACTTTAATATGAAAAGGGTGTGATCCTTTGAAAAACATTTTAAAGAGTTCAAAAAATTATGAAAATTTATTTATGAACATTAAGAAGAACTATTTAAAATCCCCAAAAAATAACTACAAAGTATTACATCATTTGACTTATACAAAATAATAAATTTTAATTTAATTTAATTTAAGCTGTAACAAATAAGGCCAAAAGAAATAATTTAAGCTCGAGCCTCTGAAAACAAGAAGGAGAGAATATGGAAATAACGAAGAGAAGCGGGCCGACAGGCCCATCTGTACGTTCCACTACTTTGCTTCCAACAGGCCCAAACACCCGTACGTTGGAGAATAAACTCTGGTACAAGACCGGTGAACGTCCATGGTCGCTCATTAATAATCCATCTGAGATTTTAATTTTTCCAATAATAGACAAACATCTTCTTTTTTTTTTCTGGTAAGGGGGCGTAACAGGGGATAATCTAGAAACTGCATCAACTAGTTCTTGCTTGACTTTTCTATTATCTTCCACAGGACATGGGGAATAATTGACTGTGACTCCCAGATGATAACATGCACCGTGTTTCATGGAGAGAGAATATGCTTACATGCATACATGCATATGCACGGTCATATGGTGCAGTGTGGTCGCGGCTTCGGCTCGGCGGCCGGCGGCGGCGATGATTCCGGCACGACGACGGCGTTAATTAGGGCAGGCTAATTCTCCTATAATCTTCGTCTGTGCCGATCGACGTCCTGCCATTGACGCGTGGGACGGAGATCATTTATCACCGTGTGGTAAGAGTGTTGTCGTGTTCTTGGTACGTGGGCCCAACGATGCATATGTAGCGATCTTGTTGTCACGTAAGGCCAAGATTTTCTCATATGAAATTCGGATAAAACTATGGCCGAGAGGCGGACGCAACCAAAAAAGAGTAGAAGGGGCAAGTTTAGCTCAAGGCTAAATCTGAAGTTTAGCCCCTTCTTTACTTCTATTTTATACTAAAATTTATATGTGGGTCTAAGATGGGGCTCCACTGTCTTGTACAGCGCAGGTGGAGCTAGAACCCTCAGATCCAATGCTAGATCCACCCCTATGCCATTGTAAACGGGTCTAGGGCATCACGTTGGTCACTTGTATTTAATTGCTTGGGTATTGACGCGATCACTAAAATTGTAATCTTTTGACCAATCTAAAATGTAACTTACTTTGATCAAAGATTACTACTACTCCCTACAGTTTCATAATACTTTGTTGTTTTGTACATTGATACTGTCTTTGAAATGCAACTTTTACCATCAATTACAAACGAAACTTGTTTACAAAATCCTTGAAAATTTTCAAGGCAAATTTATATGTGTGGTTTTTATGTACACAGTCCAAATAGTTTAAAAGATTTATATGGACAAAGTTTTAAAAGTTTGACTTAGAGCAAATCTAAAACATTAAATATTATGAAACTAGAGAGAGTATAATATAAGCCACTAAAGTTATATTCTCGTATGTTTTTAAGACGAAAATCACTCACCTTTTTAAACCTAATCTAAATATTTTCAGAATATATGTAACTAGAAAATTAAAATATCAATCTGCACATATATCGAACGCCGGCAACGATTTGCGCCTGCCAATAGTAGCTTGCTTGCTTCTACATAAAACATTTTGGTACATCTATATATCCTGTTTAGAATGGTTTCAAGTTTTCAACTATAAGATCGTGGATTCAATAGACTGGAGTGTTGGTTTGGACGGGTTTCGATAGTTTTAAAAGAATGGACCGCCTTCAAGAAAACGTAGCATTTGATTTGGAGAAATATCGCTACAGGAATCTGAACTATTAACGTCGGCTATAAATGTTTACGTCGGTCCGAACAAAGCCAACGTTAATAATTAGGTTATTTACGCCTGGCTGGCGTAAAAACTGTCGAACAGGACTTAGTAGCAGAAGGTGACGTGGAACCATTATTTACGTCAGCCCGTCGGCATTATCCCAACCGACATAAACACTTCTTTAGGGCCCACCAATTAAGCTTACCCTAGCAGCGTGCATCCACAATCACCCACCAATCCGCCACCTGCTGCGTCCTAGCTACCGCCGTCGCGCCCTCGTACCCGCAGCTGCGCTGCCAATGCTGCCTCCCCCTTCCGCGCCCCCGCCGCCGTCGCCGCGCCACTGCCCTCGCCGCCACACTACCAACGCCGCCTCCCCCTTCCTAGCTACGCCGATGCCGCCTCCCTCTTCCTAGCCGCTGCCAACGCCGCCTCCCCTTCCTAGCCACAGCTTTGGCACCGTCTGCACTCCACATTGTGTAGAAACTGAGAGCGGTCAAAATTAAGTCCTCTTAAACAACGCTAAGCTTTCACTCTTTTACAAACTAACGAGCATGCTGGTCCGTATATTTGCGCCGCTAGATTCACCTTAATTCTTTAATTTGACACAAACTCTTATTCCTATTATTTTCTATATATTTTTATGTAATTTCTGTTTTATATTATAGCGGATATGAACTCTTTCTTTGAGACTCTTATTTATATTATTATTTATTTATTAATGATTTATTGTAGCAGACACAAATATTTTTTAAATCTAGCATTGACTCTTTTTCTATTTTTTTATTTGATTTTTTGTGGTGGTTTATACAAAATCTTTCTTTTAATCTATTATGTTATAATTTGCACTCACAACAATCAGCGCGGTATGGTGTAGATCACACATTTTCTTTCTAATTAATCTGGAAATTTGTAGGCTTTTAGGATTAGTATGGTGGTTCTGTTGAACTCTCTAATCAACGGTGTAGATCTCTTTTTTTCTATCCAATTAACATGGAAATTTGTAGGATTTTAATATTAATGTGGTGGCTTCGTTAGGCCCTATTTTCTATATAATTCTTATATAATTTTTGTTTTTCATTGTAGCGGATATGAGCGCATTCTTTTAATCTAACATTGACCCTTATTTTTATTAATTTTTATTTAGAATATCTATTGTTGTTTACTGTAGCTGATACGAACACGTTTTAATTTAGCATGAACTATTATTTTTTTATTTTTTGTAGTCCTACAAAATGTTTCTTTTAATCTAATCCCTTATATTTTGGGCCCATAATAATAAACCGTGTAGATTTTTCTTTATTTTCGATTAACATGGGAATTTTTAGGATTTTAAAATTAATATGGTGGCTGCATTGGACCCTGTAATCAAAAGTGTAGATCTTTCTTTTTCTTTTCGATTAGCGTAGGATTTTTTTTTTTGAATTTTAGGATTAACGTGGTCGCTCCACTAGCTGAACTCTATTTTAATTATATAATAGATAGACTGAGGGCTTGTGTTTTGCTATTATTAAAAAAATCTACCACATTACTTTTTTTTATCATGTCATTATCACCAAGCTTATTCCAACAAAACGCTCATTTTTGCTTTCATGCTTGATTGTTTCATATTTTCATACCCTTGGCTCTCATGTGCGTCTATGCTACGTTTTTATTGTTGCAGAATTTCATGGAGGCTGAACTTATTTATTACTATTATTTTTGTTAAAATAATTTTTAGGAGAATGAACATGAACTAATTAGGAAAAATGATGTCTGCTAGAAATATTTGGATATCCTATTTTGATCGTGGTTTGTTGGGTGGAAAATATAACTTTGCGTTTGATAAATTACATTCTTGATTTGATTGAGTTAGCTTAATAGGTCTCATTTCATGGCGATCAAAGCTTGAACTAAAAGTGACGAGCTATTACTAGTACTACTAGACTATTAGCAGCTAGTAAAAGATATAATTATATACCAGTAATATCCGTACACACATACATTTGCATGTACAGTAACACTGCCAGGGCGCTGGCAACACAGCGGAGAGCAACAGTTCTTCACTAACTTTGTGTCGAAGCAATGCGTGTCAAGATACTTAAATACTCCCGATAGCTTCGCTGCTCCACATACACGTTCAACAACGGCACTAGCGGCGTATGGCCGCCTCTGCTATCCACACGCTCTCTCTCTCTCAACACAGCCTCCATGTCTGCCTCTGTGGCACTGTACAGTTGACATCAAATACTGTTATGGGTCTCTGGCAAATCAAATGTGGAATTAATTGAACCACCAACTTAAAAGCCCCGGCTGGTCGTCTCCAGCCTCCTGTACGGTCAAAGCATATGCTCCCAGTGCTTCTGCTACGTACTACCACCATCACCAGCTGATCGCTCGCTGCCATTGCCTCTCCTATGTATTCATGGATTCATGGGCCGATCGATCGATCGTCGAGCTGCAGCCATGGCCGGCGCCACGCACGCACCTATATATGCCCCCCCTCCCCCTCACTGACCACGCTCCACTGCCTGCTGTCGCGAGCTCTGCGCTAGCTCCCCGCACTGACGACGATCGACTGTCGCGAGCTCTGTGCCTGCATGCATGCCGGACAGCGGCTACAGAGGCGACGACAACAACGACGAGGACGATGATGAAACCCTAAAACGACGACAACGACGATGACGACGGTGAGGAGGAGGAAGAGGATGCATTGGTGGGGGCGGCCTAAGAATCTGGGCCGCGCCTAATGCTGGCCAGCCGCGCACGTGCCCTGCACTGTGCTGCGGCGTGCGCGCGCGCGCCGGGAAGATCAATGGGTCAATGATGATATCCCAAAGCAGCAGCAGCAACAGCCACTGTTCGTCCAAGGTGAAATTATATGTTGGTGGCGTAGGTCATCACGTACGTACATGCTTACTCCCGAGTCCCGATTGGAGATCGCAAAAGAAGGCGTGTAATTGGGAGTAGATTTAATTAACAGCCTTCGGTTAATTATGCGTGGATTATCAGAAATACTCTATGAAATATCTGGTAGCTCAAAGGAAGAACTGATGCAGATATGCGTCCACTTGGGTGGGGAGGGAGAGAGAGAGAGAGAGAGAGAGAGATGGAGAGGTGTGGCCATTGCAATATGTAGCTTCCTTTGGCCTACCAGAGTCGGTTTGGATGCTGACACCGAACACAGCGATTGTGGTAGGACGTGGTTATCCACATTCGGTTCTAAAATGTGAGCCACCGCAGATGGATATGCGCCATCATAGTCAATACTTGAAATTAACCGACACAAATCGCTTGGCAAACTATGTAATATAGGTACACGCGCGACCAGAAGGTGAGGACATAAAGTATGGTACGTATGTTTGGACAGTTTGGTTCGTAGCAAATAGGAAAAATTGGTTGAATAATATATATTTAATTAGAAATTAAAAAAGTATGCGATATGCGCTGGGAATGGGGGAAATATAACTGGCTTCCGCCACAGGGACGGCAAAATGCCGCTTCGCCATCCTGTGGCTTCCGCCGTCTTGGCGGCAAAAGCCATCGGCCACCACCACCATGATGGCGGAAGCCGTCACGTCTTCTCCGTCGCCTAGTTGCTCCTCTCCACAAGCAGTAGCGTTGCTCACGTGTAAGCACTCATCTGCGAGGCAAACAACGCCACTCCGAGACAAAGATTTTATTATCCGCCCAAAACTCATTTAATAGGAAAAATTGGTTGAATAATACATATTAAAATATAAATTAGAATTAAGTACAAAAATTGCTATTATTTGATTTATTTGTTCACTCGGTTGAATTAAGTACAAAATTAAAAAAAGTAAGCAATTCTAAAATTAGAAACGGTGATTAGTT
Organism: Raddia guianensis; assembly: GCA_036346415.1. NCBI lineage: Eukaryota > Viridiplantae > Streptophyta > Magnoliopsida > Poales > Poaceae > Raddia > Raddia guianensis. The sequence goes on along the minus strand of CM070543.1, from coordinate 27,021,484 downwards.
CGTTGTGTGAACAAATAAGCAGTTTATGGTTATAGAGAACCGGAGATTAAATGGTAAAATTTCGGATTAATCATACAAGCAATGGCACGCGTGATGCATAAAACAATCTACCATAGTAAAGTATCAATAGACATTTAATACTTTGGCAATCTACCATAGTAATGTATCTACGCCCTCAGGGAAGAAAATAGACATTTAATACTTTCGCAATTTTCATCTAAATGTGTTTGAATACTCGTGGCAGACAGAAAAAGACGGGTACGTGATAGACAACGAATAACCGGACACCAGGTGCGTCTTTTTGTAGCTCACGGCAGCCCATGAATGATTTGCAGCGAGCCGGAATCGGGGCAATCAGGAACACGGTTCAATGATGCACAGTCTGCAGTGGCACGCAATCCAACGCAGCAATGAAGGAATCCAATGTAGTTAGCACGGTTTTGTCCACGTCGTATGGCGGAAGCCAGCGGGCACGGCTTAAGCCATTACAGACGGCGGAAGCATGATTCATTTAACTTGTTAATGTAGAGAACCGGAGATTAAATAATAAAAATTTAGATTACAACATACAAGCAATGACACGCGTGATGCATAAGACAATCTACCGTAGTAGTGCATCATATCTAAACCTACATGCCTTAGGAGATTTAAAAACATAGTTGTCATAAACGATAACCATACTCTTTGGGTGCGGCGGGGTATTTCCCTTCGCAAAGCGCTTAGGTCCTGCATCCTCGGCTCTAGCAGCCTCTCGCTTTTTGGCACGGAGGCGCCTCACGCTCATTGAATCTGGCCATTGTCGGTCGACCTCATGTGCTGAAACTCTTCTCTCGCACGCTTGTTTCTTTCTTCCCTCAGGGCGTCTTGCCACCGTTCCTCGGCCCTGGCCCTGCGCTCGGCCGCCTCCCGCTGCATCTGCCGCTCCATTTCGGGAGTCTGCTCCGCGTCCAAAAATTGCACAAACTCGCATAATGGAGGCTAAAAAGATTGAGGTTAGCATGTGCGTGTATATGTTCTTTAGGGAAGAAATAAGTAAGAAGTGACTTACAGGGTACTTTGCCCTCCTCTCCATCTCGGCAGTTCGGTCGTACGCATAGTTAGCGCACTTCCAATACCTTCTCCCGTAAGTATAGCCCTTGGGACAGCCTTAAAACGCAAAGACTGCCGCATAGACACATGGGCGGCTGAACACCTTGTGGGACGGATTCGTGGAGAGACTCCCTTGGTGGCGATGGGAACTCCATATGACTGTTTTGATCCTGAGAGATTTGCGAAGTGAAGTGCTTAGAATGCTCTTGTTGGTGGTGCTGTTTGTAGTGAGAACGCGTGGGTTTAAATAGGTGATATTGCGCAACGTGGTCGAATTGAATAAGACATACGCAACGCACAGTTCGAGATGATTTAATGTGTCACGGCAGCACTTTGCAGTGATAGGTCACTTCAACAGGGACCGCTGGACCGCACAGTTCAAGATGATTTAATGTGTCACTGCAGACCTTTGCAGTGATAGATCATTTCAACAGGGCCAGCTGGACCACACAGTTCTGCATGATGTGATGTGTCACCGCAGAACTTTTCAGTGATAGATCACTTCAACATTGTGGTCAGAGATTAGCAGCGACCGGTCATGTCGTGCACAGAGTACGACACTTTACCAGCGATGAGTCTCGTCGCACAGACTGTAAGACACTTTGGCAGTGCGGGTTGAAGTCGCACAGACGATAGGGCACTTTGGCGGGCGTGTTCGGCAACATATCACATGGTACAAACACAGAGTCCGATGCTCTGCATGTCTACATTACCAGTACGAAAAAACACACCAGACAATAGCATGACATACATAAACAGTGGCATGCATGATTTAGCGGAATATAAAAGTACGTAACATGTGGGTGCCAGCGGTTTACACACGACGCCTCCGACATGCAGGGCACAAGCGTTCCATGCGGACTTGCATCTCTAGTGTACGGCTTGTCATTTGGAGACGTTGTTCGAGATCTGCGATCCTTGCGTGGAGAACCGTGATGTATGCATCTGCTGCCATTGGAAAAGGATCATCCATCCATAATGTCATACGACAATCGTTTATCTGTTTTGCAAAGGATAAAAGGTTAGGTTACCTACGAAAATCATTTCGTTATATATGAATGTAAGTAAACTCACTGCGTATAGAGGACATCGGTAGAATCTCCGTCCGGTCCAACCAGATACTGGCCTATCGAATGTCTGCACCACTGCATCAATTCCACATGCACACTTGGGCCAGTCCCGATGGATGTGAGGGCCGGGCCGCAGCATGGTTGATTGCATGCGGTAGTCCTGTTTCATTTTAATCGGAAGGTCCTCCGAAGGGTAATAGGCCCGGCCTCCCGGACCGGACGATTCCCACCAACTTGGCCTAATCCATGCATTGTTGGAACGTTGTTCGGCCATCGTACTACGATGGTAAATGCAATTAGTGTCCGTAATTCTCATAGTGGTAAATGCTTGTACGGTGAAATTTTTTACAAGTGGTTGCTCCGTTCCAAAAAATAAATTTGAGGTAGGTCACAGAAAAAATTACCCTGCGTTTTTTGTGACTTCGATCGGAATACAAGTACGCATGAATTTAAGGCAACTGATCTGGAAAATGACATTTACTTGAATTTAAGGCATGGGGGTCGTTCAGAAGGCAGTGTTCAAAAACAAGATATCTGTTTCGGGTGTTTGTGCGGTGCGAGTGTTCAATGGTCAAATATTTGACATGTGTTATAAATCAATGTTATATTTGATTGCGCAACAATTATATTTTCAATGGTCACATAATACAATGTCTATAATTGTCATAGCCGAATTTCATTTTCATTTCAGGTACGTCAGAAAAAACAACATAACAATTGACGCTCAATAAATTCAACAAAAATATATGGTCAGGGTGTATAAATATATTTGACCATTACAAATGTTGGGTTCTATACAATTAGTCAAGTAAGAATACAAAACTTTGAAAAACCGAAGAAAACAAAATGTTAACAGACGCAGCTTGTAAGTTTTTATTGCGGCCCCCTTCTTCTTGTGAAGTCTTCGGGTGTCCAATGAAAAGGAGGTCGTGTTTCACGCATCCCCGCAGCTTGTGACGGTCCAAACCGTGTCGGCAGATGCGGCATGGGCTGGTCTGCCACCTGAGGAGTGGTGCCAAATTGATAGGATTGCCCACTATATACATGCCAATCAGCAAATGTATCCTCACGCGGTGGTGGAGCCGGTGTCTGCATGTGCCAACTCGACCCGCCTGACTGATCTGGTTGCGGGACAGGTGGGTGGGGTGTAGCAACCGTATTCAACAAATCAGTGAATGCTACGGCCGACCCAAACATTTGTTGCCACGCGTTGTTCTCATTTTCCCAATCAGCCATGGTTTGCGTGGGTGCATCGCCCCTATACCCAAAAGATTGCTGCGTGCTGTGCATGTCTTCTTCCCTCCCGACCGATTGAGTTGGTTGACGATTAATATCTAGCCCATGGGGTGACCCGTACACCGGTGGGGATGCAAACGGTGTAAAAGCTGAATGTTGGTGGGTACCTATATCATGGGCCGATGTCGAGCTCGTCTTGGGATCGGGAGGGACCGAAACGGAACATGTCCAGTCTGCCTCTCCATGGACATTGTCCTCATTGGTGGGGCGGAACGTTCTGAGAGAGGCTCGTGCGCATCGACAGTCTCGGACCTGTCTCTGTTCCTTCTATTTATATTGGTTCGGCGGCCTCCGACGCCTGTAATCACGGATCGCATACGGTCGCCGTCCTTCGGATTAAACTACGAAGGGATTCGCCTTCGCGATCCCCCTTTGCTCCGTTTGGGTCATCAGAAAGTCCGCCTCGTCTTGCACGTACGCGCTTTCCTGTGTCTGTATTGAAACATATAACAACCGTTAGGTACGTAATATATGAACTTCGAACATATGATATGACATTTAAGCGATCCACGTACGGTGGTGAACTTCGTTCGCTTCAAGATGGCTGCGCAAGACGGTTGTTCTTCTTCTTCTGCGTTGGTCGATTTAAAAGATGGCATCTTGTTCTCGGCATGTACCAATCATAATAGGCATTATAGTCGTACGGATTGTAAGGTCCAACAGCATGACTACATCCACGATGGTCGTCTCCATCCAATGAGCGATGTGTGACGCGCGTTTTGCACCGTCAATTAGGGTTGTGTCCTGGCGGTCCTCCTGAAATAATAAATAGTCACTTGGTTTGTACGAACAAAAATAAAATATGACGAGTGTAAATAAACGTGGTTGATAGAAAGCATACCCATGCGAGCGACCGGCGTCTCGCGGTGAAGGAACAGGGACTAGTTGACGGTATCCAAATTGGCGCAAAACACGCTCCGGTGAGTACACCTCGACAACGTTCATGCATATCAGATGACATTTCGTCAACCAGTACGCTTCACTGTTTAAGCAAGCTGCCGAGATGCGTCCTCCTTGTGCTATTTCATGCATAACATATGGAGAGAACGGGTCCCAACAGACATCATTTTCAGTGATAAAATCCAGGTCAGCAACGACCCTTATGTAGGACCCGTGATCAACCTCATGCGCCCAACGAAGCGTGGCATGCATATATTTATATCCAAGTGTGGGACGCTCCAACTCGTGCAGGTCATCGGGAACGTCCACCGGGTAGTACGCGTGCTTAACGCGCGGTCGAAGCATGGGCAGGTAGAACCATGACCACAACTGTAGCAGGATGGGACAGCCCGCCATGTTCGAACTATCCGCTGTCCTCCGACATGCCTCGCACAAAGTGCGGTATGTGTCGGCAAGAATAGCGGAGCCCCAGCTGAAGGCATCTGGTTGGTTCCCGTGAAGAGCATCAGACGCGAGCTGGCGAGCAACCCACACAAGATGCACAGCAACGGAATCTCCATTTGTGTTCGTGAACATAACACTTCCAAGCAATAGAAGTAGGTATACTTCGTAGTGCCTGTTCACGGTCTCAAAATCTGCCTCTTCTGGGCAATCCTCATACTCGGCCAATGCTTTCAGCCACGAGAATGACACCCCTTGGTCACTCTTCGCACCGTATTCAGCGCCGAACCTGTAGTTTTGTTTCCTTGTTGTAAGTGTACAAATAGAAATGGTTAATTGTGCAATCGATTAGAATAATAGATTGTTTCGTACCTGTTCTCTACGTACTGTTGCCATTCAAGCCGTTACGCTTGATGACAACAAATGGTGACCTCCATGGGAAGACCGGTAATCATTGCGACATCTCGCAACGTGATGGTCATCTCCCCACACGGAAAGTGAAATGTATGTGTCTCAGGACGCCATCTGTCCGCAAGTGCAGTTAAAAGTTCAGGTCGCAGATGCGGGAGAGGCGTCCTCGCTCCACCTCGCATAGGTGATATTTTATTTATTTTAAATTTAACTTACTTTAAATGTTACATGCACGGTCTACGTTAATGTTTTCTTACCACCGCTATAATTTGTCAGTACTATAGTCATAACATCTACGACATAATGCTAAATTTCATTGCTTACAAAATCTACATTAATGTATAATTGATTCTACTGTATGATACAAGTCCAGGAACGCCTGTTTATTGAAATGCATACCTAGTAATAATATGTCGAATAAACAGTCTGCTCACGAGATACCAACACCTGCGCATTCAAACACATAAAATAATGAATGAAAGTTTTCAAACTATGTCTTCATGCAGACACCTTCGACAATAATTGTTATTTTTATTCCGCCGGTGTAGAATTGTTCTGCACACTTTCTATAATTTTTAGGATTTTTCATTGCATATATATTTTTTATAATCATAGGCTAAAAAATCCCCTCAAAAACAAAAATAATGTTTATTTCTCAAATATCATAAGTACCGTTATTTACTAACTAACTGTAATGAACTAAACAGTTAAATAACAATTTTTCAATGATAACAAATTAATTGACTAACTATTGTAATTAAAACTGTAGTTATATAATATGTGTTGTACGAGTTAATAAAACATTCACGTTAATTAATCAATACTTGCTTGTACTACATTATATAACTCTACTCGCATGAAATAATGCCTTGTCTCTGAACAACTATTTTTTACTTACGCTAACTAACTACTGACTATATTAAACATAAAGCATAACATACTTTGAGTTGCTACGAGTTAATATCACATGCATATTTGATCTTAATAGTTTCTTACCTCTAGTACAAACTATTTCATAATTACTCATGAATCTATACAGATTCTACATGCCTGGTCATTTACCATTTAATTTAGCTAGTGCCTAAAATTCTAAACATTGTTACATGCACGGTCTGCGTTATTGTTTTCTTACAACCTTTAGAAATTAGTCAGTACTATAGTCATTACATCTACGACATAATGCTATATTTCACTGTTTATAAAATCTACATTAATCTGTATTATACAAGTCCACAAACGAGAGTTTATTAAAATGCATACCTAGTAATAATATGTCGAATAAACAGTCTGCTCACGAGGTACCAACACCTGCGCATTCAAACACATGAAATAATGAATAAAAGTTTACAAACTATGTCTTCATCTATATATTACATTATCTTCATACTTATACAAAGTAAAAAAAGATCACCTTGATGAAGACAGTGAGAAAAACGCTACCAAAGACAAACGAATGTAAATATTATGCAGAAGATGAGCACCGAAGCAAGAAGCTTAGCACCGAGCAAAGCAGGAAGTCGAGCAACGAGCAAAAAGTCGAGCACAAGGCGCAGAAATGCTTTGGAGGACTTAGCAATCGGCAAAGACAAAATGTCTGAGAACCGAGGACCACCCTGCTTATATAGCCGAGCGTACGTGATTAAATCATCATAAGCATGCAATTTATTAATGACTAATCACTTTTTAATTAAATTAAACACAGGTTTAACATATAATTGGGAGACATGAAATGACGTCTCACCCGCTGATTCTGTTCTCTCACATGCAGCTGCTGGCACTGGCACGCACTTCAACACGGCACGCACTTTAACGCTTAGCGAATCCGAGGCACGGCGGCGGCGGCGAGAGCGGGCATGAGGGAATCCGAGGCGACGCGTGGGAGAACGCGCCCGCCGGGCGCTGGCGGAGCCGCCAGCGTGTCTCTACCGGTGGCTTCCGGCGTCGGGCGTGGCGGAAGCCGGCTTCCCGCCCGGCGTGGCGGAAGCCAGCCTGCCGACGCCCGGCGTGGCGGAAGCCAGCCTGCCGACGTCTGGCGTGGCGGAAGCTAGCTTGCCGACGCCTGGCGTGGCGGAAGCAGGCCTAGATCGCTAATAAATAAAATATGGCGCATAGTTTCCCAATTTCCAATTATATGTATATTATTTAATCAATTTTTCCTAGCAAATATGTCTTATCTTTTTTTTGCAATGAATGATATGAATGACTTTTCGAAGGTTAAGAATTTCTTAGCTAATAATTTGACCAACCATTGGCAAAAAAATGAACTAAGATGATAAAAGTTGCCAATTAATGGGAGGAGGGAATTAATCTCGCCGGCTACAATCCAAACACAAGCCAAATTTGGCTAACTCTACTAAAATTTGGTAAGGTAAGCATGCATTGACATGCATTGGCTATGAACCAAACACTAAACCTGATCATGGGCCGTCCAGCCCGACAGACCTGACAAGAAAATGCCCGGCCTGATTGAGTCGGGTCTGTGCGACGGTCGGGCTCAGGCTTGCATTTTCAACCCAACCAAAAATTGGACTGAGCTTCGAGCCTGATTTTTTACTCGTGAGTAACCCAAAAGAACCCGAGTCTAATACAAATAACAGGCCTCAACAGTATAGCACCTCAGCCCAACCCAAAGTAGCAGGCCCAGTCCAAACAGCAGTGTATCAAAGCTTCGTCCTCCAACCCTAACCCTAGCTCGCAGCCCCCGTTCCCATACCCAGCCCCTAGGGGCGCCTAATGTGTGACCATGTTATTATTTGTGACTGTATGGCTCGTTTGTGACGGTGTGATTGTGCATTTGAATTTTCAACTTTGAGACTTGAAAGTTAAAACCATAAGCGATGGTTGTTTTATATGAATTCAGTTTTATTATATTTTTGCTACCTAAATTTTAAGCTGTCATTTGAAATATGTATTTTAAGCTCTATGGAACAAGGTATGGTCTGGTCTTGGGTGTATGTGGCGGGCTTGCGGGATGGGCTTGCGGGCTTTGTTTTTTTTTATTGCGGGCGGATTTGGGCTGCAATTTTGTGTTTTCTATCAGACCTCGGTGGGCTCGAGCCGACTGATTTTAGGTCGGGTTTTGAAAAACCCGGTCCGAAGCTGGCCGTACCCGACGAATGATCATGTCTACCAAACACTAATTAGTACTCACTCTATTGAAAAATATAAGACATACATGCTATTTCAATGTGGTGTTACGTTGTACATCTCTATATATTTATTCTCAACCACGTACATTTATTTATTTGCAAATACAAAAAGTATTTCTCTTTCATCTTTCTAAAAAATATATTAGGTGTCTGTCATTTTCATTCACATCTTTCTCAAATACATCATCATTTTCCCTCGTTTCAAATCAAAATACGTTTTACGTTTAACAGCGGAGGGAGTAAAATAGAAACAAACATCTAACTTGTTGCAATAAAATCGGTTCTAAATTTCTAAATCTATCGGCAGAATTCTGCAAGTAAAGAGAAGTCAACAAACCCACGCTACAATCCTGATGACGATGGATGCTCCTGTTTTCTCTACATGATTATTGTTTGTGCATTCGTTGGCAGCCAAGCAGAGTTGACTGTTCAATTTGTACTATCAACAATGACGGTTTTAGATGAATGCTTCTTTTCGCAATATCTGCAGAGGTACAAATAGCTATGAGAAAAGTGCCATTAAGCTACATAAAACCTGTGTGTCATATTCCGCATGCAATTATTTTAATTTGTGACGTATCTAATGTTTCTGTGTAAAATGATATATATAGATCAAACAATCTGATCCCCTTACCCCAAGGAGGCAGGGACATATTATAAATTCCCCCGAAAGCTATAATACTTCAGCCCGTTACTATGGCCTTGTTCTTATCAGCTGAAACTAGCTGAGAATTATAATATAAAAAAGTCGTGACCCTTTGATATAGGCCTTAGAAATAGTCCAAAAATATTTACATAACTATTTTAGAAACTCTAAGAAAAACCATTTAAAAGTTAAAACCCATAAAAATAGTCCAAAAATATTTACATAACTATTTTAGAAACTCTAAGAAAAACCATTTAAAAGTTAAAACCCATAAAAATGACTACTACATCGTATGGATTTATATAAAAATCACAAATTTCTAGTGCTAACTTTTAGTTTTAATTTAGGCTATAAAGAACAAGGACTATGTGAGACCTATCAATTTTGTCTACGTGAATGGTGGAATAGAATCATCTTGCTAGTTTAGAGTTACACTAGTATATAATGTCAGGTGGATCGAAACATAGCACTTCAAATTAACTCTTATATTTGGGCATATTTTAGTTTGTGGACCATGAGATCTCAATCCAACAATACCCCCGAGGCCATATTATATAATTCCACAAATTCGTATCATTTTTCCATCCCAATCTACCTCCATACTCGATCACCTAAAATCAAGTAAATTGCCCCCCCCCCCCCCCAAAAAAAATTTCCTATCCGACAGGCTGCCTCCATCCTCCTGCCATCTGTTCTAAAAAATGGATCTAGGCATTGATAGTAATTTATAGGCGCTACCTTAATATTCTCTAGAATTTTGCTAAAATTGGCTAGCTAGGTGTCAGTCCTGTCTAGCTGATCAAATACATCCTTGGCTTGCTAGGTGGGTTTGATCCCAAAGCCATTCTGTGGCGTGTCTACATCTAGATGACAATTAGCTAAGAGCCTTGGAGATTGGAGATAGAGGTAAGTGAGGATTTGAAAAGGTTAAAAATCATTAGCTTTATTCGGGTTTGGGTTCCAAAGCCGAATGAAGTAACACCTATTAATGGCCTCTATATCTATCGAGCGATCGACAAAGCTGTCATAAGCATTACCGATGTGTCATTCCCGAAAACCATTGTTTGTTTGGCTCCCCCGAGGTCCTGATCGTTGTCGCCTCCAAGGCTATGACTACACCTTGCCACTTCCCTACATCATGAGCTTTATATAGGTTAAGGTTCCAAAGTGGAAGGAAACAACACCTCTTGATGGTACGGATCTATTGAGCCACCCCCAAAACTACCATAGCCATTACTGACGTGACACCCCTGACCACCACTGGATTGCTCTTGCCCCTTGTTCTCGGCCATCATCACCTCGAAGTCTATGACCACCTCACCGTCTTCCCGTATGCAAGATTTCCCTTCACCGCGGCCACCAATCATCATTTTCAGCTAGAGATGATCCTTCCCTTGCCCTCTGTTTGCTCTCGACATCTCCCTTCCACAATCATCACTTGTCAATCTCTCTACTCTCCCTCCTTTAGTCCCTATGCCCCTTGCTACGCCCTTTGCTCTCCCTCCCTCACTAGCTCTACCCTATGCTTTCCCTTCATCTCGTCGATTCCCTTTGCTCTCTTTCCCTCCTTGTTAGTAGGCAATGAGGGACCAAGCACTCAAGCTCTGGGGTCCCTCTACTCCCTACTAATTTTCTAATTTCTACCCAAATTGTAACAATTAATGAGTAACAAGTGTGTTGATAGTTTATATATATTTGGACACTATCTATATTTTGCTAGGAATCACTATGTCATCAACCCAATGTGTGACACAAAAGAAAGCAAGTTCAAGCCTCCTCAAGAGGAATCTTGGTGATATTAGATGGGGATTTGGGATTCTAGCAGATAAAAACAATTTGAAAAAAGTGAAATGCAAATTGTGCACAAAAAATAGTTCATGGAAGGGTGTATAGACTTAAGTAATGCGATCACGTTAAATGAATGTCTCAACATGACCAAAATATACCAAGGAAGATCATTAAAGTGTAACAAAATCAGTTGATGAGGTAAAGCATAGGAAGATAGACAAGATAATAAGAGAAGAGGAGGTGAGTTATGAAGTGGTGATCGGAGGAGAAAATGGAGGAAGATTGGTTCATTGGCTCCAAAGAAGATAAGGTCCCTTTATCCTCCTATTCCATTTTTCGCGCAGGCTACTGCCAAATTGTCATTGATGAACAAGCGAGGAAAGAAATATTTCACATGTGCAAGTGTGCGCAACCAATTGTTAGATGGTTTTATGCTCAATGGTATATTGTATTGGAATTAATATTCATTGCCTTCTCATGATTTGTTGTTATCTCCTTTTTCTTGGATCAAGATGAAGTGATTTCTTGAAAGGATTATGGACAAGAGGACAAAGACTCATATCTCATTTTACATCATATTGTCATGTTTGTTATCTTCTTTTTTATGATCTATTTTGCTTGATCTACTTTGTGACTTGTGAGAATTATATGCGAGTCAATATTTCTGTGTGGTTGTGAATCTTGTGCTTGTGATTTGTAAACATGCCATTTAAGTTATTATCCCTATGTGCTGGCATCCCGCTCTATTTCACTTTTATTGTTTTTATTCATGTATGATATATCTCATGATCTCATCCGATTAATGTCAAAATGTGTAGATTTGACAAGATAGATTTAAATCTCAAGTAAAATAGAAAAAAGATATGACATTTATGTGATTGATACTAGAAAATGACTCTATACATGTATTTTTCCCTCTAAACATCAATTATGTGCATGTTTTGAATGCAATCTTTTTTACCTAGTTAGATTTGATTAATCAATCTGGATGCTAGGCTAAACCTCACCACCCTATTAGCGCCTAGCACCTTCTTGAGCACCGCCTATTATTGTGTTCCAATATTAGCTTATAGGCCTTATTTGTTTCAACGGAAAGTTGTTGAAAACATTAATTTGAAAATGTTGTGACCCCTTGAAAGACATCGTAAAAAGTTCAAAAAATTATGAAAAAATTATTTTAGAAACTTTAATAAGAACTATTTAAAACCCCACAAAAATGGCTACAAAGCATTACATCATTTGGCTTATAAAAAATAACAAATTTTTATTTAATTTAATTTAATTTAAGTTAAAACAGACAGGCCATAAATAGAGGTGGCCAAATGGGTCGGTCCAACTGAATCGAACTGAACCTGGGTCAGCACCTCAACTGTCGGGCCGTCCTGGATCGGTTCGCATTTTGGTGGCCCGGTTTGGTTCACTACTGTAGTATACTCCCTTTGTCCAAAAATGTAAGATGCACATGTATTTCAAGAATCAAACCTCGTGATCTTAACCAATTACTTTTGAGATGATACGTAAGTTTTGGTAATACAAAAATGGTATCGCTAAATTTATATTTAAACGTACTTTTCAATGACTATAATTTTGTTTCTATAAATAATATATTATAAAAGATATTTAGAGTTAAAATACAGTTTTGAAAACCGTTCAAGTCAAACCGCGCCTTACTTTAACGTTTTTTTATGGAGGGAATATTAATTTAATTCAATATATGTATTTCTAAATATATTTTCTTATGATAAATAATGTACTTATTTAATTTATAATATATATTCGTGAAATATAAGAGTTTTTCTCACACACACACACACACACACACACACACACACACACACACATATATATATATATATATATAAATAAATAAAATAAACCAGCCAACAAAAACCGAGCTGGCCCAGTTCGATTTGGTTCATTGTGCGAACCAAACCTGGGCCAAGACCGCAACCCTGTTGGCCTGATTCGTATAGTAACCAAACCAATCGGGCCTGAACCGAATTCGGCCCGTTTGCCAGCTCTAGCCATAACCCCATGAAAACCCAAATCATAGCATCCCTGTTCAACCCTTTTGGGTGAGCGAGGTCAAAGCCCAACTGTGGGCCAGCCCATAAGGTGGCCGACTCTATGGTAATTTTGGGCCACATATTTAAAAGTTTTTTTAGACTAGCAGATTGCAAGATCATACCGTACTCTTTATATTATTATGACGAGCACTAGGGTCCAGACGTCCGGACCTGCTGACGTCAGCCTGATGTCATCGCGTAACCTGCGCGAATACCTACGGAAACCTAGAAAATAACGATAGAAACCTGATGAACAGTGGCAACCTGAGGACGAAACTTGAGATTTCAGAAAGTTTTTCGAGAGTAAGAACCAAGTTTCGATAGTACAAATTCAAGTTTCAGTAGGTAGTATACAAAGTTTTGATGGGCAAAACTTAAGTTTCAACACCAAAAAAGGTGTAGTTTCCGAAAAATCTTGAAAACCCTAGGTTTCGTGCAGCCGAAATCGAGGTTACCACGAGAAAGGTCTGGGTTTTGTCAAGCAGAATCAAAGTTTCACGTGCGGGATATGAAAAAAGTTTTGAAACGAAAACCCTAGGTTTCAAAAGTACAAACTCTAGGTTTCGGACGTGCTACCCCAGGGTTTCAGGAGGAGAGTCTCAGGTTTCAAGTGGCAAAAATGGGTTGGGGCTTGTCCCTGACATCTTCTTCCCCAAATCCAGCAGCCCCAACCCTGTCTTCCCCCAAATCCGACAGCCCAAACCCCAAAGCTCGTCGGATCGAGTGAAACCCAAGCAAGCCCCAACCCCTTCTTCACCCCATCCGGCAGACCCCAATCCCAAAGCTCGTCGGATCGAGCGAAAACCAAGCAAGTTGGGGAGGGTACAAGCACGTGGAGCCACGCGGCGCACTTGGGCGACGAGCCCCCTGACGCCGGGCGCCTCCGGCGACGAGCCCCTGCGGCGGTGCACCTCGGCGATGAGCCTACAAATGCGAAAGAGCGGTGCGTGCCTCGACGACGAGCTCTTGCGGCGCGCCACGGCGACGAAGCGCCTCCGTGCTCCTCGGCGACGAGCTCGGCGGCGGTGCATCTCGCAACGAGCCTTCCTGGACGAGGCGGCGGAGGCGCGGCTCGGGGCGAGGCCCAGGCGGCGAGCTTCCTCACCGAGCAAAGCGCGGGCGCGAGAGACAGAGAGGGGGAGGAGTTTCGCGCGAGAGCCAGAGAGGAATGAGCGAGGGAGGAGTCCGAACGGACGGACGTCCTCCCTAAAGTGTTTCCCTATTATTATTATTTTTCTTGTAAGTGTCGATGGTCCTTACGGCTCGTTCATTTGTGTCAGATTTACATTAACCATTTTAACAAGGAAGTTAAATGGACTTTTCTTCAGTGGTGTAGTTTTAAAACTTGATTTTGAAAAGGTCTATGACAAAGTTAAATGGACTTTTCTTCAACAAGCTTTGAGGATGAAAGGTTTCTCCTCTAAATTGTGTAAATGGGTGGAAGATTATGTTTCTGGGGGAAGTGTTGGGATTAAAATCAATGATGATTTAGGCCCTTACTTCCAGACTGGTAAAGGCCTGAGACAAGGTGATCCATTATCTCTCTTATTGTTCAATATTGTTGTTGACATTCTGTCTGTCCTTATTTTGAGAGCGAAGCAAGATGGTCAAATTGAAGGAGTAGTTCCACACTTGGTGGAAGATGGGTTATCTATTTTGCAATATGCAGATGACGCCATCATTTTTTTAAATCATAACCTAGAGCAGGCACTAAACTTAAAACTCTTGCTTGGTACATTTGAGCAATTATCTGGTTTAAAGATAAATTTTCATACGAGTGAAATTTTCTGTTATGGTGATGCTAGGGAACATGAGGACTGATACACACAACTCTTTGGTTGCGGTGTGGGCTCGTATCCTTTTAAGTATCTTGGTCTTCCTTTGCATCACAATAAATTGTGTAGTGCAGACTGGAAGGGAGTTGAGGATCGTTTTGAGAGAAAATTGAGCGGGTGGAAAGGAAAACACCTATCTTCAGGGGGTAGACTAGTGTTACTTAATTCTGTACTTAGTAGTCTACCGGTGTTTATGATGTCCTTTTTTGAGATTCCTCGTGTTGTGCTTAAGAGATTGGACTTTTTTAGATCCCGTTTCTTTTGGCAGAGCAACGATCAACAGAGGAAATATTGTTTAGCCAAATGGAATATTCTTTGTCGTCCCAAGGACCAAGGTGGTCTAGGTATTCAAGATCTCGATACTAAAAATAAGTGTCTTCTAAGTAAATGAATTTTTAAACTTCTAAATGAAGAGGGCATTTGGCAAAGATTGCTTAGAAATAAGTATTTAGTCAATAAAACTTTTTCTCAAACTCATTCCCAACCGAGGGACTCAATTTTGGAAAGGTCTCATGAAAGTAAAGCTAGATTTTCTAAAATGGGGACATTTTAAATTAAGAAATGATACCTAAATTAGATTCTGGGAAGATAGTTGGTTGGGACATTCTCCTCTTAATGAACAATATCCAAATCTTTTTGCCATAGCCAGAAAAAACATGTCACTGTCTCGGAAGTTCTTAACTCATCTACTCTTAATACTGCCTTTCGGAGAGCTTTAGTAGGCCAAAATTTAAGAGATTGGCATATCTAAAGTTAAAACTTTCTGTGCTCCATTTAGAGTCAGATCAAGATGTTTTTTGTTGGAATTTACATAAAAGTGGTCAGTTTTCGGTACAATCAATGTATCAAAAAATGATCAATACTACAACAATTTAATCCCATGACTATATCTGGATACTTAGAATTCCTTTGAAAATAAATTTTTTTCTTTGGTACTTAAATCGAGAGGTCATTCTTACAAAGGATAATTGGGCAAAGCGTGGTTGGCAGGGCAATTTGCAATGTGTTTTCTGCAATAAAAGAGAAACTATTCAGCATTTGTTCTTTGATTGTCACTTCGCTAGATCTATGTGGCGAATTGTTCACATAGCTTTAAATTTATATTTACAAAGGAGTCTTTCTCATTTAAGAGAAAGTTGGATCCATAGTTTAAGACTATCAAAGATATGTCAATTTTTAACTGGCATGGCAACTATGTTTTGGTCTATTTGGCTTTGTCGAAATAATGTGGTCTTTGATAAACACAAAGATACATCTTTTTTGCAGGGCATTTTCAGAGCTACATATTGGTTGAGGCATTGGACATTACTGCATAAGGAGAATAACCGGAAACCATTTATCGAAGCATGCCAATCTTTAGAAGAGGTGGTTATGATGTTTTTCAATAATTATGATTGGAGAAATATTCATAGATTATGTTTTGTTTAATGTAATTTTTATTTTTCTCGTCTTAAGATTGTTAGTCTTAAGTTAAGCCGTTCTTTATGAATTTGGCTGTGTACATCTCATAACGTGGAGGCCGGAATTTTATTCCATTATCTTAAAAAAAACAAGGAAGGTATCTGGTTTGCTTGGAAAAACACGGCAGCGTTACTGTCCGTATCTCCAGCCATTCGATCGAGATCTAGCCACGGGCCAATCACGAACTCCACTTTTTTCACTTCCTCCCGGCCTCTTTACCACGGGAGCAAACCTAGCAACCATGTGTCACGGTCACGCCCCCAAGACCTACAAACACACGCTCACATACTCTCACACACCACCACCCCCACATACACACAGTCTCGCACGCACCACCACCGCACCACCCGGCCGCGGCGCCATTGGCAGCTGGGTCTCCCCTGCGGCGATGCCCTACGCATCAGCGATTGGTGGCCACAGCCACAGTCACAGACTCACAGTGAGCTAGCTGCAGCTGCACAACGACGGCACTGTATCCCGCCACTGCCCACACGCACAAGCCCACAAGGCGGCCACAAAAGATGGAGCAGTGACGGGTACCGTCGCTGTAGCGCAAAGGGGATTGATAGGAGCGCATGCCCCCCCACCCCACCCTCGTCTTCCTCCTCCTCTCACCAATACCATTCCTCCCCCCCTCCCCTCTCGTCTCCTCTCCCCTTGGGCTCCAGCCTTTTCGTCCCCTTCGTCTTCCCTTCCCCCCGCACAGTGGCCGCTGCTTTGCGTCGCGTTGCTTTTCGAATCCGAGGGCTCAAAGCTGGGGGGTGGTGGCGGCGGTTGATCCGCGGGAGATTGCTTTTGAGGGGGGTGGGTACATGAGATCATGAGCTCCGAGGACTCGCTCAAATCGCTGTCGCTGGACTACCTCAACCTGCTCATCAATGGCCAGGCGTTCAGCGACGTGGCGTTCAGCGTGGAGGGGCGGCTGGTGCACGCCCACCGCTGCGTGCTGGCGGCGCGGAGCCTCTTCTTCCGGAAGCTCTTCTGCGGGCTCGACCCCAGCCACCAGCCGCCGCCGCCGCCGCTGAGCTGGCCGACGCCGGCGGGGGCCGCGGCGGCGGCGGCGGCGGTGCTGCTGCACCGGAGCTCGTCATCCCCGTCAGCTCCATCCGGTACGAGGTGCTGGTGCTGGTGCTGCAGTTCCTGTACAGCGGCCAGGCGTCGGTGGCCGCGCCCAAGAGCGGGCCCCTCCCCGGCTGCGGCGCCCGCGGCTGCTGGCACACCCGCTGCAGCGCCGCCGTCGACCTCGCCCTCGACACCCTCGCCGCCGCCCGCTCCTTCGGTGTCGAGCAGCTCGCCCTCCTCGTCCAGGTCGGCACCACAACCAATCAGAAAAGAAATCAAGAAACGAGAAATTATCCCCCCTCTCTCTCTACTTCTCCCCGTATGCCTTCTCGGGATCTGCTAACTCTTGATCGATGCGATTAAGGATGATGGTAGTTAGCCAGCCAGTCCTGCCATGATTGATTGGATTGGAGCCCTCTTCCCTTCCCTGCCATTAAGGTCGGAGTCAGAGCTCAGAAGACGCCATGGACGTCTGCGCCGCTGCTCACCCCAGCTCAGCTGCATCTGCATGTATAGATCCCTAGGTCGCCGCTTTGCCTTTCCAATTTACTCGCCACTGTGCCTCTCGGAGCCTCCCCCAGCATCGATCAGCAGCTGCTGCAGACGCAGCAGATCGATCCAGTCCAGTGCCTTCATTCATCGCCATTTTTTTTTTTTACCTGCAGCTTCTCGAGCTGCGCCGTGGCGTCGCCTCGCCTCTAGCCTCTCACAGTCTCGCTTGCCTTTCCGCTGCTTCGCGTCGCTGCTCCTGTCATGGCACTCAGATCAGATCAGCGGCTCAGCCTCTGACTCCTCTTTACTAGGAAGGGTCTTTTCACGCCCTTGTTTGCGCCTGTCCCTTCCCTCACATCACATCACACATCCCCCGGCCCCCAATCCATCGCTCCATCTTTCTTCCCCTCTCTGTCCAGTGTCTCCTCATCTATTCATCTTCCACCTCTGGCTAGGGTTTCTCTCCGAGATACTGCAATGTGGAGGAGCTGGAGCTCCATCAATGGCGGACGCCGCCGCGTGCGTGCAATGCCATTCCCAATGTGGAGCTACGTGCATTTCATGCTGCTGATTGAGTATTGGTTCGGGTTTCATGACGGTGCAGAAGCAATTGGAGAGCATGGTGAAGGAGGCGTCGGTGGACGACGTGATGAAGGTGCTGATGGCGTCGCGCAAGTTCGAGATGCAGGAGCTGTGGGCGACCTGCTCCCACCTCGTGGCGCGGTCGGGGCTCTCCGCCGACCTGCTCGCCAAGCACCTCCCCATCGACGTCGTCGCCAAGATCGAGGAGATACGCGCCAAGTCGCCGCTGGCGCCGGCGGCTGCGCCGCCGCGCTCGCCGTTCCTGACGCACCACTATCTGCCGCTGAGCGCGCCGGCGGCCACCGCGGCCGACCGCGACCACAAAATCCGGCGCATGAGGCGCGCCCTCGACGCCGCCGACATCGAGCTGGTGAAGCTGATGGTGATGGGCGAGGGGCTGGACCTGGACGACGCCCTCGCCGTGCACTACGCCGTGCAGCACTGCGGCCGCGACGTGGTGAAGGCGCTGCTGGAGCTGGGCGCCGCCGACGTGAACTCCCGCGCGGGGCCGGCGGGGAAGACGCCGCTGCACCTGGCGGCGGAGATGGTGTCGCCGGACATGGTGTCCGTGCTCCTCGACCACCACGCCGACCCCAACGCCCGGACGCTCGACGGCGTCACGCCGCTCGATGTGCTCCGCAGCCTCACCTCAGAGTTCCTCTTCAAGGGCGCCGTGCCGGGGCTCACGCACATCGAGCCCAACAAGCTGCGCCTCTGCCTCGAGCTCGTGCAGTCGGCGGTGATGGTGACCACGCGCGACGACGCCGGCGCCGCCGGCGAGGGCGCCGGTGGCAGCGACGGCGGCAACTTCCCGAGGAGCGACGCCGACGACAGCCTGGTGAGCCTGACGATGAACTCCACGCTCATGTACCAGGGCCAGGAGATGGCGGCGGCAGCGGCGGTCGCCGGCGACGCCAGGAAAGGGAACAACGGCCGCGAGAGCCCCTCCACCTTGTACTTCCCCAATGGCTTCCCCTAAGCTAAGCACTGTATTGTGTGACCTCCCTTGCCTCCCCCCCCGCTCTCTCCAGTCGATCTCCACCTGCACTGATGATTCCTTCGGCGAAGACGACCGCCATTGCTGCGAATCGATCGGTCGACGATGGTGTAGCTACTAGCTAGCTTCTATATAGCTAGGAATCACATATTCACATATGCATGCACTGCACACTGCGCACTGCACACTGCAGGAGCAAGAACCAACACATTCACAAGAGATTGATGCGTGGTATTTGATGTGGATTGTCCGATGATCTTTCCATCCATGACTGGTTGATCGATTGGGCAGCAACTGTTGCTTTGTTCATCATCTAGCTTGCAATGTGCGGGCCGGGGCACTGATCTCCGTCCTCCAGTACATCGCTCATGTGATTGTGATCCAGAGCTTGTGCTCGCCTGCTTAATTTGCTTTGGCTTGGCTTGGCTCGGCTCCATGGATGATGTGCAGTGCAGGTGCAGGTGCAGGTGCGGCTAGCAAGTAGAAACGAGCAGCACGTAGTACTGTCCATGGCATGGGGATTTAGCTGTTGGTGCGTTTCCCATGCCTTTACGCCGCTGAGGCAGTGCACAACGAGCAGCTTTTGGGGACTGTAGCGGCTGGCTTTGGACGACGGTGGCTGGGAAAGCGGACGGCCGGGGTGCATCGATCCTCTCATGTGAGTGAGTGAGTGAGTGAGTGAGGCCATGGCATGGCATGGCGTTCGACAAGGCGAATCTAAGCGTGGAAATTGAATGGCACAGCGGTTGCACATGCACTTCTCCTGTTGCGGTAAACTATTCTTTGTGCGATCAAAAACCGCCCTGTAGTGCACATGTACATATGCATGTAGTTATATATATGTACGTACGTATATGCATATCCTGACATGCGTTTGCAGGATATATGCGTGTGTGTCACAAATAATTATCGTCTCATATTTATTTTGTTTTTAAAAAATGGCATTCGAATTTGGGTGGTTGTGGATGCTGCGCGACGTCTGTTAATTAACCTGCTTCCTTAATTTTTCCCCCCCTATCTTTTGTGTGGTCTTTCTTCTCTGTTATCTTCTTTTTTTCTCTTTTCCTAGTTTCTGTCGTTGTTTCTTGTTCTGTTATGGCCTCTGTGTACATAAAATTCATGTATACACGTAGATTCGTCTTGAAAAATACCATCATACGTAATGATTATAGTTTTAATGGGTTTTATAACTAAGATAGAATAATGCACAACTAATTTGTGGTCAATTAAAGTCGTATTTTCGAAAACGTGATGTCCAAAACATTGCTATTATTTGTACCAAGACGAGTATAATAATGTATGTTCATGGCGTTCTCGGTCGCTCTGTTTTAAAGCACTTTCTTGCTAGTTCTCTACACTGTCGTTTTGATATGTCGCATATAGTACTGTCCTGTACAATTAATACTTGTGTCCAAGACGAGGCAACTGCAGCCAGGTTAATAACAAAGAGCTTTTAATTTGCAATGCATGCATGACAGGTGAGGTGAGTGTCTCTCGTTGTTAAGTAATCAGGGGTAATCACATGCATGCACCGGTCTGTTAATGTATATATACTACGTTAGTATATATGTTTAGGATATGTGGTAGCTAGCTAATCATGAAAAACTGTTTTACTCGTTTTCACTGTTTTGGAGCTTCAATTCAATTGTCTTCTTATTCCTAGTTCTTGTTGGTTCTTGTCTCATTCTTAATATTTTGATCTGCCCTGACGTACTCAGATATGTAGTATCATCTATAGTCTATATTGATTCCTTTTTTAAAAAAAAATAGTTACCAATATATATATAGTATAAAAAGATGTATTTTATTGCGAGCCTGTGTACGTCACCGACTAGTGGTGGGTCCATTGTTTAAGTAAAGGATATATCTTCTTGTTTGTAACTATTATTACACACCACCTCCTAATAGGCACATATAATCTTGCGAAAATATATATATTTATGCTTACAAATATTAAGATCAATTATTGTTATGATAGTGCATTTTAGAGACACAAAATCAGGTATCCATGCAAAGACTTTGCTCAATGCTAAATGGCATTATAGATATACATGTCGAATTCTTATGTAAGGATATAATATATTGCCTAAGAATTATTCTAGCCGTTCAAATTTCCTATTTCATGGGAATGGTACCTGCTAGCCAGTTCTATTCACCAATTTGGTCCTCTGTATGATCCCCATGATTTTTCAATCAAATCAACTTATGTATATGAAATTATTTTTTCCAGATGAGTCTACCAATATTAATTCATATGTTAAGTTTATCTAAATATTTTACACACTCCGTTAATTTTACGTACCACCCTTACATCCCGATGCCACGACCACTTATCTCGCACATAGTTTCCACCCTAATTATATTGACCGATATCGGTCAATATATTTAAAGATGTTTTGGTTGTACATATCCAAATTACATAATTAGGGTGGAAACTATGCGCGAGATCAGTGGTAGTGGCATCGGGATGTAATGGTGATACGTACCTAGGCATACAATATGTCGATCCATGTGATGTAGTTGTTGTCTTGTTCGGAAGGCGCTAGCTAGAAGCAGCAATTTTGGATGTGGACAACTAGATTTGACTACATGGATTGGTTTGGCTACTTAATTTGTGGAGTGTTTGAGCGACCAAACTAACCTAACAATTGACATATGGTGGCAGATTATGCAACAGTGGCTAGTGGCTAGATGGTGTTGGAGTGCGAATCTTGAAAGAAATATCATTTTCTAGCGTCTTTAATTGGATCCAATAATAATGGTGAAGCCCAAGGGTGCCGCTACCTTGCTATAGGCGTCGTTGATAAACCTTGGTTTTACCACACATTTGGTGTTAACCTTATGTTTGTTGATACGATAGGCATGCAGCTTAGTAGTGGATTTTTGGATATTATACTTGATTTTGACTGGTTAGCAGTAGGTCTCCTTTAAACCAGTCGGTTTGACCATTTCCCTTTTTCTTTTGCTCTCTCCATTTGGGTGATGTGGGAGGTCTATGGAATTGGGTTGGCATAAGAATGACAATTTTTTTTGCACATCAATGTTCATTTTTGGTCTTTGGATTGTAATAAGTGTTTAGCTTGGGGTTGTTGAATGGTCGATACAAGGGCTAGGAAATGTACTTCCATCATCTAAATAAGATTTGTTGCTAAAAATATTTTATAATATTACAATTTTGTTATTAAATATAAATGTGATGTTACAAAAAATAATTTTCAAGGTTGCATATGCAAACACGGTATAAAGTTCTTTAAAAAACATCAAGTAAATAAAAATAACAAAGAAATTTTGTAAATAGTCGAAATTACAAAAGTTAGCTGCACTCCCAAAAAATAGGTGAGATACTTTATAGGTGTGAATGAAGTAAACTATAGTTAGTTTTCTTAATATAAGACGAATTTCCTGAAATCAAATTTGTACATTTAGGGTAATTAATAAACAAGCGCAAGTATGATAAAAAGTGCGACTCATGGATGGAAATAATCCATATCTTACATAGCTTCAACAAAAGAGTTATAAATTAATTGAAATGATGTTAGAATGTAGTTATAGGCTTATAGCTTGCTAGGCTCCACCTATTTTTTGATGGTTCATTTTTTGTGGCTATCTCATACGGCACTACACATGTATGTGCATGCATGCTCGAAGAATAAAAAGCACATGCATGCAAGCAAGAGTATTTTGAAATCATATATTCTCATCTATGCATGGATCTGGCGAGTGGAGATTACCAAAAATAATGGAAAAACTCCAAGGTGCAAGGAACGACAATAATGATTAAAAATCGACTCTCATGTTTTATGCATGGTATATTATTTCCCACTCATGTCTCTAGAACATATCAATGCACGCCACATTTAATTATGCCGAAAAAAAAATCCTACGATATGAATATGAATACCACATAATTTATAGCACACTCATATGTATATATGTACATATGTATTATATGTTCCTTGTTCCAAAAAAAAAATATATATATATATATAAGGAAAGGCGCGCAAGAATTGCATCGAACAATTAAGGCCTGAGTTTGCTGTAGAAACAGTCATGATGAAATTGAGTGGCAACATAAAAAAAGTTCACGTATCATCACTTATTTCCTTATTTATTTGGAATGGAATAGTACAAAAGCACATTCCTTGCATATTTTTTGTGGTTGCAACTTGCATTGTGCATCGATCGATCGACCGTCTGATGTCTGTAGATGATATGAATGACACATGATTCTGTAGATGACATGTACGCTGTACAAAGTACTACACTCATATGTATACAATTAATTATGTCACCGAACAGGACCTGTTGTAGCAGCCAGTCACATGCACATGGAAATCCTTTGATCTCTGCTTCACATATGTTCCCTCTCCCCTCGTTCAAAATCGTAGCATCTACGCTCTCGATCGATCGAGTGGTCTTCTTTAATGTTTATGGTACTGTTCATCACCCACGTTCCAGCCGCTTTTGGCCCTGTTTTATTCAGGTTAGATCAGATTAAATAAAAATTGTTATATTCTATAAACCATACGTTGCACTCAACGCTTTGTAATCATTTCTATATGATTTTAATAAGGTTTTTAAATAAATTTAAAAATATTTTAATTTTTTGAGCCGTCTTTCAAGATCGTTTAACTTTTAATTTAATGTAATTTGATGTAATTTAAGAAGAATCAAACATGCATGTTCTTTGCCTCTTGCACCTAAAATTGCACTTCTTCGAACCCAATGCAAACGCGTCGATCGACTTCTGGAAGCAGCTAGTTTCTTGAATTAATTGAGCTTTTGAGACAATTCAGTCGATTGAGACGGTTCCAACTTTTAAAAGCCGCTTCCCTGAGCTTTCAAAACGTAAATTTCAACCGTATCCATTTCGAACAGGATCAGTGAAATGTACATTACATCATTCAGAAAAGCGCGTTGTGACAGTTACATAGGAGCTAGCACCACACTGTAATCCGTAGGCGAACCTGAGTATCGTAGAGTGAAGCCCAATTCAAGCAGCTAGTGACGTACTGTACATGTCCTTAATCATAAGTGATCATGCATGTAAGATTACACGTACGGTTCCTCTCTAGCAACATATATACAGCATTAAGGGCGTACAGTGGAATCTGTCTACCTGTCTACCTGTCTACCTTTCTCTCTCCGTGATCCTAATATATTACCTGTCTACCTTTCTCTCTCCATGTCTACCTGTCATTTTTTTTTGTTTATATAGTTTTTCTTAGAATTGTTAAAATATTTTTTTTATATAATTTTAAACTTTTCAATACCTCGATGATCATTATTTTTATAAATTAAAACTTTTGGCAATTTAGAAAACTTCAATTAGTTAACCAGCGATACATGAAGTAGGTACATATGTAGACGACAGGCGATGCCGACCAGTAGATTCCAGCTATAATTCGAGATGATGAGTGTGATGAGCATGAGATGTACACTGTACGTACGTACGTGCAGCTAGGTATACTAGCAACTTTCGTACATATATACGCCGTGAACTGTACGTACGTGTGTGGCTACTGGCTACATATACGTACATATATAGCTCGTCGTGTACCCCGTCACTGCAGAGGTGGGCCCCACGGTACTATGCGCTTGAGACTGTTAAAAACATCTCGCAATAAAAGCGTGGTCTCCTCCGGTGGGTTCCTCCCCAACTGTTGCCGCTTGGATTTCCACTGTTTGCCTGCCTTGTCCTCTTGCTTGCTTGCTCTCTTCCTCTCTCCTCTCTCTCTCTCTCTCTCTCTCTCTCTCTCTCTCCCCCGATGACACCATGACGACCATGAGCAACCTTAGCTGTTCCCTCTCTCATGCATGGTTCCGTAAACCAGCATCTTCATTTCATGGACAGTTTTGTACGTACACAGATTAGCTTGTACTACTATATAGCATCCCGGCCGTCCGTTCATCTTATGTATGCTGACATGACAATGCAATGATCTATATATGTAGCTACCTCTTTATAGGCCTTGTTTGTTATCTCCTCGCTAAAAATGAAAAGGCTAGTTAGCTAGGTATTGGGCCCTGTTCTTGTGGGATAGACTTGAGTACGGAGGCCATCTATCTATCTATCTATCTATCTATCTATCTACTATCTATATAAAGCAGAGTTAAACGGAGCCACCACATTAATCTTAAAATCCTAAAAATTTTCACGTTAATCGAAAAATAGTAGAAATTCTCACGTTAATCATAGAAAAAAGAAAATCTACATCATTGAATATGGATATTATTATGTAAATCTAACGGTCAATATTAACCTCTCGAAAAATAGTTGAAATTCTCACATTAATTATAGAAAAAAGAAAAACCTACATCGTTGAATATGGATATTATTATGTAAATCTAACGGTCAATATTAACCTCTATAACAAACTACTGAAATTGATCTATATATTAGAGATAAACTCTAAATCTAATCTGATATAACATCTATATCTTAACACAAATCTAGCCGCGTAAACGCGCGCGTCACCTTGCTCGTTAAATATATAAAGGAGGGGAAAAAGAAGTCACCACGTTCGTCCACATTATCCAAATTATTTCAGCCGTTCGATCAACGGTGGGACCAAATTATAACGGCCAAGATCAATCAAAGAAATTCTCACATAAATCAAGAAAAAATAAAAGATCTATATCGTTGATTTTGTGGGGCCAGATTATTACGGCTTACATTAAAAGAAGAATATTAGAAATTCGGATTAAATACTAAAGATGATATAATATGGTTATTTTATCCGTTCAATCAACTGTGGGACCAAATTATAACGGGATAGATTAATCAAAGAAAAAATAAAAGATCTATGCGACTTAGATTAAAAGAAAACATTAGAAATTCATATTAAATACTAAAGTTGATATAATATATTAGAGATAAACTTTAAATCCGATCTGATATGTTAGAGATAGATTATGAGTTAGAGTTAGAGATAAACACTATATACCAAAACAAATCTGCGCGGGTCACCTCGCTCGTTTGCAATTATTTTTAAGTTAGACCAGATTAGACAAAATTCAGCCACTATTTACACCACCTTTTTATTCTTTATTAGCATTTCTCTCTTTTCTATTTTATGTGTTGTAGTATTAGACCACCTTAAGTTAAGTTTCATTTAACATGCCCGGTGGTAGTATTGATTTGCACAAAGTTCAGCAGCCTTTTTTAAAATGGTTTCAATAACGACCTAGAACCTAGTGTATTTTGTTTGACTTATTTTTTTCCCCTAAAAGCTCATGGATTTGGTTTTAAGGTTTTTCTTAGAAAAAAGAACGGGGTGAGGAAGGAAACGGCATTTTAATTTTTTAAAGCAGGCTCGGTTATAATTAAGCTGTGGATGATCAGTACTTAATCAACTTAATTGAGATCAACTATTAATTAACTACGTGCGTACGTAGTAGCACACATCGAGGGTTGATTAATTCCTTCTGTCATCTATCAGCTTGCACTCGTGCGTGCGTGTGTACATGCACATGTTTGATCTCTTCTGTTGATCTCCCCGTTCGATTTATTTACTCTGGACCGGCTGCTCGCTCGCATCCATCCTGCAGCAGTACACACTGTTTCTTCCATGCCGAGAATCTTTACAGTGATCCAACGTCTCATCAACTGAAGGGTGCCCCCTTCCAATCCGCCCTGTCTCACGTTTGTTTTCTTGTTCGAAGCCGGATATATTTTATGTTTGGACACTGTGAGTACATGCATGCATCAGCATGCATAGCATAGCATAACCAAGCAGAGTGAGTCAGCGAGCTCTGAACTGAAGGAGATGGATGAGCAGTGTGATCCGTAGCATGCATATGCATATGCCTCCATTTTGATACCTTCCTTTGCCTTTGCATGCCTTTGCCTTTTCTTTCGTATGTGTGTGCATGTGGGCTTTGCGAAGCAGCGGAGCATGACGCCATGGATATGGATATGTCACATGTCATATGTGCAAGTGCAATGCATATATATGCTAGCTCGATGCCTTTCTTTGCTCAAGCAGCTGGCCTGGAAAGGAATGGTGCACTAGCTCGCTTATAGCTGCGAGCCATGCTGGAACGCACACAGTGCGAGCTCCCGAGGCTTTTGGCATTTTTAAGCTGCCCTATTATGCGTGCTTTGACCTGAGTGGCGGACCGCGCCCACCAACGGTCCAGCGCCTCTGGGAGGGAAATTAATAAGAAGGGAAAAATACGTGCTCTATGTTTGTGCAAAGGATTTTCTTGTTACTATTCTTCACTGAGAAAGGACATCCATGCATGGTATAAGTAAACAATTGCATGCATGCTTGTTCATGTGTGGGTGTGTTGCCCACAAACTTAGGAGGACTATGACCAAGGTGTCCCACACATTCGTTGTTGGTAGATCTCTATATATGCTAAACTTTAATAAAAATTTTGTGTATGTTAAAATCTATATACATATGGATCACGCTAAGCTCTAATAGAGTCAGCCTCAATTTTATTGTAAGTTTGAAGTTTATTTTATTTTATTTTAAATTTCTATTGCTTTTATTTTATTATAGTTGTACATGCACTTTTTATATTATTTTTATTTCTAGTATTATTATTATAGTTGATACTGACCCTTCTCTATCCTTTAAACGGATTATTCTATTTTTATTTTATATTGTAGTAAATATTGACTCTTTCTTCTGTCTTACAGAGTTACAACAGTTAATACGGACTTGTTTTATATTATTACTATTTCAAATTTTATTCACTTCTATATTTTATATATCATAGTTAATATATACTTCTTTTCTAATCTCTTATTGATAGGAATTCCTCTTTATTATTTTTATTACAAAATATAATTTCTTCGATATATCTACTATACAAATAACTGAATAAAATAGAGCCACCATGTTAATATATACAAAAATACTAGAAATTCTCATATTGATTGGAAAATAATAGAAAATTCTTATGTTAATAGAGAAAAAGATCTATACCGTCAATTATAGTGGATCTGATTATAACGGCTTAGATTACAAGAAAAAAATCCATACCTACTACAATTCTAAAATAATTTAATAGAAATTTGGAATAAAAATAGAAATAAGAGCCCATGTCATATTTTAAAAAGAAGACCTCATATCAGCTTAATGAAAAATTGCACAAAATTATAATAAAATTAATGTCCATGTCAAGTATAGGACATGGACTCGCTGCACAAATGCGCGGGACATGTTGCTTGCTATTATATTAAAGTAGCGATAAATGCAGTCACTGTATTAACTCTAAAAACTAGAAAATCCCACATTAATTGAAGAGAAAAAAAGATCTCCACAGTTGATTATTATGGGTCTAAAGTATAATGGCCTAGAATAAAAAATACAAATATAAAATAAAAACAGTTTAAAAGGAATTCATATCAAATACGATATTAGAAAAAGGAGTCCATATCAAATACGAGGTTAAAAAAGGAGTCCATACCAAATATGAGATCTAGCCGTGCAAACGTGCATGATACCTTGCTCATTTTTATTATTGTAGTGTATATGGATTGTTCTTTGAATCTAAGCCATTATAATTCATATCCAAAATAATAGATGGTGTAGATTTTTATTTTTTCTCTCTAATTAATGTGGGTTGTTCTTGTATTTGAGAATTAATATGATGGCTCCATTTCTTTGCTTCACACACACACACACACACACACACACACACACACACACACACACACCAATATTTTTAGATATACCCATTTTCTGAACAATCATTTTCTATTCAATAGATATGCAAATAAAATTAAACAAGAGGTTATAGATATGCAAATAAAATTTAAACAGTAATTGTCTGCAATAATTTTAAACAGTAATATTCAATAGCAGATTAAGTTAATTTAATTGATCTTTTGCAGGATCTCTGCGGTTGGCGAGACCAACAGTTCAGCCCGGTTGCGATACAAAGGTCGTAAAATCCTACTCGATACTCACCATATTTATCATACTTTGTTTTTGAAGTAACTAATCTTTCCTTGGCAGTAACTCTAATTATATGGGATACATTCTTATTGTCTCCCCAGGCAGTTCCACCCGAAGAGAACACTTCTATTTAGGTTATAGGTTCTCAGTAAGGAGATTCAGAGAACCTACCAAAGAGTTTTCTCCTATAGGGTCTATAGCATAAGAAATTAAACCATGTAATCAAAGTTGACCAAGCCGAAGGATTTTTAAAGAAGAACTACTTCATTCCACAAAGTAATTTACATATGGCTTTTCCTTTCGGGAACCCCGAAGCTTATAAAGAACAGAAAATAAAATACCTTACACTGGTGCCAGACCTCACAATATCTTTGTTACAGCACAGTAGTACAACACTTATATCACTAGAGTAAATAGAAGGCTCTCTGAGAGAGTTGCTGGCAAGAGTGTGGCTGCTTGCGATTCTTCCGTCGATTATATATAGCATGATGTCATGCGCATTTACGCAGATATAGTTTTTCATTTCAAATTTGTCGTTCTTTATTTTTTTGGTTTGAACTCTTTTTCTAACTTTGTAGTTGACATGGACTCTTTTTTCTATTACTTATTTATTTTATTTGATTGATTTGAACTCTTTTTTTAATCTATCCCACTATAATCGACGGTGTAAATCTTTTTTTTTTATCTATGATTAACGTAGGAATTTCTAATATTCTAGTATTAATGTGGCGGCTTCATTTAATTCTACTTTAATATAATAATAGATAGAATTGCATGTATGCGATGATGTGTTCTTGTTTCAAGGACATCAACCTCTTGCAAGTTAAAATGTTCTTTTTTTTCTCTAAAAAAAGCTTTGGTAGGTAATAAGGCAATTGACTATGCTAGCTACGAGTCCGCGCAATGGTTATTCTACATGGCGATGTTATCTGCTCTTTGGCAACTCCTCTTGCTCAGACGTGCCACCTTGCTTTTCTTCCTTCTCCTCTTCAATAACTACTTTGGCTCGCACATGCTATATATCACCTCCTCTTCTCCCTTCTATTCCCGACCCACCCTTCTTCCCTATCTCCTATGGGGGGTTACAAATCTGCCTTCTAATGACTGTGTCTTCTTGTTATCGTTTCTCCCTCCAATGAGCCCCCGAAACAAAAAGCGGCCCCACCACTACCCCGCTACATCCAAGGCCCATTGCCACCTACCTTTCTCTAACCCTAATGGGCATGGTGAAACCTAGGGGGGCTAACTGGTGATAACGACAAAGCAAGATGACGGTGATGACGATGGAAAGCTTGGAGCAATGGTAAAAGAGAGAAGAAGACAAACGGGGAAGAGAGAAGAGGGAGGCGCGCACCAAGTGAACCGGGGCATATGAGACCGACGTTAATGTCTCTTCAGCGAAACCTCTTTGAAACACGGGGTTAACTTATTACATGACATGCATGATTTATATTTTGTCTGTTTATTCTGAACAACCGGGGGGTATGGACTATGGAAATGACACACTTTTAAGCAGAGGCAGCACTCACCATCATGCGCTGCTCGATCTAAAGGCTAAAGCTGCATTGCTGCTGTGCTGCAAGCTTAACGAACGAATAACATGCACGGCATGCAGGCAGCCGGTCGCAGCAGCAGCAGACTAGCATGCAGCGCAGCGCAGTGCAGGTACCTGGTGCATATGGCAGCAGGCCAGGACTGGAGGAGGTGTCACATCGGGACAGGCCATGACTTTTACCTGCCTTGCATGCTCGCTTTGCTGCCCGCCACTCATCGTGCTGGTCATGGCTCCCTCCGTCAGAATCGATCACCGCCCGAGCTAGCGAGCCATGCAGCTAGATGCGCCCCTTTTCCTTCTAGGCTTTGTCGAAGACGAGCAGGGCATGCAGATGCAGATGCAGGAATGCAGCCGCTGGGCGCTGGCCATGGCGAGCATTGCATGCGCCTGCCATGGATTTCAGCTTCATGGGCGAAATGCTTGATCGATTCATGCTGGTTTCCTTGTAACTTCTCCCAGTCTTGTGTGGCTGCCGTACGTACTGGGGTTTTGCATGGCTTGATCATTCGATTTGCGAGGAAATGCGGGCATGTCTGGGCCATCTCAAGCGATGGCAGATGTTTTTTGCCAAAAAAAAAATTTGCTTGGGTTGTTTGTCCGAAGGACTGATTGGATAGCTAATTAGCTGGAGAGAAATTAATGGGCTGTGTACGGTCAAATTTCGCGGAGATTATTCCCATTTAATTACTTGTAGGGTCCTGATAGAAATAAAATGGAATATAAAATCTTTCGATGCGGTGTGTTTGAAGTTACAAATTTTGGCAGTAAATTTCACGATATATAGTTTGGTGCTACCCAAAAGTGTAATAATATGTTATAGACACATATTTACGTCTACGAAATAAAATTGAACCATTGATTTCTATGCCTACCGAGGAGATTATATAGATAAATAGTTCTCTCTCCCCACAAGTTCTCCTTTTAGCAACCTCTCCATCTCTTCCATGGTCTCCTTCCTCTTCCTCTCTGAAGAGCTCAATGGCGAAGAGAGAGAGGACCTGTGGTTATTCACCACCTCTTTTCCTTCCCTTCTAAGTCCTTTCTAATTTCTTAACACAATATACCTTAGATCCAAATCTGGCTGATTCTCATGGCTCAAATGTCCTTTTGGGCACCAGGAAGAGGAGGACGGCCTGTCGGCCATCGATGGAAACCTTTCGTAATTTGGGAGTCTACATTTGTTTTGTTCTTCCTCTGATCATGCTTCGTCCATAATGGTATGTTGCATCTTTTTATCTGTGAGTCATGAAGCTCCAGTGGACATCCTTTGTAGATTCGTCGTCGTCCTAACCATATAGTCAAGGGCGCAGCCAGGACCCGGCCACCCTGGGCCCAGGCCCGGGCTCCTGGCCCAATAGCAAGGCAATGTTGTCAAGGTCCAAATTATTTTTCAAATTTATTTATGGCAAGTGGCCCAATTTAACCAAGTGGAGCCAAGGCCCACCACCTTGGGCCCAGGCTCCTCAATTGGTTGCTCACCATCAAGATATAGTGCCATGCATGCATGCATGGTCTGTTCTATCATAGTACAAAACAACGATAGCATCGTCACAACAATTAATAGTTTGTTTATAGAGTTTTGTTTGTATATACAATCAACCAAATACGCTTACACGTCCTTAACACCTCGCTGTATATTGGATACATTTTTTTCACGCCATTGTCAAGTTGTCTCTTCCTTATAACAATTGCAATTATTTTTATTCTCTTCTATGCCATTATCGTCGACCAAAATCTGTTAGTCAAACTGCTTTTGATGCATAAAGTGAAACTTTTGCCCTTGGTTTTTAAATCTAAAAAATCAGAAATTTGACCAAAATTTGAAGTTTAAAATCTTAACAAATTCAAGAAATATAAAACATAACCAAATCTAAAACTTAGAAATATATTTTTTAAACAAAAATTTGACTGGAATTTTAAAAAATCTGAGCTAAAAATTTGAAATTTCCCAAATTTGTTTTTTTAAACTTAGTCAAATTTAACATTGAGATTGACCAAATTTGATTTTTTGAATACTTGTCTGAATTTCAAAACTTTAAATTTTACCAAATTTGAAAAATTTAGAAACTTGGCCAAAATTTGAAATTTGAAATCTTACTGAATTTGTTTTTAAAATCTAACCAAATTATATAATTTGAACAAACTTTAAAATTTTGAGAGCTGACCAAACCTTTGAATTTTCAAGGACAAATTTGGATAGATTTTAAAAAAAATTTCAGCTCTTGTGGTCAACAAAGGTAACATGAACGTTATAATAGGTTATAATGTATAGAAGTCAATAAAAATGAAAGGCAATTAATGGCATACACGGTAACTATAATTTGGTGATGCTACAAATAACATTGCAATTCAAACCAGTGACATACAGGATGTTTTCTCAGAAATATTCCAAGATCCGCGTCAGCGCAGACAATGTGTCAAATCTCTTAGTCCGCATACAAAGAAGTCTCCTGGCTTGGCTCATGTGCGTCCAAGCCTCCAAGGTGATCCCAATCATTAGGCGCAAAAAAAAAAAAAGTGCCTTGTGCTTGTCAAATCGCTCCTATTCATAGCTTTGAGGAGGATGGTGATTAATTCGGTCGAAAGCCAATTCATAAATTCCATAAGTTGTCGTGTATTGTGCTTTATGTGTTTCCATTTTGTTTGTCAAAGATGATTTTTTTTTTTATGTTTCAAGGAAGACAATGATGATGAAGACCATCCAGGGACAAACTATTTTCTTAGATTAATTGGTTATATTACCTTTTCTTACATACTACACATGCTGTATAATTATGTGGACAATAGATTAAATTAATGGCACGGTAAATTTTCTCCCTTTTGAAATTCCGGTAAGTTACGTTCTTCTTCCTGCAGGAACTGAACTGAGAAATGGGCCAAACCCAAAATATTACAGCCGGATGTTTGTCCTCTGCTCTGCCATGTTGGAAGAGACGCTATACTCAAAACATTGGGGAACATGCTAGAAACTAGTGGTTAAGGGTGTGATCGCATATGCAAATAAGTAGGATTTTTTAAAGTAATGAAATTATTTGAAAAGATAGAGAATGAATATGCTCTAGATTTTTAAATTTTAATGTGTTTTAGCAATCTTCTTACAAAAAAAAATTATATGATTTCAGGTGGAAAAATGTATGCCATGTTTTTATTAAAACGAGTAAGAACGATGAAAAAAATATTCGCAAGGACTGCAATAGTATTCTATTACACCCATCCTTGTGGTGGAATGGTTTGGTCGTAAAGTGCACTACCTTAGTTCGAATTCTTGGGAGGGACAATAAAAATTTGGGGCTCAGTCGAGAATGGTTATAACTAATCATTTCATCAAATCACCGGATTGTTGTAGTAGTCCCTTAGATACTCAAGCCATTGGACAAATTGGAGCAGACGATAAATCCATGATATATTAGATTTCTCATTGTTGTAATGTAGTCCGTTGGATTTTAATCCAATGAATCTCAATAGACCCCTGTGTCCTTAAAGTTACCATGTTTTCCGTTTCGGTCCAAAACTTTAAAAACCAGATATTTAGGTATATAAAGTTGCATTACTATCAAAAGTAGTATGAACAAAATGGTTTTGATGAAATGGCTCACCTAGTCAGCATAATATGTGAGCACAAATGATTGCGTGTCATCTTAAACACATAAAAAAAATTCAAACTAAAAATTCATAACAAATTAAATCCTAAAACAAACTCTAAAAAGCCCTATAGCATTTTAGATACCTTTAAAAATTCTAGAAGTTTTAAAAATGAATTTCAGATTTTGTTATTTATTTATGAATTCTATGATCTTCTAAGACTCTTAAGGTTTTACAATTTTATTATTTCTTTATGAATTTATATTATTCTAATCTTAAAATAATTTAGGAGATGTTTTATAGGTTTAATTTGAATTTTCATTGATTTAGAATAACATGCTGTTATTTGTGACCACATATTATACTATTCTCTCCGGTCAAGAAAGCTTGACGCCGCAAGTCAATCGAAGAAGTCCAAAAATATTTGACGCTCCCGGACAGCCAGGCGAGGAGGAGCTTGTCAATTTCCATTTTTACCCATGGAGTCCAAGCTGTTGCTGCTGCTCGTCTCCGGATGCACGGAGGAGCGAAGCCCACCGCAAGCACCGCCCCGCCACCATGGGCCGCCGTGCACCGTACACCACCACCACCACCTCGTCGGAGCACCGCCACAAGCGCAGCGCCGCGCCACCCCTGCCCTCTCACCCCGCCGTGCCGCCCCCGCCTCCTCCGCCGGAGCTCCATCGCCAACGTCATGCGCCGTGCCCCGCGCGGCGTTCGCGTCGCCCGCGCTTGCGGCTGCCTTCTGCGAGGTCTGTGGCTCAACTTAGGGCGACGCCAAGGCTGGAGCTCCTCCCCCTTGCTGGGTCGCCATCCACCACCGCCGAGGAGATCTGGTGCCCATCACTATCCAGCGCACCGAGGAAAGCTGCTGCCCATCCCCATCCAGTGCAGCCAAGGAAGAAGCTCTTCTAGGCCTTTTTTGTACGAGTACTCAGCATTACTCAGCCAAGGAGTATTGTGCTTGAAAATGGCAAGCTTTTTTCAATGAAATTTTGTATTTTGCCTATATTTGCATCTGAAATGAGCAAGGTTGTGTTGAATTGTACTCCACAAATGAAATCCTTTGTATGGTGTAGTGGCGATTTCTATTTCCAGAAATGAAATCCTTTGTATGGTGTTGCATTATGGAGTATGGTGTTGTGGTGATTTCAATGGAATTTCTACTTTTTTTCTTCAGAGAATTGAGACATCAGTTACTCATTGCAGCTCCAATGCATTGGATATAAGCTGTTCAGATACAAGCGCATTGCATTTCTATACATGTAGCTCAACTGCATAGAGACAAAATGTGTTTGAACTGTAATTCAACTCGTGTCTGAACAACTTACTCCGGATCATCTTATATGCAATGCAATTGTGTTTGAACAGCTCCAGATCATCTTACCTTCATGCGTAACTGAAATTATGGTCAGGAGTACATGCCATGGAGTAACTGAATTTGGCACTCTGTATTTGGCACTCCATGCACACATAGCAGACTGGAGTGTCAAGAAAATCCGATTTGACATGCACACATCATAATCTTGAAAAGCCTAATAAGAAGTTAAATGTCAGTTCATATAAAATGAGTAGCACACATCACATCACTAAAGAAAATAGAGGCTTACCCTATCAACAGCTGCCACAAGCTCAGAAGTTTTTTTTGATGCTGTCTTATGCTGGATAGATTGAAGTGAATTAAAAAATCCAAGATCTAGGATGTTCAAATCAGGTGAATTTGCAGGTTGGCATATCAATCGAATGTCAAACCCATCCTGTTTTGCAACATCACAAAATAATCTATCAGTAGGTGCAATGCGGGGCTTTGCATTGTCTTGTTGTATAAATATGGGCTTGCAAATATCTTCAGTTGGCCATTTAGCTTTAATCGCCGGCAAGATCTTTTCAATCAGGAAAGCTCGAATGACATCCTTTGTGACTGATTCAATAGGCTTCATCTCTAATGTGCCTGCAGGCCGGTTGATACTGGATCTCTTCGCTGCTTCATATTTGACTAGAGGAAAGCATCCAATTTTTCCATCAAACGTACAACTTCCACTAGAGTCAAACCTTGGTCGGGCAAGAGCAGTCAAGATCATAATTTTAGGAATAAAGTTTTTGCTTTTGCATGTTCTTGTCAGTATTTCTTCACCAGGAACCGTGTAATATCTCTCGGTCTTCCTCGTAATGTTGAACCACTTCTCATCAATGAAAACAAAATCGAACAATCCTCTAAACTTTGGGATATTTGGTATGCTCATTGGGTCCAGCATTTCTATGCACCATCTCAATCTGTCATTCTTATTCTTTTCGGTTAAATAGGGCTTAATGGTGCTTGATACACGTTTTATGCTACCCTCCCGTTGCATTGCTAGCAACTTTCCTTTGCTGACATGTAAATGAGCACAAACATCAGCTAGTGTTTTTCGACTTGACAATGGGATGTCCCGAAGCATAGACACGTCCACTTCAACTTTCTTACGGCCAGACCTACATTTCCCACTAGAAACATCAACGGGAATACCTTGATTCAAACAAGCTTTACCCTTTTTCCAAACACGTTGCACAGTCCGAATAGGCACGGAGAATAATGCAGAAATTTCACCAGTTGCATTTCGCTTCAACATTCCATTATTGGCTTTTGCAAGCAATGCTTCAAAAATGGCTCGTCTTTTCTCATTGGATACGTCACTTCTATGTACATTCTCATCAGCATTTGAACTAGTGATATCATGGAAAGCACTATCATCCTCTGTAGCCTCTAATGAAATGGAGAAACAAAAAAAGAAACCTATCATACTACAGTAAAGAAATGGGGAAGTAAACAAAAAGACATGGGATGTGAAATGGGGGAAGGAAATAAATACAGTAGGATCTTACCAATCAATTCATCGTTCTCTTCTTGTGGAAGTTCCACATTGAAATCTATCTCTGCTCTTGGTGCCGCATGACTTTGAGGTAGATTGGCAACATTTTCTTCTAAAATTCTCCAACATCCAGAAGTAGTTGGCACATTGAGATCAATCTCCCCTAACGGTCTTCGACCTCCAGAACTTGGTGCCACATTGAAATCAATCTCCCCAAACCTATCATAGAATGCATGGTGCATGACACATGTTAATCACTAGATACTCATGTGCTCCTGTGCAGATTAAAAAGAAAACTACTGTGCAGATTCAACATGTTCTTCACAATTCAGTATGGTGCCTTGTCTTTTGTCTTGAACTGGTAGGGCAATAAGCTTCTCCTTTTTTTTTTTTTGCTTGCAACAGTACTGCCATGAGTTTAGTTCAGCTCTAGTGCTTTTCAGGTCAGTTTAGTTAAGAAGTTTGAAATGACATGCTTATGAACATATAGTTCATTTTAGTTCAGATTCTAAAAAATACAGATGCAAATGAAAATGGCATACTTTCTTTTGCACCAATGGCTTTCAATCTGACTAGAAAATCTGAATGATTGCAAAAAAAAAAATGGAAGCACCAATGGCTTTCTTTTGCAGCATGACCATATATATGAAAGTAAAAAATCTGAATATAGAACATACAAGAGCTGGGAACTTGTTGGAACATTGAGATCAATCTCCCCTAACGGTCTTCGACCTCCAGAACCTGGTGTCACACTCAAATCAATCTCTACTCTTGGTTCCCTGTGACATACTCCTGTGCTCCTGTGCAGATTAAAACAATATTAGTACTCCCGTGCAGATTCAGCATGCTCTTCACAATTAAACATGCAACATGCTCTTCACAAATCCGCATGCAGCATGATCACCAGAGTATATCCAGGCAGCTGTCAAATGGCAGAGGCCAATTCAGCATGCTCTTGACAATATGCTGATCATTTTTGCAAATAAGCACCATGTGCATATTAATCATATTCTTGACAGCAAAGTATGCCTTAGAAAACAAAGGATTTGCAGCAAAATGGCATAATCCTATTACGGAGTACTGCATAGATGCATTCTGCCGAACACCACGCGTGCGATGCAGAGAGAGAGAGAGAGAGAGAGAGAGAGAGAGAGAGAGGGAGGGAGGGAGGGAGGGAGGGAGGGAGGGCGAGAGAGAGCACCTTGTCTCAAACGAAGTCATCGTCACAGGCCCGGCGCAAGAATCATGAACAGCCGCTTCGTCGACGGCGCCGCCTGCGGCAAGGTTAGGGGCTCGTATCCCCCACGCCCATTCGTCGCCCCCGCCGGACTCCATGCCCACACTCCACGGCGGCGGCGCCAGCTCCCCTACGGCGGCGACATGAGGTCAAGCGGCAGCCCGCTCTCCACGGCGCCGGCGTGGGGAGCGACGCAGGAGAGGGAAGCGTGGGGAGCGACGCAGGAATCCTTAATTTTTGACTCAAGGGCAAAAGGGTCAAATCACTCAATCCTTAATTTTTACAACTTTGTCGGAAACGTCAAGTATTATTGACTGGAGGGAGTAGTCATTTCACCTCATAAAAAAGTCTTCTATATATTTGTTTTAAAACTAATTTAATGCACCCTCCCATAACTAAAGAATCTGCTTTTGGATGACTAAGCGAAATCGCGAGATGCGGTGCAATTTTATCGCATTTTTTTAGGGTTCGAGAAGCCCACGCTTTTTCCTCAAAAAAGAAGCCCACAATTTACACCATGACGGGCCAGAAAGCCCAAACAGCTTCGAACGAATTCAGTCACAGTCCAATAAGCCACCTCTGAGCGACACGCAAATGCAAAGTTGCCTGAGCGAGCCCACGGCCCTTCTGGCCTTCTCCGCCTCGCCGCCGTGATGCGCCGGCCTCCACCGGCCAGCCCTTGCTTCTCTTCTCCAAATCAGGGCGGTTCTCCGCGGAGTCCTTGGAGGTTCAGCCCCAGTCCTTCTCGGCGCGGCCAAACTCTCCGGGGCGACCGTGCACTTGACCCCGGTGGTCGCAGCCGCGGCTCTCGCCGGACTACTCTAGATCACGGCTTGTCGAGGTAAATAATCTATTCTCTCACTGTGTTTTTCTTTTCTCGGGTTAGTTACATGGTTGCGGTTTTCATCTGCGTAGAACAATGCTGTGATATTATGGTCTGTGGATTACCAAACTAAGTTGTTCATTTATGCCAATGTATCCAATTGATTGATAAAATTACTTCTGTGGATCACCGTAATAAGGTGTTGGGTCTTGTCCATGTTTCCAATCTTGCTCGGCCATACTTGGCTACTTGCTGGTCGGCCAGTACAAAATAGTAAATAGTGGAATATAGAAATTGTGATTGGTGACTTAACACAATAATGTCTAAGTTCTACTGCTAAGTGCTACTTCTAAAATCCTAAAAAATACTCAAAACATAGCTCAGGGAAGTGAAACGTCAAGATTCTCAATTGCAAAGTGCTACTGCTACTAATATTGCAACTGCTACCAAGTGATACACTAATACTGCTGTTAATTGTCTACGCTGAGTCAAATCTTACTTAATTGCTGAGTGAAGGATTGAAACTTAACTAATCCAGTGAAGAAAATGATGAGAGGGAGAGGATTAGAAGCAGCCTTCAGCCTACCTGCTGTCCCTGGGCTCCTGGCGGCGTGTTGCTGAAGCAGAGGCCGGTTGTGGAAGGCAGAGGAAGAGGTCGAAAAGGGTGAAGCCGTGTCTTGTTGCTTGTTGCTGGAGCGCATCCAGACGGCAGAAGGCAGAGCAAGGGGACTAGGCAGCTGTGCGTCCATGGGTGATGGAGATTGGGGTTGGGTAGAGCGGCATCTGTGGCTTGTGGGCTGTATGGTAGCGCGGTGCCTTGGGCCTTTGCTAGGTTATGTTCTCTCAAACTCAGCCCAAACCGGTGCACCCAGAAAGTCGCAAATCGAGTTGCCGAGGGCAAGCCAGCACCGGCCGACTAGTCGTTGACTCAATAACAGAGGTTACCATGTGTATAATCAATTGAGTTGAAAAATTACATATGTTTGTCATGCTAAGGATTGTCGATTGTCATATGTGAGGGGCGCCACCAATGCACCATATTTCTAGATAAAGAGCCGCCCACACTCCAACACCAGAACGTTGCTCTTTGACGACGATGCGGCTATCTTCACAAACACTACTAAAGAGGACGTCTCCTCCCTAGCAGACATCCTCTGCGCCTTCGGGGATATCACAGGGCTCCACACAAACTTCTCCAAAAGTCAGGTGGTGCCCATTCGCTGTGAGGGACTAGACCTTGAGTACATCCTTCGTGACTTTCGGGCCGAAAGGGCTAACTTTCCTATCAAATATCTTGGGATCCCGCTGTCCGTCAGACGTTTGCGCCACGTCCACTTCCAACCTCTCCTAGACAAAATCTCCACCCGTTTGGCTAGATGGCGAGGCCAGTTGATGTCAAAAGGGGGGAGACTCACCCTTCTCAAGGCAGTGCTTTCTGCCATCCCAACATACGTCCTTTCCGTTGTACAACCACCAGCCTCCGTTTTCAAGAAGATTGACTCAATCCGACGGGCCTGGCTCTGGAAAGGCACCTACTCTGCCCGGGGTGGTGGACGTGTCAACTGGGCCTCTGTTTGCTCTCCATCATCTCTCGGGGGCCTTGGAGTCCTAGACCTATATTGTTTCTCCAGAGCTCTCAGGCTTCGATGGCTGTGGCTTGGTAGGCATACCCCGCACCCAATCTGGGCCGGACACCCCTTCCCCGCTTCGGATTCGGACCAAGCTCTCCTTAGGGCGGGAACCTTGGCCACGCTGGGTAACGGCTCTTCTACCTCTTTTTGGGAAGACCACTGGCTCCATCAAACTGCCCCAACATACCTGGCACCATCGCTGTTCAAGGCCTCTACTAGAAAGGGTAGAACGGTCCGCGACGCACTTTTAAACAACACCTGGATCTCTGATCTCGCAGGGAACCTCACTCTCCAGATGATCCAAGAGTTGATCACCCTGTTTAGCCAGCCAGCGGCAATCCAGCTCAACCCCGACGTGCCCGACCAGTTTCTTTGGCGTTTCTCAAATAATGGGACCTTCTCCGTGAAGTCCGCCTATTTGCGGCAATTCGAGGGCTGCATCACCAGGCCAGCCCTGCAGAAGGTCTGGAAGCCATGGGCCCTTTCAAAATGCAAGTTCTTCTTTTGGCAGCTCTTGCACTTTCGAGTCATGACCGCAGACGCCCTATTGCGTCGGGGCCTCCCCAACGACTACTTCTGCCCCCTCTGCAGGCGCAACCTAGAAACCCCAGACCACCTGCTGCTTCAGTGCGAATTTAGCTCTTCCGTCTGGTCCCGGCTCGCCGTCAGGTTAAAGCTCCAGCAACTTAGCCCTGCCACATGGTCGAATCGCAGCTCGGTAGCTGATTGGTGGCTCCACGACATTCTTCCTAGCACCGCGCAGTGCGGAGTCCGCTCCGTAGTCTTCGCAACGGTGTGGCATCTTTGGCTTGAGCGGAACAATCGTATTTTCCGTCAGGTCGATAGAACAACCCAGGCCTTCTTTCTTTTTTTGATCAAGGAGCTGCGGCTTTGGATGGCCGCAGAAGCCTGTTTTGTAATTAGTTAATTTTGTCCCTTGCGGCCCATGGGGGGAGGGGCCGATGTCTCCCCCTACCTTTTCTTTCTCCTATAATTGATCAATACATGGCAGTTCTCCTGCCCGTTTTGCTCAAAAAAAAAAAAGAGCCGGTAATAGCCTGCCAAGCCAAGAAAACCGCGAAACAGGCGAACTACCTTAGGTGTTGGTCAGTCCAGTACTGCATGAACCTTTTGTTCATCCATGGAAACACCATTGCTCGATATCACATAGCCTTTGACTTCTTAAGGGACAAGTGCTTCTCTTGTAAATGACGAAACACCATGTGAATATGTTGAAGATGATCCGCCCAAGTGTCAATGAAAATTAAAATATCATCGAAGAAAACAAGGACAAAGTGACGCAAGAAACTGTCGTAGCACCTCGTTCATAAGGGCTTGAAAAGTGGCGTACACATTTGTGAGGCCAAAAGGCATTACAATAGTTCATGTACTATTCATGGTGTTGTGGCTGCCATTGCCCGCGCGCATGTTTATTGCTATACCCTTTTGTAGATGGTATTTACCCAGCTAGTTCACCCACTATTCTGAACTAGACAAATAGTATTGGGTCACACGAGGGTATAGCAGTAAACATAGCTTGAAACCTTTTGAGAAACATTTCTAGGGTTTCTCTGTTGCTGTCTATATATTTATGATAAATAAAAAAATGGTTAATTGGATATGCTTCATTGTGAACAACTGAAGTTTGATGATAGTAGCACTGCAGGTTGTTCGTATTATTGACCTGTCCTGCTCGACCACCCACCAATGGCAGTGGCTCAAGCTTCTTCGTGATTTCCTTGGCCGTCGTGGTGGACCGCCTGAGCAGCACCTCACCGTTGTCCATGATAATAATGAGTTCCTCACCAACTTATCTAAAATAGCTGGTGCCCTTAAAACGCCATTCCGATTTTATCCAGTGATTGGCAGACTCGAGACATTGGACTTTAGCAATCTCTGCAATATTCTTGAGATAAAATTTGGTGAGGTAGTCGTGATTAGCTGACTATAAATGCATCGTCTTCTCTTGGTTGATGAAAATGTGAGCTGTGCTGGCATTTCTCAGCTTCAGGAAATAGCAAATAGCTCTCAACTTAAGCACTGGCCAGTTTGGTGTACAGCCCAGCATCCACGCCGAAGTATCCACAAACACCATCCTCTGATCCCCTCAAAGTCGGATACCAAAATTGTTGGTCAACTTCTTTTCTGCCATCCGTGTGCTCAAACCAAACATCATGGTTATGATGGAGCAAGATGCAAACCACAATGCCTTGCAGTTCTGTGTTCTGTGACCAATTCATAAACTATTATGCTTCCCTCTTCGACAGCCTGCATGCAGTGGCTACTGCTAACACGCAGAGAAACAATGATCGGGTACATGTAGAAAGGATGCTCCTGGGAGAAGAGATGAACAATATACTGGTGTGTGAAGGCATGGATCGGCAAGAGCGACATGAGAAGCTGAGCCCAGAGGGCAACGTACATGGAGGGGTCCGGGTTCAACCATGTGCCACTCAGCTTCAGTGCTATAAGGGAGGGGAAGGAGAAACTGATCAGCTCTGGACTCAGAATGCAAGGGCAAAGAAGACAGTTGCCTTCTTCTGTTCTGGGGTTCTAGGCCTCTGTATTCTATCTCAGCATGGAGGGCGCATAAAGGTTCAACCTCTGGGAGCAGAGAGCATATGTCAAGGTTGCGCCAAATCAGATGGCCAGCCCAGTAGCCATATCTGTTTCATGGTTAATTCTGGAGCAGCGCAGGAGAGGCTGTTCTTACACTATGGAAGATATGACTGTACATGTGTTGGTGTAACTCAAGAGGCAATGGAACGCTACGCTACACTAAGCTCAAATGTACAAGGCCTAGGGTATGTGTTGGTGTAACTCAAGAGGCAATGGAATTCCTGTGCAATGATTAATATTAAGATGCCGTTCTCACCATGGACAAGCTTCAATTGCAAACATTGGAATATGATCACTCTGATCCTCGTTGTCTCCTCCCAAATCCAACCGTGTCAGCAAAAAGGACAAGCAGAAATGAAGCCAAAAACAATAGCATGGGGTCAGATGCCAATGGATACTAAGTCGCCCACCTTGTAATCACCTACCATTTGTA
Organism: Raddia guianensis; assembly: GCA_036346415.1. Classification (NCBI taxonomy): domain Eukaryota; kingdom Viridiplantae; phylum Streptophyta; class Magnoliopsida; order Poales; family Poaceae; genus Raddia; species Raddia guianensis. The sequence goes on along the minus strand of CM070543.1, from coordinate 26,977,556 downwards.
AATTCAGACATTCAGACAAATTCTATGTGTAGGTTACCGTTTGTAAATTCAGACAAATCTGAAGTGGGCCATGAATGCAGATTTTGGAGCCATCTTCTGCTTTATTTCGAACTTCTCTCTGGTTGCTAATGGGATACGCGTTATCATGAAAAAACTCTCATGCCAGGCCTCCGCAGATGTTTTGCAAAAACCTGATCGGATCTATTATATAATTAAAATATGAGTTAACAAAGCCACCACATTAATTAGAGAAATTCTCACATAAATAAAAAAAATCTACACCATTGTGAACCATATTATAACGGCTTAGATTAAAAAATATCATAAATTCATAATTAAAATAATAGAAATAAAAGTCCATGCCGAGTTAACAGAAAGACACCACATCTGCTACAGTTACGAATAAAAATACATAACTCGGAATAAAAAGATAATAGAAATAAGAGTTCATGTCAAATTAATAGAAAGAGTTAATATTAGATACACAAACAAATGAAAATTACATAATTTTAAATCTAAAAATATAAATAAGAGTTAATGTTAGATTAATATAAAAAGTAGTACATATCAGCTATAACGAAAAGTAAAATTACATAAATTCAAAAAAATAAAAAATAAAAATAAGAATCAACGTCTGAATAATTTGAACCAGAGCTCTTCCTCCCCTCTCCCCTAAGACAGTCACTACCCACTGACATCGCCGTCGTTGACCACCACATCGGCTGTGTGCGACCACGGCGCCGTGTGCTCAAGGCGTCATGCCAAACCTGTGCCAAGGTCGCATTGTTGTGGTCGCGCGTGATCGGGACAGTGGCTGCTGGTTGGTACGAAAGACATAGGGGAAGAGAGAGAAATAAGAAGTACCTGATTGTTTGTAGTTTAAAAATTCAATGATTATTTTTTTTACAAAGGATCAAATGAGAGAATGGTAATCAATTCTATATAACAAAGGGCCTAACTAGCTGTCTCCTGGTTAGGCCACGTCACTGCTAATCAATTCCACAGGCCACGTCACCCGAAAAATTTGCGTCCGTCCAATCGCAGCAGCCGGCTTAATCTGGCCGTTCATTTAAAGCTAACATATAAAAGAATTTTTTCCGTCAAATCCGCAACACGGTGGGGCATTTGGCCAAGTGGTCTTGAGCGGTTGGCTTCGACGCACAGGTCGCGAGTTGACTCCAGTCGGCGCCCCCTATTTTTATGTCTTTTATTTTTACGTCTTTTTTCTGCTCCCCCACCTCTCATCTTCTATATTTATTTCATAGCTATACCCATCAACTAAACAGGGTGTAGTTCAGTTGGCAAGCTACTTTAGCATGGAACGTTAGACCCAGGTTCGATTCCCATTTCCTCCTAGGCTTCCAAATTTTGTGCGCTTTTCAAAGAATTTGAAAATAAATAAATAAAATAAATAATGAATAAATCATTCTTTTCTTTCATTCTTATTTTTCTACCAAGCTAAAAAATCCAAAAAATAAAATTCCAAAATGCATTAAAAATTTTTCCTTTTGTTCTAGCTTTTTTGGTCAACTAAAAAATTTCATTTAAGATCAAACCTTTACAAAATAGAACCATGATTTCATAGTAAGGGTCATAAAAATATTTAGACATTAAAATAAAAACTAAAAAGAAAACTAAAAAATATTAGGCCTTAACCATGCTTTCATGGTAAGGGCCTATAAAAGGATCTAGGCGTTGAAGATAAATAAGTTTGAGTAAAAATGAATCAAGAATAATGGGAATAAAAGAAATTTCGTTATGAGCATAAAAATATTTATCTATTTGTAGAAATTTTAAGATTCATGAAAAACTAATTAGGAAATACTTTATACTCGCTCCATCCCATAAAACAAGGCGCATACAGATTTTAAGCATCCTTTTTGCCGCAATTGCCAACGCGATAATCCTGGTGACACGCAACAAAATAGGCAGTTGGTTTCCATTTTCATCCATCCAAAGACGCGTGCATGCGCCGGCGCGCGTCAAGATCGCCATGCAGGCGCGGCATGCGGGCGTGAAAAAGTATCAACGTCCGTTAATCACGCATTAATTGAGATTAGGGGTAGAGATGGAAAACAAAGCCCTGCGTGCTCCTGCGTTGATATCTGCGTCGTTTTTTATGCGCCTTATTTTTTGAGATGGAGGGAGTATGTCGCTCAATTTGTTGGCGACATATTGGTGAGCGTATAAAAAATCATAAATCCTTCGTTCTAGCTTCTGTACTTGGCTTAAAAAATTCTAGAAAGTCAAACCATTATAGAATTAAACTGTAATTTCATCCTAAAATTTCATTAAAATTGATATATTACATAAAAAACATAATAAATAGCTTAAAAATAGAACCATAACCATGTTTGTATGGTAAGTGTCCATCAAAATACTTAGGCATTAAAAATAAGTAGGTTTTACAAAATTGATTAAATCATTCTATCTGTTTGTCTTTTGCTGAAATATCTTTTAATTTTTAGCTTATGCATTTTAATAGGCCACTGATTTGAACTTGATAAAAATAAAACGTTGGTTATTTCTTTAGGATAATTCCTTATCACCGAGACCAATCGAATGGAGCGTCATGGGCGCGCGGACATTGCTAGTACTATACATAGATCTCAGCGCGTGATCAACGGTGCGCGATAAGACGAGCATTGCCATATGAGGTGGGAAACGTTCACCCGTTTACTTTTACTATTTAAGGTCGTCATGTACTGCCCGTGAGATCAACACATATGAACGCATCATCGCTTTATAGCCATCGTCATTGGCTCGTTCGTACGAAAGCTCGAGTGAAAACGCAGGGAGAAAGGCTGCGTCGCTCGCTCTTGTCACTGTCATCACACGCCCCCTCCAAAACCAAAAAGTGAGGCCTTTACTTTGGAGCCGGAGCTAGGTCACCTGCGGGGGCGGTGCATGCGGTCAGCAGTCAACGAGCCGCGCTGGTCGGTAACTTCTCCCGCAGTTGCATGCAACTGCAATTGCAACTGCGTCTGTCCAAGCCCTGCCGCAAAGCAGTAGTTTACTTTTGCACATCCGTCGGCATTCCCCTGCATTTCGACTTAAAATAAAATTTTAAAATACTATTAAAATTTTACTTTTTTTATATAAGTTAAACGATGTCGAACTTTGTTATTTTGCAATGGGCTTTCTGTTTGATTTTTCTAAAAATAATCGGAGTGTCCGGTCCAAGTACCGGAGTATCCGGTACCCCGGACATATATCAACTACTCTTGATGTGAATTGGTGTTTGGTGCATGTTTTACTTTGAATTCGAGAACATTGAAAAGGATTCGACCATACTATGTTTGCAGATGGACTATTCGGTGATTTTTATCGGATACTCTGATGTATATCAGACTATTCTACAGTCTGTATCAGATTGTCCGATATCAGAACCTTTCGCATAAAAATTCTACGCTGAATTTTTATAACACCTATTCACCCTTATTAGACGATATCTTGATCCTTCGATAATCCAACTTGTTCAATCTCTCAAAGGCTGGCAATAGCCTAGCTGGCACAGTTGTTATTTGTTACGAACAAGCTCACTACTCACTAGAAGAGGAGTTGGCTGCAATGGTAGTGCAAGATCATGGAGGCAACAACGGATGAGGCATGTTGGTATAGGATCGAGAGTACTGTGATGTTTCGGTATGTGCCTAATATAAAGAGTATCGGTTTGAAATGACAATTAATGACATCAAATCTAGAAACAATATTAGCCCTTCATCTATTTTCCAGTTGTATCCTTGTCCACTAATCCATCGTGTGCATTAACTATCTACTATCTAACTATCCAATTTGAACATTAGCTTCCCAATGATTCCTTCTTTACATTAGTAATACATTAACCATCAATTTTGAATACTAGGTGCACACATTTTTTTTTTTGTGTACTAGGCTTTGCATATTTGGCTCACATTATATTGCTCGATCGGCATTGCAACATCGTCAGACAACTCGCATTATCACTCCACACAGCGTCATAGCTCACATCCTCGGCAGCAACCATCGGCGCCACCACCACGCTGCAACTTACGTTCTCGGTGGCTCCTTTCAGCAGGTCATAATATGTTCTTTGCATGTAGTATAAATTAAATGTCTTTCAACCTTAAGAGTTCTTAGTATTATCCATTCATCATTACATGCTTGTTTGACAATGGCAATAGTTAAAAACTAGTTCTTTTATGTATGTAATTTCTATAATGTCTCATGCATAGCAGTTCTATCGGGTATCATCTTCCTTGCGAAAAATAAAAATTATGCTTTAAACATGCACACTTACCGGTACGCTACAAATCTCCATGTACAGGTGGCATACGCTGACATTAATTCGTAAATTAACTTTTCAAACCTAATTTTTTCTTAATGGTGTTGATTTACATAACACTACCTCAACTGCTCAAACATTATAAAACAGAAACACTAACTGAAATGTTCTCAAAAGGAAAGAACACTGATTGAAATTCGATATGCACAAAACGAGAGCTGTCACGGCAAGATCATCTTCTGTGTGTACAGAGAAGGGTGACAGAGAACAACACAAATGAACAACTAGCGGCTGGTGATATATTTTGATTAACAGATGGCAACAGCTGATTAACACGTGGACACGCATGCAACTGCCGCCTACACGTCACAGGCGAGGCGGCCCTGCATCATCAATTCATCATGCGCGTGAACTCGCGGAAGCAGACGAAGCCGTCGCCGTCGGTGTCGACGCCGCCGATCATGCGGCGGCAGTCCTCGACGGAGCAGCTGTTGTCGCCGAGCGAGGCGAGGACGGCGCGGAGCTCCTCGGCGGAGATCCTGCCGTCCCCGTCGGCGTCGAACACCGCGAACGCCTCCTTCAGCTCGCCCTCGTCGGCGGCGCCGGCGGCGACCTCCTCCAGCACGAGCCCGGCCTCCGCCTCGGCCAGCATCTCCGCCAGCTCCTCCTCGCTCGACACCACCCGCCGCAGCGCCACCTCCAGCTCCCCCCGCGTCACGGCCGGGCGCAGGACGCTCCTCGGCGTGGCGGCGGACGGCTCGACGTCGGACGACGACGACGACGTGGTGGTGTTGGAGCCGAAGGAGCAGCTCTTGCCGCCGCCGCCGCTGCTCCCCCTCCGCCTCACCTTGCTCCCCTTCTTGGACGACCCGAAGAACTGCGTCAGCCTCATGGCGCCGAGGATCGAGGATCAGCTGATCGGGATTCAGGAAGGAGAGAGGAAGGTGCGGGGGAGGGCGGGGAGGCGAGAGGTGCAAGACGAAGACGGCGAGAGTTATAGGGGTGGTCAGGTTACTGAGAGTGAGGGGTGGCGAGCTTCCACGAAGCTTCGCGCGGGAAAAACCGGTTCGCGCGGGGCCCTACCGTTGCTGCCATTTATTCGCCTCTAAACCCGCATTCTTTGAAGCTTTCTCCTCCTCTCTCCTCTCTCTCGTTAATTTTGGTACGGCCGGCGCGGTGTAGATGGATGCGTACGCCTGCATGTTTGGAATTTTCGCTCTCTCTCCCACGCACGCTCCACGTCTGAATATATTACTGCAATTTACGGGTTATGTGGGCCAAGGATATTATTTATCGACAGCGGGCCCTACTGGGCCTTTAGAAAATCAAACTGGTTCTGAAAACCCTACAGGAATTTTGAAATGAAACTTCGATTTTCGAATCCATGCAATGAACATGCGGAAGGATTTGCCAAATTAAGGCTTGATTGTCATTTTGTTTCCCTGTCGAATTCCCTCGATCCCTCGACCTTGTGTGCGCTATGCCCTCACTCTCCCATTTTCTTCCTCTCTTCATCCCATAGCGCCATTGGATGCCTCCTCACCCCTCCCTCCTCTCTCTCTCGTCAACGGCGCCATACTCCTCCCTCTTTGGTGGATGGATGAGGTGGTGCCAATGATCTGATGTTGCAGGGGGGCCAAGAAAGGGCATCCAGGAGAAGAAGCCCAAGGGCAGCACAAGGGAGAAGAAGCTCAAAGACTGTGGCGAGGAGCAGATAGCATAGGCAGCAGCAGCGACAACATCACGAAGGCCTTAGAGCAGCTGCTGTCAGTGGGCCACATTGCCTCTCAACCTAGGACATTGTGGCGCACTGTCTGGGGGGGTGGGGGGGGGGGAGCCATGCGACCGCCAGGCCTCCGAGCTCACCGCATCATTGGGGGAGCCACGTCGCTGCCAGGCCTTGGAGCCAGGAGCTTGCCGTCGCGCCGTTGGGGAACTGTGTTCCTCCAGCCCTGGTGCTCACGAAGAAAAAGAATTGCGCACGCACAGCCGATGTTCTAGATGTTAGGAGCCTAGGACACTTTCCTCGTAGAAAGGAGGGGCATTGAGTCGGGAATGTCGCACGGGTCTACCTCCAAACGCTCATGGAACTGACCTAGGAAAATTGAGGAATTCCAACCTTAGGATTAGTGGATTAGGCTAGGATCCTGATGGGGATTGAGCCTCCCAATTAAGAGCCCTAAAGGAGAAGATAAGCGATAATTGTTGAAATAATTAAATTATGGTCACCGCACTATGAAAGACCCTATATATATCCTAGTCGCAGGAGTACATACTCTCTCTAGTGGAGGAATATATGTCGTTTGAGGTACACACAAGTAAAAACTTTAAAACCCTATCTATGTGTATCTTTTGAATTATTTAAATTGTTTACGTGAAAAAATATGTGTACATTTGCCCTAAAGAGTTTTTATGTAGTGGTATAATTTTATTAAGTTTTGTATAAAGTATAATAGTACTAATCTGTAGTCAAAGCTGCTTGGATATCTAAAAGAGTTTTTATGTAGTGGTATAATTTTATTAAGTTTTGTATAAAGTATAATAGTACTAATCTGTAGTCAAAGCTGCTTGAATATCTAAAATTAGGATTATTTATAACCGGAGTGAGTAATTGCGTATTGTGTATGAATAGATGGCCCGGAAAATGTTTCTAGGAACTGGTCAATAACCATAGGTGAATACGGTGAAAATGAGTGTTGTTGTGTCTACAGGTATCCATCAGTTTTCTTTAACTGAGACCGCTCGATCCTGGAAGGAAGGCGTCCCATCGACAAAAGAAAAAAAAAATGATGTCTGAACTCTGAACGTACCATGAGTTTACCTCGCTTATGGTATAGATGGCCAGATGGGCCGGGCCAAGTGGGCCGGCCTGAAGCACGGTGTTGTGGCCCGGCACGAAGCACGGCCTGGCCCGGTGTAAAATGGGCCCGGGCCGGAACGGCCCGACGCACGTGCCGTGCTTGGGCCGAAGGGGGAGGCACGTAGGCCGGCCCGGCACAGCCCGCTTGAACATGAGGACCGGCGAGGCCCGACCCCCCATATAAGTGTTGCCCGACGCCGCATCACCCACAGTCCGCACCCGCACCTCTTTGACTCTCTGACCGCCTCCCCTCTCCCACTCCTAGTCTCTCCGCCTCCCTTCACCGTCGCGGCGTCGCTGCCTCGCTGGCCGCCTCCCTTCGCCGTCGCCAGCCGCCTTCGTGGCTTCCTCTCCTCTACCTATCCCTCTCCCTCTCCGCCTCTGTCTCCTCTGGCCCGTCTCGCTGCATCCCCTAGCCGCTGCTGTCGAACCCTAGAATCTTAGTCCCTAGATCTACTTCTCCTCTGGCCTCTAGAGCTCAGATCGGGCTCATCGCCGGCGTCTCCGGGCTCCGGCGTGCGCAGGCAAGTGGTTTCTCTTTGCTCTTCCAGATCTAGCCTTTTTTGAGTTTGAACTATCTTTTTTTGAGTTTGATCTTCCAGATCTGAGCTCGGATGCTCTTTCTATTTGCATGCAGGAGGCTGGCCGCATGGTGGCCGGTGCCAGCGCGTGTCGTTGAGGGGCGGAGCCGCCGAGCGTGGGTCGCGGGAGATGGATCTCGATCCAACCTCCATCGACCACGATCTACTGCTCCAAGGGGACACGGGGGAAGGAGACGAGGGACGAGATGATCTGTTCAGCAGCAGCGCTGCCGATGCCGTCGATGCTGCTGGCGCGGACGCCGGCGGCGACGGCAATGCAGCTGAGGCCGCGGCATATATTTTGAATTCTGGACTGAAAATATGAACTTGTCATTTTCCTAGCTTTCTTTGAAGTGGTTACTGTCTTGTGGGCGGGCCATCCGGGCTCATCGTGCTCGCGGGCTGGCCAGCCCGGCACGGCACGGTTAAGTCACTGTCGTGCCTTGCCTGGGCCTCCAAGTCAGCCCGTGGGCGGCAACGGCAACTGCACGGTTAATCTGCTCGTGCCGCGTGCACAGGCCATTCATATCGTCTTGCGTGCTGGCGGGCCGGGCCGTCTTGGCCGCCGTGCCGCCCGTTTGGCCATCTATAGCTTATGGCCTCGGAGTTCTTGACCTTCGATCCTTTGTCAGTGCCCTCCATCTTTATTGGCTCTGACTCGTCAAAACCTGCTTTAATCGAACTTGGTCTAATAGCCCCCACCCATAGAACCGTTGGATGCTACTCTCCTTCGGGCCATCACAAGCCACGCTTTGGGAAACGGGACAACCTTCTTCTTCTAGAGAGATGCCTGGCTTGATGATCACCAACCGCGTGAGCTCGCTCCGCGCATTTTTGCCGCCTCTACCAGAAAAAACAGATCGGTGGTCGATGCCCCCTTACAAACAACAACTGGCTTTAATTTATGGCTTGCGTCGCAACTTCGTCTCCTCCACGATCATTGAGTTGGCTTCCCTTTGGCGGCGCTTGCAACCCGTTCTGCTACAGCACAATGAACCTAATCGCACCATTTGACGTGTCACCAGTTGCGAAGAGTATTCCGTCGCTTCAGCTTACCGGCTGCAGTTACTCGAGCGGACAACCTCGGCTTTTCATCGATTGTGGATGCTTTGGGTCCTTTTAAATGCAAGTTCTTCGTCTGGTAGCTACTTCAAAAGAAAGTATGACCTTGGATGCTCTGTTACACAGGGTCATCCACAACAACTATTTCTGCGCACTTTGCAGAAGGAATCTGGAAACGCCCGACCACCTCTACCTGACTAAACTCATATTGGCAACTAAACACGAGGGTTGCGCTCGTTGCGAGACTTAACCCAACACCTTACGGCACGAGCTGACGACAGCCATGCACCACCTGTGTCCACGTTCCCGAGGGCACCCCTCTCTTTCAAGAGGATTTGCGGCATGTCAAGCCCTGGTAAGGTTCTTCGCTGAAGTTTCTCTGGCCAAGTGTGGTCTCTTCTGACCTCCAAGTTATGCATGCCCAGTCTCAGCCCCGCTTCCTGTACCAACTCGGCGTGCATCTCGACCTGGTGCACTGCTGATTTGCGGGCCTGTGCTGCCAATGGTTCTTGCCTCCATCGCTCTCGTCACTCTCTGGCACTTGTGGCTAGAACGCAACAATCACATCTTAAAGGGTGTCGAGCGACCTCTTTCGGTCTTCTTAGACTCTATTATCGATGACCCATGCCTTTATAAGGTTGCAGGAGCCAATTTTGTAATCGCGTAGCTTCTCTTACACCCTAGGGGTGGGTGTTCTTTTCTTTCACCCTTTTTTTTTCTTTTTGTTATTTTCGCTTTTATACTTGAGGCTTTTGTCTTTTCGTTCCTCCTATACACAGCTCTCCTACCTTTCCATAAAAAAAATGAGTTTATCTTGTGTATGCAAACGGCGCTCATTCCTAGAAGCAAACAAGGCAGCTGCTTACCTAGAGACGTATGACAGAAGTCGGTCGAGAATATAGGGCTAGCATCATGTGGAATTTAGGACCATCAGAGGAGGTGAACGAATCCATCTTTTTCGAACCGATGCTATTTGGATTCATCAACCCTAAAAAAAAATTAGAACGCACAATACAGGCACTCTAAATATCATAGATAAAATCTTTGCAAAGATTTGAAGGTTTTATAACATTATTCTGGTTGTTAAAGGGTACAAACAAGATGAATTAAAGCCAAAGTAGTTTTAGCAAAAGCTAATCAAACCAAAATGACTAAATTACTCTACGAAAAGCAAAAGCAAATTCTAACAGAAATTTGTCCTCCGATCAAGAGTGTTGTCATTGTCTTTCTTTGACTTCAATAATAATGAGAATTGTTCTCTAAGGGAGATGGTTGAACATATATATTGATAATGGGTTTGATTGTGAAAATTGATTTTGGACGTTCTATTTGAATTATGTTTGAAATATGCTTTTGGACATGGGTCAGAAGTCCACCATATCGGGTCCGATGGCCGTCGAATCGAGTTCGATGGGGTCACTCGGTGACTTGATCCCATGGTTGTGTGCAATTTCGAGTTCATCTGACTTGATCAGATGGTTATCAGACCAGTTTTGGTCGCCTTGTCTAGATGGAGTCCGATAGAGCTGTTTTAATTTGGGTTGAGTGGTTTCACGGTTTTCGATTCAATCTTTTCTGGATTTGTGCATGAGATTTGTGTCGGTGTCTGGGAATCGCGCTCCTGAAGAGCGGCGAGACCACGGACCGGCAGACGAATTTGTAGTTGGTGTGAGGCCCAACGACCACCCTTCTCGGCGGCTTCGAGGCGGCCAAACTCAAGGGGGCTAAGGCATGTGTCTTCCGGACAAGGGCACAGTGCGACTTGATGATCCGGTCAGATCCTTCAGACAAGAGGGGAAGAAGAGAGAAAGCAATACAAACCGTGAAGACACAAGTGGTTTACCCTGGTTCGAGCCCCCACTGCCGGGTAATAGCTCTACTCCAGTCTTGTAGATTATATGGTGGAAATCAGTACAGAGGTGCCGAGACCGGGCTTGGAGACACCGATCCCGAGCTTACAGTGATGGTGACTAAGGACTAAAACTACTCGCTAAGGAAGCTACTCGCTAAGGAAGCTTCAGATGCGGGTGTTGCTTGAGCTTGGGTCAGATGGAATTGGATCGGGGAGGGGTCCTTTTGAATGTCCAGGAATCCTCCTTTTATAGGCGCGGTGGGCCGCCCGAAGCTGATGCGGTGGGCCCCGCGTCGGTCTTTACTTTAGTGGCGAGGCTCTTGTCACGTTCTAGGGTTTTGTCTGGTCTCGAGCCTGCAGGGAGAAACTGGTCGGGTTAGTACTGGACATGTGCTTGTCTTAACATGCCAATTCAGGGGAGAAAACTTCTTTAGGGAGAAACCACTTTCCCTTTATCCCCGATATAGCCTTGACTGGACCGAGCCAGCCCCGCGCCACCCGTTGGGGGCGTCGCGTAGCGTAACAACCATCTGCTGCCTGCTAAAGAGGGCAAACGACAAGATGGGCGGCCCGCGTGTTCTTCCCCGGCCTGTAGGTTCTTGGGGAGACGCAGTTCGTTCCGGTCAAGGCCGGAGAAAGTATGGTGGGACACGGTAGTTGTCGCCACTTGCCCGCGGGTAGGCGAATCACCCGAGGGACCTTCTCCAGGGCTAAGGATAGCCCGGGGGGTACATGGTGCCGCCGGGTTTGACTTGGTCAAGCCCGGGGCAGCCGTTGGCGGGTTAGGAGCTTCCGTTAGTACGGCTGGGAGCGGCTTCTTGGACCCTCTGCCTGTGCGATGGGCTGGTACGGAATTGGCCCAAGGACCGGCACAGGACGGGCCGTTTATCAATCACCAACAATTTATTTATGGATGATTACGAACTAATCATGCAGATGGCGAAGATAAGTTGTTTTGGATGTACTAATCATTGTGATACAAATCAAGATGTCCATATGGACCATATTCGTCAACATGTCAGGACGCGAACTGACATTTTAGGGGTCCAGGATAGCGAGAAAGTTGTGTGGAACAGTCGGGCTTGGACCTCGGGATCATGAAGATGGTGATGATGATGTAGATGACGGACTTCAACCGGCATGAGGATCCGGGGCACAACAAGTGGTTATAGTCGTCGGAAACTTAGTAATTAAGTCGAATCGGCTACATTCAAAGTGTGTGCACCGGCGTGGCCACATGTATTAGATATATAGAGAATATGCCCATGTATTGGGACTATCTGCGAACAAATCTCAGCCATCTAGGAGCGATATGAGGGTATCGGCAATTCCTCACGAGATACTAAAATACCTTATAGCCCTTCGCTTATATAAGGAGGGGAATGTCTCCCACTTCACTTGTGCTAATTGTGTCTAAGGTTTGAGTGTGTTTGTGATGAACTTATGAGTGTCTTTCTACCTTCGTGTGGCTTTATAATATCTCGATGCCAAAACAATATAATCCATAATGTTCACCACAAAAGAATGGCTTTCATATGATCTCGTATATCGATCCCGCGTGCGCGCACACACACACACACATATATATAGAGAGAGAGGAGAGTATATACTCTTTGTGATGTTGAGCACCCCATTAATCGTAACACTAGTACAATGCCCGTGCTTTGCCACGGAACTATAAAAGAGAGAAAGAGAGACAAAATTCGGAGCAGTTTCACATATTAGACCACTAAACACATCCATTTCTCTATAAAAATTGAGGGCCACTTAATACAACATTTTAAGAATCATGTCTCCACAATTATATAAATCTATTTGAGCATGTTAGATTTGTAAATGAGAAAAAATATTAAATCATTTGAAGGGTAAGTCAATAACTAAATGTAATACATATTAAGTTGACATTGCTAAAAAAACCTTTCATTTTACATATTTTAAGCTAGATCCATAAAATTAGCGTGTGGTACGTTGGATGCCATTGAAGGGTCCTGATCGCAAGTTGGCAGCACCACCACCACGACCATTAGACGATTTAAAGTAGTAGAGAAGAGATGTATATTTCTACAAGATACAAAATCGCATGATGAATAGCGCAAAACATAATGAATGAGAGAATAAAAAGTAATCCTATCTATTGCCAACCATATGAATTTCTTTTTCGATCCCAAAACACTTAGCCTTCAAATTGGCTCCTTTAATTACCTTGAAACAAATCAAAGCAGCGCATAGATAAATAGAGGATAAATCGAACACCAAGGATTAACATGGCAAAAAAGACCACGCTTCCGATAAATGCACCAACAACACATCTGATTATTTGAATGTTGTCGAATACCTTGTTGCAAGTGAAAATTATTGAGAACATGCTCCTGGAAGAATACCGATCAGCTTTGTTGCCTTTTGAAAAAGATATTTTGACTTGTATAGTTAATTAGGTAAGGCTACTTAATCCATTGTCAACATTCAACAGTAGCTACCGGACAATTCATACAATTGAACTTGCTTTTTGGTGCAAGCAAATAATCAATGCAGGCAATCGAATAACAATTCATTACACATCTCATGGCCCTAAGTAGATAGCTACTTCATATGGACTTTCATTTAAATCATGTTAGAAAGATGACAAAAGTATGCAATTTATGACATTTTATTTCAAAAAAAAGCTATATAATTGTCATAGGATCATTAAGATGCCAACCGATAAAAGTTTCGGTTATCAGATTAAACTAAACAAGGTCACAAAACACTTTTAGTATTAACATATAGGGTTACCTAATATTTCCAATAATATAATCTCTATCTCTACTACTTAAGTTTAAGGCTACCAAATATGCTAGCACCAGTAAATTAACAACACAATTTATATGTATTGGCACAGGTAAATTATTGGCACAACTTCAGATATCATGAGTGATTCTTCCTAAAGGAAAACAATTGAAGAAATGCTAGCTAACACAAACTCAATTGTCATGGAGATGAGTATGGTCCCAAAAAACAAGCCCATACCACTGCCATGAGATATAAAAAAACAAGCAAAAGCAGACTCAATTGTCATGTAGAATCATATAAGTTTATTGGATTGCAGCACCCACATTAAAAATTGAAGCAGTAAAATTAACAGATGTTGACTACCATGAAAATTTAATAAGAACTTTAGGAAACTACTATAGGTCATGTCATCACAATTGGCACTTAAGACAAGTTTTCAGACTATCAACTTCATGCTATCATGTTCTAATAGAGAAGTCTTCTAGATTGAAAATTCTAATAGATAAAAGGCATAGCAATAAAAAGACTTCTAGATTGAAAATTCTAGCACCTGCTTGCAATAACTTCATGGAAAGTATGTCCAAGACATACCCATTTCCAATGATCACTCCCTCTAATTCCTAAGCTTTCTCCTTTTTCCATGAAATTTATGTGGTCCAAAAAATTAATCAACTTAAGGGAAGAACCAGGAAGAACTCATAATACGGTGCAAAAAATAATCAACTTAAGGTAAAAAAAAAAGGTCATTATAGGGGATTATCATCAAATATCATAATTCAGCAATATCTGAACTCTAGTTTTGAGCATTTTCTTTAAACAAATCTATTCTTTTTTACAAAAAGTATGGTTTGTTGCCAACCAAAGAAAGCAAAGAAACATACCTTAAAAAACAATCTGAAGCACAAACTTGTCTGATGACCTGTTTTCTTATTTATCAGGAATCTGCTCATACTCAGATTGAACTTGCATTAAACCATTTGTCAACTCAAACCTGAAACAACGATGCCCTGTAGCATATATTTGTCATATCCACTTACAAGGAGGTTTATATCCCAAACATCGCATCTTTGAAGCCTTCCCGTCTCTCTTTGCTCATCTTAGCCGCAACAAAGCTCAACACACTAAATTCGACTCCCAATCTTGAACAAGTAATTGTTCAAGATACATAAACAAGAAAAACATGAAAAGCATTGCCCTTTTTTGATCCCCTGACTGTAGGGTGTAGATCACCAATGCAAATGTACCCATTGGCACTTGTGTGCAATTCTCATCTCCAATCAACGGAACAACTGTTTTCTTTCGATTAATATTAATACATCCACAAAAACCTAAAATTGAAACGAATTTCGAAGTGCTGTCTAGGTGAAATGAGCTCAAGAACCTCACCTCCTCTTGGAGCCAAACGAAGAGAACTCTGAAGCAAGGTATCAAGATGCGGCTCCTGGACAGTGGACACAAATCGAAGTACTAAGCAAAGAATAAAGCTTTCGGTAGGCTGAGAGGGAAGGGACCTCGGGCGAACGGCAGGGGGCAACGAAGCAGTGACAGGGGCGGCAGCAGGAGCACCGGCGAGGACTTCGTTGAGCAGGGACCACACCGTGTGGTGCACGGCGACAGTTGCTCCAGGATTTGGATCCCGCGATGGCTTGCGGGGGGGTGGGTGGGCCAGGGGCGGCGACGGCGGCGGCCGGTGCGGAGAGACCAAGGGAGGGGGGAGAGAGGGGCATGGGAGGTGGTATTGCTCGGCGACGACCTGATGCGGCGGCGGCGGCAGGGCTAGCACAGATAGAGAGAGAGGGGGGCTTACCCGTAGAAGGCCGCGACGGTCGCCGGCGTCGGAGTGGAGGTGGTGACGGCGCGGGGGCGAACCAGGGTAGGGCGGCGAGGGGCCGGAGCGGCGTGACGCTGGCCGAGGCGGCACCGCACAGATGGAGCTGGCTGGCGGCGCGCGCGTGGCGGGGAGGGAAGGTCGCCGCCATGTGGAGGCGATCGGGAGGTGGAGGAGTTGGTGGAGAGTGGAGGGCTGGCCACCAGCGTGGAGGGCGACGTCGAGGGCTAGCCACCGCGGGAGATGTGAGGAGGAGCGGCGGTTGCCGGCGTAGAGGGCGACAGGGAGGAGGGGAGGCACGCGGGAAGGGGAAGGGGATCGTGGGCAGGGAGAATGGGGGGCGTCGGGAGAGATCGGGCAGTTGTGGGATTGCAGGCGGGCGGAGTGGGTAGCGCGGCTCATAGCTCGGGGGCGGGCGGCTCAGGTGCGACGGCTCAACGGGTCGGCTGGCGAGCCGACGCACGAACTACTCCCTCTTTAAAGGAGTAGAGACTTCACAATCCACTATACTCCTCTAAATATTATTTACCTTACGTGTATATATGGACTAGCTAGGCTAGCTCGTACGTAGGCCGTAGCTATCTTGAAGGCACAAAATTTAAATTAAAACCTACTATGATTAATTTGTTTCTTTTTTATAAACCAAAAGCTTTTATAGTTATTTCTCGAAAATATTATTGTTTTGTCTTAACGATATGTGGAGGTCGATTCATTTTTGTGATGAGTATATCATAATGTTTTTAGATCTTATTGTTGAGATTTGGTTGAAGAATCCATGTAAAAAAAAGATTTGGTTGAAGCATTAATTTAAATGAGGTTTTACATAGTTAGAGGTAAAAACAGGTTAATTGGACTAAGTTCGGTGGTGTCCCGTGCGAGGGCTAGCTGTTACATTTCGAGGTCACCTGACCCGATCCGGTGCCCACTAGACTCAAGATATTGGCTTACGCTTCCAGATATCCCTTTTTTGTGTTTCTTCGCAGCTAAAGTCCGTCAACCATGGGACCTGGTTCGTGCAGTTTAACCTGGCTGCATTTTTCACATTTTTAAAGATTCTCCTGTTCTGAAAAATTATCGTACATGAAAGTGGTAGAGAATTTCGAGAAACATCTTTTTTTATGTTCATATATAACTTTTTCAGCATAGATATAGAAAATTCATAAAAAATTAAAAAGATTGTTGTTGTATTGAGAAGTGAATGAAAGTGGGGATTATTGTGGGATTTTGCAAATGTTTTGATTTGGCGTGTACCTAATGAGTAATTCATGCATATGATAAAGGCAAGTTTAAATTTTGTATGCACTATTCCGCGTAATATAGGTTCAAGTGGATCGTGGTAAGTGATGTGTCGGCACGTAAATTGGCGATTCAGGGGTCCAGAATATCAAGGAAGGCGCATAGGACAGTCAAACTCGGATTTTTGGATCACAAGGATGACATGGATGGCGAAGTTACATGGCGTGAGGATCTGAGGTTCGCCATGCGGTTGAGGGAGACGAAAACTTAGTGGCTATGTCAGTACTGGCTTCTAGGGTTGGGGAAAAAAACAAGAAAACAAACTGAAGAAATTGAAATTATCAATTATTTTTGTTTTTTGGTTTGTATTTGGTTTTATTTTTGAAACTATTAGGTTTATATGGTTTGGTTTCTGGATCCAAGAACCGAATTATTCAAATACACCTAATTATTGGATTGCGCAATTTCGGTGATTTGGTCTTTCGCCCTGTTTCCCTGTCTCCTTGAGGCCCACACGCCCAACCGGCCAGCCCCACACCACGAGTCCAAGAGCACTACAGAAGCCCTAGCCCACCAAATGCTTCAAGGCCTCAAGGCCGAGGTATCACCGACTAGGAGCAGACAAGCTCGCCTGAATCTTCCTTTGTTCCACTGTTCCTCTCCACTCCAACCTTAGCCGCCGCCATCCCCTTCCTCTCCTTCGCCTGGCCAGAAACAAACTTCGGAGAGCTGTTGTGTATGTTCTTTGTGTTCTAGATGCTACTGGATGAGGAGATTTTGTTTCCTTTGGCTTGCATTTGTTTTGTGTCACATAGATTTGTGTCTTGCATTTGTTTTATGTCACAAGGATCTGTATTGCGCAGTTTTGAGTTGTTTTTCATTGATTTTAGTGGTTTGAGTGACGAATTTAGTTGTTTTGAGAGACAGCTTACACATTCAACATTGCAAAAGCCATTCTGCCCACATGAATTTTGATTTTAAACCGAAAACTAAAATAACCAAACCAAATTTAAATGGGCAATTCGGTTTGGTTTCTAAAATTTTAGGTAAAATTCCGGTTCATAGTTTGCAAAAATGAAATATTAAAAACTTAAAAAAATTGAACTGAATAAACCATATTAACCGAATGCCCACCCCTAGTGGCTGCGTCCGAAGTGTGTTGACCCATTGTGGCCATGTGTATGGGAACATACCCAGTGTTGGGTAGAATGCATGAACAAACCTCAACTATCCAAAAGTGATCCAAGGATGATCCCAATTTCATGCGAGATATCGTGATACCATAGAGCTCCTGGCCTATAGAAGGAGGGGATGATGAGAGGCGGTGTCTCCTACTTTACTTGTACAAGTTGAGGACAGAGGTTGGGTGCGTGTAGGTGCATTTGCAAGTGCTTCACCCACTCGGTGTAGCTTTGTAATACCTTAACCAAAACAATAGAAATCCATTATAATTCGTCATGTTGTGTCTTCCGTTCATGATGCCTGTGCTTGTTTCTTGATCCTGTTTTGGTTTGTTTGCAAGTTTTGACATTTTGCTTCCTGTCTGGACGGCTAAGTTCAAAAAAGTTGGTTCCTTTAGTTGACTTGGTGATGATCTTCTTCTAGATCTGAGTTTTTTTTTTTATTTTTTGTGATTTTCGCATGGATTTTTGGATGAACTTTCAGCCACCTTGTTTGAGTT
The DNA here is from genome assembly GCA_036346415.1 of Raddia guianensis. Taxonomy (NCBI): domain Eukaryota; kingdom Viridiplantae; phylum Streptophyta; class Magnoliopsida; order Poales; family Poaceae; genus Raddia; species Raddia guianensis. The sequence goes on along the minus strand of CM070543.1, from coordinate 26,959,423 downwards.
TGTTTTGAGAATTTTGGAGGATCAATCGTTATGCTAGTATAGGACACACTATCATGGATCATCTTGATTCCATGAGCATGACCATTGAATGAGTTTTCCACTAGCCGCTTACCTATTGTTTGTTTTTGTGCCTTCAAAGAAGGTGCTGGGGATTTTGAAGTCAATCTTCATGGTTTAGCTTAATTTTCAATCGTACACTTAGTGGTTGTTCCCTTGGCCATGAGGATCCTCAACACACCCCCATGTGTTTAATGGATCACTCGTGAGGAGTCTCCGTGGTGAAGAAACCTTAAAAAGTTCGTGGCTTCCATTCACCCATCTAGTCGCCGTAACTTGATTCCACTCTTATATATCTTACAATTATTTTGTTACAATTTTTTGGTCTCTCCAAATGTGTAACGAAAATCGATATACTTGATATAGTCCTAGAAGACATGACATTTGAAATACGGTTAAATTAAGTTTAAAACTTTATTTATAATTTTTTTAACTATTTAGAATGGACACAAAAATTATTTATCTCAAAAAACACTTTCACAATATCATATTTTATTTAATTATACGTATAAAGTATAGTAGTAATTAGTAGTAAATATTGTATTTTGGTGACAGAGTTGATGTTTAAAATACCATTTTTTTTCACCGGACGGACTAACTTTAAAAATTAGAAATGGGCGAATCGTGCATATCAAGTCGCACTGCTTCGTTATAGGTAAAGCTTCCAGTGCCGTATACGCGTATATCTCTGTCGTGGAGGGGTTAGGGTACGGGTGATGGACGGATTTTCGTTGGGATTAGGCAAGAAACTTCGCGGACATGTATATGTGAACGAGCTGACGTCGTGACCTGACTCCCGAGATTGTCCGGAAACTCATCACTAATTTCGGCAGCAGCATGCCGTGCCTTGCCAATTGCCATCCCCCTACCTTTTCCTGCAGTCCTCGTCGAGTACAGATTCTGATTCAAACCATTTAATCTTAAATTATGACCTAACCTGAATCGAATTGGAGGTCAAAATTAAGTCCCCACTCCCCAGTTAAAGTTTTCAACCCTATCTTGCTCCGACGTACACAATTGGATTAATATCCAATGACACCCAAATCCCGTAGCCCTAGCTACGGTTGTATTTTATTTAAAATCTTACAAAATATGATATTATGGAAGAGCATTTTAGACTAATCTATACGTACAATCTTCAAATGACAGATCTATGGTTTTTAAAATTTTCATATGTAAAGTTTTAAAACATTTTGCTTATCTTAAACATCAATTTTTTATGATAAAGAGGGACTAGTAGAAAGACTACATTGATGATTCATTTCCAAGAACCTTCGAGAGGGTATCCTTCTGCTACACCAGTGGCTTGCCATCGCCCTTGTTCATACTCCCGTAGTCCATATTGGATATCCAGATCCTGACCCAAACCACTTGATCTCAAATCCGGATCTAACCTGAATCAGATGGAGGTCAAAATCGGTCCACAGTTACAATCGGGTTGTCTAGATCCACTCCTCTTCCCAGCCTTATATACTTCAACATACACCATTGGATTAAAATCCAACGACACCCAAGTCTTGTAAACCTAGTTACTGCTGATTTTTTTTAAAAATCTATTAAAAATGATATTATAAAAGAGCCTTTTAGACTAATTTATGTGTGAGATCTTCAAATGCTCGATGTACCTAGTTAAAAAATTATAGATGAAGTTTTAAAACTTTATTCGTATATTAAACATTAAATTTTTATGATAAAAAGAGACTAGTAGAAAGACTATATTGATGACTGGTCTATAATAATCCTCGGCTACACCAGTGCCCTGCCATCAACCTTGTTCGTATTTTCGTAGTCCATATTGGATTTCCAGATCCTGAGCCAAATCACTTGATCTCAAATCTTGATCTAACATAAATTGGATGGAGGTCAAAATTGGACCCCCAGTTACAATCGAGTTGTGTCTAGGTCCACTCCTCTTCCCAACCTTATCTTCTCCGACATACACCATTGGATTAAAATCCAATGACACCCAAGTCCTGTAAACCAATTTATTGTTTTTCTAAAATATATTAAAAAATGATATTATGAAAGAGCATCTTAGACTAACCTATGCTATCTTCAAATGCTAGATCTACATAGTTTTGAATATTTTCATAGATAGTTTTAAAACTTTTTGCATATCTTATACATCAAATCTTATACATCAAATATATTGATGAATGGTCCGCAACGAGAGGTATCCCTACGCTACACCAATATACGATCTAGTGAAGGGACAACCTCAAAGCAAAACTCCAAAATCAGGCTCTCTTTTTCCTAAGTGTTCTGATCACGGTGATTTCTTTTTTTTTTTCTTGGCCCTGTTGTTTTCAGCTTAACAGCTTAACGACTTATCTACGTTTTGAAAAGTCAAATGTTTTGAGTTTTTTAGTCCGTTTTTTGTTGTTTTGAAGGTGGGTTGTAACGCTTTAAAAGGCAATTCAAATGAAATGAATCCGAATCTCGAGACTATCTAAAAAACCTTTCGAAATTCAGCCATTTTAGTTGTTTAGCTATTAAGCCGTTCAGATCAGCTCAAAAGAACAGGACCTTAATGTCCGAACCCATTGCATGTACATGAGCCCTTCTTTTATAGAAAGAGAGGTATTCGCTCGAGGGACCAAAATATCCATTGTATCTACGTCTAAAAACATTGGGTAACATTTTTTTTCCTCAAATGCCCTGACTATCTTTGTCGAATGACTAAAATAGGGGAAGCAAGGTTTTTTCCAAACCTAGACTAGTGACACACATTCTTCCACAGTCATTATAAAGCATGGGTACTCTAGTAACTTTTATCTTGATTCGGACAGTTACGGGTCTATCCCTCATCAAAAGTATCCAATGATATATATTTATCTCGACGCCACATAGGGCCCATTATACTATGATCTCTGGTACATCCTTGACCATCAAGTAGGGCTTACCTCCGGGTTGTCATGCCCCATACAATGCTCTGGCCTAATCTATCTCCGCTTCTTTGCCATCTTAGTCTCGTCCATGGGACCACTTAATTTAATTAGGTGGAAAGGGTGGAGCTTAGTCCCGGCTCACTTGATTCGAAGAGTTTGTTATGTCTTTGCTTCGCCTTTCTCTCGGTTCATGGGGTTTTTTCCGTCCGTAGTTGTTTTAGGTCGCAAGATGAGTATGTTCCTCCTATAACAGTTTGGATATAGATCAAAGGATCGGTTATGTTATAGATGGAAATGAGTTAGAGCTATAAGGATTCCAACTCCAGCTTTTTGTTTATGTGGAGAGGAGAAGGATAGTGTGTTAGCTACTAATTTGCATGTAGTCAGTTTATAGTTGATTCCAATGCATTAGTACGCTATTATATATGGGGCCATATTTATTTATTTTTTTTGTTTGTTCATGGCTTGAACGTCTCATCTGAAATATTTAAATTTGAAAGTGTAATTTGTCGAGCTAAAATGTATGGTGCTAGCTATCTTACGTGTATATATATACCTTTGTGACCCAGCTTCGAGATAATAAAGAAAAATAGCTTAAAGACGCTGAAATGCTCGATTCGAAGAAATGAGCATAATTCTAATTATGGGAGATTTACCTACAGGCCACCCAATTCGATAGCCTTTACCCAAACGACATTAATTTAAATGCGCGCTTACGTGACGACACCGTCACGTGAATTTCTTACCCCAAATGACATTTTGGCCTTTTAACCCTATTTTCCTGTTATTTAGCCCTTTATCTCAAGTGGCTTGACCCTTTTGCCCTGTCCTTTTGATCTTTTACTTCCCTTTTGCCCCTGCCTTGTTCTTCAATCGGTCCCTCCAGATCTTGGGGCTGCCGCCTCGTGCCTCACTCCCCCTCCTCTCCCTCGCCTCTCGTCACTCCCGCCGCCGCCTCCCTCCCTCCCTCCCGTCGCCTCCTCGGCCGCCTCCTCCTCCCGCGCTCCCTCCCTCCGTCGCCACCCTCCTCCCGTCCCTCCGTGGCCCTCCTCTCTGCCTCCTCCTCGTCGCCTCCTCGGCCGCCTCTCTCGGCCGCCTCCCTCCCCCCCCCTCCACCCCTCCTCCGCCGCCTCCTCCTGGCCTCCCCCCCAGCGCCCCTCTCCCCCCTCGCCCCTCCCATTGTATTTTTGTTTGTATTCTTGCACTAGCGACATGCTTTTCACTTGTATTTTTATGCAATTTGTGTGTAATGGATGTAATGTGATGAATTTTAGTCAAATGTGATGAAATTTTATCAAAAACGATAAATTTCTATCAAATGTGATGGAATTTTGTCAAAAAATGATAAATTTCTGTCAAATATGATGAAATTTTGTCAAAAACGATAAATTTCCGTCAAATGTGATGAATTTTACTCAAAAAGATAAATTTCTGTCAAATGTGATGAATTTTACTCAAAAACGATAAATTTCTGTCAAATGTGATGGAATTTTGTGAAAAACAATAAATTTCTATCAAATGTGATGAATTTTACTCAAAAACGATAAAAACGATAAATTCCTGTCAAATGTGATGGAATTTTGTCCAAAACGATAAATTTTTGTCAAATATGATGAAATTTTGTCAAAAAAGATAAATTTCTGTCAAATGTGATGAATTTTACACAAAACGATAAATTTCTGTTAAAAAGGATGAATTTTACTCAAAAACGATAAATTTCTGTCAAATGTGATGAATTTTACTAAAAAAGCGATAAATTTCTATCAAATGTGATGAATTTTACTCAAAAACGATAAATTTCAAATTTATGAATATTATTTTCACACGTCAAGTATTTTGTTATTGTAAATTACTCTAATCACGTGAGTGAGGTGTATTGAGCAGGGAAATAAAAAGATCAAAAGGGGCAGGGGCAAAAGGGAAATAAAAGGTCAAAAGGGGCAGGGGCAAAAGGGTCAAGCCACTTTAGATAAAAGGGCTAAATAACAGGAAAATAGGGTTAAAAGGCCAAAATGTCGCTGGGGTAAGAAATTCGCGTGACCAGTGTCGCCTACGTAAAGGTAGACGAAATTAATGTCGTTTGGGTAAAGGCTATCGAATTGGGTGGCCTGTAGGTAAATCTCCCTCTAATTATTGGGATGCCTCCACTGATGTGATGGGTCATGGTCATCGGGGCGCTCATCTAGTGACAGTATAAAAAAATTGGTAGAGTGGTTTGTGCGGTGTTAACTAACTAGAAGGGTTAGCACGCCCGTGGCGCGTCACTGCAAGCTCTGTTATATCTGAATAAATAAAGATCGGAAACACTACTATGCAGGCGTTCGGACGCACGCGCTCGCGGTGGACGCCCGCGCACGCTGCGCAACGTAGTGTGGCTGTGTGTGTTCAGCCATGCAGTGGGCCCCACAAACATTTTTTTCTTTTGACGGTCATAAATTTTGAATGGGTGCTCTAATCCACAAACCGTTTGCACCAATGTGTTACTCACATTTTTACAAACAAAACAAGATGAATGTTGCCATATAAATCTTTAAGCTTATCTGGTGAAACTTGGGTTTCGCGTACTGAAACGTTAAACTTTGCCGAACTGTCAAGTTTCATCAGGTTTAATCCAAGTTTCATCAAGTGTCAACCGGTTTCATCCAAGTTTCTTCAAGTTTCATCAGGTCAATCCAAGTTTTATTAGGTTACATCGAAGTTTCATCAGGTTACATCGAAGTTTCATCCAAGTTTCATCAGATTTCATCAGCACACGACCAATTTTCATCAGCGCACGGCCAAGTTTCGCTAGTATAGGTGTAATTTATAACTACCTTCTCCTAGGTTCGCATTAAAAAATGGAAAAGTAAAAAAAATCAAAAAATTTAAAAAGTATTTAAAATGGGTTGCTTTCGATTTTAGAAGAATTATGAAATTTATTTCACACATTTTGAACACTGTTTGAATTTTATAAAAAAAATCAGAAGTTTAATTGAAAAATTGATCAACTGCATCCAGCCAATGTCTCGTGTGGCTTAGTCTGCACGCGCGGGGAATGCGGGCGCACGGCAGCGCTCGGATGCGCGCTGGCACCGATCCAACGGTCGAGGCTAGTCCAGCGCGAGCGCTTCCGGACGGACGTCCGACGCCTGGCGTTCGTCAATAAAGATGTATCACGAAAGAAACTAATAAAAATTCATTACATCTTTTGTTTGTTGTTCCCATTATTTTTTATTTCTTTTTTTTGAAATTAGATGCTAATTTTGAAATCTTATTATAGGTCATTATCTTGACATTACGGTGCCTTTTGCAAAAGCGTTTTTTCCCTGGATTTTAAAGTGCCCACAAAAGTTAGAATAAAAGAAAATGAATTATTTCCTAATACAACTATTTGTAAATCCTAAATGTTTTAAAAATAGCTATATTTTTTTGTGGCCATCTTCATGAATACATGCTCTTAAACTATAGTTATATATATTTCAAATGCTTTTATTTCTATTATTTAGTAACTGATATCATAAAATTTAACATTTGTAATGCTTAAATTCATTTGTGGACCCTTACTATAAAATTTTGATTGCATTTTTGAAAACTTGTGAATTTTTGGATTTGTTTAGCTTGCTAGAATAAAATTAGAATGAAAAAATAGGTTGTTCGATTTTTGTATGGTTGTTTCAAATTTTTTTAAAAAATATACCTTTTTAGGAACCACTACCATGAAATTATGATCAAAAATTTTTAGCAGACTATAAAGTGTAATAAAAAGTTTAAAAACGGGCCAAAGTTGGGGATCGAACAAGTAACCCTGCGCTGCACTAATAGGTAGATAGAAGAGGTAAGATGGGAGAGCAACAAAAAAGCTAGAAGAGGCGCTAGGACTTAAGCTCGCGACCTGTGGACTTAAACCCAACGCTGAAGACCACCAGACCAAATGCACCGAGTTGTTGTGGCCTCGAAGGTAAAAAATGTTTTAAATATAAGTGTTAAATGGACGGCCGAATTTAACCCTGGGCCACGATCAAACGGCTATGGTTGAATGTATCGATGTGGACGCACGACGGAGCGAGGACACGTGCCACGAGGTGGCTTCTCAGCGCCAACGTTTAATATATGCAAGATAGATGATCTATTTTTTATGGGGTTATTTGTGTGTCGTAAAAAATGGAAATGAAAGGAAAGAAATAATGGATTAACTGCGTCACCATAAAATTTTGGTCTATATTCAGTTTTTTTAGTGTTTCTCCGCATCGGGAAAAATGTTATGGTAAATTGTTGGTCTATTTTCTGTTTATTATTGTTTTCTTGCATTGTAAAAAATCCTAGAAAAGTGGTTCAACAAAACGGGATTTGGCCATAAAGTCTCGGTCTATTTTATGTTTTTTTTCGCATTGTAAAAAATCTGATGGTAAAACCTTGCCTTGTTTTTAGTTTTATTTTGTCTTCACGCACAAGGAAAGAAATCTGGAGAAAAAGTTGGAAAAAAAAAAAAGGACTGGCCGAGAGGGATTCGAACCCACCTCCTGCCACTATGGCCTCGCATGCGCTACCAGAAAAGAGGAAAAAAAGGGAGAAAGCACGTATAGGGTCAAAGGAAAAAATTGGTGGGCTAGGCGCTGCGAAATGGCGGAGTCGAGGATTCGACTCCCGGTCTCCTGAGCGATTGTTAGCTCGTCTAGCCAACTTGCCGAGGTGCGCACCATGTTGCTCAGCTAATAGGAAAATGCTTTTTAAAGTTAGTTTGATATGGATGGCTGAATTTGATTCCATGAGCGATCGGACGACTTTGGAGAGACAACGTGGGCAAGCCGACATGCAACAATGCAATGAAGCCACGCGTCGCGCGGAGGTCGCCGGCCGCTCGTGCATTGTATACTAGATAGATTCTAGGCTATTTTGGTTATTATCTATAAATATATCATTTTATCATTTTTTTTACATGCCTTGCACTATAGCATTTTGTAGTTTATTTTCTGTGGTTTTGTGTAGTTTTTTTTATCAAATTGAGGTCTTAAAAATATATTTTAATATATTTTTAGGGTTTTTTTTTCATCCATACCATTATTAAGTTGCATATATTCGGAACTGCCATTATTTAGTGCATATTCTTTAAAATGCCATTTCTTCTGCAACAAAACCTCAGCACTGCCATTTTCAGGTGTTTTGATGGATTTACAACTTATACAAAATCAAAATACCAAACAAAATACGTCCTGACATGTGGGTCCGCATGTCATCCTCTCAACTTCATCTTCTTCCTCTCTTCATCTTCTTATTCCTCTCTCTCTTCCCTCGACCGAGCTTTCTCTCTTCTCTTCCTCTCTCCCCGATCGCCTTCTCCACCGCCTTGGCCGCTGCTCTTGGAGCACGCCAAAGACGCTGTGTGGTCGTCGCCTCCCGATCTGCCCATGCTCCACTGGGTCTGGCCTCAGCAGGCATGTGTGTGTGTGTGGCAGCAGCGCGGCGCACATACATGTATGGCAGGACAAGATCTTGGCGGCTCTCCGGCGACGGCTCTCCGTGACGACGACGGAGGAGGAGCTCATGGGAGAGCGGCGGCGGCAGCAGGCGCAGGCGCCGCCAGGTGGTGCAGCGTCTTGAGGCGGCGGCGGGATCACGGAGGAGAGACCAGCGAGGGCGTGAGCTAGCGCCGGCTTGCCCAGAGCTCCGGCGCTGCCAAGGCGGGCGGCGGCTCGCCCACGGCGGTGGAGAGGCGATCGGGAGAGAGGGAAGAAGAAGAGAGAAAGGAGGAAGAAGGTGGGAGGAAGAAGAAGAAGATGGGAGAGGATGACAAAGTGGGGCTCATTTGTCGATCATCGATATTCTCAGATTCCGTCGGTGTATGTGTTAAAAATACGAAGAAGGGCTCGAGAATGGCGATCTTGAGGTTTTGTTGCAGAAGAAATGGCATTTTAAAGAATATGCAATAAATAATGGCAGTTTCGAATATATGCAACTTAATAATGGTATGGATGAAAAAAACCCTATTTTTTATATTTTTCAAGCATCTTCTGATGGGCTTCCAACTATTCAAATTATAATTAAAATAAGATTTTTTTCGCAAAAAAACAGAATATAAATAATCATCCACATTCCATGCTGAGGGCTGAAGAGGGAGGGACAAAAGAAGGTAAAAGGAAAAAAAGAAAAGAAAAATGACGTCCAACCGATCCATTTCAAGAAAGACAGTGCAAGCCATCAATTTTGAAAAAGGCAGTCCAACCCATCAATTTTTGGACCGTACAAATAAAGTGCAGAGTAGAAAAGAGTGCTATTCTGGGCTCGTCCAAAAGCTTCCATCACTCCAATTTCCATCTCCTCCATGCCCCTCATCAAAAGAAAAAAAAAAAATCCTCATGTACGCCTAATCGGTCACCACGGTCACGATCTAAAGAGGGTTCTCAATGGTTTCCATGTGCCTCTCCCCTCCAGTTCTGGGTAAATTGATGCGTTAACATGAGACCATTTCTTACATACAAGAGCAGATAATTTCTTATTTGCCATGAGAACTTAGCCAATTCTATGATCTGCCATCAAGATTTTTGAACTTCGCAGTATACAATCACCTCTAAAAATTCTTCCCCTCATTACACTTCTGTGTATTAGCTCCTTACATTCAGTTAGAAAGCTTTATTAATGCCTAAATAACCTTTGAAATTCAACAATAGAAGATCACATCTCCTACATCTAACTCCAAATTGAGTGATTTGAATTTTTAAGTAATCCACGTCTAGAGAAAGACAACGTGCACACACGTACGTTTTGCATTTCCAATGCAACTTTACTGCTAATTAATATAACAAGCTTATTATAGTTGATATTCCTTGGTTTCTAGAATACTTCCTCCATCCTGAAATAGTTGTCGTTTTAGACATGTCCAAAGTCAACGTTTTAAAATTTTATCTATAAAATATAGATTTGAAACATAAAATTCATATAGATGAATCCGTTTCGCATAGAACTTTCATAAAAGTATAATTTTAATGTGGGAGCCTATACAGTATGGTGGTCCGTTTCATTCAAATGTAACGGATGAGCAAAAGGACAAAACAGATGACATCATCATGAACCAACCTGAAACTACATGACCCAATCTGAACCTACATGAACCAAGCTAAACCAACCTGAACCTACATGAACCAAGCTGAACCTACCTGAACCAAGTTGAAACAATCTGAACCAAACTAAATTTCCCCATAAAGCTATCTAAGCTATCTGCATGAACCAACCTGAACCAATATGAACCAACTTGAAACTGCCTGAACCAACCTGAACCTGTATGAACCAACCTGAATCTACATGTTTTTCTTTAAACTAACTGAAACAACCTAAACCAAGCTGAATTTTCCATGAAGCTATCTTCTTTTTTTACCAGAAAAATCCTGAACCAACATGAATTTTCTACGAAACTATCTGAATCAACCTGAATTTCATATGAACCTAGCTGTTTTTGTACCTACACCAACATGAACCTATCTGAATTTCCTATGAAACTAGTTGAAACAACCCAAACCAAATTGAATTTCCTATGAAGCTATCTGTTTTTTTTAACAGAAAAATATTGAATCAACATGAATTTTCTATGAACCTACCTAAATTTCACATGAACCTAGCTGCATTTTTACCTGAAACAACCTGAACCAATATGAATTTCATATGAAACTAGTTGAAACACTGAACCAATTTGAATTTTCTATAAATCTAGCTGAAACAACTTGAACCAAGTTGAATTTCCTATGAAGCTATCTGCTTTTTTTAATCAGAAAAATCATGAAACAACATAAATTTTCTATGAAACTATCTGAACCAACCTGAATTTCACATGAACCTAGCTATTTTCTGACATGAACCAATATGAATTTTATATGAAACTGGCTAAAACATCCTGAACCAGCCTGAATTTTCTATTAAACTAGTTGAAACGATCTGAACCAAACTAAATTTCCTATGAAGCTATCTGCTTTTTTTTACCAAAAATCTTAAACCAACATGAATTTTCTATGAAACTATCTGAACTAACCTGAATTTCACATGAACCTTGTTGCTTTTCTACCTGAACCAACATAAATTTTCTATGAAACTAGCCAGACCGACATAAAATTCACATGAACCTAACTGTTTTTTTACCTGAAACAAGCTGAACCAATATGAATTTCCTATGATAATTTTTCCATGAATTTTAGAAGTCTTTAACTATTTTTTAAAAATAGAAGTCATTTGTCAGATTTTTTGGAAATCAATAAAACGGATTATGATGTCACGCCGACGTCATCGTCTTCAACCTTCAGCCTGTGCGTGTCCTGCCGTGACCACGGTGCAAAGAAACGACGATTGCCGGAGCTACAGGGCTCCGTTTGGGGTGTTCTTGGGCTCATTGGAAAGATAACAACGGCGTGCACCTAGTGGAGGTAGTCTCACGGCCAGGTAAATGGCCGCGCCATGGCTGGAGACGGAGAAGGGCTCGGGGAGCATATCTACTCGGCGATACACCAAAGCTACGGCTAAAAAGAACCATAGGGAAGCATCTACGAGGCAAGGGGAGCACTACCGTGCAGTTGGCTCGGGAGGAGACGTCTTGAAGCGGCGTGTAGGCATGCGGCGCGGAAGTAGCCGAAGAAGTGGACGTCGAGGTGCGGGTGCTCCGATGCATCTCCCTCCCGGTGCTCACGGTGGTCGACGGTGCGGTCCATGGCGGTGGTGTAGCTGGAAGCAGAGCTCGAACGGACCTCTGGTTGGATCGGATTTGGCAGAGAGGTGGAGAAAACCAGCGGCAGAGGAAAAGCTCCCCCGCGAGCGTAGGAGCTCGGCCAATGGCGTCGTGTCCACGCTCTGCTTCTTCCGCTTCTGGCTCGGCTTCGGCATCGGCGGCGACTACCCTGCTTAGCGCCACCATCATATCGGAGAGCTCGTCCGTTGCAAGCCAGAGAACAGACATCCGTTCTCTAACATTTCTGTTTTAATGTATGTTAAAATTAAATTACAATAGTTTTTAGTGGTTAAAGTTGTATTTTGGAGACCGTGTCAATGTCCAAAACGACAACTATTTTATCGGTTTGGCTAAAACCTGCGATTGGGCTCGCCGCCATGCCGCCGACGGTGGGCCCGGCACAGTATGCGCGCCAATCGCCTGGGCTGGAGTGCCTCCCCTATTTTATAATGGACGGAGTATATTATAGTCTTTTCAATCGATGGGATCCATAAACAAAGATAAAACCGTCTTCTGTTCCTGCAAAGGGATGGCCACGGACAGACGCTGAGCGCGCTCCATGCCGGCATCTACTACAGAGCCACCGCCCACCAGTGTCGACATGGAGCCCTCGCTCCCATCCTCCTCGTTATCCAGAGCCGACGATGCAGCGTCGTCCCACAAAGAGCTTTACGATCAACACCGGCGAGTCGTCGCCGCCTTCCCGACCGTCCCCGGCCCCGCCGGCCGCCTGTACACCCGCCACCCCGACGGCTGGTACATGATTCCGGAGGTGGTCGTGAGCGCCATGGTCGTCAAGGACCACCTCGAGGCGCGCGACACTGACGTGTTCCTCGTCACCTTCCCCAAGTGCGGCACCACCTGGCTCAAGGCGCTGCTGTTCGCGACGCTCCGCCGCTGCGACGCCGCCGGCGACGAGTCGCCGCTCGCGGCGCACAGCCCCCACCAGCTCGTCCCTTTCCTCGAGTCCCAGACCTTCGTCCCCGACCAGGTCCCCGACCTGAGCTCCCTTCCCACGCCGCGGCTCCTCATGACGCACATACCGTCCCAGTCGCTGCCCAACTCCGTCGCCGCCTGCAAGGTGTGAGTTTGTCCATGAATTTCAAATCCGTGTGCATGCCCAATCAAACTCCTACTCCATGGGTATACGCAGGTGGTGTACATGTGCCGGGATCCCAAGGACTGCTTCGTGTCGCTGTGGCACTTCTTGAGCAGGTTCGGGCCGTGGGACATCGACGAGGCGCTCCGGCAGTTCTGCGACGGCGTCTCGCTCTTCGGGCCCTTCTGGGAGCACGTGCTGGGCTACTGGCATTGGCACGTCGAGCGCCCAGACCAGGTGCTCTTCCTGACGTACGACGAGCTCGCCGCCGACACGCTCGGCCAGCTCCGGCGCCTTGCCGACTTCGCCGGGCTCCCGTTCACGGCGGAGGAGCAGGAGGCCGGCGTGGACAGGAAGATCGTGGAGGCGTGCCGCATCGAGAGCTTGGCGGCGCTGGAGGTGAACCGGTCGGGGACGACTGACATGATCGTGGGGCCCGTAGCAAACAACATATTCTTCCGGCGAGGCGTGGTCGGAGACTGGAAGAACCACCTGCCGCCGGAGATGGCGAGGAAGATCGACGAGATCACCGAGAGCAAGCTCCAGGGATCCGGCCTGGTGTTTCCGCGCCAAGTCTAAGAGCAGTCTGAGCTGAATCATTTGTCATAGGGCAGCCTTCTGCCTCTCGCGTGCTCCCAACGATCTAAACACCATTATTGCAATTGCATCAAATAAATCTGTATCTGTGTTTTACTGCCCTCATTCGTACAATTTTATAAAACATGCACGTATTTTAATATTTACTAAATCTTATGATCGTAACTAACTATTTTTCAGAAGATATATAACATTCTGCACTGTATATCATCGAATTCGTATTGTAACGTACCTGCCATTATTTTAACGACCACGCTATGTGGCGACACCAAGGAGCTCTCCCAATGTACGGTTTTCAAACATAGCATGATCATGTGAGCACTCAAGAACAAAACACAAATTGGAAAGAAGAAAGGGATCACAACATTCAAACCATGATTCGAAACAGGGTCAATTCTGAGGTTTTTTGGGGCTCAGAGCAAAATTATAAATGGAGGCCCCGACCCTAACAAAGTAGAGAAATTGTTACCAATAAAAAGATAAAAAGTATAAAAGTAAAATTTTTTACTTCAAATATTTTGTATAGGTCATCTTAGAAATGTTAGTAGATGCAAAATCATCAATGATGGCCTCAACATTAATGCCATCCGGTAATTTCTTCTCAATGCATAAAGTTGTTAAACCATTTAACCTTTTTTGAGACATTGTAGATCCCAAATAGTTATTCAATAATTTAAACTTTGAAAAGCTTCTTTTAGCGGATGCTATAGTTATCGGCATAGTAAATAAGATCCGATAAGTAACAGAAATATTAGGATAACAATCCACTTTCCTGACAACTCAAAAATCTCTATAACTGAAAAGGTCATTTGCAATATTCTTAACTCAAAAATCGCTAGGAGGCATCACAGCGCTGGGGGTAGGGTCCCTGGGATTGAGGTGCCGGGTTGAAGGTGTAAAATAAACCTTTTCCTTTTAACAACCTATAAGGTTCAAGATCCCACCTCTCTGTGGTTTTCTTTATGAACGATTGAATTTGGTTGCGATGACATGTAACCTCACCAGGTTGTGATCTTTGGATGGCATCAAGGCTAAGGACGATTTAGTTTGGACCCGGGTGTCGAGATGGGTTCATTTAAATTGTTCTAGGTCTCTTTGCTTCTTAGTTACCATAGTCTTCAGGGGTTGTGATGTCGTCGGATCTTATTTTTTCATGGAACGCTTGGTTGAGTGTGTCTCGAGGTGCTAGGGTGTCTTGTCATGGCGGCTAGACGGTGCCGGACTGTCCGGCACAGGCCAACGCATCTAGAGAGTTCTGGGGCCAGTGCATTGCAGTCGGACGGTGTGCCAGACCGTCTGGCATGCAAGACGATGTGTCTAGTGGAGTTCTTTGTTGGACTGTTGCTGCTGAATGGCCTGCCGGACCGTCCGGCGCACTGGTTGGCGTCTGTGTGATGGCGCGCTCGTTGTTGGGCCGGTTCGGATAGTTCAACTAGTTCTGTTGTTGTGCCAGACTATCCGGTGCATGCTGCGCCTGCACCCAAACGGCTAGTTTTTTTGTGGGCTTCTATTTAAATATTGGTGGGTGTTTGGGGTTTTAGCTGCACTCTTTGAGCATCTACTGAGTTAGTTGAGTGGGAGCCACAAAACTAGGGTTTGAGTGAGCTTGAGGGCTAGGGTTCTAGGTAATGATTGGTGCTTCATGAGAGCTTGATCCGACAGAATCGGTTCTTCTCCAACCCTATTACTCAAGTCTCGGCTTGGTGACCTTTTTAGGAGAAGTTCATGGAAGGCTCAACTGGTTGTGAAGGTCAAAGTACGCCTATTGGAGTAGTAAAAGGTTATCACTAGTGGATCAGAGCGATACTTCTCTTCATGAAAGGTGCTCCAACGAAAAGTTAGTGAAGAAAAAACCTTCGTACGAACCTCAAGATTAAAATCCTTGTCATCTCTCTCTACTTACGTGCAATTTACTTTCTTGCATTGTGGTTCTTGCACTTGTATGCCATGTGTGCTCTAGTTGTAGAAAGTTGTAATTTTGCTTTAGTTTCAAGAACAAACTAAAAGCTTAAAACTTGCCTAGAACCCTATTGAACCCCCTCTTATAGGGCTCCTCAATCCTTTCACAATCTAGCCCAAACATAGTCTAGACCATCTAAGAAGTTGGCCCCTCATGCATAACATCCTCTTGGACTGTATGCATCACTTTTCTCAAAAGGGTTCACCCTGGTTCTATGTTAGGGTTTATCTGATATCATATACTGGTGTAACTCTCTATAGACTAGTGAGGTGGTATTATTCCATCACAATCAATTCACATGGACAGCACAAATTCACATGATAACAGACTGGGTATTAAACTCAATCCTAATCCTAATGGACATCAGCAATCTAGTGAGCTGACGTCCTCATCAACACCTTGCATACGTTGAAAATGTCTATAATCTTTCCTTCCTCGGTATTTGTTCATGTATCTAGTATCGACCCATATGCGCATCCCCACTGAGGCCTCTTTAGCATAGATAGTACGGTATTTGTTCATGTTTTTGGTATCGGCCCATATGCGCATCTCCACCGGGGGTCTCTTTAGTGTAGGCATGTACCGTCCCACTGTGTTTGTGTAAACGTATTCATTCCTTCCTACAATTGTAAGCCTGAAATTAAGGTCCTATTATTTTGAGCTATTCTGAACGGCTGAACAGTTGAACGACTGAAATGACTGAATTTTGAGAGCTTCTCGTGTTATTCTCGAGATGCATATCCATTTCGTTTGACTTGTTTTTTAAAGCATTAGGACCCAACTTCAAAACAGCGAATACACAGACTTAAAAAACTTAAATCATATATCTTTTTAAAACATAGATAAGTTGTTAATCCGTTGAGCTGAAAAGAGCAGGGCCTGAGTTCCAGGACAAGAGGCACTCGTGTTGTGTCAATTCTGGAGATCAAACCAGGGCAAGCAGCTGCTACCAGAGCGCTGCGGCTCGGTCCACGATTATGCCTTGTTAATCAACATGGAGAATACCATTGCCCACAAGAAAATAACCAGCTATATATTACATCCTTCGTAGGAAATGGTTTAACAATATACTACGCACCTCGGTGCCCGTGTCAAGATTGCCAGCAAGCAGCAATACAGCCAGAAGTGAGGCGAACATTACAGTTATCACTAATTGAAGGCAACACTACAGTCAAAAGTTGACAGCGCCAGCGTATCTTGTATTCTTGTGACTTGCACAACACTTGGAGTTGGGATAATATACATCTAGCATTACTCAGCAAACATCAGACAGGAAAAGGAAAAGGAATAACAGAAGTGTGTCTTCTAAGCAAAAAACAGTTTCATGTGGCATTTCAGACAGTGATCAACTGACGATTTAGCCACAGGGAGTGAGTTTCTTGTTGCCTGCACCACGAGGATTATCATCCTTCCAATCATCCCATGCTCTTGTTTTCTCCTCTTCAGCATCCTCGTCCTCTTGGGCTGATCTAGTACCATCCTTGTACCAAGCAGAATTTGCATCTTGAATCATCTTAGCAGTTCTTTCTTGCCATTTCTCCATCATTTTCATCTCACGTAGGCCAGCTTCTTCTATGCTCATTGTTGGTAGCCTAATGTACGCATCAAGATTGCTCAAAAAAAATGTAGGCAAAAAAGCAACATACAAATTTGAAAGAGGGTCACAGAAGCATTCACGAACTGTTATGCCCAGATAAGGCAAGAATAAACTCTAGGGGTAAGACTAAGACCTACTATTAACTAACATATCATGGAAGATCTACTAGTTTCTAACAGTAAATACATAATAACATATTCTTATTTCAATGTCTATCATAAACTATGACGGCATCTAACACACACCTCCTGAATCAATCAGAGCATTTTTGAAGTGTTTACAAATATATCAGAGGCCCAAGCTCCTACAAATATATCGAATTATGTATGTCTAGTGTAATGAATTACAGGTTGTTACAAATAGAGCTCATTCCAGATTCAGCCGTAACATAAGGTCCTAACAGCAAAATAGAAAAAGGAAAAAAAAATGCAGCGTTCAAGTATTCTCTGCGGGAGTTTAATGCTATCTCAAGCATACCTGTAACCAGGCTGAAAAACTTGAGCAGAAAATAAAATGCAGCGTTCAAGTATTTTCTTCAGGAGTTTAAAGCTATCTCAAGCATACCTGTAACCAGGCTGAAAAACTTGAGCAGCCATTCTCTCCCTTTCACTGGTTAATCCACCACCAACAAGGCTTGCAGGTCCAAATATCAGGGGTTGATGTTTATGCTCATGAGCTTGTGAAACACTTGCTCTACCTTCAATCACATCTTGTGCAAATGTTGCACAAGTGATTGGATCAGCTGGTTTGGAATAGGGCACACGATTGGCAGCACTATGGTGCCATGCTTCAGCCTTTTTTGTACGTTCATCAAGCATTTCACGAGCAAATGCATTCCCATCCTAAAATATGACAAACAAGCCAATATTTATTTCACAAAGGAAGCCTCCATGTACATGTAGAGTTTCTCCGAAATAGAAATGCAGCACAACAAGCCAAACAAAAAACAGTATATGCAGCTGTTTTATTAAATAGAATAATCTATCAGGTTCTATGCTGAGAATGATCACCTTCACAAAGTCTAAATGCTAAGGACTACTTATAAAATCCACAAGCTGGTCAGAACTCAAGAAACACTCGTGTAAGTCCAAAATCAATCGATCAATCAATCACACGCACGTTAAGTCCATAAAACAAATGTCATGTAAAACTTGTCAAACACAACTGTTGTAAAGCTTTTTGTACATTACTACTAATGATGATCCTCAAAGCTTTGTTAACTCATATTACAACAAAAAAACATCCATGCTCAAGTTTCCTCATTATACAACACGTCCGATCCAAAATTTTAAAAGTAGAAACCCATAAAGTCTACATTATCACAAAATATGCTACCGGGAAAAAAAAAAAAAGATGCTAGTGACAACTGACAAGAAATTGCCAGGTTGTTTCCATTGGTTTTACCTTTGCTTGTCTTTCCTTTACAGCCAGAAGCATTTCTTCTTCCGTCTTTAGCATGTCAAGAAGATCAAAGGCCTATAGATAGAAAAGAAATCCATGTCAAGATCAAATATTATTCTGAGAACAAAATCATCGACTTAGAAAACAGAAATGACTCCATAAATGAACAAGTCTTCACACAGAACACTGACCCTGCAGAGAGCTAATGAGATAGTAGCTAACCAAGCCTGCATCATAGAACAAGATAATCAGTACCACAACATAGATAGATTTTGACTTATTTATATATAAATATATAAGATAACAAAATATCAGTCTAAGCTTCCTCTATCACCTATTTGTTGTGAACAATGAATTAAATTATCACCTGTTGAACTGAACGAAAGCTTTATCTTCTAATATAATAAAGATTGTTTTAGTTTGATCTCTTCTGAAATATAGAAACCATATATGATAGTATTACAGTTTGGCAAGCAAAGTCAAATTTGGAAGTTTTGAGCTTCTAAGGCTGTGAACAATGAATTATTATCACCTGTTGAACTGAAAAAAAAGCTTTATCTTCTAATATAATAAAGATTTTTTTAGTTCGGTCTCTTTTGAAATATAGAAACCATATATGATAGTATTATAGTTTGGCAAGCACCAAGCAGTCAGATTTGAAAGTTTTGAGCTTCTAAGGCACAATGCTAGCTAGATGTCTTCCAGATGTGTGGTGCTCACCTCTCTTTCTTCCTCTCCATCATCCTCCAAGTCATCTTCCTCCCCAACTTCAATAGGAGCTGATAAAGCAGCAGCTCTCAATGATCGCCCACGCCTTTCCTTTCTCTCTTTGATCTCTAGGAGCTTTGCTTCCGCAGCCTTTTGACGCTTGAATCGGGCAACCTAAGCTCAAGAATTAAGAACACAGTAGCTGATAAAAAAATAACTGACCTGACATTGTATTCTACATTTCAAAGGCCTAACAAGTGGTTTTTTTTGGGGAGGAAATCCTAACAAGAGAATTACTCATATATAGCAGGATATCATGTTTATCTTATCAAGTGAATTCCTCGGCTACTCCTTATGATTTTAGGGGGGGGAAGGTAGCTCAGAGCCTTCAGGCTCACCTTTTGCACTCTTCGGTTTGCCATAGTATCAGGCTGCTTCACACTAGATAATTCAAGCTCATCCTCGGGTATAAGCTCCAACGCTTCACAGATAGACATGAACTCCTGTAGAATGAAGCAGATGTCGCTAAAACATGAGAAACGAACTATGTGGTTATGAAATAAACATGAGATATGAATTATGTCGTTATGAAATACCACAAGAGAAAATTAAGATAAGGAAAATTGTTGTTAACCTTCAAATGATCCTTTGATGCCTTCAGAATCGGGATCCGGTCCTCCTGTGCTACCTTCTCAGTCATTTCACCGAGGTAGTACGGCACCTGAAAAAAAAAAAACAAACCATAGGTCCATAACCATGCCAATAACTGTGCATTGCACAATCAAGAGGAGAGCACTGAAATTGTGGAATAAAAACCAGTTTTGATATCCTTCGCACTAACTAGCAAGATGCAGAACCATGGGAGGGAGATCAAACGGTTTAATAGCATGCAGGTTTAGGCATTTGGGACTCAAAACTATTTCAGTTGATCATTTACATACGAGTACGAAGGAGAAGGGGAAAAAGGAGAAAATTGAGAGAGGGTGAGCGACTTACAAGCAGGTATTTGAGGTTGGCGGTGGAGACGTCGTCCCTGGTCTCGTTGGAGGAGAAGAGGCCGAGCTTGCTGATCATCTCGTCGCAGCGCCGCAGCAGGTTGACCCCCTTCCGGACCCCATCCTGCCCCCTCGCCGCGAACCAAGAACGTCAGTCAGATGCCGAAGAGAAAGAGGAGCATCCCACGGAGCAACCGGCAACGAGGGGGAGCAGGAAGCGGCGCGGAGGTGAACCTGGTCGAGGCCGGAGCCGGAGGCGAGGGAGTGGAGGCAGGACGCCTGGTCGAAGAGAGCCGGGAGAGGGAGATCGCCTTCGTCCTCCTCCTCCGGGCCCTGCTGGTGGAGGCGCATCCGCTCCTGCATCCTGTTCCCGACCTCCTCCACCTCCGCCATTCTCGCCGGTTTCCTGGCGGGACCGGAGACGAGGGGGGAGAGATCGCCGATCAAAACCCTACCCTAACGCCGCTGCACGGCCAGTCGGGTCGGGCCGCGGGAAGAAGGGAGCAGAGCGAAACAGACGAGGGAGAAGAGGTTTGCCTTTTCGTCGCGTGCTCTTCTACTTTTCTCTTCTTCTTTTTTTAAGAAGCGGGGATCCCCTCGCTCTAGCAACCAGACTCCGCTGATTGCTGTCCAGAAAAAATCAAAAGGAAATTCCTCCTTTACCATAGCGTGAGAAGCGTCAAGCTTTGCTAGATTGTGAGCTGCACTATTACATTCTCTTGGACAAAATAAAGCTTTACCATGATTGAAACCAATCAGCATTGCACTTCTAATCTCTTTAACAATCACTACATCCATCTAGAGATGGCAATGGGGCCCCGATTCCCCGTGGGGAATTCTCCTATTAGGGGACGGGGACGGGGCGATTTCTTCCCCCACGGGAATGTAAACGGGGAAAATTCTTTCCCCGTCGGGTAAACGAGGACGGGAACGGGAAACATCCTCGTCCCAGTTCCCCGCGGGGCCCGTTAATCTTGTATGTGATGATGTTTTCATGTAATGGTTAATGATAAAAATAAATAATGACCTTGTCAAGTGATCATCCAATTTATATGTGTGATCATTTTGATGCATATATGATGATTTATTAACTATGATAATACATATATATGACAATTTTTGTACTAATAGTAAAATATATACATATTAGCTACAATTTAAGCGAGGACGTGGATCCCCGTCGGGGATTTATTCCTGCGAGGATGAAGATGGGGACAAAATGTTCCCCGCGAGCATTAGCGGGGACAGGGATGGGGAATTTTTCCCCAGGCGGGGACAGGGATGGGGAGCCATTCCCCGACGGGGAATTCCCCATTGACATCCCTACATCCATCCCTCTATACTCATCTTTACTGGACAGAATCAAAACCAGGTTCCTAGCATCACATTCGAGCAAAACCTTGGTGAGACCCAAATCTTGAGCTATGAGTATGCCGTGAAGACAAGCTGCTGCCTCTGCCTGGGATGCACTGAGCACACTTTTCAGCTTGCCTGCTGCCATAAACACAACTTGACCCATCTCATCTCTAGCCACAGCACCCCCATCGGCCATCCTTTGACCCTTTGTCAAAAGAAGCATCAGTGTTAACGTTAACAAAGCCTCTGTCGGTGGTTCCCATTTCTTACCAACCCTAGTTATGGCATTCCCAATACCCCTTCTGATAAACTCTTCACAATCCAAGCTATGTAGGGTGATGAGATGGATTGTATCTTCAAAAGATCATACAGGGCTTCCATGAACCTTTTGTTCCTCTTGTACCACCAAACACAAAGCAGCACACAGATGAAAACTTGAGCCTCGCCGTCCTGCTTGCAAATATCCCTCAAGATCTCATCAGGAGGTTGGCAGCTGACAAATTTCTATCTCAGACACTCAAGACCCATCACCCTCCAAACCTTCTTGACTTCTTTGCACTTGAGGAAAAGATGACCGCCATCCTCATCCAGTCTTCCACACATTGGACATCTAGTGTCTACGTCTAGTCCCTTTCTCTTCAAATTCATCAACAGAGGTAAAGAGTTATGAGCTAACCTCCAGATGAAGTGTTTGATCTTTGGAATTAGAGGCATTTGGCAAAGCTTTTGCCAACCCACCCTTGCATCTGCATCATTTGAGGGGCTTGCCTTGTCTTCGGCATACACCCTTTGTGCCCTGCACAGATGATAAGCTGATTTCATAATAATTATCCCTTTTGGCTTAAGGAACCAAGCCGCAAAGTCTTCAATCTGGTACTGCAACGGGTATGCATTTAATAATCTTCGCCTTCTCATGAGAGAAAATTTCATTGATAAGCTCCTCATCCCAACTCCCCTCTTCTTTATTGATCAGATCACTAACCATTCTAAGGATGCAACTCCCTTTTTCAGAATTAACACGCCTGCCCTCTTCCTTAGGAATCCAAGGGTCATTCCATATGTCAATGGTACCGCCATCACCCACCCTCCAAATGATCCCCTCTTTGAGAGTGTGTAACTCCTTGATAATACTGCACCAACTATATGGCATTCCTTTCATCCCTTTAGCCTGCAACACATTTGTTTCTTGATAATACAGACCCTTAAGGACCCTAGCACACAAAGTCTCAGGGTTTTGCAATAACCGCCATCCTTGTTTCGCCAACATAGCCAAATTAAATGCATGCAGGTCCCTGAACCCCATCCCCCCTTGACCTTTAGGTTTCAGCATCTTCTCCTTGCTAAGGCAATGTATTTTGTTCTCTTTATACTGTTGACCCCACCAAAAATTAAAATTTTGAGTTGTAAGATTATCACATAAAGACTTGGTGAGGTAAAAGCATGACATAGCATAGCCAGGCATCAATTGAGTGACCGCTTTGATCAAAGTTTCTTTCCCTGCCTTTGACAACAACTTCTCCTTCCAACCTTGAGCCTTCCCCCAAATTCTCTCTCTTAAGTACTCAAAAGCCTGCTGCTTAGATCTTCCCAAAGCGGTGGGCAAACCCAAGTATTTATCGTCAAAACATTCTTTATTTATCCCTAACTTCCTCATGAAACTGTTCTTCTGGGCCTCTATCGTGTTCAAACTGAAGAGAATGGTAGATTTGACCCTATTAATGGTCTGCCTTGAGCTGTCCTCATAATCTTTTAAGATCTTAAAAGCTCCAGCTTCAGACTCTGTCGCTTGCATTAGGAAAAGGGAGTCATCAGCAAAGAAAAGATGAGTAAGAGTCGGGGACCCCTGTCGACGGTTGAGATATCGATCTCAAGTCGCTTAAAGGTTCTTGAGAAGGGAAGATAGAAGACATGCCGAACAACTCGAACAACAAAGACGAACAGGGAGACAGGGGTTTTTATCTTGGTTCAGGCCTCTCGTGAGAGATAATAGCCCTACGCGCCAGCCTTTCTTATATATCAAAGATGATTACAAGAGGTGGCTCGGCGAGACGAACAAGTCTCGGCGAGATTATGGTGTGCAGGAAGCAATATGTGACAATGCAAAGATCAGATGCGCTATCAGATGATGGCTTGACCGTAAACACGTCGTAGGGGCCTTGTTTATATAGTGTTGAGCAAACCGACCTATCAAGGGATAATCGGGCCGGGCTAACTACGAGATCGTAATGAACTCAACGTGCCAAATACATCCCGAGATAGATAAGGCATACTCCAATTCTTGGGGATCACGACTTCTACTCCAATCTGGGAAACCAACGTCCGAGTCTTCACGTAGCCGTGCAGAACTCCTGTTCGAGACGGACTCAAACACGATTCCTTGGTCGTTACGCACCGTGCCAGCCAAGAAGCTGTTCGATAGGATGCATATGGGCTAGATAGAACCTTCCAGGGAGCTGGGCCCTGGTAGGCTGTTCGAGTGGGCCGTCAGGGAGTGGGCCATGGCAATGGACCGTGATTTTATCCCCGACAGCAAGCCCCCGAGACTCAAGTGGAAGGACTTACTAGAGTGGGGTCTTGCTCTTGAGACTCCAAGTCACGAAGAGGGAAAATATGCTGCTACAAGGACATGCAATAAGTGACCGAACAGGTTATGGTTCTACCAATGTAACTTGTCCGGATCGAACAAACCAATCGATCCGAGCAACTCATTGCGTCGAGCAAAAAACACATCCATCCGAGCAGAGCACCCAGCCCTCAGCGCGGACGCTGGAAAAAGTAGCAGTTGGCAAATCTTAACGGTTACTTGCGCTGCGTAGTGAAAACAGACGACCATTTTTACTTAGCCGTTGCGGTAAAAACTAGCCGTTTAGTGGCACAAAACCGATGCAAACTGCTCGTTTGGGTCTATAAAAGCACCCAAGCCGCCCGCGGCTAGCCACTTATGCTCTCACGCCTTTCCTTCCCAAGCCCTAATTCCAGCCACGCTCAGCATCAAAGAGCCAAACTTCACCCTCAATCCTATTCGTCGAGCCCTGGGAACCGTTATGGCCAAGTTCGCAGGCACTAGCATGACCGAGGAGGACTTGAAGGTTTGGGAGGAGGAGGGCCACATCGACGTCGGCAGCTGGAGGCTGCCCGGGGAGGAGAAAACTCTAGAGCCGCTCGAGGACGAGTTCGTCAACTTCGAACAGTTCGCACTGTTCGGGTTGAGGTCTCCCGAGAGCGACTTCGTGGAGGCCTTCTTCAACATCAGCGGATTGGAGGTAACGAACCTCAATCCGAACTCCATCCTCCAGATGGCCGTGTTCGCACACCTGTGCGAAGGCTATCTGGGAATCGATCCGCCGGTGGGACTATTCCTCCACTACTACACGGTGACGAGGAGCAGCTCCGCCGCTTCGGCGCTTGGGAGCTACTACCTCAACCTCCGGGCTACTGCCGACAACGCGCTGTACCCTCGTCCACCACTGCTCGACTCGATGGGCGTGTGGTGGATGAGGTGGTTCTACACCAAGAGGAGCGGCGACAGCAAGTTTTTCTTCACCGGGAAGGCGTCAGCAAAGGGAACACCAATGCCTCGGCCGGAGCTATCCGACGAGGACTGGTACTTGACGCGGAAGATCGCGTCCCTCGTGAGCCTTGGGCTCACCGGCAGGGAGATCATCCGCGACTTCACGGCGAACAGGATCTGTCCGCTACGGAGAAGACCCTACCCCTTCTACAAGATAGAAGGGTGGGAAGACCTCACCAGGGAGAGCACGGGTAAGTTACTCAAACACTTAGCCGTTTTTTGATGATTCATCCGAACAGGAACTAACAGTTTCTTCTGCTCGGGCAGTGATGCCAACCGACGCATGGGTGACCGAGCAGGTCGACTCCATGCTGAAGGCTGCCAAGAAGGACGGCGAGGTCACCGGCGAGGTGGCCTACACTTGTCCACGTAACGTGCTCGTCCGCACAGACGAGGTAAGTCGCTTAAACCTCGCTTGTGTTGCTAGACTTGCACTTGTTGTAGTTTGCTTAACATTTCGCTTCCCGATCAAGCAGGAGGACCAGCTGATCCTTGACAGGATCGTAGAAGAGCTCTCTGACTCTGAGGGAGTGAAGAAGGGTAAGGCCAAAGTGGCCGAGAAGCCTAAGGTGGCCGCCGCACCGACGCGGAGCTCGCCGCGCCATGGCGGTCGCCAACCCTCAAGGAAGCCGCCCGCGGCGACGAAGCGCGGCGAGCAGACCAAGCGAGCGCGCGGTCAGCCAAGCGGAAAGAGACCAAGCCCCTCTCTCCTCATCGAGCAAAGCGACGAAGAGGTAAGGGTCATGACCCTTTGGCTTAAGCGTTATGCGCAAGCTCATCCGGGCCATATGGAACTGCTGCAACAGTCGCCGAGCAAAGGAGGCTCGAGAAAGAGGTAGCGCGCAAGGAAAAACTTCTTGCGTTGCGCCAGAAAAGTGCTCAGCTCACCAAGAAGCTGAGCTTGTCACCACAAGCTTCTGAAGGCCAAGGCGAAGAAGCCGAGGAGCCCCCGAGCAAGAAGTGCAAGCTTCACAAAGGAGCGAAGAAGAAAGTATCGTTCCCTGCGGCAGGTATGTTGTAGCAAGGATGTTCCCTTTACAATGTACCAAACCGCGCACGAACTAATCCTATCTCTTTATTCATCAGCTGCCTAGGAGGAGGTCAACGCGGACTACGTGTTCGCAGCGATCGAGCGATCCTTGCTGCCCGAGCACCTGCTTGGTGCTTCGCGGGCAACGAAGCTGCTCGCGTTGAAGGACAAGCTGGCAGCGTGGTCAGTGCTCCCGTCCGGCTCCAGCGACTGGATCGACGCCCTGAGGAGCGTGATCAACAGGCTGGAGGCCCAAGAGGAGGAGCACGGGGCCACGGTAAGCTGAGCCGAGGTCTTAGCTCTGCCGGCTGCCCAAGGCAGGACCGAGCAGGCGGTCCTGCAGAGCACTTCGTCGCAGGGGCAAATCGTCCCTGTGGCGACGGCTGCTTCCGACGGCAGAAGAAGCCCCGCGATCGGGAGCAAGAAGAGATCGGCGGCGTGGAAGTGCTCGCTCCCGGTGGAAGAAATGGAAGGCCACAGGCGAAGCGGCGTGTCGCCTGGCCCATGGACGTTCCGGCGTCTCCGATCTTGCCCGAGAGCGAACAGACGGAGGAACCAAAGGAAGGGGAAGTCACCCTTGCTCCCAGCGAGCGCGCTCTCGCTGGAAAGACGGCGCGGAAACGGCGCTACTGTTCTCGTCCCGAACAGGCGAGGCTTCGTGACGCACGGTCTTGAAGATCGCCTGCGCCGGAGTCTGGAGCGGCGGCTTGGAGAGGTAAACTTTAAAACCAATACTTTGTCTACTTGAGCCATGGCTGCTGAAAGCTTGACTTGGTCTTCTCTCTTTCACTTCATGGAGGGCACCATGGAGGACCTCGTGGAAGGCGTCACCGTCGAGCGCAGCGTCGTTCTAGCGGCCTTCCAGGAGCATCTCCGGATGAGGGGGCCCGAAGGGAAGCCCTCTACATCAGCCAAGAGCCGGAGGAGGCTGAAGGCCAAGATGAAGAAGCTGAAGGCCCAGCTGACCGAGGAGAGGCAGGCTTCCGCGGCTCTCCAGGAGAAGATCTCCAGCCTGTGGGCATCACAGGAGGAGGCCGAGGAGATGTGCGGGCTGGCAGCGAGGGCGAGCACCGCGGAGGACAAGGTCAAGGAGCTGGACGAGCAGCTCAAGACCGCCGAGCAGCGAGCTAATCAGAGCGAGACTCTGACCGAGCAGCTGCGCACCAAGACCGAAGAGGTCGAGGCTCTCCGTGCAGAAGCAGCAGAGCAGGCCCGACTCAGCAAGGAGAAAACTGATCGTCTCCGAGCTGAGGCCAGAGAGGGCTTCAAGGCGCAAGGGGAAGTCCTGCGCCTCAAAATAGAAAACAAGGGACTGAAAGAGCAGTTTGCTTCGAAGTAGAAGTAGGTCGTACTCCTTGTACCTGTAAAATTTTGGCAATGCAATAAAGACTTACCTTTTGCACAATAAAGACTTACCTTTTCCCTGCAAAAAAGAGTAGCGAAAAGACAAGGACGAACAGGAAACTAAGAGCAAAGGCACGACAGCGCTAGAAAGTTTTAAGGAAAACCGGTAGAACGCTTAGCCTAAGTCCCAGCCCCCGTTGTGCAGCTGCTCGAAAACCTGAGTTTGCGAATTCGAACAGGTGCACAAGAGAAAGAGCGACACCCTAGCCCCCGGTACGGACGATGCTTGAAAACCTAAGTTGGCGAATTCAAGCACGTGCGTAGAGAGATAGAGCGACACCCGTATCCTGATGGACTTATTCCAAGAACTGCTCGTCGACGTAAGTTAGGCGATTCATAGGTTAACCGAATAAGGAAAGTGCCTCTGCCGCGGGGGGCTTACAAGAGCGGGTTTTGCCAAGTGGTTGTGCCATGAGCGGTAAGTGCCTCTGCCGCGGAGGGCTTACGAGAGCGGACTTAGCCGGGAGGCGAAAGGCCGTTTTACGCAACCCTGAGTTTAGGAACTCGTTGAGACTAGACACGGGCAGGGAAACCCTGAAGATCGTAGAGCCAAGTGTTCGCAAGACCGGGCAGCCATCAAGTGTTACCAGAGAAAGAGATAGTCTGAGAAGACAAGTAGTGAAAAGGGGCCGCAGGGGGCCACAAAAATTTCACTGTTAATTGGATTGAACTTTACATGGCAGCCCGAGAGACTTGGACGAACAAAGGCGCGAAGTTTACAGAAGCGCGGAGCTAAGCAAACACACAAAAGACCTACACAAAGAACTTACGGTCGGGTCGATGTTCCAGTGTCTTTGGTCGGCTCTCTCCGCCCTCCATAACGGTGAACGACCCTCGAGCGAAAGCGGAGAAACAACCGTGAACAGGCCCTCCCAACGGGAGTTAACTTGTTGGCATTGGATGTGTTACGACACGGCGCAGAACGAGGTCGTCCGCCTTCAAAGCCCTTGGTCGAACTGACTTAGTAGCGTGTCGGCGAAGAGCTTGCTGGTAGCGCGCCATTCTGACTTGTGCCCGTTCACGTGTGCCTTCGAGGAGATCGAGATCGAGTAAGCGCTCTTGCTCGTCGTCAACCAAGTTGACCGAGCTCGTGCGAGGCGAGCCGAGTACTATTTCGGCGGGCAGGATGGCTTCTGCACCGTAGACCAATTGGAAGGGAGATTTCCCGGTTGCCCGGCTGGCCGTGGTGCGAACTGCCCAGAGGACAGAAGGAACTTCGTCAACCCAGGCCTTAATGTGCTCGTGGAGTGCCGCGAACACGCGCCGTTTGATGCCCTGGACGATCTGTCCCTTAGCTCGCTCGACTGCTCCATTACTCTGTGGATGTGCCACAGAGGCGAAACAGACCTTGGTGCCGAGCTGTTCACAGTATTCCTGGAATAGCTCACTTTTGAACCGGTACCGCTTATCGCGATCGCCTTGTGGAAATCCCTGCGTGTGACCACGTTGTTTTGAAGAAGCGCATGGCCGTTTTGCCGTGAAGAATGACACGCTGCTCGCTTTAATCCACTTTGTAAAAGTGTCAATGGCAACGAGCAAGTGTGTGTAGCCCTTGTACCCCTTGGGGAATGGGCCGAGCAGATCCAGATCCTATGTGGAGAAAGGTCATGATGGGGATCGTTTGGAGCTCTTGGGCGGGCTTATGTGCCTTCCGGGCGTGAAATTGGCAAGCCTTGCACTTAGTCACTATATCCCGGGCATCTTGTAACGCTGCAGGCCAAGAATAGCCCATGCGAAACGCTTTGCCGACCAGAGTCCTGAAGGAGGCGTGGTTGCCACAGACACCCTTATGTATGTCCCTAAGAAGGATCACACCCTCCTGTTGAGAGATGCACTTGAAGAGGACTTCGAGAGCACCTTGACGGTAACGGATGCCGTCCACAAGCTTGTATGGACCAGCACGCCTTGTAAGCCAGGAACGCTCGGCTTCGTCTTTGGGCAGGGTCCCATCTGCGAGGTACCGGACAAATGGCATTGTCCATCCGCACTTTCGATGACGGAGACAAGACCACCACCTCTCTGTTGCCTCGTCCGAGACATGATAGAGGGCTTGTAAAGGTGCTCGACGAGCACCCTGCCGAGCGAGTTCGCGTGAGGATCCATACTTGGGCGGTGGTCGGCCAGAAGTTGTCCTTCCGGCACGAAGAGCACTTCGAAAAATCGAAAGTGCCGCTCCAACTTCCTCACTTCAATCGTATCGCGCCATTGAGTCATCACAAAGACCGATACTCCTTGTTTACCGATTGATGACCACCGTGAATCTCCCTTTACAGTTAGCCGTTGACGCCGAAAGCGACTTGCACGCTTAGTCCCGCGAGAGGGTTTCGTACTCCATGGCGTTGTTAGTCGCCGCCAAGTGTAGTTGGATAGAATACTGGAGTTGCTCTACTTGAGGGGAGATGAGAACAAAATCAGCCCCCGAGTTTCCAGTACGCGAGCCATCAAAGAACATGGTCCAGGGGGTTTCTTCAGGTTGCTCGAGAGCTTCACGAGATTTGAATGGCGAGTCCATTCAATGACAAAGTCACCAGACACGTGATTTAATAGCGATTCAGCAAACAAATGAATGTCGAATTCCGCCGGCCCATTGCCCATTTAGCTATACGTCCGTCGGTTTCCTTGTTCCTTAGGATTTCTCCAAGAGGGAACTTGGTCGGGACCAGTATTTGATGCGCCTGAAAGTAATGCCGAAGCTCCCTGGAGGACATGAGCAAGGCGTAGAGCAGCTTCTGGACCTCAGGGTAACGCTCCTTTGATCCGTGAAGTACCTCGCTCACGTAATAGATTGGCCGCTGGATGCCTTCCCTTTCCACCGTCAAGACCGCGCTCACCGCTTGCGGCGTGCAGCCAAGATAGAGCAAGAGCTGTTCGCCGTGTCGCGGGTGTCGGGGATAAAATCACGGCCCATTGCCATGGCCCACTCCCTGACGGCCCAGTCGAACAGCCTACCAGGGCCCAGCTCCCTGGAAGGTTCTATCAGGCCCATATGCATCCCGCCAATGCCTTCTGGACCGGCACGATGCGTAATGGCCTAGGATTCATGTTTGAGTCCAACTCGAACAAGAGTTCTGCACGGCTACGTGAACACCCGGACGTGGTTTCCCGGATTGGAATAGAAGTCGTGATCCCCAAGAATTGGAGTTTACCTTATCTACCGTGGGATGTATTTGGCATGTCGAGTTCGTTACGAACTCGTGGTTAGCCTGGCCCGATTATCCCTTGGTAGGTCGGTTTGCTCAGCACTATATAAACAGAGCCTCTACGACGTGTAGAGGGGATCTGGCATCTGGCGTCTCATAGGCACCTGATCATTGCATTGTCACTCTTGTACACCATAATCTCGCCGAGACTTGTTCGTCTCGCCGAGCCACCTCTTGTAATCATCTCTGATATATAAGAAAGGCCGGGCGTGGGGGCTATTATCTCTCCGAGAGGCATGAACCGGATAAAACCCCATCTCTGCTCGTTGTTGTTCGTGGTTGTTCGGCGTGTCTCCTATCTTACTTCTAAAGAACCTTAGCGACTTGAGATCGATATCTCAACCGTCGGCGCTGGCGCCGACCGTGGGGATCGCAGTCGAGCATGTCAAACTCTATCGGCGACGGAGATTCTCCACGAGGACTACGACTTCGGAAGGCGGATGTCTCTTCCCGCCAGATCGGATCGATCCTTCGATCTTGATCGCCTTCCAGATCTGGTTCCCAGCTCGTGCTCGGGATCGGATCTCTTGGCGCGGGCGGCTCTTCGCCGGGCGCTGTCTGATCCCGCTGATGAGCTCAGCGCCGGGCCGGATCAACCTCGCATCGGGCAGCTCTTCGCCCGGCGCGCGTCTGATCCCCGCGACGAGCTCGTGCTCGGGATCGATCAACTTCAGCGCCGGCAGCTCTTCACCCGGCGCGTCTGGTCCCGCGATGAGCTCCGTGCTCGGATCGGATCAAAACTCCTTCCGATCCGGGCATTACTTTGGCGGTGGATGATGACGGAGAGAGAGCGACCAAAGACTTGGAACATTGACCACCTTCAGAAGTTCCTCGTGTAGGTCTTTCGTTTCCTAACCCGCTTTTTTCTCAAATTTCGCGCATTAGTTCGTCCAAGTCTCTCGGTGCCGCCATGTAAAGTTCAACCCATTGAGTGGTGAATGCTCGCGGCCCCCTGCGGTCCTCCTCACCATTTGTCTTCTCAGACTACTCTTTCTCTCTGGTAACAATTGATGGCTGCCCGGTCTTGCGAACTCTTGGCTCCACAATCTTAAGGGTTTTCCCTGTCCGTATCTTGTTTCAACAAGTTCCTAAACTCAGAGTTGCGTAACACGGCATCCAGCCTCGCGGCTAAGTCTGCACTCGTAAGCCCTTCGCGGCAGAGGCACTTACCGCTCACGGCACAACCACTTGGCAAACCCTGCTCTCGTAAGCCCTCCGCGGCAGAGGCACTTTCCTTGTTCGGTTACCTTCGGAATCGCCTAACTTACGTTAACGAACAGTTCCTGGAACGAGTCGATCAGGATACGGGTGTCGCTCTAACTCTCTACGCACGTGCTTGAAGTGGCAAGTTCAGGTCTTCATGCACCGTCCGTACCGGGGGCTAGGGCGTGGCTTTTCTCTTTGCATCTGCTCGAAGTTCATAAACTCGGGTCCTCGGCAGTACTGGCGGGGCTAGGAGTTAGGCTAAGCGTTCTACCGGTTTTCTTAAAACTTTTTAGCGCTGTTCGCCTTGCTCTTGGTTTCCTGTTTGTCCTTGTCTTTTGCTGCTCTTTTTTGCAGGGTCGCAGCTGCTCGGTCAGACTCTCGCTCTGATTCAAGCGCTGCTCGGTGGTCTTGAGCTGCTCGGCCAGCTCCTCGACCCTTCCTTCCGCGATGCTAGTCCTCGCGGACAGCGCGCGAAGCTCCTCGGCTTCTTCCCGAAGAGCCTCGGAGGACTGCCTCTCCTCGGTCAGTTGGGACTTGTGCTGAATTTCGGCAACCCCGGTACGTTTTCAGTTTTCCAGTTCCTTTCCTTAGCGTTGGCTTTCCAAAACCTCGTTGGTCTTTCGCTCCCAGTGGCGCTCCCAGCGTCTGAGCATGTCTTTTATCTGGCGGCGACCATGCGGCTCCGGTTAACGGCGGTGCACCACCGATGGAGTTCGCGCCCGTAAGCGATTCTCATCGCGAACGGGCATGCCCACCGTAAGCCGATTCTCATCGCAACGGCACCCCGTGCTGGTTCCGCGCCACGAGGCGACACCAACGCCGGGTCCATGCAGATAAGATTTCGCCTCGACGTTTTGCTGCGGCTAAGGTCCCTATCGCCTTCCACAGTTAGCGGTCTTAGCCACGCAATGAGTTGCACTTGCCCGCACACGTCTTTTTTATCCATGCTACGTCCTTCCTGGTATGGTAATCCGGAGCAATGCACCACCAACGAAGTCTTGTCCACCGTAAGCTGATTCTCATCGCAACGGGCACTTCTGGCGTCGGTTCCGCATTCGCCGAGGTGACACTAACGCTATCGGGGGACGTACCCGGAGAAAATTATGTATTGTGCGGGTAGGTCGTCTTTTGCGTGTTTTTCAAAACTCGCTTTGCTCTTCTTAGAGCCTTTTCTTGCTCTCTTTTTCCCCTTGCTGGCTTGTTTCTTATTTGTCTTTGCAGAAATACAGAACGGGAACGTCGACTCGGTGATGGTCGTGGCGAGATTCGTGCTTCCCACCAAAACCGATGTCCGCATCCTCTCTTCTCGGGTTTGCTCGCGCATGCCCGGGGCGATTCCTCCACCACGTATGATTTCGCCTTTGCCGGCAGCTTGACCTTCCGCAGTTCGACTAGGTCAAGGTAGTGCGCCACCAACGGAGTCCTCGCCCACCGTAAGTCGATTCTCATCCATAGCGGGCATGCCCACCGTAAGCCAATTCTTATCGCAATGGGCACTCCAAGCGTCGGTTACGCACTTGCCAAGACAACGCTATCACCGCCGCAAGGAATCGTCATGGGTAAAGCGTTGATTTCACACGTTCTCTTGCGGCTCGATTGCATCGGGTTGTGATTCACCTCGCCGGGCGGTTCTTCGCCGGGCGCGTCCTGGTCCCCGACGAGCTCCGTGCTCGGGGTGGATCACCTCGCCCGCGGCTCTTCGCCGGGCGCAGAGCTCTCTGGTGCGTCTTCGCTGGTCGCACTTTCGGTTCCTTTAACGAGCTCCGTGCTCGGGACTAGATCTCCTTACTTGGTTCCTTTGGCGAGCTCTCGCGCGGGGGCGGGTCATTTTCCCCTCGTATGCATTATGCGCTCTCGGCACACGATCTCGTCTAGGGGCACATCACCTTCGCTCTGGCGCGACATTACGCCGAGCGCAATCTCTATTTTCTCGGGCAAGCTCTAGCCCGAGAGGTGGATCCCCTATCTTTTTCTAGACATCTGAATGTCTGGATGCAGCAGCACGAGTCCATCTCGCGACTTGCTATGTTTATTCTCCCGAAAGATCTGATCTTACCGGATGCGGTGGTACGCTTTTCACTACCAAGAAGTCAATCCCTCCTTGATGACATTCAGCTTCGAGGAGATGATTCATCTCACTTAAGGCTGAGTACTCTGCTCGGACAAATGTCGTTTCTTGTTCGATGCAACAGAGTTGCTCGACACTGATCGGGTTTGTTCGATCCCGAACAAGTCTTATTCGGTTGAACCATAACCTGCTTGATTACTTTGTTGCGTCTTTGTAGCAGGAAAAATACCCTCTTCGTGACTTGGAGTCTCAAGAGGAAGACCCCACTCTAGTGTGTCCTTCCACTTGAGTCTCGGGGCTAAATATGTCGGGATAAAATCACGGCCCATTGCCATAGCCCACTCCCCGACGCCCAATCGAGCGACCTACCGGGGCCCGGCTCCTGGAAGGTTCTATCGAGCCCATATGCATCTGCGAGCGACTTCTGGCCGCACGGTGCGTAATGGCCTAGGATTCCTGTTTGAGTCTGACTCGAACAAGAGTTCTGCACGACTACGTGAAGACCCGGAGGTGGTTTCCCGGATTGGAATAGAAGTCGTGATCCCCAAGAATTGGAGTTTACCTTATCTACCATGGGATGTATTTGGCATGTCGAGTTCGTTACGAACTCGTGGTTAGCCTGGCCCGATTATCCCTTGGTAGGTCGGTTTGCTCAGCACTATATAAACAGAGCCTCTACGACGTGTAGAGGGGATCTGGCATCTGGCGTCTCATAGGCACCTGATCATTGCATTGTCGCTCTTGTACACCATAATCTCGCCGAGACTTGTTCGTCTCGCCGAGCCACCTCTTGTAATCATCTCTGATATATAAGAAAGGCTGGACGTAGGGCTATTATCTCTCGAGAGGCTGAACCGTGATAAAACCCCTGCCTCTGCTCGTTGTTGTTCGTGATTGTTCGGCGTGTCTCCTATCTCACTTCTAAAGAACCTTAGCGACTTGAGATCGATATCTCAACCGTCGACAGCGGGGTAGTCAAGACAGGTGGGTTGGACAGGTATCGCTTTAGATCTTGGAAGGATCTATCAGCCTCCTCTGTCCACTCGAAACCATTGTGCTTGCGCAGGGCTTTAAAGAAGGGCAGCCCGCGTTCGCCTTCACGGGAAATAAATCTGCTTAGAACAGCCATCCGCCCAGCGAGGCTCTGAACTTCCTTAACGCTACTCGGAGCCTGCATGTTTTCAATGGCCTCGATTTTTTCAGGGTTAGCAGAAATACCTTGCGAACCGATAACGTAACCGAGCAACATTCCAGATCGAACACCAAAAGCACACTTCTCTGGATTTAACTTTATTCGATGCCTAGTGAGATTACGAAAAGTCTCAGCCAGGTCTTTTACATGATCTGGAGCATACTTGTTCTTTACAGCTGTCGACGGTTGGGATATTGACCCAAGTCAACCAAGGTTCTTCAAGAAGGAGATAGGAGACACGCCGAACAACCACGAACAACAGCGAGCAGAGATGGGGTTTTATCCCGGTTCGGGCCTCTCGGGAGAGATAATAGCCGTCGTCCAAATTTCTTTATATCAAAGAGGATTACAAGGTGGAACTCGGCGAGGTCGGAGTCTCCATGAGTAGTATCACGAAAATCTATCGGCTCGAGTCCTCTAAACGTCGTAGGGGCCTGTTTATATAGTACTGAACAAACCGACCTACCGAGGGAATATCGGGCAGACCAACTACGAGATCGTAACGAACTCATACATGCCAAATACAACCTACGGTAGATAAGGTAATCTCCAATCTTGAGGATCACGACTCCTAATCCAATCCGGAAACCAACGTCCGGGTCTTCACGTAGCCGTCAGAGAACTCTTGTTCGAGACGGACTCAAACACGATCCTTGGCGTTACGCACCATGCCAACCAGGATGTTTGTTGGCGGATGCATATGGGCGGATGAAACCTTCCAAGGATTGGGCCTGGTAGGTCTATTCGATTGGGCCGTCGAGAGTGGGCCATGGCAATGGGCGTAATCTAATCCCGACGGCTAGCCCCGAGACTCAAGTGGGAGGACTCACTAGAGTGGGGTATTCCTCTTGAGACTCAAGCCACGAAGAGGGAAATCTTGCTTTCTGAGAGACATGTAACGATCGACCGAACAGGTTAAGTTTCAACCAACAAGGCGTGCTCGGGTCCAAATAAACACCTTTCGCCGAAGCGGCTGTTCGCGTCGAATAGGAAGCGACATCCGTCCGGCGAGTACCCGAATTTCGGTCAAGAACCTTTGGAAAAACTAGCCGCTAGCGGAACTCCAACCAGAACTTCCTATCGTTGCTTGCGATGAAAATAGGCGACCGTTTTACCTAGCCGTTATGATAAAAACTAGCCGTTTGTGATGTAACCGTTGCGAGCTGCCCATACGGGACTATAAAAGTACCCAAGCGCGCATGACAGCCACTACCTTCCACGCCTTTCCTCTCTAAGCCCTAGTTCCAACCACGCTCGAGATCAAGCACCCAAACTCCACCACCACCTTGCCTGTCCGATACAGGAACCGCTATGGCCAAGTTCACTGCACTAGCTTGACCGAGGAGGACTCAAGGCTCGGGAGGAAGAGGGCCACATCGACACCCGTGGTGGAGGTTTGCCCGGAGAGGAGGATACTCCGAGCCGCTCGAGGAGAATTGTCGACTTGAGCGATTCGCCTGTTGGGTTGAGGTCTTCCGAGGCGACTTCGTCGAGGCCTTCTTGAACATCGGCGATTAGAGGTGGCGAACCTCAATCGAACTCCATCCTCCAGATGGTTGTCTTCGCACTTTGTCGAGGGCTATCTGAGCATCGATCCACCGGTGGGCCGTTCCTCCACTATTACACAATGACGAGGCAGCTCCGCGCTTCAGCATTGGGTGCTACTACCTCAAGCTCCAGCCACCGCCGACGACGCTTCGCAGTACCCTCGCCCATCATTGCTTTCGACTCGATGGGCGCGTGGTGGGTGAGGTGGTTCTCTGACAAGCGGGCGACAATGAACTTCGTCTTCACCGGAAGGCGCCGGCAAAGGGAACCCCAATGCCTCGGCCGGAAATGTCCGCCGAGGATTGGTACCTGACAAGGAAGATCGCTTCCCTCGTGAGCCTCGGGCTCACGGGCAGAGAGATCATTCGGGACTTCACAGCGAACAGGGTCCGTCCGCTGCGGAGAAGGTCCTATCCCTTCTACAAGATAGAGGGATGGGAAGACATCACAAGGGAGAGCACGGGTAAGTGCTTTTAAGACTCAACCTCTTCATTGATCATTTCCTCCGAACAGGAATTAACGACTCCATCTGTCCGGACAGAGAAGCCAACCGACGCATGGGTGACCGAGCGGGTCGACGCCATGCTGAAGGCGGTGAAGAAGGACGGGGAGGTCACCGGCGAGGTGGCGTACACCTGTCCGCGCAACGTGCTCGTCCGCACAGATGAGGTAAATCACTAATACCCAGTCTGTGTTGCTAGACTTGCGCTGTGGTTTTAATGCTAATGTTCGCTTCTCAAATGCGCAGGAGGACCAGCTGATCCTTGGAGGGATCGTAGAGGAGCTCTCCGGGTCTGAGAAGGAGAAGGCGAAGAAGGGCAAGGCTAAGATAGCCACTAAGCCCAAGGTGGCGGTGAGTCGACGCGAGCTCACGCATGACACTGGCGGTGCCACCGTCGAAGAGACCACCAAGCGCGACAGGCGCACCGAAAGCGACCAAGCGGGCGCGCGGTCACCCAGTGGGAA
Source organism: Raddia guianensis (assembly GCA_036346415.1). NCBI lineage: Eukaryota > Viridiplantae > Streptophyta > Magnoliopsida > Poales > Poaceae > Raddia > Raddia guianensis. The sequence goes on along the minus strand of CM070543.1, from coordinate 26,921,897 downwards.
GAGACCAAGCCCTCCCTCCTCGCCGAAAGCAGAGCGACAAAGAGGTAAAGACCATGGCCCTCGGCTTAGGCGTTACACGCAAGCTCACCCCGCCGCATGGATCGGCCGCAATGTGTCACCGAGCAGAAAGCTCAAGAAGAAGTCGCATGCAAGGAAAAACTTCTTGCTTGCTTGAGAGGAGCTTCACTTACCGGGGAGCCGAGCTCGTCGCCATGAACACCCAAGGGCCAAGGCGGAGAAGCCGCCAAGGAGCCCCCGAGGAAGAGGCGGAAAGTTCCAGCGAAGAAGATCAGGATCAAGCCTCTCACGGCAGGTACGTAGAAACCGATCTTTAGATCTCTCAACCTTCTGACCGTATTAGACTTAACGACCATCTCTTTTTCATCAGCTGCCCAAGAAGAGATCGCCACAGACGACGTCGAGGAGGCGCTCGAGCGGTCGCTGCTGCCCGAGCATCTGCACGGTGCATCGCGGGCGGTGAGGCTGGCGTGCCTCAAGGACAAATGGCGGCATGGAGCTGCTCTCGTCAGTTCGGTGAAAGTACCGACGCTTAAAAGCACCGTGGAGCGGCCGAGGAAAAGAAGCGCAAGCGGCGTCACGGACAATGAGGCCAAGACGACGGCTCGGAAGCTGCCGAGCGGGACCGAGCAACCGGTTCGCGATCCACTTCACCGAGGGCAGCTCACCCCGGCGGCGACGGATTCTTCAGCGGTGGTGAAACCCGATCGCCGAGGAACAAGAAGAAGCCCCGGCAGGTCGCGCAAGTCTTCCTGTTCATGGAAACAACGGCGCCACCCAGCGGAATGGCTCCGGCCTCGCCCGAAGACGTTCGGACGAAAGAGAAAGAGGAGAGGGAGCGCGGAGACGAAAGCGCTTCGCCCGTCGCTCTGCTCCCGAAAGACGCGCTTCCGCGGAAGAAGGAGCGGACAAAGGCGGCGACGGAACAACGCACCGTCTCATCCCAAGACGAAGGGCTTCGTGGACGATGGCCTCGAGGACCGCTGCGCCATGGATCAAGCAACGACTTGGGAAGGTAAACACCAAGACCACATCTAGCACAGTTGGGTAGCTTTATCGCATGGCGGCTAACTAGTCTTCTCTCGTGTCTTGAAGGACACCATGGAGGAGCTCGAGGACGGCGTCACCATCGAGCGGAGCGCCAGATCTTGGCGTCCTCCGGAGCACCTCCGACGAGGGAGTCCGGCGGGGCCCTCTGCACTGACCCCAAGTCGGCCTTTGAAGGCGAAGGTGAAGAAGCTCAAAGTCAAATCGGGTCAAGAGAGGCGTTCTGCGAGTCTCTCCTAGGAGAGGCCGAGGAGCTTCACAAGCAAGCCATTAAGGCGAAACATGCGGAGGAGAAGCCGGGCCGCACGAAGTGGCTCGAGAGCACTTTTGCCGACGCTTCCCAATGGCGGGACCAGCTTGGCGGAAGCCAAGAGACTCAAGGCCCAAATGCCAAGGAAGAGCGGACTTCATGGGTCTCTAAGCAAAACTCTCAACCCCATGGGCTTCACAGGAGAGATCGAGGAGATGCGGGATGGTGGTGAGGGTGATCACCGCAGAGAAGAAGGTCAAGGAGCCGGACGAAGCAGCTCAAGGCGGCCGGCGGCTGAGTCGGCCAGAGCGAGGCTCGACCGATCAACAAGGCCAAGAGGTCGAGGCCATCGAGGCGATCCGGCAGAGCGCGCGCAAGCCAAGCGAGCAAGGAGGAGATCGAACGCCCGAGCCGAAGCCCGTGAAGGAATCAAGGCTCGTATGAAGTCGTGCGCCTCAAGTTAGAAGTTGAGGAGCTGAAGGAGCAGCTTGCTCCTAAGTAGCGCCATGGTCAGAATCTTAAAGGGCCTTGTACTGAAACTTATGATTAATGCAATAAAGTACTTACCTTTCTTCCTGTAAAAAAGAGCAGCAAAAAGACAAGAACGAACAGAAACTAAGAGAAAAGCGAACAGCGCTAAGAAGTTTAAGAAAACCGGTAGAGCGCTCGCCTAACTCGGCCCGTTGTGCAGCATCTCGCCGAAACTCGAAGTTTGCTAACCCGAGCAGTGCACAAGAGAAAGAGCGACACCCTAGCCCCTTGATGACGGACGATGCTCGAGAACCTAAGCTTGCGAACTCGAGCACGTCGCGTGAGAGAAAGAGCGTCACCCGCAGACTGATCAACTCGTTCCACGGACTGCTCGTCAACGTAAGTTAGGCTGTTCCGAGAGTAACCGAACAAGGAAAGTGCCTCTGCCGCGGGGGGCTTACGAGAGCGGACTTTACCGAGTGGTCGTGCCAAGCGATAAGTGCTTCTGCGCGGAGGGCTTACGAGAGCGCATTTAGCCGCAAGGTGGAAAAAGCCTTGTTACGTAACCACGAGTTCGTGAATTATTTGAAGCAAGATACTGGCGAAACCCGAAAAGCGCGGAGCCAAGAGTTCGCAAGACCGGGCAGCCATCAAGTGTTACTAGAGAGAAAGTAGTCTGAGAAGACAAGCAGTGAAAGAGGGGCACAGAGGCCGCGAGAATTCACTGAGGATTGGATTGAACTTTACATGGTGCCCGAGAGACTTGAGACGAACTAAGGCGCGGAGTTTACAAAAAGCACAGGGTTAAGAAAACACAGAAAAGACCTACACAAAGAACTTACGGTCGGTCGATGTTCCAAGTCTTTGGTCGGCTCTCTCCGCCTTCCATAGCCAGGCGAACAGCCCCCGGGCGAGCAGTAGAAACGACCGTGAACGGGCCCTCCCAACGAGGAGTTAACTTGTTGGCATTGGACAAGTTCTAGACACGGCGCAGAACGAGGTCGCCCGCCTTCAAAACCCTTGGTCGAATCGACTTGGCGCGCGTTTGCCGGCGAAGAGCTTGCTGGTAACGCGCCATTCTGACTTGTGCCCGGTCGCGTGTGCCTTCGAGGAGATCAAGATCGAGGAAGCGCTCTTGCTCGTCGTCAACTAAGTTGACCGAGCTCGTGCGAGGCGAACCGAGTACAACTTCGGCGGGCAGGATGGCTTCTGCACCATAGACCAATTGGAAAGGAGTTTCCCGGCCGCCCCGTGGCAGTAGTCGTCTCGCCTGAGGACGGAAGGAACTTCGTCTACCTAGGCCTTGTTGTGCTCGCTGAGAGCAGCAAATACCCGCCGTTTAATACCCTGGACTATTTGTCCGTTAGCTCGCCGATTGCTTCCATTGCTCGTGGATGTGCCACGAGGCGAAATGCACCTTGGTGCTCAACTGCTCGCAGATTCTCGAATAGCTCGCTCGAATCGGTACCGCTTATCCGTGATCAACTTGTGGGGATCCCAAAGCGCGTGACCACGTTGCTTTTGAAAAGCGAACAGCCGTTTTGGCGTGAAGAGATTTACACAAGCTCGCCTCAATCCACTTTGTAAAAGTGTCTATGGCGACGAGCGGTGTGTATAGCCCTTGTACCCTTTAGGGAATGGGCCGAGCGGATCCGCACCCCATGTGGAAAAAAAGGCCAAGATGGGGGATTGTTTGGAGCTCTTGGGCGGGCTTGTGTGCCTTCCGGACGTGAAATTGGCAAGCCTTGCATTTAGTCACGATATCCGGGCATCTTGTAACGCAGGGCCAATAATAGCCCATGCGAAACGCTGTCGACCGTAGTTACGAAGGAGGCGGTTGCCAGAGCACCCTCGTGTATGTCCCTAAGAAGGAACACACCCTCCCGCTGCGAGATGCACTTGGAGAGAACTCCCGAGCACCTCGACAAAAAGGATGCCGTCGACAAGCTTGTATGGAGCAGACGCCTTATAAGCCGAACGCCGGCGGCCGTCGTCAGGCGGTGGTCCCATCGCAAGGTACCGGACAAATGGCGTTGTCCACCAGTAGCTCGCCGATAACGGAGACAAAGACCACTGTCTCTGTTGCCTCGTCCGGAGACGTGATTGAGTGCTTGTAAAGGTACTCGACGAGTACCCCTGCCGGAGCAGATTCTCGTGAGGATTCATATTTGATTGTTGGTCGGCCGGAAGTTGTCCTTCTGGCACGAAGAGCACCTCAAAAATCGAAAGTGCCGCCCAACTTCCTCACTTCAACCAGTATCGCGCCATTGAGTCATCGCAGCACTGATACTCCTTGTTAACTTGGTTGATAACCAACTGTGAATCTCCCTTCACAGTCAGCCGTTGGACGCCGAGCGACTTGCACGCTCTAGTCCCGCGAGGAGAGGGCTCGTACTCATGGCGTTGTTAGTCGCCGCAAAGTGTAGTTGAATAGAATATCGGAGTTGCTCTCCTTGAGGGAGATGAGAACAAAACCAGCCCCGAGTTTCGGTCGCGAGCCATCAAAAACATGGTCCAAGGGGTTCATCAGGTTGCTCGGGGCTTTACGATTTGGGCGGCAAGTCCATTCAATGACAAAGTCAGCTAGGACACGTGACTTAATAGCAGTTCAGGCGACAAATAACGATCAAACTCGCTAGTTCCATTGCCCACTTAGCTATATGTCTGCTAGATTCCTTGTTCCGTAGGATTTCTCCCAGAGGGAACGTGGTCGGGACCAGTATTTGATGCGCCTGGAAGTAGTGGCGAAGCTTCCTGGAGGACATGAGCAAGGCGTAGAGCAACTTTTGGACCTCAGGGTAACGCTCATTTGATCCGTGAAGTACCTCGCTCACGTAATAGATTGGTCGTTGGATGCCTTCCCTTTTGACCGTCAAGACCGCGCTCACCGCTTGTGGCGTGCAACCTAAGTACAACAGGAGCTGCTCGCCATGCCGCGGGGTAGTCAAGACGGGAGGGTTGGACAGGTATCGATTCAGATCCTGGAAGGATCTATCAGCTTCTTCTGTCCACTCGAAACCATTGTGCTTGCGCAGGGCCTTAAAGAAGGGCAGCCGCGTTAGCCTTTGACGGAAAATAAACACCTTAGAGCAAATTATCCGCCAAAGGAGGCTCAGACTTCCTTTACGGTAGTTGGAGCCCGCATATTTTCAATGGCCTCGATTTTTTCAGGGTTGGCAGAAATACCTTACGAACCAATAACATAACCGAGCAACATTCCAGATCGAACACCAAAGGTACACTTCTCTGGATTTAATTTTATTCGATGCCTGGTGAGATTACGAAAGGTCTCTGCCAGGTCTTTTACATGATCTGGAGCATACTTGCTCTTTACAACTATGTCATCGACATAGACCTCCGTGTTTTTTCCATTTGCTCGGGAAGGTCTTCTCCATTAAGTTACTGGGCGTGGCACCAAAGATTGCGCAGACCGAAAGACATGGTCGATAGCGAGAAGTGTGCGAAGGGGTGATGAAGGCGTCTTCTCTTCATCTCGGGGGAGATGCTTATTTGGTGGTAACCGAAGTAAGCATCTAAAAAACTCAAGAGCTGGGCATCCGCAGTCGCATCGACCACCGGTTAATCTGAGGCGCCGAAATTGTCCTTAGGACAAGCGGCGTTCAGATCTGTGTGATCGATCACACATCCTCCACTTGCCGCCTTTCTTCTTTACAATGACGAGGTTGGCTAACCACTCGGTGTGATCAACCTCGCGGATAAACCCGGCGTGGCGGTTTGCCAAGTCGATCTTTGATGATCCTGCTTGAATTCAAAAGCGGCAAGCTTACGGCGAAACAGGCTTTTGTCGGTCGGACAGCCGGTTTGTGCTCAAGACCTCCTTGGGACTCGGGCATGTCGATGGCTCCCGTGCAAACACATCTGCATTAGCCCTTGAGGAAGGCAATGAGCTCGCTTTCCTATTTGGGGTCCAGATTGGCCCCAAGTGAATATCTTGGAAGTATCATCAAGGGACAATAAACTTCCTTGGTTTCTCCCCGGGTCAAGAGAGACCCTAGGGCGTGCGGACTTGGTCTGCTAAACTTGGGACATGGCGGAAGCTGGTCGACAGGCGAGGGATCGCTCGTCGCAATCCGAGCGACTTTGTAGTTGCCCTTGACCATGATCACACCGTTAGGACCGGTATCTTCACGCAATGGTAAGCGTGGTGGGACACGACCATAAACTTACCGAGAGATGGCTCGCCCAAGATCGCGTTATCGCTGGATGGGAAGTCGACCACATCGAAAGTGATCAACTCGTCCGGAAGTTGCTCGGGTTGCGAAGGTAACCGCGGGACAACCCCGCCTAACGGTTTGACGCCTTCTCCGGAACAATCCCGTAGAAGGGCATTGCGACTTCCTTCAGCTTGGAACGAGGAATCTGCATCTCGTCCAAGACCTTAGCAGAAAGCAAATCCAAAGCGCTCCCGCCGTCTACTAAAACACGACCAACTCTTGCGTTGCTGATGGTCGGGGCGACCACCAGTGGGAGCCGCTGAGGCTTGGTCATCCCGGTGGGGCAATCCTCCTGAGAGAAGGAGATGGGGACCTCGGTCCACTTCATCGACTCAGACTGAGGTTTTGCCTTTTCAACGTTGTGGACCTCTCGAGCAGCTTCCTTGAGGCTGCGTCGAGAGGTGTAGGCCGAGGAGCCGCCGAAGATGACGGCGATGTGGTTCAAGGGTTCTTGGTATTCATCATCATCTTCCCGATCACCATCGTCGGTTTGGCGCTTGGCCTTACCGGCATCACCTTGTTCGGGCAGGGTGGGCATTGGGCCCTTGCCGTTGTAGAAATCTTCGAGCTTTGCGGCCCAAGTTCTGCAATGGCGTATGTCATGCCCGTAGTGCTGGTGGAACTTGCAAAATCGGTCGCTTGGACCTTTCTTGCCTTGTCCGCCTCCCTGAGCAGGCTTTTTGCCCTTGTATTTATTGTTGGGCTTCTTCTGCCCATCCTTGGGAGGAGGTGCGCGATCCATACCAGCGAACGGTATTGTTCGCATCACCTTTATTTTTCTTCTTCTGGGACTTCTTGTCACCAGGGTTGCTGCTGCTCTTCTTCTTCTCATCCACACCAGGTTGGGCGGGCAGCTCGCCCTTGTCAAACGCCTTCTTGTACTGAACGCGCTCTGCCGCATTGGCATAGCGATCAGCCGCCTTGAACAGGTCGTTGGCGGTCCAGGTCTCATTGATCTCGAGATCCTGGGTGAGCCGCTCGTCGCGGACTCCGTTTTTGAAGGCGCGGACAACAGATTCATCCGAGATGTTCGGGATTGTGTTGCGGATCTTAATGAAACGCTTCACAAAGTTGCGGAGGGTCTCCCCGTTCATCTGGATCATCTGGTGCAGATCATCCTCCTTGCCCAGACGCACGTAATGCTCTCGAAAATTAGCGATCGAGGCGTCACAAAGCTAGTTCCATGAGTGATGGAACCCTCCTGCCGATTGAATGCACCACGTCCGGCGGCGCCCTCAAGGACGGTCGAGAGGTAATTAGCCATAACGAGCTCGTCACCCCGGCGCCATGATGGCCGTGGCGTGATGGAAAGGAATTCCTCCGGGTTCGAGTCCCATTGTACCTCTCCATGTGACCGGCTTGAACTTTGAGGGCCACCGACGGCCCGGCTCGTCGAGAAAGCCCCGCAGCCCAAAGCATACGACCGCCACCTTCCCGCGAGAACCTAGTCTTGGGAAGAAGTTGGTCTGTTCGCGCGAGGAACTCTGGCTGAGCGAACGGACGATTCGGCCTAGAGAAACTCTCTCCGGGACAACCCTCCACGCTCCTTCCTCGTGGTCGCGACGACGCGCTCCTCACGAGGGGACCGTCCGTGATCATCACGTGCACGCTTACCCTTGTGGTCGTGACGACTACGAGGACTTGGCGAGCGACGGCGACCACGGGTAGCCTGCTCATGGACAGTGGTCCTTCGATGGTGACGAGGGTCACGCAATCGATCGGAGCTGTCCGAACCATTCCGGGCAGTTTGGCTGCGCTGCCTAGAGGAGTTGTTGACTTCTCCTAGAGACTTTAGGCCTTCGGCCAATCGTTCTAGGTTAGAAGCAACAGCGTCGCCCATGTGGGCGAGGTCGGCCTGGTTGGTGGATCTAATCACCGAAGCCATGGCCGCGAGTCGTTCCCGACTCTGCTCTAGGGGTTCTGGGACCCCCGAGGCATCCGCGTTCTGCCCGATCGGAGTCTGGTTACGCGGGGAACTAACCCGGACAAGAGAAACTTCTACCGGGAGACTTGGCGAGGGCACGCGAGGTGGGTCGCAACGTGGTCGCTTGCACCGATCGCGGAACCGTGCCACGGTCTGATTGATGGAATCGTCGAGGTTGCGGCGAATGACTTCTTGCTCGCGAGCAGCCAGCGCAACCTCGTCTTGATGCTGGGCAGAGTTAACCTGCCCGACCTCGCCAGCCGCCACAGCCCGTGCAGGATCTCCGGAGGTTCCTGCATCGGCCATGTTGATGCTGTGGGGGCCATGCGAAGGTATGCTAGACGGTGTCATCGCTGTGTCGCCACAGGTGGAATCTACCGACATAGCCTTGGAATCTAACAGATCTAAACCGTCGTAAAGATCATCAGTTCCGTAGTCATCGTCAATGATGGGAGTACGATCTGAGGCTATCTCTGCCATATAGGCGGAGACTTCTGCCTCGGAAAGTGTTCGAGACCGAACAGATCGATCTGAACTGACAGGGGATGAGACATCCTGTCCTTCTGAGTCGTAGCCCTCAGGAAGTATCTCTGTATCGCTGACGGAGTTCGATATGCTCGATCTGCGTGTCCCCACGGTCGGCGCCAGCTGTCGACGGTTGGGATATTGACCCAAGTCAACCAAGGTTCTTCAAGGAGGAGATAGGAGACACGAACAACCACGAACAAAGAACGAACAGGAGACAAGGGTTTTTATCCTGGTTCAGGCCTCTCGGGAGAGATAATAGCCCTACGTCCAGCCTTTCTTTATATCAAAGAGGATTACAAGGTGGAACTCGGCGAGGTCAGCAGGTCTCGGCGAGTAGTATGCGAAAATCTATCGGCTCAGGTCCCTCTAAACGCCGTAGGGGCCCTGTTTATATAGTACCGAGCAAACCGACCTACCGAGGGAATATCGGGCCTGGCCAACTACGAGATCGTAACGAACTCATACATGCCAAATACAACCTACGGTAGATAAGGTAATCTCCTAATCTTGAGAATCACGACTCCTAATCCAATCCGGGAAACCAACGTCCAGGTCTTCACGTAGCCGTGCAGAACTCTTGTTCGAGACGGACTCAAACACGATCCCTTGGCCGTTACGCACCATGCCAACCAGGATGCTGTTCGGCGGGATGCATATGGGCCAGATGAAACATTCCAGGGGACTGGGCCCTGGTAGGCTGTTCGATTGGGCCGTCAGGGAGTGGGCCATGGCAATGGGCCGTAATCTAATCCCCGACAACAACTATGTCATCGACATAGACCTCCAGGTTTTTTCCGCGCTGTTCTGGGAAAGTCTTCTCCATCAAGCGCAGGAACGTGGCACCAGCATTGCGCAGACCGAAAGACATGGTCGTATAGCAGAAAGTGTCGAAGGGGGTGATGAAAGCAGTCTTCTCTTCATCCTCGGGGGAGATGCTTATTTGGTGATAACCGGAGTAAGCATCCAAAAAACTCAAGAGCTGGGCATCCGCAGTCGCGTTGACTAGCTGGTCTATGCGAGGCAGCGGGAAATTGTCCTTAGGACAAGCAGCGTTCAAATCTGTGTGATCGACACACATCCTCCACTTGCCGCCTTTCTTCTTTACAATGACAGGGTTGGCTAGCCACTCGGTGTGATCAACCTCGCGGATGAAATCAACAGCGAGCAGCTTGCCAAGCTGATCCTTGATGATCCCCTGCTTGAAGTCCGAAAAGTATCGAAACTTCTGACGAACAGGCTTCTTGTCCGGCCGGACTGCCAGTTTATGCTCGATAACCTCTATTGGGACTCTAGGCATGTCAGATGGTTCCCAGGCAAACACATATGTATTAGCTCGGAGGAACGCAATGAGCTCGCTTTCCTATTTGGGGTCCAAATTGGCCCCCAAGTGAACTGTCTTGGAAGAGTCATCCAATGACAGCGGAACTTCCTTGGTTTCTCCCCCTGGCTGAAGGGAAACCCTAGGGCGTGCAGACTTGGTCTGCGGAACTTCTGGGCCACGCGGCGGAAGCTGGTCGACGAGGGCAAGGGACTGCTCGTCGCAATCCAGAGCAGCTTTGTAGTTGCCCTTGACCGTGATCACACCGTTAGGACCCGGTATCTTCACGCAGTCGTAAGCGTGGTGGGACACGGCCATGAACTTACCAAGTGATGGACGGCCCAAGATTGCGTTGTACACAGATGGGAAGTCAACCACGTCAAACGTGATCAACTCTGTCCGGAAGTTGCTTGGGCTGCCGAAGGTAACAAGCAGAACAATCTGCCCCAACGGCCGAATAGCTTCTCCCGAGACAATGCCGTAGAAAGGCATCGCGACCTCTTTAAGCTTGGAACGAGGAATCTGCATCTTGTCCAAGACCTTAGCAGAAAGCAAGTCCAACGCGCTCCCGCCGTCGATCAAGACACGGCCAACTCCGCCGTAGTTCTGGTGGAATTTGCAATATCGGTCACTTGGACCTTTCTTGCCTTGGTTGCCTCCCTGGGCGGGCTTCTTGCCCTTATAATTATTGCTGGGCTTTTTCTGCCCATCCTTGGGAGGAGGTGTGCGATCTATACCGGCAACGGTGTTGTTCGCATCACCCTTCTTTTTCTTCTGGGACTTCTTGTCACCAGGATTGTTGCTGCTCTTCTTCTTTTCCTCCACACCAGGCTAGGCGGGCAGCTCGCCCTTGTCGAACGTCTTTTTATACTGAACGCGCTCTGTCGCATTGGCATAGCCATCAGCCGCCTTGAACAAGTCGTTGGCGGTCCAGGTCTCATTGATCTCGAGATCCTGGGTGAGCCGTTCGTCACGGACTCCGTTTTTGAAGGCGCGGATAACAGATTCGTCCGAGACGTTCGGGATCGTGTTGCGAATCTTGATGAAACGCTTCGCGAAGTTGCAGAGGGTCTCCCCGTTCATCTGGATCATCTGGTGCAGATCATCCTCCTTGCCCAGACGCACGTAACAGCTCTGAAAATTGGCAATCAGAGCGTCACAAAGCTGGTTCCAAGAGCCGATGGAACCCTCTTGCCGATTGAACGACCACGTCCGAAAGCAAACCCTCAAGGACGATCGGAGGTAATTAGCCATGACGAGCTCATCACCCCCGGCCGCCATGATGGCCGTAGCGTAGATGGAAAGAAATTCCTCTGGGTTTTGAGTCCCATTGTACCTCTCCATGTGACCGGGCTTGAACTTCGAGGGCCACCGGACGGCACGAAACTCGTTAGAAAAAGCCCTACAGCCCAAGGCATAAGACCGGCCACCTTCTCCAGCAGAACCTAGCCTTGAAAAGACGTTGGTCCTGTTGGTCGAGGGGGCTCTAGCTGAGCGGGAGGTTTCTGCCTGGAGGAACTCTCCCCGTGATAAGCCTCCACGCTCCTTCCTCGTGGTTGCGACAGCGCGCTCCTCGCGAGGGAATCGTCCGTGATCATCGCGTGCACGTTTGCCCCTGTGGTCGCGATGACTACGGGGACTTGGCGAGCGTCGACGACCACGGGTAACTTGCTCGTGGACAGTGGTCCTTCGACGGTGACGAGGGTCACGCAATCGATCGGAGAGCTCACTGCCCGAATCCACCCGGATAGGCTAACTGCGCTGCCCGGAGGAGGTGTTGGCCTCACCTAGGGACTTAAGACCTTCGGCCAGTCGCTCAAGGTGGGAGGCAACAGCCTCACCCATGCGGGCGAGGTCGGCCTGGTTGGTGGATCTAAGCACCGTTGCCATGGCCTGGAGTCGTTCCCGACTCTGATCTAGGGGTTCAGGGATCCCTGAGGCATCCGCGTCTTGCCCGACTGGAGTCCGGTTACGCTGTCGCTTGCGCTGGTCGCGGATCTGCGCCAAGGTTTGGTTGATAGACTCGCCGAAACTGCGGCGAACAATATCTTGTACGACCTCATCTTGGTGCCGAGCAGAATTAGACTGCCCGATCTCACCGGCCGCAGCGGCACGTGCAGGATCCTCTGAAGTCCCTGCACCGGCCATGTTGATGCTGCGGTGACCGTGTGTTGGAGCGCTAGACGATGTCATCACTGTGTCGCCACAGGAAGAATCAACCGACATAGCCTTGGAATCCGAGAGATCCAAACCTTCGTATAGATCGTCGGTTCCGTAATCATCGTCAATGACGGGAGCTTGATCTAAGACCATCTCCGGAACATATCCGGGGACTTCTGTCTCAGATCTAGACATCGATCGAGGTCGATAAGACCGATCCGATCTGGCAGGGGAAGAGGCATCCTGCCCTTCTGATCGCTGATGGAGTTCAACATGCTTGATCTGCTAAGTCCTCACGGTCGGCGCCAACTGTCGACGGTTGAGATATCGATCTCAAGTCGCTTAAAGGTTCTTGAGAAGGGGAGATAGAAGACACGCCGAACAACTCAAACAGCAAAGACGAACAGGGAGACAGGGGTTTTTATCCTGGTTCAAGCCTCTCGTGAGAGATAATAGCCCTACGTCCAGCCTTTCTTATATATCAAAGATGATTACAAGAGGTGGCTCGGCGAGACGAACAAGTCTCGGCGAGATTATGGTGTGCAGGAAGCAATATGCGACAATGCAAAGATCAGATGCGCTATCAGATGATGGCTTGACCGTAAACACGCCGTAGGGGCCTTGTTTATATAGTGTTGAGCAAACCGACCTATCAAGGGATAATCGGGCCGGGCTAACTACGAGATCGTAACGAACTCAACGTGCCAAATACATCCCGAGATAGATAAGGCATACTCCAATTCTTGGGGATCACGACTTCTACTCCAATCCGAAAAACCAACGTCCGGGTCTTCACGTAGCCGTGCAGAACTCCTGTTCGAGACGGACTCAAACACGATTCCTTAGCCGTTACGCACCGTGCCAGCCAAGAAGTTGTTCGGTAGGATGCATATGGGCCAGATAGAACCTTCCAGGGAGCTGGGCCCTGGTAGGCTGTTCGAGTGGGCCGTCAGGGAGTGGGCCATGGCAATGGGCCGTGATTTTATCCCCGACAACCCCCTTCCCAGATTGAGACCTTTAATTCTACCCTTCTCGTGAGCCATTTGGATAGCTGAAGACAAGGCCTCCGCACATATGACAAACAGGTACGGGGATAAAGGATCTCCTTGTTTGAGCCCTCTCTTAGGCACAATAGTATCAGTGACACTCGAGTTGACTTTCACCTTATACTTGACCGATCTAACACGCTTCATAATAACACTAATCCACGTCACTTGGAAGCCCAACCTCCTCATCATACTCTCCAGAAAGGACCATTCAACACGGTCATAAGCTTTCTACATATCCACCTTCACCACAGCACACGCAGCTTTCCCACTCTTCTTCCTATCAAGATAGTGAATTGCCTCTGAGTCTATCAGAATATTATCAGTAACAGACCTTCCAGGCACAAAAGCACTTTGAGTCGGGGAAATAATTTCTGGAAGGATGAGTTTTAGTCTGTTTGCTAGGACCTTTGCCACAATCTTGTCAGTGACATTACAGAGACTAATTGGTCTCAGATCTTTAATTCTTTCTGGTTCCTTCACTTTTGGGGTCAGCACAATCTCAGTATCATTCCACCTTTTAGGCATAGGGGCACCTTGAAGAACCATCATGACCTCCTGAGTCACTCTTTCTCCCACCACATGCCACAACTTCTTGGAAAAGATGGCAGGCATTCCATTAGGTCTTGGAGCTTTAAGATCCCCCATTTGAAAGAGGGCCCCCCTTGATTTCATCCTCAGTGAACTCTTTTGTTTAAAACCCATTCATTTCGTCAGTCACTCTGGTTTGAACCTGGTTTATAAAATGTTCATCCACCACTTTATCGCCTTTGCAAAACAGGTCCTGATAAGAATTAAAAACATCTTGACAATGTCCTCTTCATTTTTAACCCACTGGTCTGACTCATCTCTCAACTTCAAAATTCTATTTTTCCTCTTCCTTTGCTCTTCTACTTGGGAAGTTGTGTATAGTCTAGGTTTATAAAGTCCCATTTGACCAAACACATATGTCCCGAGGGAAAAAACCATTTCAAAACACCCGATTCGTGGGCCAATTTCCAACAACTATTAAAAGTTCACTTTAAATTTTCACATACACTCTGTTTGCAAACTTCTCGATTTCATTATGTTTTCACTATTTTTCAACATTTTTCTCATTTTTCTTATCCTTTATTATTTTTCTTGTTGAAACGACGGAAATGCACATGTCTTCGTCCTCTTCCTTGCCATCCCCTTCCTCACACTCTCCGACCACCCCGCCATGACCACCCCCCATAGCATTGTCGTCCACACCCTCACGTTGTTGCCCCGCATGTCGCCCACACCCCTCGCGTTGCTGCCATCATCGTCACTGATGCAGAAGCTTGGCTTCGAGATCATATCCGCATCATTCTTTACCAAGTCCCTCTCCACGTCGACGCCCCAACACCACCGCCTCTCTTTATTCCTCGACCATCTTCACTGTCGTATCCTCCATGGTGTGGTGGTGGCGTGCCCACTCATCTCCCTCATCCGTGACGAGCCCGCGAACGAACATGGGCATGCGGCCGCGGTCGCGGCGAAAGATGTCGGTCTTGCCCCACAGCCACCCTTGGTATCGTCGATTCCCAATGGGGAGGGAGGGAAAGGGGTCATGGTCACAAGGATGAAAAATGGTACAAATAATTTTAAACTGACCGACCATCTAAACTAACTCAGATAGTGATTTGGATGATGCTTTAGATATCCAAATATTTTGGTACAGATGCAAATAATATCCGATGGGTGTTATTTGTCCTTTCGTAGATAATATCATAACAGTAAAGGTCAAACAATATATCATCTTCTTTATGCTTATACCCTATCTCGTGATCTTTTCTTGAAGCCATGCATGCCTTATATAATTTGCGTGTATTGTTACTACACATCTATTCCCTATATTAGGATGACTGACCCACACTCGTAACATTAAGATGTATATGATTTTATAAATCTCTATGATTTTATAAATCTCTTTTTCTTTGTTGGATACTCATGCTTACGTACCACTATCACTATGAGCCATAAAATTGATGTGTAACAAGTGATAACAATTTGTAGTTTTACGTACTTACCTCTCTAGTATATGTTATCATGTATTATCAGAATATGTCCCGATCTGTATTCATAATTGATATTAATCATATCCGTATTTATATGCGGTGGTATCGATGTTTGAATCCATATCCAATAAAAAAAAATAATTAAATATAATATAAGCCGTTTTCGATCTGTTCCATTCTAGCCGTTGCAGTGTCCCATAGGGGCCACCTTGCGTCCTAGGAGGCCAAGAGAGATGCCTATGCAGGGTAGGGCCAGCTGTGGTTGGGACATGGGAGGGGCACACGTTGCAGTGGCCTAGCAGGGAGCACCATTGAGGAGGTGGCTAGTGGACCGTGAGGATGGGAGGGGGTTTGCTGGGAATTGATGGGCAACGGTGGCATCAGACAAGAGGGAGAGGGAAGAGAGATCGAAAGGATAGATTTCAGCAAATGTCACGTGTTAACCATGGTGGCATAATCACCTTAGAATATGTAGATGGTTATTTGCGTTGATTTAAAGTTTTGTGGATCATAATACCTAGTTTATAATAAGTAGACGAGACATTATGCAAAGGTCGTTGTGTAGAATAGGGTTTCCCCAAACTAGTATAAATTGACCAGATATAAATTTAAGATAAACCTTAATAATAATAAACAGAACATCCTGTCCAGTTAGGGAAACCATCCTTAGGCATGGGTTGAAACACAGAAGTTTCTTAGGAATTTTAATGAAACCATTTAATCTTTCCTAAATATATAAGCTGGGATTCCGGTGCTCCAAACAAAACCTATCCATGAAATGTCGAAATTCCTGCTCCATTGCCAAACGGATGAAAACACGTCTCACAGAGCAGTAACAAAAACATCTTACAGTTACAGGTAACATTGTTCCAACAGATTGCTGGAAGGTGACCATCTCACCGCTATATAATTCAAAAGACACGTTCTATTCCCTGACCATTTGGCCTGTCGTCCCATGGAAGCCATTCACCATTCCTTCCTCTGTGTTCTTGCCGTTTCCTCCTTTGGTAGCCCCCAGCTTCGTTCCTATGTTCACTGTTTCTTTGCTGGAAGTATCCACCACTGTTCCTTTTCCTGCCAGATATGCTGCTTGGATCCTGGTATCTATTGTTGGATGCTCCATAGAAACCATTCCTGTTATTTGATGGATGATAGTTGTTACTTGAACTGCCCCAATCCGCCTTCACCAGGGCATCACCCCAACCAGAGCAATTTTTACCCCATTTATCGGAAGGGTCATGTTTCATTCCCCAACTCAAGTTGGATCTTGAATTGTCCTCCCACTTATTGACCTCATCTGTCTTTTCTATATAGATGTCCCAGTTTCCAGACTGCTTCCGAGTATGGTTGTTATCTGCCTCAGTAGCTGGGGCTAACTTATCATCTGTTTCAAATGGCTGCCGCACTTTATCCAGGTCAGCTATCAGCTCAGGGTTAATTTTGCAGTGGTGGTCGACCCTATCAATGTACATATCACGGTCAGGTAAAGGTATATCAGAAGGTTGACAATGATAATTAGCCCAAAATTTAGCCTTTGCATTTTGAAAATTCGCAAAGGCTTCTGAGTCATCCCACTGCTCTATGTTGTTATACATTGGAACAAATCTCTTGTTTTCGCAGAACCTTTGCCAAGAAATAGCACCAACATAACTGCAAAATTCCCTTTCCCATAATGGGACTGAGTGGTGATTTTCTCCTGTAAATATCAAAACAATATTAGATACATTCATGGTAGCAGCAAAAATATTGCACAAAGGTAAAAGATTCCCTGAATTGCTGCATTCTGCAAACATAAACAGGCAACAATCTCCTGGCTAATCTGCTTATAGCATGGTTATGCAGATGTTAAAGCCGCAGGCTGATTTAGAAATTTACATTAAGTGCAGCATCCTGAGGAAGAAATGAATCGATGAATATAGATGCACCTCAAACCTAATCTAAAAAGGATCTGAGATATGTGCAGTTGCTATGGTTGATGAGAAAATCAGCCAAACAAGGTATACGTGTGTGCCAACTATAATGTGACAGGGTAAAAATAAAGAAAATAAAGGATAGCATCAGCGCAAAAAGATTTGTAGAAAAAAAAATTGTGGGTTACATAATGCACCATTTGATTTTATGCCAAGTACAGACAGTATACCACAGTGATAGAGTTAGGTAATTTACACAACAAATAAATTGAATAAATAATGATAAGCGGGTAAATTGTTCCATGTTCATTCAAAATGCCTACTAGGCAGAGAAGTCTCCTAAATAGTTTCATATCTATTATTTGCGGTGGCAACACATTACTTTTGCATTTTGGGAGTTGCAAGGGTGGTGCTTTGGCATTCTGTATTTGGCCCCTATGAAAATCTTGTTAACTGAAGTAACTCGTTAGTTGTTACCAAGAATAATTTTGGCTTATTATTCTACAGGAGCAAGCTTCCATATGCTACATGCTGTATAAGGTAAGCTCAAACAGAGAAGTAGAGAACATGCCTTTATACAGCACTAAGATTTGATTAAGAAGTCATTAGTTGTCCAGATGGGGCTAGGTTTTCCACATTGTTTTTATGTGAAGGTATAGGATGTAGCAGAAAAAATATTGAGCAATAACTTCCATAAATAAAAAAGAACTATTCAACATTCTAGATGGAAGAGTTAAATCCTAAAAAAACAACATTCATTCTAAATGTATGGCAAAAAAAAGTAAACAATTATTTCCACAATACAATAAACAATGGAATAATTTGAGATACTAATAAAAGATGTGAATTCTAGATGGATACATTTGTTCTAAATGTATGACCTTCTGTCACCACGCAAATGCATTTTTTATTATGGCTCATTTATCTCACAATAATAATACTTGGTAAGGTGAGAAGAAATTGACCATCTGTCCTCTCACCGATCATAACTCTAAGGTCTTACTGCTGCTTGAGGAAAACATAGACATTACAGTCATATGTGATGTTGTGAATTCCTCACACACACACTCTCATTTGCTGAGGGCACATGGGGTGAATATATGGTTTTCGTTCTTTCTCTTTACATCTTCAGCCAAGTGAACACGTAATGACTAGTGTAAGGCAAAGATCTTTGTAAAGGACTATCTTGCTCCTCCTCTTCCTCCTCCTCCTCCTCCAATGAGTAAGCTGAAATCTTTGCATAGACAATATCACCAACTTTTTTCCCTTTTGGATGTTATAGCGATTTGTACAAATTTTAGGTACCATGAGTACTCTAATTAGAATGATCACTATAGCTTAGTACTTCCCTTCATTTCCTAGCCATGTCACAGCTGAGTCCATGTGATTTGGAATGTTCATGCAACTAAAAAAAAGTGGTTACAAAATTCAGATATGAAAGAGGACATCTTGATTTTGTTTCATAATTTGTTTCTCAGGACAGAGAGATAACAGTCAGAAGACCATACATACTAACCTAAAAGTACAAATAACAGCTCAGATGTTTCTTAAAACGACACCATTCAACAGCAGTTACCTTATTAAATCATGAAACCCCTAATCTTGTCAGAATCAAGGGACAGATAATACATCGTGCAGACCATATCTTAAGAAAAAGGCCTACTTGATACAAAATTAGCACATTTGCAAGTTCAGTACCCTCACAGTAGAACATAGGAATGGCAATCCCCAATTCCCATCGACAGGATGATCATCAAATCTAGCATTGCCTGGCGTTTCAGTGTAGAGCTCTTTAGCAGTACATTAAACCTATTGTGGGCCGTTTATTCCTGGCATTCTAACGGTTTAGATCTGAATGCCTGGGTACTTGGGTAGTATAGTTCTAATTGATTAGGAACGATTGGATCTAAAGGTGCTACCACAAAATACTACCTTACATGGTGTACTGTAAAAAGCTCCTCAGTGTAACCTTTTCCAAAGGTAAGAACGGTCTAGAAACATGTGGGAACTCAATAGTACAGGCTAATCTCATCAGTAACTCTGATTCTAAGCATGAACCGACTACAATGCATCTACGCCAAAGCAACGTTCCACCATTTTACATGAGCTGTAGCATTCCTTAGGTTGGGGGAAGCGAGTGGACGAAATTTTCAGTGCACATGTAATGAACAGCCATCAAGAAACAAGAGATACATGTGTAGATCGAAAGTAAATCGTGACCCTAGTCTACCATAAACACACCACCTGACCTCAATCGGATCGTGAAAGGCGAAGGCACGGATCGAATCCGGCCCACGGGAGCGCGAGAGGAGAGGGGAAGAGCAGTCGGGTGCCCGTACCATTGTAGCACGGGGGAGGAAGCGGCGGGCGGCGGGAGCCGTCGCGGTGGCTCCTCGCCTGCCACGGCCGGTTGCGCCCCCGCATCGCGCGTGGGGGCGGAGGGCCTCTCGACGGCGGCGGAGCAGGCTAGCCTAATGGCAACCGGAACCCCCCACAGATCAGCTCGCCGTGGCGGGGCTTTATCGACGATGGCATAAAGGCGAGAAGGGCGCGAGGAGAGTAGAGAGGGAAGAACTAGCAACGCAGCCGCAAGCAACTACGTGAGGCACCAAGGGCGAGGATGAGGAAGAAGAAGCGGAAAGAAAATGCCGTGATTTTTTCTATTGGCGGGCGCCACAAATGGGGGAGATTGACACAATTGACACCCAATTCGAACGTCTCGTTTCAAATGATATTAAGTTTGGTCATTTTGACACATGTAACATTGAACATGTGAATTTGTGATTCCAGTGACATTCTCCCTATTTTTCTCAATTTATCATTGATTTACCCTTTTTAACCCGCGTGACTTTACTGTTTTGCTCCTACGTACGGTGTGGTGCAGTTGCGCGCGATTTCGAGCTGGCATGGGAGGCAAAAAATTCAAACTCTACCATATTTTAAATTTCAAACATATTTTAAAAAATTGTCATATTTTAAATTTTTAATTTGACCAAATTTCAAAATTTTAAAATTTCACCCAGATTTTGAAAATATAAAATTCGGACAAATTCGAAATTTTGAAATCTTACAATTTTAATGGATACAGCGTATTTTCATTACATTATCAAATTTTGTCCAAAATCAAAATTCGGTGACATTGATGGATACAACAGAGGGCTGCGGTTTAGTGTTTTGATCCGAGGGCATTTTGGTCAATCCAAGCGAAGAAAAATAGGAAATAGTTTAAAAGAAGGCAATAGATGGGTATAATGTCACTGTAATCATAAATTCGTACGCACGGTGTCGTATATGTCAAAGCTATCGAACTTAATGTTATTTGGAACAAGACCAACGAATTGAGTGTCGTTGAGGGTGTTCTCCCGGAGTCTGATACACCATTCTATCCGACACATGGCATCAAATAGAAACTCGTAGAAAATTTAAAAACCTACCGATCAAAATTTAAAGATATACATATCAAACATGAAAAAACCAATAAAATTTATAAAATGACCACTGAAATTTATAGAAGTTACCATGAAATTTAAAAAAGATCGATGAAACTTGCAGAGGTATAATGAATCTTGAGAGTTCATGAACCTGAGAATGCCAATTAAGGCCCCGTTCTTTTGAGCTGATCTGAACGGCTGAACGGCTGAAATGACTGAACTTCGAGAGCTTCTCAAAATAGTCTTGAGATTCAGATATATTTTGTTTGACTTGCTTTTTAAAGCGTGAGAACCCACCTTCAAAACAGCGAAAAAATGGACTAAAAAAACTCAAACCATATGTGTTTTCAAAACATAGATAAGTCGTTAAGCTGTTAAGCCGTTAAGCTGAAAAGACCTGAGCCTAAAATTTAAGAGTTGATGGAACTTGAATAAATTTTGTTTAAACTTGGAAGAACATTGATGAACTTTGACGTTATATTATTAAAAGAGTAAAAGGCACCAGCGGTCCTTAAACTTTTTTCACGGTCCACGATCTTCCGTATTGAAAAAGCGCATCCCTGAACTTTTTAAAGTGTGTCGTTTGGGTTCAAATTCCATCCGGATGGCTAATCTTGCCACCGTGAACAGTCCACGTGGTATTTTTATATTTAAAAAATTGGGAAAACATTTTAAAAATCAGAAAAATGCAAAAACAATTCAGAAAAATCATTATAAAAACAAAAAAATATAAAAACAAAAAATAAAAATAAAAATCGAAAAAATCATCAAAAATTCATAAAAATTCGGACAAATCATTATAAAAATCATAAAAATAAACAAATCATTAAAAATCATAAAATGATGAAAATCATTATAAAAATTCATAAAAATTATGAAAATAAGAAAAATTTAAAAAGGAAAAATCATTATAAAATTGAAAAATCATTGAAAAACAGAAAAATCAATATAAAAATCGGAAAACCCATTATAAGAATCATTATAAAAATAAAAAAATCATAAAACCATTATAAAAATCAGTAAAATCCAAAAAATAATTAGAAAAAATAGAAAAATTCCAAAAACCATTAAAACGTAGAAATATTCGAATAAAACATCAAAAATTTGAAAATTCAAAAAATGATAAAACTATTCGGCTGTGGCAAGACCACCTCCTGTGCACATTCAGCATGCACATCGAGCAAGGTGGTCTTGCTTTAGCCGAAAAGTTTTATCAGTTTCTGATTTTTTTTTTTGCTTTGTTTATGTTTTATTAGATTTTTTCTGATTTTTCCATTTTTATAATGATTTTTTCGATTTTTAATATTTCTTAATTTTTATAATGATTTTCCAAATTTTTACGAATTTTTAAATTGTTATAATTATTATTCTGTTTTTATAATGATTTTTCCGAATTTTTATGTTTTTTTATATTTTCCTATTTTTCTATTGATTTTCTGAATTTTAATGGTTTTATTTTTTTATTTTTATAATTTTTTCTGATTTTTATAATGATTTTTCCGAATTTTTATGATTTTGTGATGATTTTTTCGATTTTTATATTGATTATATTATTTTTTATGATTTTTTGTTTTTATAATGATTTTTATGATTTTTTATTTTTTCCCTGAATTTTTAAATATAAAAATGCCACGTGGACTGTCCACGATGGTAGGATTACCCATCCGGATGGAATTTGGACCCAAACGACACACTTTAAAAAGTTCAGGGGTGCGCTTTTCCATTCTGGAAGATTGTGGAGCTACATGGCACTGCGAGAAAAGTTTAAAGACCGCTAGTGCATTTTACCCTTATTAAAACATTGCCAGGCCTCATGAAACTTGAATAATTTCTCTGAAACCTGACTACTAATGAAATTTAAAGAGAACTGATGAAACTTGAAAAAAGCGTGATGAAACTTGACCAAAAACCGACTATTGGAACAAAAGGCAAGTTTCACTAGGTAAAACCCAAAGTTTAATACATGCATGTTGTAGTCTTATGGTAAAAAAATAGAGATACACCTTCTTCTTTCTCTTTTTCTCTGGATCTAATTAACAAATCTCCATCCCATGCTCGTTGGATCCGGTTCTCAAAAATTTATCAAAACTTACTCGCAAGTCGCAATCCTTGCAGAAGAGAAAGAAGGTAGAAGAACAAGGATAGAAAGAGAGATATGGAGAAAGGTTGCACGGGAAATAAGAGGGGAATGCACCGGCTGCAGAGAAGACGAGCAGCAGCACCGGGCGCTCTCGGAGCAACTCACGCGCTTGCTCGCTGGAGCTAAGCATGGCCAAACAGAACACCTATACACGATATGTGAGGCAAAGCGATGAAGAAGAAATGAAAACGGTCGAGGAAGCACAGGCCTACCTACGTGCTTTCGCGGCCGAGATGTTGGGTGCGCTCATCCGATCAATCGAACACATGCACAAGAGAGTTCTCCTTTTTTATGACTGTTTGTTTACCGGATTTTCGAAATGCATGAAGACACGCCATTGAGTCATCGGAGCACCGAAACTTCTTGTTGATCTGGTTTACGATCAACTAGTCCCCTATCAAAGCTAGTTGCTTGACTCTGAGCGAAGAGCATGCTCAAAAGTTGGCCCAAGAGGCCTCCATAATCCATCACATCATTGGTTGCAGTTGGAATTGAACCTCGTGATGGAGTTGCTATCCTTAATAGAGACGACAACAATCTACATCCCGAGCGCTCATACGAACGGGAGCTGTCAAAATACATGGTGCACCGATCAGACTCGGATTGCTTGGGCAGAGCAGGATTAGTCCACTCGGCCATGAAGTTGGTAAGCACCTAGGACTTGATCGTCGTTAGAGTAGCAAATTGAAGATCGAACTCACCAAGCTCGATGGTCCATTTGACGACGCATCTATATGCGTTTGGATTCATTAGGATCTCCTTTTGGGGAAACCGGTCGGGACCGTGATCGAATGGGTTTGAAGTAGTGGTGTAACTTTTGAAAACCCATGAGCTAAACGTAGAACAACTTTTGGGTCTCGGGATATTTATCTTTTAACCTGTAAAGCACCTCGCTCGTTTAATAGATGGGACATTAGATGCCCCGCCCTTTACTAGCGATTTTATGTTCGGATTCTTCCTTCTCTTTCGAGTGAACAGGCGACCCATTCTTCGGGGAAAAAAAGGCCCAACCCGGCCCGGTCCCACCTGGCATAACTACTTGCGCTCGCGGCTAGTCTCTTGTCGCTCTCGTCAGTCCACGCCGTCTTCAGCTGGGCACCACGCAGCGGCAGCGTCGCCTTCTCCGCTTCTCCCCACTCCTCCTGCATAGCCGCGATGCTCTCTGTCACCATGACCGCCCGCCCGCTCCGCCTCCCAGCCCAGGCCGCCGCCGCCGCCGCCTCTGGTCCCTCCTCCTCGTCGTCCTCCTCTTCCCCTGGTACGGTACTCCCGGCGTGTCCTGTTCCTGTCTTGCTCTGTTTCTTGCCTCTGCTAGCTACCACTGCTCTGTTATCTGCAGTTCTTTCTGTGAAAGTTTGTTTTTTGTGCAGAGAATCATGGAGCCAAGCTGGGGGCCGCGCCGAGGTGCTCGCTCCTCCGCCCGCGCCCCATGATGCTGGCGTCTGTGGCCGGTACCTCTCGTCGCCGACTCGCCGCTGCATTGCATGTTCTTTCTTTTTTGTTCTCATCGCTCGCAACGTGTTTGGTGAAATGGCCCTGACGTACATGCGATTCTGGGTTCCAGTGGGGAGTCTGGCTGCCGCCGCCGCCGCAAATGCTGCTGATCTAGGGGATCATCTGGTGAGGGAGCTTTTACTGCCTTCAAATTTAACCCCTTTGTTTTTTTAGATAATGATCTAGGGGATCCTCTGGTTAGGGAGCGGGGGGTGTTTGGTGGTGCTTCTGCCAACCTGTGATTGTGTTGTAACTAATATGTCGCGGATTCAGGCACAATATACTACTGATCGAATAAGCTGTGGTCAGATTGAATAATGAATAGGCTGTACATGTAGTCGACGCTCTACTGCAATCATGTAAAGTTATACATGATTAGCTGAAAGATTGAAATTATCTATAGTTCTAGACAACGGTTGAGCTTCTTGATTCGGGCTTGTTGCAACTTTTGCAAAATCCGAAAAGAAAACCCTTCCTTCGCCTGCCAAAGCGCCAACAAAATTATATGGCAGTAATCACTATGGAAGCGATTTGCTTGTCTCAGATGGAACAGTCAGGAGTTTTCTTGGCTGACCTAAGCATCGGGGATTGGTTTGGAGGTTTGTTGTTTTCCGCTGGGCAGCAAGCTAATGAGGCTGTTCAGGATCAGTTGTCTGCTCTCAGCTTCACTAGGTCAGTTTTCTTTTCCCACAGTTAAGTTATTCCTTCCTTTTCCTGCTTTATGTCCACAATTCTCCCTCTTTGTGACATTTTTTTTCTCCTCTAGCCTGGCGGTAATTTTTGGTGCTGGACTTGTAACTAGTTTGTCTCCTTGTACACTCAGTGTTCTACCATTGACTCTAGGATACATAGGCAAGTGCAATGGCTGCATTTTCAGATGACTTTTGTGATTCCTCAGAATCGGTTAGCACTGATCACATTGATCTTTCAGGTGCTTTTGGCTCTGGAAAAGATAAAACTGAGGTAATTTAAAATGGCCTAATAATATTCTGGTTCTTTATGCCATCAAATACCTTGAAGAAATTAAAATTTATCTGTTAGAATATGTATGTGCGAAAACTAACTATACTGTTGGACCCGTTTGACGTAATAAATTGTGGTATTTCTGTGCTATCTAGTAGGTTGTTGGAAATTCAGTTGCTTTTTCATTAGGACTGGCAACAACCTTAGCCATCCTTGGTGTTGCTGCTTCGTTTGCTGGAAAAGCTTATGGGCAGGTAGGGCAAGGACTCCCAGTTGCTGCTTCTGGGTTGGCGATCATCATGGGATTGAACCTTCTTGAGGTAAATCACATAAACGGAGGCATGCCAATCGAACTTATTTTATCTGCCCTGTCGCCTTAAGCCAAATCAATCATTTTGGAGAATCTGAGATGATTTAATACTTGTGTTTTCTTAAAAAAACCTATGTTAATCCATTTTAATGAATAATTTGTGTTGTCTGCTATTGCTCAGCAGTTTATATTAGCACACTGAACACAGATTGTCCCTAATTATTTCTTTTTGTATTTAACAGGTAGTTGAGTTACAACTTCCCTCATTTTTCAGTGAATATGACCCTCGGTCTGCTGCAGCTAACTTTCCTTCAAGTAATGCTTCTTCACATAATTATCCGTTCCTACCAAAATACTATCTATATGTCACCGTGTTTATTTTTGTTCATAGTAAATAATACCTTGTTTTGTCCTAATTGTATTTGATTGGTAGGTGTACAAGCATATCTTGCTGGCCTTACATTTGCGTTAGCAGCATCTCCTTGCAGTACACCTGTTCTCGCTACCCTTTTAGGATATGTCGCCACTTCAAGGGTATGCATAACAGGACAAATGAGCTGCCTCAATTTTATTACTGTTGCTTAAAGTTCAAAGCAGCAAAACTGACTTTTACCATGGCATATTTTAATAAATTGCATCTTTGATATGTCGTTCTTTTAAATTCTTTGGTTTCTGATCTATGTTACACTTCAGTATGCTTGGTTAATTTTCCTCGTAGTAGCCAACATAAGTTATAGGCTTGATCTAGTTTATTTATTTTCTTAAATGATGATAGAGTCCTGTGACTACAACTTAAACCTTCTTCATGCAGGATCCATTCGTTGGAGGAAGTTTGTTACTGACATATACAACTGGCTATGTTGCACCTCTTCTCATTGCAGCTTCTTTTGCTGGAGCATTGCAGGTATATGTGCAGGAATCTATTTAATATAGACCAGATAATGCCAAGTTGACAACGATATAGGAAGTCACTCAATTAGATTTTATAAATAGCATAGGACCAATGGATTGACCGTACCTGTTTATTCTTCTTTTAATGCCCGATACTTTAATTATCTTCTGTAGAGTTTGTTGTCATTCAGAAGATATTCAGCATGGATAAACCCAATCAGGTATCTACTTTCTAGATCTTGAGGAGTTGAGGGTCTCCCTGTTAAGCATAATCTCTGGTTAAAATCTTTCTTTGCAAATTACTGTTCTAAACTGTTTGCACAAAAAAAAAACTATTTGATTACTGCCATTTCGATACATCACATAAATTCTGATAAAATTCAAATAATAATCTTCATAAAAAATCCCTTTTTATGTACTTCTTTTGTTGGAGAAATGCGTTGCACTAACATTTGCTTGACAGTGGTGCATTCCTACTGGGTGGAGGTATTTATACCATGCTGGACAGGCTGTTTCCTGCAACGTCAATGGTGATGTAGAAATGTAGAATGTAGACCAATGCTGGAGTTGCAAGACAATGATCACTTTTTGTTGGACACGTGAATGTACGTAAGATCTGTAACGTTTATTAAGTAGCTAAACTATGAAATTAATGCTAACTAAGGACCCTTAGCTCTTGTATGTAAAATTCTTCTCAGAATAACCAGTATTTTGAGCTTTTCAATTGTTACGAACCTTGATACTTTCTGGTTCAAAAATTCATTTTGTTTGTTTTCTGTGCATTAACAGAATGCATGGAAATTCATAAATATGATCAAGGCAGAGAAATATTCCTACGCATAGTTTGATATCACGCTGGCCCTATTTGCAATGCCTGGAACCACAATGTTAGGCCTTGAGAGTTTTAGGATGTGTTTGGATTGTGACCCGCACGCGGCATTCCATTCCACGGCGCACTATGGAATTTTGGCCGCCGTTTGGTTGGCTGCCGAGTGAAGGCGCGGACGTGTGGGCGAGGGCGCGCCAAGCTACAGTCAACGCACACGGGCGCAATGGTGAGGGCGCCGATTTCAGGCGCCATCTCTCGTCTGCGTGGGCGATGGCGCGTCGTGGGCCACGGCGAGCCCTGGAATGGTACGACGCACGTCGGCTCCCATCCAAACCCGTCCTAAATGACCGGACTTCAAGATTTTGGGAAAAAAAAGGTTTGATTTAGACAGCAAGCCATTTACCGTGGGAAAAAAACCGAAGTGGCTAAAACGGGCTGTTCTTCTTGTCTTAAATTAAAACTAAAATCTGCAACCGGAGTTTTTTTAAGAACCAAAAAACTTGGTGTTTTGTTGCTGGTTTTTCAAGATCTATGTATTTGTTCTCAAAGCTAATTTGTATCTTTTTTTCCTCTTAAAGTCTTTCTTCTTGATCTTAGCATTTCTTTTCAAAACTTCCAAATTCAATTTTGAGCCATTTTTCCAGCCTCTCCAAACCCTCCAACCCCTTGACAAACATTGACATTTTGTATATTATAATTATAATGTACAACAGTTTTTTAAGCTGAACCAAACAAGGTTGGGAGTTTTCTTTAGTTGCCAATAAGATGAATTTTATGTGACTCTCGAAGCGGCTTGGAGAGTCCGATACACCTTGTTTGAGAATTGTTTTAAAGAATTTTGACATATCCCTTCGAAACTAAAGATAAGCAAACAACATGGTACTCCATTATAAAATAGTAATCGTTTTACACATTGACACATGACACGGTCTCTAAAATTTAATTTTGACCACTAATAGCTCTTACCATTTATTTATAAAATGCAACTAAACTATAATATTAAGGAAATCAGTTTTGACTTAAAATAGGTTTAAAACGTATGTTATATTAGAATGGAGGGAGCGGATAACCAAGCTTGTAAGCATGGAACTGTCCATGTCTTAGGTGGGACAAGTGATCTTAACAATTTGCATCCTGCCTCATGTCCTCCTTTCGTGTCCAGGATGGCACGATGCGTGCTGTAATCGGTGTCTTCTACTGTTGCAGTAGCCAATCCACGTGACAGTGGCTGTAACTGCACAAGGGCATGTCAAACTGCAACAGCAGATGATACGGGTCGCGATTTGCCGAGCATGGAATCTGCGTCTCATATTATCTCAACCGTACGGCCATCCGTTCCCAATCCAACGGTCGTGATTAGACATGAGGTCCACCTTGTCAGTTGCCACCTACATGGGCTCGCCCTGCTCTGCTCTGCTCCCACCGCTTCCATTCCCCGGCCACCCCTCACGCCAGCGACACCACCTCTCGACCGCCCCATGGCCGCCTACCCCTACGGCGGCGGCGGAGGCTACGGAGCCCCGCCGCCCTACGGCACCTCTCCCGCCCCCTCCGCCCCGCCCTACGGCGGCCAGAAGCCCCCCAAGGAAGGCAAGACCTCCTCCTCCTCCTCCTCCGGTTCCGCCCCCTACTACTCCTCCCAGCAGCCCTACGGCGCCCCACCTTCCAACCAGGCCCAGCACTACGGCGGCGCCGGCGGATGCTGCTACGGGGCTCCGCCCGCCTCCCAGCCGTACAGCGTGCCCTACGGCGCCCCGCCGCCGTACGGGGCCCCACGGCCGGCGCCTTACGGGGCGGGCGGGTACGGCAGCCCGTTCGCGGCGCTGGTGCCGTCGGCGTTCCCGCCGGGGACCGACCTGACCGTGGTGGCGTGCTTCCAGGCGGCGGACCGTGACGGCAGCGGGGTGATCGACGACAAGGAGCTGCAGTCCGCGCTGTCGGGGTACAGCCAGAGCTTCAGCCTCCGCACCGTGCGTCTCCTCATGCACCTCTTCACCGGCACCAGCGCCCACAAGATCGGTACGAGCACCCTCCTCAAGTCCTCATCCTGCTGGGTCTCGTAGCATTGGCAATGGCCACTAGTTGATTGTGTGTTTTTTTCCTTGTTTTCACAGTCTGACATGATATTTTTTTTTCCATACATGTGAGAGTATAGGATGTTTTCTCAGGACTTCATTGCCCAAAATAAGCTCTGTAAATTCTAATTTTCGGTTTAACCAGGTTCATTAGATATTGCAGAAATGTCATTTACAAATATCTTGAAGAGCAACTCTTCATGTTACAAGTCAAGCTAGTGTAAAATTGTTAATTTTGGACAAAACTAGAATAAGTACAGTAATTTTCATTATAAGTATAAGCTGCATATTATGGTTCCAGAGGATGAAAAAAAGGACGATGGTTGTACCCTCCTATGGAAAAAAAACCAAGAGGGATATCAGAAGTGGAAGTGTATGTTGTTTAGCATCTGATTAAATTATTTAATTTTATGTTCACTGGCAAGATTGAAATTGCTTTCATGTTAGAAACTTAGAGTTGAGCAAAGTTTGCCTTATTTGTGAAAGCCTGGATTTAAATGTATCTTTAAACCTGAACTATTGCCTTAGTCTAATTTTCATCCCCAAATTATCAGAATTGGTGTAAAACATTTGCACTGATGTGGAGTTCGATTAGGCAGCTGAGGTTAACAACTTAACTTGGTATCCCAATCTCATCGATCCATGTAGACACCACGTCATGTTAAATCCACCCTTGACCTGGAATGAGTTTAGGGGGTCATGCGATCAGCTCATGGTTGTGTTTAAGACTTAAGACAATTCTAAAGTTGCAGGCTGAAATTGGATCAATAGTATATGGTTGAAAATAGTGATTTTTCCTTTCTATTGCAATGAAAATCGGGTTTGCATGATGCTTTTATTATTTGTAGGATGAATTCATGAACCCAATTAGTTTATTTGAAGAAATTCTGGTTTAGACTAGCAAGTATCATAATCAAGGCATGAAGTTGTCTTGCTCGGGCACATATTTTGGTACCTTTAGCTGTTATCCTTAGTTTTCGTAGCCAGTTGTGTTCAGATTCCTTCTAAGTTGGAAATCTAGACTCTAGAGTTTTTTTCAAAAAATTAATCATTTTTAGTTGCCCCTGTTTTTTGTTTGTTTTCCTTTACATGTGAAGATTGAATTATGAGTTCCGGATTATTTGTTTGTTTGGTTCTGAAATCACTGCTGTTGTGTAACTGTACCTTTTTTTTTGTTTTAGTCTGTGACACATATCCCTTTTCAACATATTGGTGTATCACTAGATATATGTATTTTAGCATGTCTCTTTTATCTTTTATCCCTCTTTCTGTAAGCATATATATATATTTTTTAAAAAATGTGTCCCGTATTCTTTCAGGACCCAAGGAATTTACTTCTGTGTTTTACAGTCTTCAGAATTGGAGGGTGAGATGCTACACATTCAAGTCTCTTTTGCTTCTGTGTGATCGAACCAATGAGCAAACCTAATGAAGTAATTCTTACATTACATGTTTGTATCTCCTACTTGTATTGTCCAGGCCTTATTTGAGAGGTTTGACCGTGACCGAAGTGGTAAAATTGATGCATCAGAGCTGCGTGATGCTCTTCTCAGTCTGGGATATGCAGTTTCTCCAACTGTGCTAGACATGCTTGTGTCCAAATTTGACAAGACTGGGGGCAAGAACAAAGCTATCGAATATGATAATTTTATTGAGTAAGACCATTCTCCAATTTAATTTTACTGGTTTCTTATCACACTGTACAGGCTTTTACCAGGAGAAATATGTTGTTCATCAATTGGACTATTATTTTGTGCATAGTTTTTCTGTGATGAAACTAATCTCATGGTTGATACAGTTCAAAAAAAATTTAAAGAGGAATTTGAATAGCATTTCATTTTTGTAATCCTGTTCCAATCTGGCCTATATCACAATCCTAACTCCTTTTTTTTGTTTAAATCTGCAGATGTTGCCTTACTGTTAAGGTGATTCCACCACTGTGCTGCATAAACAGAGAAGGTAATGTTTCTGTATATTATCGTGCTGATTTTTTTCAACAACTTCTGCAGGGTCTAACTGACAAGTTTAAGGAGAAGGACACAGCATACTCTGGGTCTGCAACTTTTACATACGAGGCATTCATGTTGACCGTGCTCCCTTTTCTCATTGCATGAGAAAAAGGCCTAGTACTTCAGAGCTAAGCTTGTGAGCATGCCGCACCAATTGTATCTAAATGATTGTGTGTAGAGTTGTTTTCAACTGACCTGTAATTCTCGGGATCTAATAAGTGATGTTGCTTCTTTGCTTCGCTGTCAGCCTGACGCTGTTTCCTTGAGATGGATGTATTTTAGAGCTGATGGATAACCTGAATAAATTATCTAGCGATTCTCTCTGTAGAGTTGGATTGGAAGTGTCATGCTTCTTTTCAAGGTTGCTCTGTTCTTTTGCTTTTCTCCTGTAGTAAGGTAAGGAAACCAGCATTCCCGACGGGAATGCCTGAGGGATCGGCTATACCGTGGTGCGGAGACGGAACCTGTCATGAATAAACCATCAGAATCCTTGTATGTTGTAATCCTTGTGTGTTATGTAACTACAAGTCTACAATTGTCACCGCACCAGCAGTTAGCACATAACTTTCTCAAAAGAAAAAGAAAAAGAAAAAGAAGAGGTTAGCACATAACCATCTGGACAATATTGTCAATTTGTTAGTGCTCGCAGAACAACACATAGGCGTCCCCGTTGAAAGGAATCAAATGTCCAATACGGAGGGTGAATTGAACTTCTCAAATTTATTTTATAATCAAGTTTTACACTTGTGTTCAAATCCAAAATTGGTGCCGAAACTAGAAGCCTAAACTTGAACAAAGGTGATTTATCTAGACCATATCAATTCAAGATGAGAGCAAAACTAAATGACAAGATATGCTAAATATATAATCTAGCACAATTCAATTAAATGGTCATCAACATGGTAAGGAATATAAATAGCACAATCAACATTTGTACGAATGCATGGAGTTAATGAGTAAAGGAGGCAAACCACAAGTGGCACAAATCCTTTTTTACCGTGGTGATCGGAGACTTGCTTGTCTCCCTTAATTCCCGTTAATGCTAAGTCCCACATAAGGACCGGCTCACACTTGAGCCAACTCCCTCCAATCCACTAGCAGTTACTAGTCCCTCTCCTACAGAGATGGCAAGCATCAATATCACTCACACGATCAGGCTGGGCCTTCTAACAAGCTTTTCAGAGAGGGTCATCAAAGTATTACACCCCTTGATCGTCTAGATGCCACTAGGCACCAAGAGTAACAAGCACGAAGTGGTTTGATCACACCGGATCAATGCTCAAGAATAATGCACACAAGGCACACTTGATCACTCAGTAATTACTCTAAGGAATCATCTAATCTCACCTAGTATGTTGCTTCCCCTCTCTAACCCATCGCTTGCCGACACTTAAGTACTGAACACATTGGAGTGATTCCAAACCTAATCCCAACTCAGACCACCTGGATGTACGGTTTAAATAGGGTGCCATTAAAAAATTAGCCATTGAGAACTAAAACAGGACATCTCCCGATTTCCCTAGATGGTCCGGCCCTCCCCAAATAGTATTGGATGCCTCATGGCACTCAAACAAGCTCTCTAGATGGAACCGTCTGACATCAGTGACAATTGAACTTAAATGGGCATAACTCATAGCCCTAAAATAGGAATTGGTTAATATTGTACTCTAAGGGAAGCTAAGAATGAGGGCTGTACAACTCACATGGGTTCTCACCACCTCAAGCCCAAAGGATAGGTGGGAAAAAAACTATAAGGAATCTAAAGTAGACCCATTTCTCATACTATCTGACACCTCTCTCGCTACCTCTAACAATTCACTTTCGCTACATACCTCCAACACCCTTCGACACATCACAAGGCTTAACTAGGTTCAAGGAAACTAAATATGCATTACACGAGAACTAGAAATGGTTCAATTAAAACCGATTCGGGCCCTTCTTGATAGTACGATGATTGTAAATCCTACCAATCTGGTCTTCCATTCAGCACCAAGACTACTAAAAAACTTGGAAACATCCTTAACCCTACACTATCCATACCTTCTCCTTGCGCATAT
Organism: Raddia guianensis; assembly: GCA_036346415.1. Classification (NCBI taxonomy): domain Eukaryota; kingdom Viridiplantae; phylum Streptophyta; class Magnoliopsida; order Poales; family Poaceae; genus Raddia; species Raddia guianensis. Next base: position 26,888,770 of record CM070543.1, on the reverse strand, counting down.
TTTTCTTGACAACGTTCCACATATGATGACATCTCTGTCTTATCAACCTTGACTATCACCAATCCTTCATAATCCATTGTCCTGTCGACTCGACCATCCACCCAATGATCCTCTTGTCCTATCAACGTTGCCTTAATCATAAATGACCTTTGGTGACTCCACGTCTTGTTGATAGTGATTTGGCCATCATTTCTAGACATCACTTAGCCATTATTCATCTTCATAGGACCTAAATCTCTTCACATCACTCATGAAATATATAGTAACAAAAGCTCAATACATATAAATAGGTTTGATCAATTAATCTCTACTCTACACATATAAGCATGTATCAATATAGGAAACAATAAGCATGTATGTTAAAATCCACTTAAGAAGTGTATATGGAAATATACAATAGACAAATATGTGTAATTAATAGCATGGTGAAGTTTAACTAATGGATAGTGTAAATAAGAACAATTTGAGCACATATCCATATAAGGAATACAATAATAAATATGAGATACCAGATTGCATATCTCAACTTGTGATCCATCCTATTTTCATATAAGAAAGATCAACGATCAAAGTGTTAGTCTCAATGGGATGATTAACATAAGGTATACCTTGATAGGATGGATAGCTTGCCTACTTGACATAATTAATTCCTGTATTAGAGTGAGACTACAAGAGAGCTTAGCCTCAACTTGCAATTCATCATTCATCATCCTTTCCAGGACAAATAGCTTGTTGGCTTGACATAATTGATTCCTCTATTAGAATGAGACTACAATAGATTTTTAGAGATAAACTTGTTAGTCTCATAATAAGATTTAAAACATATTAGAGGTTTGACATTAGTTAAGCACTAAATCAAGAATTAAATCATTTTTTTACTACAGTATATGCCATTAATCATGTTTATTATTTATAAAAAATGTCATTAAATATGTTTGTCGTTAATCAATGAAATCACAAGGGTTAAAATACACCTGCGAGAAGATTTGAGAAACATGCCACCACGTAGTTGATGTCAAAATATGCCTTTAAAAAGGTTTGAACATATCCAAAGCCCTCTACTTGAGATTTCTTAAGAAAACACCATTAGTACCACTTCTTAGGAAGATTTTCTTGAAAAATGCAATTATAGACCTTTTCAAATCAAAATGTCCCTATCATGTCTCCAACCTCCAGTCTACCTCCTCTTCTTCTTCCACCGTCTCTAGTGAACTCCCTCATCCGACCACCGCCACCACCATAGGGACAAATCGTCAGCATTGTAGTCGGGATGAGCCTCCCCGTCATCGGCGACTCTATGATCCCCACCACCTCCGGGATGCCCTCCCCCTTAATAGGATTGCTACTTCTACCAAACTATTGCATCTTTCTAGAGAGGGGGCAGGGCAGAGATATATAGATGTGTTGAGTCGATCCGGGTCACATCTCAACTCATACTTGACTACCGGAGATCTAATGTGCTTACCTTAACCTGGACCTGACCCAATCCATTGGTGCCCCGGACTGTCCGAACCCATAGAGAGGAGGAGATCTAGGGAAGAGGATGCTAACCATGGAGAGCCAGGCCGCTAGGGAGGAGAGAGCCGCCACACGCTGCAACATGGAGGTAGATTCACCTTGCAATGATGTTCGCCATCATGGAGAGGGTTCGAAGCCTGCCCGTCGCTACCTCCATCTCCGCATTAGATATTTTCCATCTATATAAGTATGACCCCACAGAGTAGATAAGCAAAAAATGTGATAAATCTGTGAAGCAGAGCATGTTTCCACTTAGATGCAGGCACGTACTTAACCGTCCAATCTCACGTTCTCGTTCTTTAGTTCACCTCTGTTCTTCTTCTAGCATCTCCTGTGAACTCCCTCTCCTTCCTCTGGTGTCCTCCTCTATGGACGCGCATCCTTTGCAGTACTGCATGGTGTAGTACTATCAATGACATGTGGGCCTGGGGCATGTGGGGCCCACATGTCAGTGACCCCAACTACAAGGGCATAACTGCAGAGGATGCGCATCCGCTCCTCTACACCCTCTCTTCTCCTACACAACCCCTGCTATTGGCCTCCACCCCTTGCCTATTGACCCTCTTTCCATTCTTGCTCTCTCTCCCCCAATCCGGCTCGATGCCACCACCGTAGGAACAAACCATCACCACGGTAGTCAGGATGAGCCTCCCCATCATTGTTGGTTCTATGATCCCCATTGCCACCAGGATGCCCTCCCCTTGATAGGATTGCTACTTCTACCAAACTACCACACCATGCTAGAGAGAGGGAGGGGGTAGAGATCTAGATGTGTTGGAACGATCCAGGTCACGTCTCAACTCAGACCCAACTTGGTCTTCATTAGAGATCACATGTGCCTGCCTTAACATGGACCCGGTCTAATTTGTCGGTGTCCTGACGTTCCCATACCCATGGAGAGCAGGAGATTTGGAGAAGAGAATTTTGACAATGGAGAGCCAGACTGCTAGGGAGGAGGAAGCCACCACGTGTCGCGGTGGGAGGAGGTAGAGGGTTGCCTTGCAACACTGTCCACTGTCATGGGGAGGATCCAAACTCCAAAGACCTCCCATCACCGTTGTCGTCACCCCATCATGGGACACTGCTTCCAAATCAACGTTTGTTGGCATTGAGGGTTGCTGCCACATCCTCGTCCATCGCATCATTGTCTTCCGCATTGAGGAGTCACCACTGCCGCGAGGCACAAATGGAAGCGAGTTCGAGGGAGGGAGGAAAGGAGTGAGGGATGGAGAGAGAGAGAGAGAGAGGTGGTCGTGACGAGATGGATTACAAGGGCATTGTTGCGGTGAGATGGAGAGAAGGGGCATGGAGAAAATGACCGAGGGGGTGGCTAGGGTTGTTAGTTGTTGTGGAGATTGACGTTGGACCGAGTGGGCTAAGAGGGGAGAGGTAGGTTACTAGGCCAAGTGGGATAGATATGGGTCGGGTCGAGGAAGGACCTGACCAGACTCGGCTTTGTTGGAAGCAGGGTATTAATCTGACCACGACCTAGCTATTGGGTCGAGCCAGAACCTAGCAGTCAGATTGTAACCTAGATCTTTAGGGATAGGGGAGGGGGAGGTGCGAGTACGTAGAGGTGGCGAAGAATGACATGGGCAAAGGGCTAGCATGGCCATGAAAGGAGCAAGAACTTTTAAGGGGTGATACAATAAAAATTCATTCAACAACACTATCATGTGGGTGAGACCATTAAGTATATCCTTTTTCTTCTGCATATCTTAGCTTTATCCAATGTTGATTCTGTATCTCTGACATCATCCATGCGACCCTCTCTCTTTCTTTGAAGCAACCAGAGAAGGGGAGGCCAGGCGACCTTGAATGTGGTGGCCTTTAGACAGGCAACGTTAAGCCGCTAGCCTTCATAGTTATCCTACTCTACCATGCTCCTCTGTCTCTCTCTAATCAGCGTGATTGCCCCTCCCCCCTTTCTCTCTCTCTCATGGCTTCCCTATTTCTCTTCCTCTCTTTCTCTATCTAATCTCTTAACGTGAGGCTCGTCGGATTTGGGGGAGAAGGTGACTGTATTTGGAGAAGAATGAATTCCCAAATTTTGGCTCGAAAAATCGTCGTATGAGCACTGCATAATCTCATTCTCTTATGAAACATTCCATTTGCTTTTCCGAAACATTTTTCATTTTTTTCTAATGTTTCACCATCGAAACATCCCTAATATTTCATCAGCTACTTTTTAATGTTGTGCTGCTCTCATTTAAAAGTTCAACTGCTTTCATTCGAATGTTTCAGTGCAGTAACTCAATTGTTGCAACAGCTGCTTTCCAATATTTCAGCCATCAAATTCAAATGTTTTGGTGCTTTCGCAAAAATGTTTTAGTGTTCTAATCAAATGCTGAAACAATTACTTTTCAATATTACGGTGTTTATTTTTTCAATGTTGAAATTTTTGTTTAACACACCGCAACATTATGTTTAACCTGTTGCAAAATTTTGGTTAACATATTGCAACGTTTGGTTTAACATAATGCAACAATGGTTCGATTTGGTGCAACATTTTGGTTCACGTATTTTCTAAAATTTTGGAGTAATAAATTGTTTTTGCTTCAAATTTTAAATATTATAATATTTTGGTTTACCATGCTACAACATTGTCCGATTTGATGCAATAGTTTGGTTACCGCAATTTTTTTTTGGCCATTTTAGTGTTTTTTATTTTAAATATACAACATTTGGTTTAGATGTACTGCAACATTCATTTTACATACCTGTAATAGCGTTTGATTTTTTTCTTAGAAAATCGGGCGTCCGATTTGCAGCAAAATAACCCATAAAAATTCGAAGATGGGAAGGGCAAAATTATCCGCACAATGAATTTTTTTTAAAAAAAAATACACTAAACAATGGAGTTAGTGGATTTTCCGCTTTCTAAAAGCATATTTTGAAATCAACTGTGAATTTAGGAGTGGCCCTTATCTAATCTTCGAAGGAGAAATAAAGAAAGAAGTGAAGGGACTTAAAATTAAGTGTATGCGTCGTTAATTTGTAACCGACTAGACCATCAACGTGGCGCGGGCATCGACCCAAGCCGACCATGATTCGGGTCCGACTCGGCTCCGGAGTCCCCAACGCGCAGGGCGTATATAAGGCGCATGGCACCGCCTCTCGCAAATCACAATCCGCCTCTCGCAATTGATCGATCGCTTGCCTTCATCGATCGCGATTCCATGGCGCTGATCCCAAGCGTGCCCCTTTGCTACAGCTTCGCGCCGACCCCGGAGGAGCTCGTCTACAGCTACCTCAACCCCTGGATCTCCGGCGAGGCCCCGGGCGCCGCCGTCTGCTTCGGCGATTTCTACGCCTGCGACCCGGCGACGCTGACCGACAGGTTCCGGGACTCCGCCCACGACGGCATCTGGTACTTCCTCTGCGTCGGGCGGCGCTCCGGTCTCGTCGACGACGGCGGCGTCTGGCTGGCCGCGACCTGCCGGAGGCACTTCGGGAACGGGTGCAGGAGGACCTTCGTGTACCTCGACGCCGCCGACAACAGGACGGGGTGGGTCATGGAGAGGATCGAGAGCGACCTGGAGATGGCCGGCGTCGGCGCCGGCGACGGCGTCAGGGTGATCTGCAAGGTCTACGACGCGTGGAGGCGCCGGCGATTCAATGGGGTCGCAGCTTAGCCACGGCGACTCGCTAGATGAACTGTGGGTTCCTAGGATGTGAAACATTGCTTTCTTCTTCTTCTTCTTTTTTTTTTTTTTTTACAAACGGACATGAGAACTGTCATAACTACCATAATGCCACCAACTTCTTTTCCATATGATTTCATTATTGTAACATTTAGCTTCGCATCATCGTTTTTCTATTTTTATTTTAATTGCTGCAATCTTTTGTCGGATGTCTGTTCTACTGCAAAATCTGTTCACGTACACTGCTAGGGTGTCAAAAGGATTTGAACTATCTGAATTACAAATCCAAATCCTTTGCGTCTAATAATTATCTGAGACACAAATATAGTAAGTGTTTTGTTCTAAATAAATATACCATGCGTTTCTGTCAACCGAAATATTATTTTATCCACATTATTCGTGAGAATATTCAAATTAGTCAGATAAATTTTTGTAATATAACATGAATGAGAGTTTTTTAGGTGAAAAAAGTATATTAGAATGATTAAACATACTATGCATGAGTAATATCCATATATGAATCCATATCTGCTCCATACACTACAGGATACGTCAACAATTTCGAGTGCCAAAACCGTCGAACAAAGCGCACAAGCCGTCGGGATACTATTGTCTCGACGGCCCGTCGAGAGAACTCCGTCGAGAGAGGGACATTGTCTCGACGGCTTGGCCGTCAAGCGAACTTCTCTCGACGGCTATCATACGAACCATTGAGTGAAATTCCCCAGACGCCGTTACCGTGGGACAGGCTTAGTCTCGACGGCCGCGAACGAACAGTCGAGATTAAGCAAAAGCGAGGCCCACCCACCCAGCCGTCGATATTAAACAAATGTGCCTAAGTCCCACCGCACAGGCGGTTAAAACACACAATCACTCGACGGTCACGATAAAGCCGTCGAGTTACATCACCAATCTCGACGGCTCTCAGGCAACCGTCGACACATAGTTCAACTATCTCAACGGCTTAGGTCAACCGTCGACACATAGTTCAGCTATCTCGACTGCTAAGTTGTCACCGTCGACACTAAGTGTAACCGTTGGGTGCATACACTCGACGGCTCTCTTGAGGCCATCGACACAGATCATATCTAACTCGACGGCTACCAAGTGACCGTCGAAACTAAGTATAAAGCTAAGACCTGTGAGGCCACACTTCTCTCGACGGCTAGATAGACAACAGCCGTCGAGACAACGTAAACTAGACGGTTTCCTTTGACTACACTCGAGAGAGAGACGTAGTATCGACGGTTATTGGTCAAACCGTCGAGAAAACTTCTTATCTCGAGGGTTTTATCATTTGTTGCACTCGGTGGTCAACCCAACGTAAATTGATTTCTAAAAATACAAAACAAAATTTGTTGCTGCTCAAAAACAATGCGTTGACGTTTGTGTATCAAACAAAATCATCGGCGAAAATATAAAAAAATTTCGAGCATCTAACGCGACGAACACTATCAAATGGGGTGTTTTCCTGCTAAGCTATAGGTTATCGTTCGGTATCGCGTGTTTCGTTAGTTACTATACATAATACTTTAATTTCAAAAATTACAATTTCAAATATCAATCAAAACTTGTCAAATGTTGTAACATGGAAAAATTATTACATTGATTTTTCTCATTTAAAAATAATTAATATCAATTAAACTGTAATTTATAGGAGGAAAATTGTAAATTTAAAAAGCAGTGTCTCGACGGCATAACGTTGGGCCGTCGAGACAGCTAACGCCGTTTGGCTGCCTTCACGGCTTTCTTTAATGACTCATGCTTTTTGTGTGGGCCGTTGACACTAAGCAGCCATGCTGCTCTCTATTGACGGCTTAGTTGCGGCCGTCAAGGCAGAGTGTACTGTGTCGACGGGGGAATTTATGGCCGTCGAATGATCAAAACCGTAAAACTAAAGATGTTTATGATCTAGCATTGCCTCTCTCTAGCTCAGCATGTGTGTGTAAACTATTTGCATCGTGAAAGCATAAATCAACGAGCGAATGGTAAGGACAATTAACAAGTCCTAATTCTACAGCACACCAATTTTCAAGGAAAAAACTGCTTGGTCCATTCCTCGCTATGCAATTACTCAAATTGATTTTGATTTTTTGATACTATTCTAACAGTATCTACAATGATAATATATTCTGTGCGGAACGTTTTTTTTTTTAAAATGGATGGTTAGATTTAAATTATACTACCACGTTCATTGGCGGTGCCAGCTAATTAAGTTGAATGTTACGCTAAACTTTAAGATCTCTTTAAAACAGCTTTGAGAAGCTGACATCGATTCGATTGACTTGTGTTTTAGATCTTTGAGAAACGATTTTAAAATAAAAGAATGATATCAAAAATCACGTGGATTCTTTAAATTGACCATAAAACTATAATCCTATGCCTAGGCTGTTTTGAACACAGAACAAGGATCAAAACTCAAGCACAAACTATGTTAAATTCCTAAATAATATTATTATTATATAATTATATCATATGTAAAACATGATATTCCGTCCATTTGAAAAATATAAATCATATAGTTTGAATCTTGTATGAAATATAAGACATGCATGCTAGCTTTATTATGGTGTTTCATCATGTATCTCTATTTATTCTCCCTCCGGCACCCACGCAATGCAAGGTTCAAACTTTGTAATTTTTAATCAATAATTGTGTAATGATATATAAATTATGTGATACAAAAATAGTATCATTGGATTTATACTTAAAAGTATTTTTTATGATTTTATTATTATGAATATTATAGGGTAAGAGAAATCAATGATCAAAATATACTTTAATTATGAGATCTTGTCAAATTAAACCGTGTTTTATAAAAAAAAACACTTGGGTATTCTCTATCATTTCGTTGAAAATAGTCATAAGCTTATTTCCTCCAATGTATAATGTCAGTTTCCTCAAGAATCTCACAGGACAATGAATAACCGACCACTGCTCCCGCCTCCCTTGGGGATGCTGCTTGCGAGTTGCGGGTGCCGCCGAGGTAAATACTCACTTTCCAAGAGATTGAAAATACTTCCATGCGTGCATGCGAGTATGCGACATTAATTAAGCGTAGAACCGTAGAAGTTGTTGGGAAACCACCTATAGGGGGAGCCCGGCCCGTGCAGGCCGGCGGCTTACCCTGGTGGGTCCCACATATGGATCTGGCCTAAACCCTAAGCGATCTTATATAAGAAGAGTGGAAGACCTATTGTATACGAGATCGAGAATTAATAAAGCAGAGCTCCACCCATACATCTTGGTGTCCCCCGTGATTGCGCTCTCTCTGTGATTGATTGCCACGTTTGTACCTCGGACTACACTCGGTAGCGAGGTTTCTCAACACGTTATCAGCACGCTCGCTCCCTGACGTGTCGATCAATCCGCGAGGAAGACCGATCTGCATCTACTTCTACCACGAAGGTACAATCTGATTGTAGATCGCGAATCTGTGGGTGTTTTCCCTAGTAGATTGGAAAATCCGCATGAATTTTTAGTAGATTCGTTTTGGAGGATCTTGTAAAAAGCAATCTTGAAGATTGACCTTGATTCCGACGCGTCGCGATCGCCATCGCGCTACGCCGCGCGCCATACCACGCCACGCTTTCTGTCGGCGCCGCCAAGACACGCTGCGACGACCGCGCGTACGCTACGCTGCCACGCTTCGCCGTATACGCTTCAACAGCGCCAGACGCGCCGCCGCGCCGCCAGCGCCGCCATGCGCGCAGCCGCCCGCCGCGCCTAGCCTGCTTACAGCGCGCCAGCAGCGCCCAAGCGCCAGCCAAGCGCCACGCCAGCGACGTCGCTGCCGCAGCGCGCCGCTGCTGCCACACAGACTCTGCGCCGCCCGCCCGCCTTTGACCAAAGCGCCCGCCCTTGATCGCACCGCACTGCGCAAGCGCTAATCGCGCGGCAGGGGAAACCTTGGCGGCTTCTCCCGCGCTTCGCCCTCCTCGCCTTGCCCGTTGAGCCCGCCTCCGCTCGAGCCACCGCCCTATTTGAGCCGCCTTGCAAAGCCGCCCTAGCTGAGCCGCCATTGCGAGCCACCCCATGTTGGCCGCCTCGCCCCGTTGGGCCCCTCCTCATGAGAAGCCACCGCTCTCAGGCGCGTCGCCCTTCAGGCCGTACCTCCCCGCCAGAGCCGCCCATGTTGGGCAGCGTCCAGCCTGCCCACACGCGCTTCATTGGGCCGCCTGCTTCTACGCTTTGCTGGCCGCCCGACCATCATGTGCGAGCCACCTCATTGTGGGCTTGTTTTTTAAATTGCAGAAAGAAAAAATAGAAGGCACAGAGGCGGAAAAGAATTCCGAAAATTCCGAAAATTACAGAAAATCCCTGATTCTGATTCTTGTAGAATCACTCGTTAGGTTTTGAAAATTACCTGTTTTCAAACCCTTTTAAGATTACGTGCAGCCTTGCTAGCAGCAGGTCGTACGCTGGACCGAAAGGTCCAGATTAAGCGGAAATTTTCAAAAGAAATTGCAAAAGGCCACGAAATTTATGAATTTGCCCTGAAGTTGCCGAAATTGCAGAAACCCCTTTGATTCCTGCAGAATCACCCGAGATTTGAATTTTGGCATGTTTTGCAACTCGGGGATTTAAATTTGGCACCCCTGTTTCCGGAAGAAAGAAAATTGCATTAAAATCCCTTAGAAGCTTGGAAATTACTAGAAGTTTTTTCCGATGTCTTCCGAGTTTTTCAAAGGTATGGAAAACTTAATCTTTGGCCCTTTTAGCATCTTGGAAACTTGAAGTTTGCACCCGTCTTTGAATTTCAAGCATTATTTAATTCTGTAATTATTTATGTGCAATCCTTGTGTGCATTTGCCATTATAATTATCAGTAATTATTTATGCCTATGAATTGGTAATGGCATGCTAGAATATATATATTACTGGAATACATGAGAAATAATTATGTCACGCACCACATTTAATTAGATTACATGAAGTAATCTTATGAATTAATCCCGAAGTATATATGTCGAGTATAATAAAATATGAATTTGAGGTATTGGCATTGCATAGCCAGAGCAACCTCACTTAGGCATTGGACTATAGAATTGTACCCTATAGCATGAAGCTCTGGACCGCCATCGGGCTAGAACCCTGAAAGGATTAGAAACCGATGTGCGGAACAACCCTGCATTGCACTTTCTTATGCACCCCTCTATGAACATATAGTATTGGTGTATGCATGAGCAACATACCGTACTCCAGAAGCGGTTTTGGACGCTCTCTATCCTTTCTATCATATGAGAATGGGGCATGCATGAGACTGCAAATTATGAAAAATTGGTCAATTCCTCTTTTGTGACAAAGAAGATCACATTCGAGGAATAATCTCCATTCTCACCTAAGTATAACTCCAAGTGCTTGCAACTTTTGTTGTATAGTCACGGAGAAACTATTAGGGGGAGAAAGCACTACACTTTAAAGAAGGGCATGAATTGGAGAATAATAATAATTGGCCTATGAAGAGAAAGTCCATTGCTTAAGAATGATAACTCAAGGAGAAGTCGCATTTTATTTCAACCATTAACAGGGCAGAACCCTCAAGGCATAATGTCGGAAAATTATGTGGCATTTGGGAGATTGGTATATGATTTGCCATAATTATGCATTCAAATATGGCTTATCGATCAAAGAAGAAAGAAAAGCAATGGCAGATGCTTAACTTGCCATTGTTTCTGGGAACTCTTGCAGAGACCTCCAAAATCTCCCCCTTGTTCTAATTGTAAACGCACATGAAGTGCATGGAGAAACGAAGATCTCGACATATGTCATTAAAATTAGAAGTGGTTGACTATGGGGACTGCCCTTTTAGCGATAGAAGCATCTGGGCGCAGCCCCTATTGTCAACTGTGCCTCCGTACCATTGCATCGCCCGTGCTCTGAGTCAATCATGTGCCGCACACTGATTGCGTCACTCTCAACCTCACCTCGACTGCTTCTTGCATATATTGGCCCACAGATTTCGGGAGCACACCCACACGTAGTGGGCACATTTTGAATCGCATTTTATGAATTTGCACTCTAAATTGTGGTTGCTAGCAGACATATGAATTTTTAGCATGAATTGGAAGTTCCTGAAGAGCATATTTGAATTGAAACTTTAGAAGAGCGCACATTAATTCTTATGACGGGTTTTTGTATTTGCCCTTATTCCAGTATATATAAAGTTGCAATCAATTTATGAATTCTTTGAATCATGAATCTTGCCATTACCTGATTGCAACTTATAATCTATATAGTGTCCTTGGAGGTTATTAACACTGTTGTAGAACAACAAATAGTATTTTAAGAGAGTTAATATACCCGTATCTATCCTGAAGAATACTGTTAGTATTAATTTGAAAAATCGCTAGTAGCGATCTGTGCATAGCTTGCTCACGAAGAGTCACGGGTATATTATTGGGTATTACATCAGCACTTTAGAAGCGTTGTTTACCCCGAGTATTTTGGAGCCTCTTAAATTTAAAGGCATCCGTGCACGTTTCATGAAGAAACAAATGAAGAGAATAGCACTGAATGCTCATGCATTATGAAGAATGCCGGATGTAAGAAAATCATTACTAGAAGTAATACCTCCAATATGAATTAGGGCTACACTATAATAGATTTAATGCATTTGCAGTGCATACCAGCTTAGAAGACTGGATTTAGAAACTCTTAACTCTTATCTTTTCAGTAGTGTATTCTGGATTTCCCAGTTTGCAATGATAAGGGATTGCACAAACAACTCACATCGGGCTATAATATTATCGTGAAGATTTTTCGAATCTTGAAAATTTTGTGTGCCTGAATGTGCCACCGAAAATTAATAAACTTTGAATTATGAAGAAAGTCAAAGTCCCTGAATCTCTGGACTGCATCTAGTAGGACATTTGCATTTCAATTCAGCCCTTAACAGGGCAGTTTTGGTACTTTATAGTGCTCAACACAGTCTCCTTTATGTGATCGAGTTTATTCTCACACAAGGAATGAAGCATTTGAAAAGAAGATCTTGTAGATCACTGGAATTAAAGAATTCTCTCATCCCATCATATGAAGTCCGCTGCAATGGACACTATTAGTGACTTTATTTTAAAGACATTTGATAATGAGATTTGCAGCAGAGCACTGTGAATAGGCATAGCATGCCACCTCTTGTAGAGAGACTAGCAGTCATATGAATCGAAAAAGAATTGAATAATTAGCCCGGTTAATTAGCAGAGTTGTAATTCTTGAAAAATGCGTAGAAACATGAAGTTTTACACAGAGCATCCCTAATCACTATTCAAAAGAACATGCAGTTCTACAACATCCAACTAGTGCATGCAAATGGTCATCGTGAAATTTCCCACTTTGAATTATATGTACCATCCACTATTGACGAGGAATATTTTCCCGTCATTAGGGGGAGAATTAGAACTCCTGAATGAGAATGCCGAGAAAATAAGCATATAGAATTCTCGTGCATGACCTTTACACTAGTAGAGAAATAGAAGTCTTAAAGAATATTGAAGTATATATGAAACTGCCACTGAATGACCATTTTTGTGATATGAAGGGAATGATTAAGTTGCATTACTAGTAGTAATGCGCCAGAGAGGGTTGCAGTACCAAAGAATTGAAGGTACCCCTCAACCTGTTCAAAGGCCTCTGAATGAACAGGGAGTCTGGTTCCTCCGACCTAAAGTACCTAGGGACGCCTAGGGAAAAAGAGAAAGAGGGCTTATCATGACCAAATCACTAAAAATGCCCCATGTAGTGAAGGGGAGCCAGTTGAGACCTGACAGCTGGAGAGAAGCCTGCTAGCGAGGCACTCCCAGTCTTGAATATTCCATGGCAGGAATAAAGCATGAATGTATCGACCAAAGTGTGTGCACACACCGGTGATAAAAACTAAAGGAACTTGCTCCCGTGACGGAAAATAGCGGTGCAGAGCAAATAGAAGTGCACGAAGCACACCATGACTAAATGGCCATATGAATTGTATTATTAAGGGAACTTATGAAAAGAGCAACAGCCAAAGTTGACATATATATGCCATATAAAAGAAGGCAATTACCGCGGTATACTAGCATTTTCTCTAGAAGAGAAATGAGAATAATGAATTAGAATGGTACATAACAAGGCTGATAGCTCCAAGCTTCATGAAGAAGCTTATTCCCTGATCATGGTTTTCCTCTAGATATATCTCATTATTGGCAGTACTCAACTTGAAGTTGAGAGTGAATTTTGAATTGAAGGATGTTGTTACTGAATATATGTATAAGAGACTTGGATTCGGATTAATGTATGAAGATACTTGAAGTATCACCTTCCGTAACCAAGATAGAGCAAATAGAAACATATAGTGTGAAACTCTGAAAGTCACTATATAAATTGAAGAGGAGAATTAGAATAAGTATACTCATACTTAAAGTATGGTAAACTAAGCACTGCTTAGACTTGCAGCTCGAGCATTTCCCTCATGGGATCCTAATGCACCAGGAGACCTATACTCAGAAGGTTTTAGAAAGGTTTGGCTTTAGCAGAGCCTATTCCTCAAGAATCCCTATGATGGAGAGATTTTTGCATAAAGAAAAGGACCCCTTCCGACCCAGGGAAGAGGGGGAGGAAATCCTCGGGCAGGAAATCCCGTACCTAAGTGCAATAGGAGCATTTATGTATCTTGCTAACAGTACACGGCCCGATATTGAATTCGCCGTAAACACGTTGGCTCGATACAGTGCAGCGCCCACGAAGAGGCATTGGAACGGAATAAAGGTGATCTTTCGATACCTCCGTGGAAGCATTGATCTTGGCCTGTTCTACAGGAAGAACCAAGATATGAATATTGTTGGTTATGCCGATCTTTGGGTACCTTCGGACCCGCGATCAGTAAATCACAAACTGGGTATGTTTTCCTATGTGGTGGCACTGCAATGTCATAGAAGTCGTCCAAGCAGACGCTAGTGGCTACGTCCACAAACCACTCGAAAATCATTGCATTACATGAAGCATCTCGTGAATGTGCATGGTTGAGAAGAATGGTGAAACACATCCTGTAGTTATGTGGATTACCTATTGAGCAAACCCCTACAGTTATCTATGAAGATAATGCTGCTTGTGTTGCACAAATGCAAATGGGTTATGTGAAAAGTAATCTCACTAAGCATATCGACCCCAAGTTCTTTTATGCGCATGAACTGCATAAGTTGAACGAAATAAGTATCCAAAGACACACAAAATCTGTGAGAATTTGGCTGACCTGTTCACTAAGTCATTACCTACCGCCTCCTTTGAAAGGTGTGTTAGGGGTATTGGAATGATCAGGCTCAAAGAAGTGCTGAATTCAGGAGGAGATAATTCACACGCCCTGAATTAAAACTTTGGTATGAAGCCGGAGTATCCAACTCGATATAGAAGATTGAATGCAATGTTGGGTGGTTTGTACTCTTTTTCCCTTGGTGAGTTTTTTCCTGAAGTTTTCTCACATAAGGTTTTTAATGAGGCAAATCGTGCGCACAGCAAGCATATGCTATGTACTCTTTCTCCAATCCTTTTTTTCCCACTGGGTTTTTGGATGGAGTTTTGATGAGGCATATTGTAAGATCAAGCCTCCCTTGGGCTTAATGTTTTGGTAATTGATGCCAACTGGGCCTCGACGGATCGCATCAAGGCTAAGGATCTTATTTTCTAGTTCTTCTATTTTCCTTGTGCGTGTAGAATTACGCTTCGCCCATCCGCCCATTGATGTCTGCAAGATCATCTCTCTGGTTGTAGGTCCCATCGAGCACAAGTTCCATCCATCCGAGTGAGTTCGAGTGGGTTCTAGAGATGCAGTGTCCGAGGTTCGAGAGAGTTCGAGAATACAGTTGTCCGGGGTTTTCGTAGCCGCCAAGTTCAAAGCCGATATTTTTCTTTAGGCGCGAAACCTCCGCCGATTCCATAAGTCGACAAGATAGGCCAACAACCCTAGGTGTGACGTCGGGCAAAGTTGGTATAGCCAAAACTCGAGTGGGAAAATTTCAGCCCACCGGACGGCGTCCGTCGCAATCGGACGGCGTCCGGTGAGCCCAAGCCAAATTCTACCTAAGTCCCAAATTCACACCCACTGCCGGACGGCGTCCGATCGTTTTCGGACGGGTCCGACAATGAGGGTTCCCAACGAGTGAGCTCGAAATTTGGCTAAGTCCCAACGCGATAGCCCCCGCTTATCGGCGTGTTTGCACTAGTATAACTTCCAAAGCGCTTAATTAGTTCTCACTCCCTTGTTTTGCTACTTTCCGTCATTGATGACAAAGGAGAAATAATAGCAAATCCATGTACATGTTTTGAATGCTGGGGAGAATTGATTTGATTTTGGTTACAAGTGGTAGGTTTAGAGCTCCTAGGATAGAGATTTGGATGAGATGCTTTGCTCCATGAAATGTGATGAATTTTCAAGTGGCATGCATTAATTTGGGGAGCTCTAGTCTCACATACATTACACTCTATTAATTGGCCTAGTATCTTGTATGTGTTCAATGGCGGCAATGTTTCGAACTAACCCATTGCACCGTAGATTGTATTTTGTTTGCTCGGTCATGTTGATTTAGGTGTTGTCATCAATTACCAAAAGGGAGATTGTAAGATCAAGCCTCCTTGGGCTTAATGTTTTGGTAATTGATGCCAACCGGCCTCGACGGATCGCATCAAGGCTAAGGATCTTATTTTCTAGTTCTTCTATTTTCCTTGTGTGCGAATCGTCGCCCATCCGCCCATTGATGTCTGCAAGATCATCTCTCGTAGGTCCCATCGAGCACAAGTTCCACCATCTCAGTGAGTTCGAGCGGGTTCTAGAGATGCAGTGTCCGTGGTTCGAGAGTTCGGGGAGTACAAATGTCAGGGTTTTCGAGCCGCCAAGTTCAAAGCCGATATTTTTCTTTAGGCGCGAAACCTCCGCCGATTCCACAAGTCGACAAGATAGGCCAACAACCCTAGGTGTGACGCGGGCAAAGTTGGTATAGCCAAAACTCGAGGGAAAATTTCAGCCCCACGGACGCGGCCCCGGCCGCATCGGACGGCCCCGTGAAGCCACTACCTAAGTCCCAATTACACCCACTGCCGGACGGCTCCGACTGCCTTCTTGGACGGGTCCGACAATGAGGGTTCCCAACGAGTGAGCTCGAAATTTGGCTAAGTCTCAACGATACCCCCGCTTGACGGCGTTCGAGATTCACGAGGGCACCTCGGTTTGTTAAGGAGGGTAGACTAGTGGTTGTCAAGGAGGCGTTTTGATCGATTCGAAATGCTTCCAAATGAAAATGTCAATGCTATGTTTACTCGGCTTAACCCCATCATACGAGCTTAAGGGGCTCGGTCCTGCTGTTGCCAATGATGAAGTGTGCGGGAAAATCTGCGGATCCTCCCAAGAAGGACTATCGGGACATCATCACATATCTCACCAATAGTGGTGATGTGGAAAGCTGCTCTCCTGACTTTGCTCGATAAGATCACCGCTCATGAGATGATGCTCCTTAATGATCGTGAGGATTCCCCTGCTCTGTGAAGAATCAAGTGATTGCTCTCAAGGCCGTGGATCTAGGCAGAGTGGTCTCAAGTCAAGTCAATCGAGGGCGGTGGTGAGATGAGTTGGAGCGAGCTTGAGGAGGGCTTCCAACACTTGGCTGTTCATGAAGCAAGCTGGCCAATTCATGGCGAAAAGCGGCTATGGAGGCAAGAAGAGGATGGCGAAAACACTCATGCGTCATACCGATGCTATGAGTGTCGGGAGAAGAACATCGCTTCAATGTGTCCTCGGAAGGAAACACCAAGTACAAGGACAAAGGAAAGGACAAGGGTGATGGCGAGAGGCGAGGCACAATGACAACAAGAAGAAGACTCCCAGTCTGGATTCAAGGTCGCTCCTCACAAGGCAAGAAGCTAGCCTTTGTGGGAGAATGGGTGACCGATGGCGACTCAGTGACACGTCGACTTACGGAGATGAGAATCGGTGATCAAGAGTTGGCCACCATGGCGATAGCCGAGTCATGCCACCTCCTCCGATCTCTGCTCCAAGATGTCTCACGGCCGTCATCGAGGCTCGAGAATGGTATACGATGACGATGGGGCTTCTTCCACTACTTCCTCTACATCGGCAAAGGCTTCACCGACTCCTGCTGGCACTTCCAAGTGCACGATGGCTCGACCTAGTGGCGAGGTGGCGACTCTGGTCGACTCGAGGAAGATGTTGAAGGCATGCGGGATTGTCTTAGGGAAGCTTGTGGCGCTATAAGCATGAGACACTAAAGAACCTAGAGCTTGGTAAAACTTTGATTGCTTTGCAAACTAAGTGCAAAAACCTTGTCTCTAGATGTGATAGCTTAGAATCTGAGCATGTTACTTTGCTAGGTTCTAACAAAAATCATCATCTAAGTGCAATGTGCTAGAACAAGAACGCGATGCTTTGAATGAATCCTTAGATGATCTCATGACTACTTATCATACACTTAGGGAGAACCATGAGACACTTACGGCTAAAAATGATGAATTGGTTGCTTTGCCTCTTGCTC
This sequence comes from Raddia guianensis, assembly GCA_036346415.1. NCBI lineage: Eukaryota > Viridiplantae > Streptophyta > Magnoliopsida > Poales > Poaceae > Raddia > Raddia guianensis. Next base: position 26,871,100 of record CM070543.1, on the reverse strand, counting down.
AACTAGTTGATACACTGTTGATGCTTTGGATGTTGCTTGTGCCATGCACATTATACATTGCTATTACTGTTATTGATTTGACTCTTGCTTGCCCCGAGGTTGCCCATAATTACCTTTGGATTAGTTTCCACCTCTAGCAGTTCCTCTAGCAATGCACTAGTGTGTACACGATAATTGTAAATTTGCACTAGGCGCTAGGGAGCTCGCTATTGAAAATCTTGAGTTGAAGTCTAAACTTGAGAAATTTGATAAGGGGCTTGGGAAGTGCTATGAGGGTAGCCTAGCCTTGGATAAGATGCTCAAGGAACAAAAAAACCTTCCCAAAAGGGTGGCTTGGGTTTTACCCCGAGAAGCCAAAGGGAGGAAGAAATCAAGTGTTCCTCGAGCATCTACCCATAGGCAAGGGTACTATCGAGCTCCTCCCAAGAAGAGGCATGGTAACAACTTGCACACTAGCAACAATGTTTCTAGGATGAACAATGGGCACGGCACTTGGCAAGGACCTCCTAGGCACTATAACTCCACATGGCGACAAAGAAACAATAGTGCTTGGCAATATGGTCCTAGATCCTATAACAATGGCAAGGCCCTAGGTATCACAACACTTGGCAATCACCTAGGCGAATTTACGGAATGGACCTCCTAGGCACAACATTGGTAGGACACATCCACCTAGGCACCAAAACCATAACACTCCCATTCACACACAACCAAGATTCCCTAGAGCACATATCGAGTTGTATGATCAATACTTGCTCAAGAAAAATGATCGGGGTAGGATGGTGCTAGATTTGTTGGGCTCAAGTTTGAGAATGAGCACAAGGCACATGTTTGGGTGCCTAAGTCATTGATTGATCGCTTTGCTCGTGTTGCTTCTGGTTTGAAGGCTAACCCTCGGGGACCTCCTGTGTGGGTCCCTGAGTCACATAAGTGATCTTCTCTTATGACGGTGAACTACTAGGAGTGGATGGTGCCATTGGATCATTGACAGTGGTTGCACCCAACACATGACCGGCAACCCCCGGTTGTTCACCTCATTAGGGGAGGAAGGCAAGATTCCCCCCAAGGTCACTTTTGGAGATGGAAGCAAGAGCAAGGTTCTTGGAGCTGGGAAGGTAGCAATTTCTTCAGATCTTTCAATTGATAATGTGCTACTTGTGAAAACTTTGAGCTATAACCTCCTCTCTGTTGCCCAAATATGTGATTTGGGGTTCCATTACAATTTCTCACTGAGGGTTTGTTGGTTTTGAACAAAAATGAAAAACTTGTGTTCAAAGGCTTTCGTTTTGAAAACTTGTTTCTTGTGAACTTTAATGAGCCTGCCGCATCCGTCTCGACTTGTCTTGTCGCCAAAGTCTCTCTTGGTTGGCTTTGGCATAGGCGTCTTGGGCATGTCGGCATGGCAAATTGAAGAAACTTTTCAAAAGCGAGTTGATTCTTGGTGTGCAAGATGTGACATTCGAGAAAGACAAGCTATGCGATTACTGTCGGTAGGCAAGCAAGTGGCAAGTTCACATCCTGCCAAGAATGTCATGTCTACATCTCGACCTCTTGAGCTTTTACACATGGATCTTTTGGGCCAACTACCTATGTGAGTATCGGAAATCTCTATTGCTTGGTCATTGTTGATGACTTCTCCCGATACACAGGTCTTCTTTCTACGATAAAACTCCAAGCGGAGATGTTTTCAAAAAGTTTGTAAAAGCCCAAAATGCTTTTGATTGTACCCTCAAGAAGGTGAGAAGTGACAATGGGACGGAGTTCACTAACACTTGATTGAGATCTTCGTGATGAGTTAGGGATTGATCACGGTTCTCGACTACCTACACCCTCGGCAAAATGGGGTGGTTGAGAGGAAAACGGGGCGCTCATCGAGATGGCGAGGACAATGTTGGATGAGTACAAGACTTCACATACATTACAGGTGAAGCGATCAACCTGACACATCCTTTGCATCAGCAGTTTGTACCTTCACAAGCTCTGAAGAAGGCGTCTTCTGTTGCTAGTGGGAAGACGACCCAATGTCTCCTACTTGAGGTTTTTGGTGCAAGGTCTACATCAAGAAGAAGCGGGAGCACTTGGGCAAGTTCGAGGCGAGTGGACACGGGAGTTTTCTTGGGGTACTCGGCGGAGGTCTTCCTTGAGGGTGTACAGCGAGAGCGGCGGTCGATTGAGGAGACTGCGATGTGAAGTTCGACGAATCAATGGAAGCCAAGGAGAGCATGAGAACTTGGATGATGTGGGCGGTGGCGGTTGGCAAGAGCGATGGAGGAGATGCTGCTGGTGATGTGAGGCGATGGGGTTGAGAGGGATACCGAGGTGGTTCCATCACCTCTCACCCCGAACCAATGCAGGACTCGGGGAGCATTGCCTCAAAAGCAGCTCAAGTGTGGAGCAGTTCGAGGCGGAATCTGACTTGTGAGCGGATCACGAGTCGGTAGAGCTACCACCTCGGTTGATCAAGACCCATCACACCATAGCTCGTGATCATCCGGTGATCAAGTGATTGGGGAATTGACTCAAGGTGTGCAAACAAGGTCAAGGACAGCTAAGCGTCGGTGAGGTCGGTGCTTTGGCAAGCTTACGTGAGCACCACGGCGTTTGTGTACGAGCTTGAGCCAAAGAAAGTGGAAGAGGCTCTTAGTGACCTGGACTGGATCAATGCTATGCGAGGAGGAGAACAACTTTGAGAGGAACAAAGTCGGATCTTAGTGGAAAGACCAGCGATTGCAGCGTGATTGGCACCAAGTGGGTTTTCAAGAATAAGCAAGATGAACTTGGGTGGTGGTGCGCAACAAGGCTAGATTGGTCGCCGGGGTTTCACAGTTGAGGGAGTTGGTGTGGTGACACCTATGCTCATGTGGCTCGTCTGGAGGCTATCAGTTGCTTGTGGCATTCTCTACATGTCACAACATCATCCTCAAGCAAATGGATGTGAAGAGTGCCTTCCTCAGCGGGTACATTGGAGAGCTAGTGTATGTGGAGCGACCTCAGGGGTTTGAAGATCCTCGATACCACGACCATGTGTTCAAACTGTCAAAGGCTTTATATGGTCTCAAGCAAGCTCCCGGGGCATGATACGAGAGGCTAAGGGACTTTCGATCGGCAAGGATTCACGGTCGGAAGGGTCGACCGACTCTATTCACTAAGGTGGTGGATGGAGATCATTCTGTGCAGTCTCGTAGATGATATCATCTTGGTAGCTCAAATGAGTCCTTGGTCAAAGAGTTCACGACATGATGAGCAAAGAGTTCGAGATGTCGATGATGGGAGAATTGAACTTCTTCTGGGATTTCAAATCAAGCAACTCAAGGCCGGGACTTTCATGTGCCAAGAGAAGTACATCCACGACACGCTCAAGCGCTTCAACATGGATGATTGCAAGCCAATCCGGACACCAATGGGGACGAATCGCCACCTCGACCTCAATCAAGAAGGTAAACATGTCGACCAAAAGCTTTATCGTTCCATTATTGGTGCTTTGTTATACTTGGCGCATCTAGGCGGACATCATGTTTAGTGTGTGTATGTGTGCTAGATTTCAAGCCTCCCTAGAGAAATGCATATGGCTCTTTGTGAAGCGAATTCTTGATATCTGAAACACACACCTAGCATAGGTCTTTGGTTCCCGAAGGGTCTTGATTGAGCTCCTAGGCTATTCGACTCAGATTATGCGGGTGCAAGATCGATCATAAAAGCACTTCCGGGCGTGTCACTTTACGGGTAGGTGTCTTGTGTCATGGGCGTCAAAAGCGAACTCCGTGGCGCTATCTACGGCGAAATTTGAGTATATAGCGGCGGGAGTTGTTGTCATACTGATTGCTTTACTTGACACGATCCTTTGTTTGACTTTGGGCTTAAACTTGACCATGTGCCTCTTCTATGCGACAACGAGGCGCGGTGAAGATAGCGTGCAACCCGGTCCAACACTCACGGACCAAGCACATTGATGTCCGTCATCATTTCCTTCGGGATCATGTGACAAAGGCGACATTGTGCTTGAGCACGTCTTGAACGAAGGACCGACTTGCCGACATATTCACCAAGCCACTCGATGAACGCGATTCTGCAAATTGAGAAATGAGTTAAACATCTTAGATAAGTCAAACATTGCACGAGTTGATCGGCGTGGCTATGTCATTCATTACAAATCTTTTAAGCCGGTTTGAGCATTTAGGTGCTTTGCTTGTTATCTTGGATGTTGTTCATTGCCTATATGTTCATCACATGAAATTGATAGTTATAGCATGTGTTTACCTTGTTACTAGCTCAACACATGCTTAACTCAATATATCATGCAATTGAAAGCCATGGCGTGTGTTAGGAGGGCTATAGCTTCTAGTCTCATTTGATTGCTCTAAACTCTTTGGTTGATCATGTGCTTCTAAGTCTAGATTGTGTTCTTCCATTTTGCACATGTCTATACTTATTTGAATTGAGCAATTTTGAGAAAATGTTGAGCCATATTTGCAAAATGTGCGAAAATATGATTAAGCATGTCTCACCAATGACTCCTCGATGAGATAGCTTGCCATTGCACTAGGCATGAACTTAGGGGAGCTTTGGATGGCCGAGGGCGCTCATCTTGATGTCATCTTTGGGTGGAGTCGCCTATGGTTTGAGACATAGTAAATTTGAGAAAATTCAAGATGAAAAATGTGAAACTTTTCAATAATGAGCTCAACCAAAATGTTTTAGTCTCAAATAGGCTTGGTGATAGATAGTGTAGCTTGGAGTGCATCTTCTAGTGCTATGGTGCATCATGTGTCTCCTTTGAATTTTGGAGCAACTCTTGATACTTCTAGCTATTGTTCATCTTATATCTGCTCTAGGTCATAATAACTTGAATTACACATCTACCAATTTGGCTCTAATTGATCTTGTGACATCGTGACCTTGAGATGGCTAGATTTTGAGTGTGATGAACTTATCGGCGTGTTTGCACTAGTATAACTTCCAAAGCGCTTAATTAGTTCTCACTCCTTGTTTTGCTACTTTACGGTCATTGATGACAAGGGGAGAAATAATAGCAAATCCATGTACATGTTTTGAATGCTTGGGAGAATTGATTTGATTTTGGTTACAAGTGGTAGGTTTAGAGCTCCTAGAATAGAGATTTGGATGGAGATGCTTTGCTCCATGAAATGTGATGAATTTTCAAGTGGCATGCATTAATTTAGGGGAGCTCTAGTCTCACATACATTACACTCTATTAATTGGCCTAGTATCTTGTATGTGTTCAATGGCGTGCAATGTTTACGAACTAACCCATTGCACGAGATTGTATTTTGTTTGCTGGTCATGTTGGATTTGCGGTGTTGTCATCAATTACCAAAAGGGGAGATTGTAAGATCAAGCCTCCCTTGGGCTTAATGTTTTGGTAATTGATGCCAAGCTGAACCTCGACGGATCGCATCAAGGCTAAGGATCTTATTTTCTAGTTCTTCTATTTTCCTTGTGTGCGTATATCGCTTACGGCCCATCCGGCCCATTGATGTCTGCAAGATCATCTCTCTGGTTGTAGGTCCCATGAGCACAAGTTCGATCCATCTGAGTGAGTTCGGCGGGTTCTAGAGATGCAGTGTCGGGGTTCGAGAGAGTTCGAGAATCTGGTATCGGGGTTTTCGTAGCCGCCAAGTTCAAAGCGGATATTTTTCTTTAGGCGCGAAACCTCCGCCGATTCCACAAGTCGACAAGATAGGCCAACAACCCTAGGTGTGGCGTCGGGCAAAGTTGGTATAGCCAAAACTTCGAGTGGGAAAAATTTCAGCCCAGGACGGCGTCCGTCATAATCGGACGGCATCCGGTGAGCCCAAGCCAAATTCTACCTAAGTCCCAAATTCACACCTTCGTCCGTCCGTCTTGGACGGGTCCGAACAATGAGGTTCCCAGCGAGTGAGCTCGAAATTTGGCTAAGTCCCAACGCCACGATCCACAGTCGGACGGCGTCCGTCGGGACCGGACGGCGTCCGGTGAAGAAAAAATTTGATCGCAAGGATCTTGGACGGCGTCGGTAGCGTCCGACGACGGGCCACCCTCTCTGTCGGACGCGTCCGATAGTTTACGAACGCGTCCGATGGCAGCTAAACCAGAGACCGAACACTGGCGGGCGCCACATTCCTGCTGGCAGCGCTCACTTGAACGCATCCGGAAAACCACGGACGGCGTCCGGCAAGCCTAAATTTTGGCAAGACCCAGCAGTCGGACGGCGTCCGAGCGGAACTGACGGCGTCCGACCGAGTGATCTGAAACTTCGCGATTTAATCTGGCCGTCCATTTCTAGGGTTCCGCCTTGGGCCTATAAATAGGGGCTTAGTGTGCGGGGTAAAATTGAGAGAGCCATCATTAGCGACCACCCTTGCCTTAGCCACCCATGAGAGCTCCTCCATGGCACCCACCTCCACCTAGGGTTCCATGTGCTTGAAAGATTGAGAGGAGAAGAAGAAAGGAAGGAGAAGAAGAAGGTGATCCTACCTCCCCATCATCTCCAAGGTTTGCCCCATCTCCCATGGCGTTGTTGCCCTAGTTCTCATGGGGAGTGAGAAGGGGTAGTGGTGAGAGGCGATCTCGATCTTGTGCTCTTGGGACTTCGCCGGGAGAGATCGTCGTCACGCCACGGGCTTCATCAACCGTCGACTACATCCGCTCCATTCGTTGGAGGCACAAGTCCGCCGTGTGTCGGCGGCCATCTCCGTGTGTCGGGGTGCCACGGTTTCCGTGTGTCGGAGCCAAATCCTCCATGTGTTGGGGTGTCTCATGTGTTGAGGCAGAAACCCACCGTGTGTCGGTGGTCGGTGCCGTGTGTCGGTGCGGTGGGTGTGGTGCTCTCACTTGTGAGAGAACTTCGCCTCTGTGTGAAGGCTTGGAGCTCGCCTACCATGTGTTGGTGAAGAGCTACATGAGTGGATTGAGGGCTAGGGGCGAGAGAGTCCCGACTTCTCTGTGTGAAGTTTCCTCAGCGGAGGCGTGGGTGCTCATGTGTTGAGCACCGAACTTGATAAACACCTCGGTTTGCGTCTCCTCATCTTACTTGTTTAATTCGCATATTGTCTTGATCGCTTGCATGTGAGTGCCATCGAGCCTCCTAGTAGTCGCTTGTGCATTATTGTGATCATTTCCGCAACTAGACTCTAGGTCAATCGATAGCTTGGGCTCTTAATTTGATTAAGTAAATCAAGCGAATCGAGAAAAGTAAAATTTGAAAAGGGCGATTCACCCCCTCTCGGCCTAGGATCCTTACAAGTGGTATCGAGCACGGGTCTCTAGTTGTAACCGCATAGAGATGGCCGGCGGGGTAGTGTAGCCGCCAATAGGATTCCTCTGTTTAGTGGCACTAATTTCAGCTTTTGGAAGTTGCGAATGAAAGTATTTCTCCAGGCAATGGGAATGGATGTTTGGAGAGTTGTGGAGTCTCCTCATGGTGTCACACTCACTAACAATATACACTGCCACACCGCTCAAAACAAACTCCTAGAGACCGATGCTAAGGCCATGAGCAGCTCTGTTTTGTGGTTTGAGCATGGAGGTCTTTGATAGAGTTAGCAATCTCACTAGTGCACACGAGATATGGATCACACTCATTGAGATTCACGAGGGCACCTCGGTATTAAGGAGGGTAGACTAGTGGTTGTCAAGGGCGTTTTGATCGATTCGAATGCTTCCAAATGAAAATGTCAATGCTATGTTTACTCGGCTTAACCCCATCCTACGAGCTTAAGGGGCTCGGACCTGCTTGTTGCCAATGATGAAGTGTGCGGGGAAAATCTGCGGATCCTCCCAAGAAGGACTATCGGGACATCATCACCTATCTCACCAATAGTGGTGATGTGGAGAAGCCAGCTCCCATGACTTTGCTCGAGTAAGATCACCGCTCATGAGATGATGCTCCTTAATGATCGTGAGGATTCCCCCTTGTGAAGAATCAAGTGATTGCTCTCAAGGCGGTGGATCTAGGCAGTGGTCTCAAGTCAAGTCAATCGAGGACGGTGGTGAGATGAGTTGGAGCGAGCTTGAGGAGGGCTTCCAACACTTGACTGTTCATGAAGCAAGTGGCCAATTCATGAGCGAAAGCGGCTATGGAGGCAAGAAGAGGATGAGCGAAACACTCATCGTCATACCGATGCTATGAGTGTCGGGAGAAGGGCACATCGCTTCAATGTGTCCTCGGAAGGAAACACCAAGTACAAGGACAAAGGAAAGGACAAGGGTGATGGCGAGGCGCGAGGCACAATGACAACAAGAAGAAGACTCCCAGTGCGGATTCAAGGGTCGCTCCTCACAAGGCAAGAAGCTAGCCTTTGTGGGAGAATGGGTGACCGATGGCGACTCAATGACACGTCATACGGAGATGAGAATCGGTGATCAAGAGTTGGCCACCATGGCGATAGTGAGTCATGCCACCTCCTCCAGTCTCTGCTCCAAGATGTCTCACGGCCGTCATCGAGGCTCGAGAATGGTATTCTGATGACGATGGGGCTTCTTCCACTACTTCCTCTACATCGGCAAAGGCTTCACCGACTCCTGCTGGCACTTCCAAGTGCCTGATGGCTCGACCTAGTGGCGAGGTGAGCGACTCTGGTCGACTCGAGGAAGATGTTGAAGGCATGCGGGATTGTCTTAGGGAAGCTTGTGAGCGCTATAAGCATGAGACACTAAAGAACCTAGAGCTTGGTAAAACTTTGATTGCTTTGCAAACTAAGTGCAAAAACCTTGTCTCTAGATGTGATAGCTTAGAATCTGAGCATGTTACTTTGCTAGGTTCTAACAAAAATCAGTCATCTAAGTGCAATGTGCTAGAACAAGAACGCGATGCTTTGAATGAATCCTTAGATGATCTCATGACTACTTATCATACACTTAGGGAGAACCATGAGACACTTATGGCTAAAAATGATGAATTGGTTGCTTTGCCTCTTGCTCAACTAGTTGATACACCTGTTGATGCTTTGGATGTTGCTTGTGCCATGCTGTCACTACATTGCTATTGCACTGTTATTGATTTGACTCTTGCTTGCCCCGAGGTTGCCCATAATTACCTTTGGATTAGTTTCCACCTCTAGCAGTTCCTCTAGCAATGCACTAGTGTGTACACGATAATTGTAAATTTGCACTAGGCGCTAGGGGCTCGCTATTGAAAATCTTGAGTTGAAGTCTAAACTTGAGAAATTTGATAAGGGGCTTGGGAAGTGCTATGAGGGTAGCCTAGCCTTGGATAAGATGCTCAAGGAACAAAGAAAACCTTCCCAAAAGGGTGGCTTGGGTTTTACCTGAGAAGCCAAAGGGAGGAAGAAATCAAGTGTTCTCGAGCATCTACCCATAGGCAAGGGTACTATCGAGCTCCTCCCAAGAAGAGGCATGGTAACAACTTGCACACTAGCAACAATGTTTCTAGGATGAACAATGTGCACGGCACTTGGCAAGGACCTCCTAGGCACTATAACTCCACATGGCGACAAAGAAACAATAGTGCTTGGCAATATGGTCCTAGATCCTATAACAATGGCAAGGCCCTAGGTATCACAACACTTGGCAATCACCTAGGCGAAATTTGGAATGGACCTCCTAGGCACAACATTGGTAGGACACATCCACCTAGGCACCAAAACCGCAACACTCCCATTCACACACAACCAAGATTCCCTAGAGCACATATCGAGTTGTATGATCAATACTTGCTCAAGAAAAATGATCGAGGTAGGATGATTGCTAGATTTGTTGGGCTCAAGTTTGAGAATGAGCACAAGGCACATGTTTGGGTGCCTAAGTCATTGATTGATCGCTTTGCTCGTGTTGCTTCGGTTTGAAGGCTAACCCTCGGGGACCTCTGTGTGGGTCCACGAGTCACATAAGTGATCTTCTCTTATGACGGTGAACTACGGAGTGGATGGTGCCATTGGATCATTGGCGGTGGTTGCACACAACACATGACCAAGCAACCCCGGTTGTTCACCTCATTAGGGAGGAAGGCAAGATTCCCCAAGGTCACTTTTGGAGATGGAAGCAAGAGCAAGGTTCTTGGAGTGGGAAGGTAGCAATTTCTTGAGATCTTTCAATTGATAATGTGCTACTTGTGAAAACTTTGAGCTATAACCTCCTCTCTGTTGCCCAAATATGTGATTTGGGGTTCCATTACAATTTCTCACGAGGGTTTGTTGGTTTTGAACAAAATGAAAAACTTGTGTTCAAAGGCTTTCGTTTTGAAAACTTGTTTCTTGTGAACTTTAATGAGCCTGCCGCATCCGTCTCGACTTGTCTTGTCGCCAAAGTCTCTCTTGGTTGGCTTTGGCATAGGCGTCTTGGGCATGTCGGCATGGCAAATTGAAGAAACTTTTCAAAAGCGAGTTGATTCTTGGTGTGCAAGATGTGACATTCGAGAAAGACAAGCTATGCGATTACTGTCGGTAGGCAAGCAAGTGGCAAGTTCACATCCTGCCAAGAATGTCATGTCTACATCTCGACCTCTTGAGCTTTTACACATGGATCTTTTTGGGCCAACTACCTATGTGAGTATCGGGGGAAATCTCTATTGCTTGGTCATTGTTGATGACTTCTCCCGATACACAGGTCTTCTTTCTACGATAAAACTCCAAGCGGAGATGTTTTCAAAAGTTTGTAAAAGCCCAAAATGCTTTTGATTGTACCCTCAAGAAGGTGAGAAGTGACAATGGGACGGAGTTCACTAACACTTGATTGAGATCTTACGTGATGAGTTAGGGATTGATCACGGTTCTCGACTACCTACACCCCTCGGCAAAATGGGGTGGTTGAGAGGAAAACGGGGCGCTCATCGAGATGGCGAGGACAATGTTGGATGAGTACAAGACTTCACATACATTGCAGGTGAAGCGATCAACCTGACTGTCCTTTGCATCAACAGTTTGTACCTTCACAAGCTCTGAAGAAGGCGTCTTCTGTTGCTAGTGGGAAGACGACCCAATGTCTCCTACTTGAGGTTTTTGGTGCGCAAGGTCTACATCAAGAAGAAGCGGGAGCACTTGGGCAAGTTCGAGCGAGTGGACACGGGAGTTTTCTTGGGGTACTCGGCGGAGGGTCTTCCTTGAGGGTGTACAACGAGGCGGCGGTCGATTGAGTAGACTGCGATGTGAAGTTCGACGAATCAATGGGAGCCAAGGAGAGCATGAGAACTTGGATGATGTGGGCGGTGGCGATTGGCAAGAGCGATGGAGGAGATGCTGCTGGTGATGTGAGGCGATGGGGTTGAGAGGATACCGAGGTGGTTCCATCACCTCTCACCCCTGAACCAATGCCAGACTCAGGGGGAGCATTGCCTCAAAACAGCTCAAGTGTGGAGCCAGTTCGAGGCGGAATCTGACTTGTGAGCGGATCACGAGTCGGTAGAGCTACCACCTCGGTTGATCAAGACCCATCACACCATAGCTCGTGATCATCCGGTGATCAAGTGATTGGGGAATTGACTCAAGGTGTGCAAACAAGGTCAAGGACAGCTAAGCGTCGGTGAGGTCGGTGCTTTGGCAAGCTTCGTGAGCACCACGGCGTTTGTGTCGAGCTTGAGCCAAAGAAAGTGGAAGAGGCTCTTAGTGACCTGGACCGATCAATGCTATGCACGAGGAGTGAATAACTTTGAGAGGAACAAAGTCGGATCTTAGTGGAAAGACCAAGCGATTACAGCGTGATTGGCACCAAGTGGGTTTTCAAGAATAAGCAAGATGAACTTGGGTGGTGGTGCGCAACAAGGCTAGATTGGTCGCCAGGGTTTCACAGTTGAGGGAGTTGGTGTGGTGACACCTATGCTCCTGTGGCTCGTCTGGAGGCTATCAGTTGCTTGTGGCATTCTCTACATGTCACAACATCATCCTCAAGCAAATGGATGTGAAGAGTGCCTTCCTCAGCGGGTACATTGGAGAGCTAGTGTATGTGGAGCGACCTCAGGGGTTTGAAGATCCTCGTTACCACGACCATGTGTTCAAACTGTCAAAGGCTTTATATGGTCTCAAGCAAGCTCCCGGGGCATGATGCGAGAGGCTAAGGGACTTTACGATCGGCAAGGGATTCACGGTCGGAAGGGTCGACACGACTCTATTCACTAAGGTGGTGGATGGAGATCATTCTGTGCAGTCTCGTAGATGATATCATCTTGGTAGCTCAAATGAGTCCTTGGTCAAAGAGTTCAGCGACATGATGAGCAAAGAGTTCGAGATGTCGATGATGGGAGAATTGAACTTCTTCTGGGATTTCAAATCAAGCAACTCAAGGCCGGGACTTTCATGTGCCAAGAAAGTACATCCACGACCGCTCAAGCGCTTCAACATGGATGATTGCAAGCCAATCCGGACACCAATGGGGACGAACGCCACCTCGACCTCAATCAAGAAGGTAAACATGTCGACCAAAAGCTTTATCGTTCCATTATTGGTGCTTTGTTATACTTGGCGCATCTAGGCGGACATCATGTTTAGTGTGTGTATGTGTGCTAGATTTCAAGCCTCCCTAGAGAAATGCATATGGCTAGCGAAGCGAATTCTTGATATCTGAAACACACACCTAGCATAGGTCTTTGGTTCCCGAAGGTCTTGCGATTGAGCTCCTAGGCTATTCGACTCAGATTATGCGGGTGCAAGATCGATCATAAAAGCACTTCCGGCGTGTCACTTTACGGGTAGGTGTCTTGTGTCATGGGCGTCAAAAGCGAGAACTCCGTGGCGCTATCTACGGCGAAATTTGAGTATATAGCGGCGGGGAGTTGTTGTGCTACCGATTGCTTTACTTGACACGATCCTTTGTTTGACTTTGGGCTTAAACTTGACCATGTGCCTCTTCTATGCGACAACGAGGCGCGGTGAAGATAGCGTGCAACCGGTCCAACACTCACGGGCCAAGCACATTGATGTCCGTCATCATTTCCTTCGGGATCATGTGACAAAGGCGACATTGTGCTTGAGCACGTCTTGACGAAGGACCGACTTGCCGACATATTCACCAAGCCACTCGATGAGGCACGATTCTGCAAATTGAGAAATGAGTTAAACATCTTAGATAAGTCAAACATTGCTGAGTTGATCGCGTGGCTATGTCATTCATTACAAATCTTTTAAGCCGGTTTGAGCATTTAGGTGCTTTGCTTGTTATCTTGGATGTTGTTCATTGCCTATATGTTCATCACATGAAATTGATAGTTATAGCATGTGTTTACCTTGTTACTAGCTCAACTTGCTTAACTCAATATATCATGCAATTGAAAGCCATGGCGTGTGTTAGGAGGGCTATAGCTTCTAGTCTCATTTGATTGCTCTAAACTCTTTGGTTGATCATGTGCTTCTAAGTCTAGATTGTGTTCTTCCATTTTGCACATGTCTATACTTATTTGAATTGAGCAATTTTGAGAAAATGTTGAGCCATATTTGCAAAATGTGCGAAAATATGATTAAGCATGTCTCACCAATGACTCCTCGATGAGATAGCTTGCCATTGCACTAGGCATGAACTTAGGGGAGCTTTGGATGACCGAGGCGCTCATCTTTAGTGTCATCTTTGGGTGGAGTCGCCTATGGTTTGAGACATAGTAAATTTGAGAAAATTCAAGATGAAAAATGTGAAACTTTTCAATAATGAGCTCAACCAAAATGTTTTAGTCTCAAATAGGCTTGGTGATAGATAGTGTAGCTTGGAGTGCATCTTCTAGTGCTATGGTGCATCATGTGTCTCCTTTGAATTTTGGAGCAACTCTTGATACTTCTAGCTATTGTTCATCTTATATCTGCTCTAGGTCATAATAACTTGAATTACACATCTACCAATTTGGCTCTAATTGATCTTGTGACATCGTGACCTTGAGATGGCTAGATTTTGAGTGTGATGAACTTATCGGCGTGTTTGCACTAGTATAACTTCCAAAGCGCTTAATTAGTTCTCACTCCTTGTTTTGCTACTTTCGGTCATTGATGACAAAGGGGAGAAATAATAGCAAATCCATGTACATGTTTTGAATGCTTGGGGAGAATTGATTTGATTTTGGTTACAAGTGGTAGGTTTAGAGCTCCTAGGATAGAGATTTGGATGGAGATGCTTTGCTCCATGAAATGTGATGAATTTTCAAGTGGCATGCATTAATTTAGGGGGAGCTCTAGTCTCACATACATTACACTCTATTAATTGGCCTAGTATCTTGTATGTGTTCAATGGCGTGCAATGTTTACGAACTAACCCATTGCACGAGATTGTATTTTGTTTGCTGGTCATGTTGGATTTGCGGTGTTGTCATCAATTACCAAAAGGGGAGATTGTAGATCAAGCCTCCCTTGGGCTTAATGTTTTGGTAATTGATGCCAAGCTGAACCTCGACGGATCGCATCAAGGCTAAGGATCTTATTTTCTAGTTCTTCTATTTTCCTTGTGTGCGTGTCTGCTTCTGGCCCATCCGGCCCATTGATGTCTGCAAGATCATCTCTCTGGTTGTAGGTCCCACTGAGCACAAGTTCCAGTCCATCTGAGTGAGTTCGGCGGGTTCTAGAGATGCCAGTGTCGAGGTTCGAGAGAGTTCGAGAATCTGGTATCCGGGGTTTTCGTAGCCGCCAAGTTCAAAGCGGATATTTTTCTTTAGGCGCGAAACCTCCGCCGATTCCACAAGTCGACAAGATAGGCCAACAACCCTAGGTGTGACGTCGGGCAAAGTTGGTATAGCCAAAACTCGAGTGGGAAAAATTTCAGCCCACCGGACGGCGTCCGGCCGCAATCGGACGGCGTCCGGTGAGCCCAAGCCAAATTCTACCTAAGTCCCAAATTCACACCTTTGCCGGACGGCGTCCGCTGTCTTGAACGGGTCCGACAATGAGGTTCCCAACGAGTGAGCTCGAAATTTGGCTAAGTCTCAAGCGCTACGATCCAGCCGGACGGCGTCCGTCGGGACCGGACGGCGTCCGGTGAAGAAGAAATTTGATCGCAAGGATCTTGGACGGCGTCGGTAAGCGTCCGACGACGGGCCACCCTCTCCTATCGGACGCGTCCGATAGTTTACGAACGCGTCCGATGGCAGCTAAACCGAGACCGAACACTGGCGGGCGCCTGTTCGCTGCAGCGCTAGCTTCAGCTTGACGCATCCGGAAAACCACGGACGGCGTCCGGCAAGCCTAAATTTTGGCAAGACCCAGCAGCCGGACGGCGTCCGACGGAACTGACGGCGTCCGACCGAGTGATCTGAAACTTCGCGATTTAATCTGAGCCGTCCATTTCTAGGGTTCCGCCTTGGGCCTATAAATAGGGGCTTAGTGTACGGGGTAAAATTGAGAGAGCCATCATTAGCACCACCCCTTGCCTTAGCCACCCATGAGAGCTCCTCCCATGGCACCCACCTCCACCTAGGGTTCCATGTGCTTGAAAGATTGAGAGGAGAAGAAGAAAGGAAGGAGAAGAAGAAGGTGATCCCTACCTCCCCATCATCTCCAAGGTTTGCCCCATCTCCCATGGCGTTGTTGCCCTAGTTCTCATGGGGAGTGAGAAGGGGTAGTGGTGAGAGCGATCTCGATCTTGTGCTCTTGGGACTTCGCCGGGAGAGATCGTCGTCACGCCACGGGCTTCATCAACCGTCACGACTACATCCACTCCATTCGTTGGAGGCACAAGTCCGCCGTGTGTCGTGGCCATCTCCGTGTGTCGGGGTGCCACGGTTTCCGTGTGTCGGAGCCAAATCCTCCATATGTTGGGGTGTCTCATGTGTTGAGGCGAAACCCACCGTGTGTCGGTGGTCGGTGCCGTGTGTCGGTGCGGTGGGTGTGTGTGCTCTCGCTTGTGAGAGAACTTCGCCTCTGTGTGAAGGCTTGGGCTCGCCTACCATGTGTTGGTGAAGAGCTACATGAGTGGATTGAGGGCTAGGGGCGAGAGAGTCCCGACTTCTCTGTGTGAGAGTTTCCTCAGCGGAGCGTGGGTGCTCATGTGTTGAGCACGAACTTGATAAACACCTCGGTTTGCGTCTCCTCATCTTACGTGTTTAATTACGCATATTGTCTTGATCGCTTGCATGTGAGTGCCATCGAGCCTCCTAGTAGTCGCTTGTGCATTATTGTGATCATTTCCGCAACTAGACTCTAGGTCAATCGATAGCTTGGGCTCTTAATTTGATTAAGTAAATCAAGCGAATCGAGAGAAGTAAAATTTGAAAAGGGCCGATTCACCCCCCCCCCTCTCGGCCTAGGATCCTTACACATATGCATCTCGCTGGCAAGGTCCAAGGGGGAGTGTTGGGAAACCACCTATAGGGGGGAGCCCGGCCCGTGCAGGCCGGCGGCTTATCCTGGTGGGTCCCACATATGGACCTGGCCTAAACCCTAAGCAATACTATATAAGAAGAGGTGGAGCACCTATTGTACACAGATCTGAGAATTAATAAAGCAGAGCTCCACCCATACATCTTGGTGTCCCCTGTGATTGCGCTCTCTCTGTGATTGATTGCCACGTTTGTATCTCGAACTACACTCGGTAGCGAGGTTTCTCAACAGAAGTGACCTGGGATGTTTATTTGCTGACCACTTTCAGCAATTTTCCAATACTGTTGTTCATCCTTTTTTTAATTATTACTGTTATTATTTTTTCATACAATTCTTACCCTTTTTTCTCTCTTTTTTACATTTTACTCCAACACCTACAATTTTAGTTACCCTCGATATTTTACTCCAACCCTAACATCTTTTAATCACATGTGGCTGAGATGTGGCTAGCATTGTGGATGCCCTGTTGCCCACATCTATTACAGCATCGATCTCGATGGGGAATCAACCACTATCTATAAAAAATACATATCATTTATAGATAATACCTCCAATTAACAAGTTATATTATTTTCTCTAAAATTAATATATGCCATATACAATTCTTCTAGTTCCTGAAAACTTGACAAGACTTATCTTTGGCCAAAGATTTAAAATTTTATCTATAAAAATATTTTGAATTATTCGAATTAAGCACATAGGAATCATACATTTAGATTTGTCTCGAATAACATTTTCATAATATGAGGATTTTGAAAAATTTTATAAATGTATTTCAATGATAATCAATAATCAAATATATATTTCGAAGACCGTATCAGTGTCCAAAACATCATGCTTTTGGAATAAGAGGTTATGTGCATGTACATTGTAATCCACTACATGCGGACTTTTATCTAAAGGCTAGTCTCTATCTCTTTTCTCTCTTTCTCTCCAAATAAACAAAAAAGTTTAGTTGGAATTCTAATAGCCAGCTGATTTAACACCATTGCAAATATTCTTATCAATCGGAGTGGGTCGAATAAGTAATTTTCTTCATGCTATCTTGACCCTTATATAGTTATGTCAAATCAAAACATGTCTTGTATTTACTAACAAAGGGAGTAATGTACAAATACAAATTAACACCTATCTGACAACTGCATTGATTTAAATTTAATAGAAAAAATGAGACTATAATTAGAGCGCATGTGATGAATAAAAATTATCACTAGCAGCAATTAATTGTACGACACAAGTGTTGGCTCCCTGTTTACAACTTATTTAACTTATATGACTTATATGCTTATCTTTGTTTAATACATAAATAATTTGATTTTCCAATTTGTCTCTTTTCTATTTTGAAGATGTGTTTAAAAGCTCTAAAATATATGTCAAACAAAGAGGACCTGGTTCTCGAGGCCACCTTGGGAAACTCTCAATTTTATAAGATAAGCTAAATAAGTAAATAAGGCAAATAATATAAGTTAGGGAAAACAAGGTCGACCTTGTTCTTTTCAGCTGAAACTAGCTCAAAACTATAATTTGAAAAGGTTGTGAATCTAGAGAGAGGTCTTGAAAAGTTCAAAAAATTATAAGAATTTATTTTTGGAACTCTAAGAAGAGAAACAATACTTAACACTCCACAAAAATAACTACAAATATTATATTATTTGGGTTGTACAAAAATGACCAATTTTTAGCAATAACTTTTAATTTAAATTTTAGCCGAAAAGAATGGACTCGCTCTTTAGTTGTACTACCTAAGTGCAATAGGAGGCAATAACGAAACACTATTATAATTGTCATTGTGCAGTACTTTCTCTGTTCTTTTTATTTGTCGCCGTTGACTTTTGAACTTGTTCTTTGACCATTCGTTTTATTCAGAAATTTAGTGCAAATATGTAAAAATATAAATGATGCTTGAAGTACTTTAATGATAAAACAAAGCATAACAAAATAAATGATACTTAGATAATTATGTTGAATAAGATAAATGATTAAAGTGCATGTATAAAAGTCAACAACGATAAATAAAATAGAACGAAAAGGTATAAAAGAGTATATAACTAACAGGGAGGTAGATTTT
The DNA here is from genome assembly GCA_036346415.1 of Raddia guianensis. Lineage (NCBI taxonomy): Eukaryota > Viridiplantae > Streptophyta > Magnoliopsida > Poales > Poaceae > Raddia > Raddia guianensis. The sequence goes on along the minus strand of CM070543.1, from coordinate 26,852,794 downwards.
CTACCGTTGTTGGAGCACACTTCACGTGTCGACTAACTAACATTTAATTAACTTTGTTGTCAATCCGTACAAACTGTAGTGTCCCGAAGGCCAATTTTCTCTTAATTTTGTGAGTCCAAAAATTACAACTTCGAACCTGTATTTTAGCATGCTTTCGCTACAAAATATGATTTTGAAATCACTGATCACCTGTATCCAGTCTAACGGACAGTCTTAACGGACATAAACTAACTCGAAATTGGCCGCGCGATGTAATCAACTACTCCCTCCGTTCCAAATTATAGATCGTTTGACTTTTTTTACACGTACTTTGACCACTCGTCTTATTCAAATAATTAGTGAAAATATGAAAAAACTTAAGTCATTATTAAAGTACCTTTCATGATAGACTAAATCATAACAAAAATAAATTATAATTATAAAATTTTTAAATAAGACGAATGGTCAAAGTACGTGTCAAAAAAGTCAAACGACCTATAATTTGGAACGGAGGGAGTAATAATTTTTAGTTACCTAAAGCAATATTACCACGCACTTCTTCCGTTGCTCACTTGCTCCTCACTTCCTGTGCTCGGCGCCAATATCCTTCTCCGGCAGCAGCCGTGCGCCGGCCTCCGCGTCGTCGTCCGGCGGCGCCGCCGCCGCCGCCGGCATGGACGCCGCCTTCCTCTCGGCCTCCTTGGCCTTGAGTGCCTGCAGCTTGGCGTGGTTGTAGTAGGCGACACCAAGGAAGGCGATACCGTAGCCGATGAGGTTGACGGCCGTTACGCTGTCCTTGATCACCGTCCAGGAGAAGGCGATGAGCAGCCAGTCCTTGACCACTCCGGCGACGTTCATGGTCAGCGCCGACGTCTTCCCGACGAGAAGGAACACGGCCAGGTTCAGCGCGAATGCGCATAGCGAGTTGGTCCCGAACACGAACACGTCGGGCCGGCCGAGCTCGCCTCCGCCAGCGGCGGCGGCGGCGAGCAGCCGCGGGAGCTCGACGAAGTACCATGGCACGGCGAGGAAGAGGAGGCAGCAGGGCGCGATGTAGTAGAGCGAGGTGATAGGGTTGAGGGCGACGCCCCTGGAGCTGAGCAGGATCTGGATGAGAACGAGGCGCGTGGCCTCGGCGGCTACGGCGGCGAGCTGGAGCAGGACGCCGAAGGCGTCGAAGCGGGCCTCGCCGGCGGTGGCGACGGCGACGCCGGCGGAGATTGCGAGCATGTTGAGCATGGCGGCGGGGCGGAAGGAGTCGGTGCGGAAGGCGACGGCGAGGGAGTAGACGGCGACGGGCATGAGCGCCTTGAGCATCTGGATGAAGGAGACGGAGAGGTAGATGTAAGCGGAGTTGGAGAACCAGAGGGAGAGCGCGTAGAGCGCGCCGATGGGGAGCACGGAGGCGGCGTAGAGGGGCGGCGCCATGGCCGGCGACGAGGGGAGCTCCACAACGCGGAGGACGCGGACGAGCGCGGTGGCCAGGGCGGCGCAGAACGCCATGTGCACCATGGTGAGGGAGATGGGGAAGGGCCAGTTGTACATCTTGGGGTCCAGGATGTACTTGTTGTAGACGATCACCGAGAAGCTCAGGCTGATCCACACGCCCACGTACGCGTACGACAGCAGCACCGACCTCAGCACCGACTGCGCCGGCGCCGGAGACGACGACGGCTCCACGCCCATGGCGTTAATCTTACCGCCGCCGGCTGCAGCGTCGCCGCCGCCTTCACCCATTGAGACGATGACTAGACTCAGAGTGGATTGCCAGTGCGAAGCTGCGTGTGCCGGATTGTGGCCTATGGCTTTGTATAAAGATGCGTTCTTTGGGCGCTCGACCACCAGCTCAGCTAAGCTCAGTGATCAGTTGCATCATTAGCTGGTAATTAATGAATATCGTCGTGGTTAATGCATGAGATGAGATGCATGAAAACCTTTGCGTGCCCGTGATTCCAGTTCTGTGCCGCGTTACTTGAAACTAGGAGATCTTTGAGTACACATCGGGAGTCAACTAATTATGTACACATCGGGAGCAACTAATTAAGTATACATTGGGAGTATACTAGATTAGTTGTAGTAGCATCTGTGTACGGTTGAAGTTGGCACTGACATTTAAGTGCTATGGAAGCTTAAGCACTGGTACCGTGGTACGTACGGATCAGCCGGCGAAGAGCGCGTGCACATACGCTAGTACTACAAAAAGAAAATAGCATCAGTTGGAAAATATAATGGGACTGGTGCATAATTCACATTTAACAGTTTATTCCTAGATCCACCTACATAAAACACTATAAATAGAACCAAGATAATAGAAAAATAAAAAAATCGAAGTTATTAGATCGATGATAATACGGATGGTTTTAAGTAACTTCATTTTCGGGTGTTTCACCTCAGATAACATCTTCTCAGTCAAGTCTGCCTACAAACTCCAATGGGAAGGAGGAAACATTGTCTCTCATCTGCATACTTTTGTCTAGAAACCTTGGGCCGCCCTCCAAATGCAAATTCTAGTTGCTCTTGCGCAATCACATTTTTACGATCGATATCTTGTTTCTTCATCAGTTGACAAACTGTTATTTCTAACCACTCTGTGGCTGGAACCTAGAAACATATTCCAATTGTTCCTTGACTAGCGACTTTAGCTCAAGGTCTACAAGAATATGGCGGACTGGCTCGATTGCCCTCCCCTCGTGCCCTCCACTTGGTCCCACACTTCTAACCTTCTGAATTGGTGGCCCGACAACATCTTATTTCTCTCAAAAAAAGAGCCCATCTTCTTCAAGCTATTGCATTCACACCTAGGCTTGTATACCTCCACATCCTCGGCCCCAACCCGCCGCACTTGCATCCTGGCCCCGTCTCACCTCGACTCGACCCAGGCCTTGGCTCTGCCCTACTCCCCACTGGCTTTCCCTATTTGGAAGCACACCTAACTTCCTCTACCTTATGTGTTCTTCACTAGTTGAACACCCACCCATGTTGCACTAGTTCGCTCTAAGTTCTAACTAGTGCATTGACCAAGCCATGCCTTGGCTTGTCAAGGTTATCCCCGGTTCAATGAAACTATTGCTAGAGATAGACAAAATCCTTGGACAAGGTTTCTGTCCATCTTCAACTCGGGATATGGAGGAGCTATTTAAATAAGAAATCTAATATTTTTTAATCAGTAATTAAATTAGTAATTTTAATTAGTAAATCTTGGGCAAGCCTTTTGTCCATCTTCAACTTGGGATATAAAGGAGCTATTCCAAAGAAAAAAATACTAATTTTTTATTAGTGATTAAATTAATAATTTTAATTAGTAAATCAGTACTATATTAGTTTTTTTAGGAGGGTGGGGAAGAGAGTGAGGGGAAGTGGGGAACCATATAGAAGATCAGGCTCACACAGTCGGCCCTAAGCATCCAACTACTGTGTTTTGATCCGATGAGAAATCCCACGCCCCGCCGGATGCCATGACACAGAATAATGATTTTTTTATTATAAATACCATCTTATTAAAGGGTACATATCTTTGTCTGATCATAAGCAGTTGCAATCGTTGCAATCGAACTACCAAAAGTTGCAAAAATTCTGAAAAAATTTGTACATGTACTCTTCAACTTACTCTATCTCTGGTTAAAATTTCAAGTTCAAATTCATCCTATTATAAAAAAGAGAAAAAACTGACAGTTTTGATAAGTTCAAAATTGATAGAATTTTCTCTGTTTTGTAACGTTCAATATAGGATGAATTTAAACTTAAAATTTTAACCAGAGATAGAGTAAGTTGAAGAGTACATGTACAAATTCTTTTAGAATTTTTTGCAACTTTTGATAGTTCGATTGTACGGCGATTGCACCGTTTGGCTGATTGCACAGAATATGTACCCCTTATTAAAATAGACATTTATAACTTGTTGGTTGGGCAACAAAGGAAAAACGTGCAACCAATGTGTGACAAAGGGTAACTAACACCTCCTTTGATCTCGATCTCTAAGACCCTTTTTTAATTTTCTTTCTTAACAAATTTGGTAGCGTAGGATGCGCTACCTTCGGGTTCTCCACCAAATTTAAGCCACAAATAATTATTATTTACACAGAAAGAACTTAAAATTATCACATTTCAAATAGGCGAGTTATATAAATTTATTTTTGTGTTTCTCGTTGTATAAGTATTTTTAGGGCTAAAAATTTGTGATTCTAGTAGCACGCCCTATGCTAAAAAAATTTTGCAATGTTTTTTTATATTTTAGATGGCCTTTTAAATGATAAGAGCAAATAAGACAATATTCTCTGATTTTTTTCCAATAAATACTTTATCGCCCATTGGTTGGCAATAAAGACACTTGCCACCCATTGGTTGGGCCGGGCGAGAGGGAAAAATTGCCCCGAACCAACGGCCGATTTTCCCCTGTTGCTAAACCAATAGGCGACAAGGAGCATATTTATTTAATTTTGTAAAAAACGGATATTATTAATTTCTCATTAGAATAATATATATAAGAATGTTTAAAAAATCTAAGATTACGGGCTAACGAGCCGGGCCTGTCTGGCCTAGGCCACTTAGCAGGCCTTGGTTGCAAACAGCCGACTTGCCCTCCTGCTGGCCCAGTGCATAGGCCGTAATTCCGCGCCTCCAGCCCGCTCCGGCCCATTCCAGGTTTTCACGCCGTCCACCCCTCGCGCGACGCGAGCGCCGCCGCCTCCACTCTCCTTCCCCAGCCACGTCCTGAGAACGTCGCCGCCGGCGAGAGGAGCGAGCGAGCGAGCGACCGACCGAGCTCGACTCCCCGCGACGGAATGGGGTGGAAAGCGGTGCAGAAGCTCATCACCCACTGGAAGATCCTCCGCGGCGACAACGTACTCCGCTTCTCCGTCGCCTCCTCTCCGCCCTCTCTTTCCTCTTCTTCGCAGGATCTCCAATCATGTCGCGCTTTTCTCCGTGACCAGGTGATGATCATTCGGGGGAAGGACAAGGGGGAGATCGGGTTCATCAAGCGGGTCATCCGGTCACAGAACCGCGTCATCGTCGAGGGCAAGAACCTGGTAATCTAGAGTTGCACACTCTCCCCCGGTTCCACTTCGCATTTTTTGCTTCAGATTTGAGCTATCTGATTGTCAGAGTCATGGTTAAGTGCCAACGATTCCACTGGCTGGTTAGATGTCTCTACACTGTTCTTTACAGTAGGTGTGCACTGCTGAACCGTAATCGTTCGTTGGGGTCACACATCTGAACAAAGAAACTCAGGTTTAGTTACTGTATCTTCGCAGACTTGCTGTGTACAATTTGATCCTATGCTCGCAATGCTGTTGTCTAGGTGTTTGTCGATTTTCCTTGGTCCCTCAAGGTGAAAAGGGGCCCTTGTCTGTGTTAATTTTTTGTGTTATGTTTGCGGAGTCTAGAATAGTGTCGAAGCTTCTTTGCTGTGATTACGGGTTGTGATTACTGCAATAAATGTTTCTTTCCTTTTTTATGAGTTATGGGTTGAAGCCCGACCAGTTTTTCCACTGGAGTGTTTTTGATACCGGTTTTATGTATTTGAACGTTTAAGTGGTAGATATCACAATCTAACTCTTATCGCCATGTACAGTGCAGTGTCCGTTTACCATTCCATCATTGCAGAAGGATAGCATAACGGCATATAACATATGTGCAAAGAATGCGCATTTAGACCCTGTTCTCCTGAACTTATCTTATTTGACTTACTTATTTAGCTTATTCCTAACTTAAGAGCTTTTCGAGGTAGCCTCCAGAGTCGGATCCACTTATGTTTTAGAGCTTTTAGACAAGTCTTTGATATAGAAAAAAAGGGATTCAGAAAACCAAATTATTTTAGATTTAAACAAAGATAAGTAAATAGACAAATAAGCCAAATAAGTCAAATAAATTGACGAGAACAGGCCCTTAGTATGAACTGGATACTCTTGTGTAGTTTGTATGCATCATAAATCATTCTTAGAAATTGAAGTTGTCCTTATGCTCAAAACCAGGTTATTATTTTGCAGTGTTGTTCGTATATTTGCTTGAGCAATTAATCTAGAATAATTTCAATATGTTGATGTGTACCTAGTCTTTATTGTGCTGTATATGTATATACTGCAACGCCTCAAACCTTAACTTTTCTTACCTATTGGCCATGTTTGCCTGTCATGTTAGCATTTACAAAGTGACAATAAGAGCATTCATACTGTTTTGAAGGAAATTAATAATATGCCCCATATTTTAGAGGTCTCATAAGTGGTTGCATTGATAAAATGCCCCAAAATTGAGAAACCACTTAATGACTTGCCCCTTTTCAAATTTTTGAACAAATTCTGCTATCTCGCTGAGGGGAAAAGGCTTGTTTACCCCTGCCCACAACCACCTACTTGTTTTTCCCATAATTATTTACTCTTTTTGTATGTGCTTTTGAATATGTATGGTGAATTTGGTGATCAAATTTAGCCATTAATTTTCTTGAACATTTTAACAATGGCAATACTCCTGAAGAAAGAGCAACACTTGTAGCTTGTTTCATTCACGAGAAGTAAATAGGATGTGCAAAGTCAAACATGATAATCTTGTGAACGCACATCCATGGCTGAACGACATGCTACTTTCTAGTCTTGTTACTCAACATACATTGCATGGTGTGGTCTGGTGTGGTGGGCTTGGTCTAGGTCTTGTCTTTTTTTTTAACAAACGGTCTAGGTCTTATCTGACTGAGCCTATTAGGTGGCTACAGGCAGTTAAAAGAATATTTCAACCTCAGGCAGATGTTGCTATGATATTTGAAAAAAGGGCAAATCATCAAGTGGTCTTCCAACTTTGGAACATTTTTATCAATGTGAGCCAACTATGAGGCAATATTATCAATGACCTTTCATCTATGAGGCATATTATCAGTTTATCTATTTTTTTCCTACTTTTGTATATTTACTGTAATAGTATTCTTGCATGTTAATGGTAGTTTCTGGGCAACAGGGTAACTGCAACTAGCAAACAAAGACATCTTTTTTCACTGTGTACATGTTTTTCTTGTACATAAGAAGTTAATTAAAACTTGTTGGTTTTCATGATTTCAGGTTAAGAAGCATATTAAGCAAGGGGAAGGACATACAGGTGGGATTTTCTCAATTGAAGCTCCACTTCATGTTTCAAATGTCCAAGTAATCGACCCAGTCACTGGGTATGATAGTTGACCATCTTTACGTACCTTGATCTCTAGAGATAGAGTTTTATTTTCTACCGCATTTCTCTGAAACAAAATATTTGCCGACGTGACTGCAGGAAACCATGTAAGATTGGATACAAGTATTTGGAGGATGGGACTAAAGTCAGGTTCGCAAGAGGAATGTATGCATCTGGTGCTGTGATACCTAGGCCAGAGATTTTGAAAGAGAGAAGAAAGCCAAGGCCCACATCACGTATGTCTTATCATCATCTCTTTTGTGACCATTATACGTGATCTTTCAAGTGTGTAATTTGTTTCATCTAAAAATAAACTAAATTGGGACCTGTTATGCTGCAACCATTTGTGTACATCTCAAATGAAGCTCATGCATCCGTGATCTTCCGACAAAGGATTGGAAACTGAAGTAATACCTATGTGATTTTGATCTGCAAACATGGTAATAAACATTAGGAAAAACAAACACCAACTGTTTATTCATCACATTTTCTAAATTTTCCCTAGCTGTTGCTAGGAATTTTTGGCACTAGAGCTGTAGAACACTATGCTTTATGTATCTTTGATGGCTAATGTCACCGCAGTCATGATACTGTAGTTGTTTCTGCTGCTGATATTACCACCCTGTAGTTAACATGCAAGCAAATGCTTTTTTGTTACTCCCTCCTTTCCATTCTATAAGGCGCATTTTGACTTGAAAAAAGTCTTTGGGAATAGACTTTGACCGCTATTTTCTCTTATTATATAATGTTGATTGCTATAATATTACATTATATTCAAATCGATTTGAAATGCAAACATATCAATATAAGTTTCATCCACTAAAGATGCATATAATTTAACTAATTGTTGTCGATATAAGTTTCATCCACTAAAGATGCATATAATCTAACTAATTGTTGGTCAAAATTGATAACGTTTGATTTTTTTAAGTCAAATTATGCCTTATAGAATGGAAATAGAATGGAAAGGAGGGAGTATTTCATTAGTCATCTTATGCCTGTTTTGTAATGGAGCTATTTCTGTTCACTCGTGCAGCTGGTCCAAAGGATACACCATTTGAGCTTGTACTGGAGAAGACATATGATGCTAAAGCTGGAATTGGTATGCCTGATCTGTAGAGACTAGGAGAGAAAACAAGTTCAGTATATGTGCCCAGCTAAGATAATAGGGAGTGTGACTGTAGCTCTCACAGTTATGGAATGTTGCATCCAAAATAATCCTGTATTGACGATTAAAGCTAGCATGTTTATTGTCTTGACTGTTATTCCGGTGCGTTCATCCATGTTACTAAAAAAAACTATATTTTTTATTTTTTGACCAGAATGCTTAATTTCACTATACTTTGGCGGAGTGATCATGGCCGTGAACAAAAGAAAATTGAACAGCCATTTAGCTACATCCCGTGATGAATAATCATAGAGTACAATTAAAGAATTTTTGGGTCAACTACGACATTTACAGCATAGGGTTTTCAGATTTGCTCACATTCTAGATAATTAATGTCCAGCGACACCACGAGAAAAGCATCATTAATTAGTGTGATAATCACTGAAGTCATTCCTCCACTTCCATAATTCATGTTGTTTTGGACAGCGACATGGTCTTCGATATATATCATTTTCTATTAGGATGCATATCAGCAGATATATAATTTTATTGAAGTGCTCTTTAAGATTAATCTATATATTTGATCTTCGTAGTTTAAAACGAAGTATTTTAGAAGTTATTGATAGCTAAAGTTTTAAAAGCTTAACCTCAACCTTGTTCAAAATGACTGGGATTATGAAATTGAGGGGAGTATCTACCATTGTTTGCTCTAAATGCCCCTTAGAGAGCTATTCATAAGCTGTTTCATATCTGATTATCTGCATATTTTGTGAGATAGGCGTTTTGAAGAGCTCGTAGAAGTAAATATGAGAAATTGATTTTCTTACTCCTATTTTTTTTAAAAAAATCATTAGGTGCTTAAAGATTATTTAATATTGGAGATCAACAAGTCAAATAATTAAATTTTTCAGAAGTCTTATCTTGCCAATACATGTAGATAATCAGATACGAAACGGCTTAAGAACAGCCTCTAGGGTCCACTATTATAGAGTTCAACTTAAACTCTATCCTACGGACCTACACTGCCTACTACAAGTCAAAGTTTAAACCAAACGTAACCCTACTAATACATATATTTAACATAAACTTTAAGAAACTATACCTTGGTGAATATGATCATCTAGTGCAACCATGTACCCATACTCAAGTTATTCCTTTGCAACTCACGCCAAGCTAACCGATAAATTTGACTAGATTTAGACCTATCATCTCTTTTGGAATAAACAATGTTATCCCTATGAACCATATCTCCTATTTGACTCCACTTATAGTGGTAGTCCCACCCATCTTGCAATGGTATGAAGTCATACTCTCCCTGATCGATACATCTATAAAAAGTACAAGCCCGAACATTCGGTACAGCTCGCTGCCACGCGTCATCGCGTGTGCCACGTTGCTCGTTCGTTCGCAGCCGTCCGATCACGCGAAGCAGGCAGATCCGGCCGTTCGTTTAAATTTTACGTATAAAACGATTTTTTTGCCGCAAATCTCAACAACGTAGGCGCTTTGGCCAGTTGGTTAGCCCAGCCAGGAACTCATCCCGGAGCCCCAGATTCGAATCCCCCTTGTGCCCCCTTTTTTCGCTGGCCTTCGTTGGGTGCGCGGGCAAAGCTGGGTGCCATGTGCCGTGCGACGCGCGCGCGGAGCTGCGCGCTAGGAGCTCCGCGTTTCCTGGCCTCGCGCGCGCGAGCGAGGCTAGTTCTTTCTAAGCAAAATTGTTTTTTTTTTCTTAGTCTTGACACATGGCGCATGCTTCACACCCTAAATCATCTACTAAACTACATCGAACATCTTCATCTTAACATCATTGATGTCAATGGTACAATAGCCTTTATGAACTCCCAACTAGACTAAACCAAAATTACCGGTGTACAAAGATAGCGACTCCATATTGCATGTCACATAAAAAGCAACTGAATCTAACATCCATACCGTATGACTTCATATTTGATATGGAGAGAACATCACCACAGTTGCTTTCAAAGTTACTTTTAACCATTTCCACGTTAGCACTTGCTTTTCCTAGCATCATCCCATTGACTTGCGATTTGCATTGCCTGATACATTCATCCAATTAAATCTTAGACAGGATTGGGTATTTTAAGGCTTGGTTCAAAACCTAGTCTAGAATTGAAATCTCCAATATACATGTGGTTGAGGCACATCAACAACCACCGAACCCACGCCTCAATTTTTCGGATTTCAAGCAATCGGATCCTTTTTCTTTTGCCCCTCTTCCGAGCAGGGCCAGCATATACCACCGCCAGCGTTGACCACCGGCTTGCTAACGCGTATTTGTAGTGCTTCGAATTGCAGGTACATGGAGAAATTCCAGTCCACCCTCGCTGCATTTCTCAGGCAGACGTGCATAGTTGGACTGACCAAGTGATCATAAAGGGTTTGGCTTCACATCAGGTGACCGAGAGTTATTTAACTCTCAATTGATTTTCTAAACCATCGATCAAACATCTTCATAGGACATATAAAAGATCTAACGGTAGCATCTAGCTATGTGAGAAAATAGACGAAGAATTTTTTAAAAATCAGTTGCCTGATAACTAGCAAAAGTGGACCATAAAATTCAAAGTTTTATGCCCATATTTTGGTTATCACAGACATGCCACTTTTATTTATCACTCAAAGCAACTAGTTTCAATCACTTCCCCACCAAAGCTGAAGAAGCAAATCTTGATGTTGATTTAGCAGTGACAGTGAGCGTCTTTTTGACCCATTTGTAATAGAAATGTTACATTTTACCGCATATTAAGTTTTGTAATAAATAATAAAGTTAGATAAACAGTGGCACAGTGAGCTTTCAATCAAACGGGGTTTTACGCTATGTGTTAGTGCTAAATGCACCTCATTGACAGCATTGCTTGCTCTTGAGCCTTGCCAGTCACCTCATTGACAGCATAGCATGCTCTTGAGCCCTTGCCAGCATAGCAAGCAGATTTCTTCTGTGGTATGGTTCATGCTGCGACGCCATCCTCGCTTGCTTCTGAAATTGCTTGGTCCATGTTGGTCGGCGAGGACAATAAATCAGACATTCAGATGCAAGGCAACTACGCTGTCCAGCCTTGGTAGGTGGCTTCTTGGAAGCTGCAGTCAACCCCGTCCGGCCGGCCTCTAGGCTGCGGCTAGCCGGCGCCGGTGCCGCCACGACCAGCAAGGCCATGTCACACGCCGACGGCGAGCGGTTCACGGAGGTGGTGGTGGTCCGGCACGGGGAGACGTCGTGGAACGCCTCCCGCATCGTCCAGGTCGCTCGCCCCTCGGTTCTTTCTTGTGAAGCTGTGCATCTCTGCTGTTTTCCCCAGAAGAGATGCTCACTGAATCTAGCATGTGTATGTATGCACCTGATGGATCCGTAATAGGAATTTTTAGTCCAGCTATTCGATCTTGCTTGCTGAAGCCACCAAAATGGTACTACCTCCGGTCACAAAAGAAGTCGTAGTTGACTTTTGGAGACATCTTTGATCATTCGTCTTATTCAAAAAAGTTATGTAAATATTATTTATTTTATTGTGATTTAGTTTATTATTCAATATATTTTAAGTATGACTTATATTTTTATATATTTATAAAATATTTTAATAAGACGAATGGTCAAAGACGTGTGTAAAAATCAATGGCGACTTTATTTCGTGACCGGAGGGAGTATCATGCTCTTTGCCTGTGAAACATCCGACCATAGTTTTTAGATTTGGGAGCTCAAGCATCTGTTGCATTCTTACTAGGTGATTGTGCCATCCTTCCATTAACTGGGCCCTATTTCAGGGGGAAAAAAAGGCATCCCCTAATAATTGGTTGCAACATTGGATTCTTGTAACAGGGACAGATGGATCCAGAGCTAAATGAGATTGGTTGGCAGCAAGCTGCTGTGGTATGGTTCACTTGCTCATCAAGATTGTGATATAGAACTAGCGAATATTATGATTTTGGATATGCATTGCTAGCATTGGCATTTTTTCTGAATCTGATGCAAAATCGTAAGGTGGGCCGTCGGTTGTCGACAGAAGCCAAGCCAGCCGCTATATACTCGTCTGATCTGAAGCGTGCTGCTGAGACTGCAAAAATCATAGCGAAAGCTTGCAACGTCTCAAATGTTAGTGCATTATGTTTCCAGATTCTTAAGATTATGCTACTGGGTGCTTCCAGGCTCACTGCATGGGAATACAAATTTCTGTTGTTAAGGTTTCATGCATATACCTTTTTGAATTTTGATGTACTATTAGCGTTTTGTATTCTCACCGATATTCTGTTTCAGTTGGTGCTGGATGAAGCACTGCGAGAAAGGCACATGGGTTATCTCCAAGGTTTGAAGTGGGATAATGCTTTCGTTAAGAACCCAGGGGTCTTCAAAGGTTTTCAGCTTTCTGAAAATAAAAATGGTTTTGATTTTGACGACAGAGACCAAGAAATTCCGGTTAGTATAACCCTGCAGAGAAATTTTGTATAGCTTTGTCTATATTGAAATGATAACCAGTGAGCATCAGTGCAGTACTGAACCAGATTTTAACAATATGACGCTCGTTGTTTGCTAAATATTGTTGCGCACATTTAATCTTGCCCAAAAAAAATTAGTTTGGGTCCTGCTTATGGATGCTAAATTGGCTCTGTTCTTTTCTCACTTACAATGGCTGTAATTTTGGTACAAACATGAATTGAATGAAGGCATATCACAAGAAATACCAGCGTTGGATATTTCCCACCGACAGTTGCTAGTTAGAACTGAAATAGATGTTAACAAGTTTTCCCTGAACAACTTGAACAAGTACTACTTCAGCCATGAAATTATACACTTCACTTTGAGGAGAGCTCATCAATGTTTGTTCTGATGTTTAGGGTGGTGGGGAGAGCCTCAATCAGCTATCTGAGCGGTGCGTCTCTTACCTGAGTAAAATTGCCCGAGAACACATCGGTAAGCAGCAAACCCCACTCTTCGATCCCCATCTACCGAATCCGTCGTGTGTAACTAAAAAACTACAATCTACAACAAAAGACAAAACAAATAGTCACTGAAAGTAAAAAGAAAAAAAAAAGAAACATCACAATGAGCAAATCAGATTCTTCCATGAAGCATTGCACCTCCTGTGGCTGTTGGTTCTAATCTTGATATAGAAATATTAGTTTGTCTAGTTTGAGTAGGACTAGGTTTATCTGAAGTAGAAGTACTAGAGATGGAGTTTGTTTAGAATTAGTAGTTCTAATTTGAGTAGGAGTCTTGTATTTTCTCTAGTATAAATAGATGGCCAAGGGCCAAAGAAAGGTGCAAGCTTTAGCACCGAGAAAGTATTGAGCCAACGTTTTCTTTGTTGCGTGATTAGTAGAGCTGATTAGTTAGACCAAATACGAGCACAACATGTGGACGTACATGTGGACGCTGTTCTAGACGTGCTCTTCACGTTCCTCGGTCCGGCAATGACGTCCGACAGTACATGAAGCTGTGCAGCCGAGGCTACCCGTGTTCCCGTCGATCAACGATCCGTTTTCGGAAGGATTGATCCTATGATTTTTTCAACAATTGGTATCAGAGCCTAGGTTCAACTCGGTTATCGCCATAAGAAGATGTCGATAGTACCGTAAGAAGCGAGGCGTCGGTTGTGAGGCGGAGGCCCCACTGTCGACGATGTACCCGCAACTTGCAAGGAGCGGCTATACTATCGGGCCATCAAGATGCGTGTAGCAATGGAGGCACGGGAGGTGTGGTCTGCCGTCGATCCGAGAGGTGACGCGTACAAGAAAGAAGGCGCGGATTACGGAAGGATCGACCGCACTATCGGCTATCTATAGTGCGATTCGAAGACCTCATGATCTCCATCGCCGGAATGGACTCGGCGAAGCGGCATGGGAGGCAATCAAGACAATAACATCGGGCATGATCGTGTGATAGGCGGTTACTGGTCTCTTAAACGCGATTTTGAGAATCTCAAGATGTTGGACGGTGAGACCGTGGCGGCTTTCGCTACTAGGGTCTCGACGATCGTCAACGGCATCCGAGGATCGGAAAAGATAAGGACAAACAATTGTCGGAAGTTGAAGTGGTGTGTCGTTTCTTGCGTGCGGCACCGGAAAATACATGCACTCGTCATCTCGATAGAGCAATGTATTGACTTGAAGACTTTAACACTGGCTGATCTGATTGGTCGTTACCAGGCGTACGACGAACGGATCAAATCCACTATTGGTGATCCAAAGGACCAAGGGAAACTGTTGCTCACCCGATCGCAGTGGGAGACACTGTCAAAGAGGAGAGAGGGGTTTTCTGGAGGTGGTGGAAGGAAGGCCGGTGATAAGGGTTCAAGTAAAGGATCCAAGTCAAAGAACGTTTGCAGCCATTGTGGTAGACATCGACGTGACAAAGGTGGTCGTGACGATGATGACTCGTCAAGTGATACTGACAGCAGCAGTCAGTCAAGTGACACAGATGATGACAAGTCAAGCAATGGTAAACGGAACTTCGGGGGTGCAAAGGATAGGAGCAAGATCAAGTGCTTCAACTGCAATGTATATGGGCACTATGCATCTGAGTGCCGGAAACCTCGTCGTAATCGAGATTGGCACAAGGAGGAGGCGAATCTCATCCATAAGGACGTCGATAATGAACCATGCCTACTTCTCTCCACGCATGTGCAGAAGGTACATGACGTGGTGCTTTTAAGTAAAGAGAATGTGATGTCAAGGTTGTGTGTCAAGGGTGAAACACAACCCACATCCACGAAGTGGTACTTGGACAATGGTGTAAGCAACCACATGACAGGGCAAAGGTCATTGTTCGAGAAGTTGGATGAGAGCTTCCAAGGATAAATCCAATTTGGTGATGGATCAATTGTGGAGATCAAGGGGAAAGGATCAATTCTTCTCCAATGCAAGAACGGAGAACAACGTGTACTCTCCGAGGTATATTTTATACCGAGTCTCTTCAAGAACATCATCGGTTTGGGACGGTTTGTCAAGATGGATGCAAAGTGATCATGCACCAAGAAGATCTATGGGTCTATGAGCGAAGCGGAAGCTTCTCATGAAGGTGAAAAGATCTAAATATAGGTTATATATGATTCAGTTGAACATATATACTAATGATAGTCAACAAGAAGCGCATGAAGAGATTGTGCCACATGATATGTTCAAGCGGGAACATCAAGTGTAACTCCAACCGACCTATCGGATGTGGTGGAGTCGATCCTTTCGTGCCATAGAGGAGACAATGATACAGAGGAGGAGAAGGAGATAAAGATGGCATCAACGACGGTGGTATTCCAAAGATAGTTTGGATGACCTTGTCGGTCAAGATGTTCAAGTTGAATCTCAGCTTGTTCAAAGTGTTGCGCTATGCAAGAAAAAGAAGAAGATGATGATGATGAAGAAGAAGAAGAAGAAGAAGAAGAAGAAGATGATGATGATGATGATGATGAAGAAGAAGAAGAACCGAGTATGCCGAAGTGACTTGAAGGACAAGGTTGGGTTACAACCCGTTAAGATTGTGAACACGTCAGATGGGCGTAAGGACTATGCGAGGAGACGGATTCGTCAAGTCATTGGATTGCGTCAAGTTCGAGGGGACGCGCCAGAAAATTAGGATCAAGATTAGGGGGTGATTGTTAGTTCTAATCTTGATATAGAAATATTAGTTTGTCTAGTTTGAGTAGGACTATGTTTATCTGAAGTAGAAGTACTAGAGATGTAGTTTGTTTAGAATTAGTAGTTCTAATTTGAGTAGGAGTCTTGTATTTTCTCTAGTATAAATAGATGGCCAAGGGCCAAAGAAAGGTGCAAGCTTTAGCACCGAGAAAGTATTGAGCCAACGTTTTCTTTGTTGCGTGATTAGTAGAGTTGATTAGTTAGACCAAATACGAGCACAACATGTGAACGTATATGTGGACGCTGTTCTAGACGTGCTCTTCACGTTCCTCGGTCCGGCAATGACGTCCGACAAGACATGAAGTCGGCGGCAAAGAGGCTACCCGTGTTCCCGTCGATCAACGATCCGTTTTCGGAAGGATTGATCCTAGGATTTTTCCAACAGTGGCAGTGTGGCTAGCTGCTGACTTGCAAGTCTGAAGAAATGTGTTTGCTGATCCTGCTTCTGCGTTGCGCCGGCTGGAGAGCGGGTGGTGGTGGTCTCCCATGGCGCGGCCATCCTGGAGCTGTGCCGGCACACCGACCCCCCCGGCTGCTCTGTTCACAGGCACATCCCCAACACCTCGCTGAGCGTCTTCCACGTCTCCGGCGCCACCGGCCGATGGACCCTCGAGAGGTACGGAGACGCCGGCCATCTCGGCGGGAATGGCTTCCTGGAGGGCGCGTTTGGCGGCGATGGGGCCTCCGCGTGACGCCGGCATGAAGGGATCCGTTTCGTGGGCACATTTCGAATGATCCAGACGTGCACAGTAGAAGCATGTCCCTTGCTTCAACTGCAGTTTATCTTGGGTGTGAGAGTCATGGATGAGAAAGAACAATCTTTTGTGTTCAAGCTTGGTGAGATATATCGGTTTGCAATTGCCATTCTTTCAGATTGTTGGTGAACACTCGAAAGCATAGACAGTGCGTAATACTTCGGCCCGATGTGTTTGTGATACCTATATGGTCCATATGGATGTGATGGTTAGATTAGTCTCGTATTGCTGGTTGAGAAAGAGTTTTACTAGTATATAATGTCTGTTGAAACCAAACATATCACCTCAGGTTAACCCTTTTGTGCAAAGCGAGGCCGAAAATCAAAATAAGTGCTATGCATGCATGGGTTAGCCCTATAGGTGGGTTAGGCTCTAAGCGAATTTGGGCCAACCCTCGCTGTGCGGCAGATCGTGTGGTTTAGTTGTGCGAGCATATTGCGCATGACTTGTGTGGATCCAGAGTGGTCACACGGTATGGCATATGGGTCGGCACTAGACGCAAGGTCGTATACGAGGGGATCTTGGACATTTGCCACTTAGGCGGTGTCCTGACGAGAGCGTCAGCCCATTAAGGATGAGTGAGTGTAATACTCTGGTCCGATGTGTTGTAAGGCTCATGTGGATGTGATTGTGGAATTAGTCCCATATTGCTAGTTGAGAAATAGTTGTATTAGCATATAATGCCTGTTGAAACCAAACATAACAACTCGGGTTAACCCTTTTGGACGAAGCGATGTCAAAAGTCCAAGTAGCTGCTATACATGTGTGGGCTAGCCTCGTAAGTGCGCTAGGCTCTAAGCGAATTTGGGCCAGGGTGTCACACAGTGACGAGCTACGCATGCGTGGTCTAGCCCCGTAGATGGGCTAGGCATTAAACACATTTGGGCCAATGTCTTACAATGTGTTACACAGTGACTTCCTTGTCTCCCATGGAGGGGCGGCGGCAACAAATTTGTACCCCTCCATATTAGCTTCTCGTCCTCTCCCCAGAAGTCAAGCCTGTTAGGCGGCGGCAACAGATTTGTACCCCACAAATTAGCTTCTCGTCCTCTCCTCAATAGTCAAGCCTGTTAGAGCATCTCTAGGAGAGCCCTCAAAACAAACCTCCCTTTTTAAAATTTAGAAATCTCCAACATATTAAGGGCCCCTTATTAACTCCATGGTCCTAACAATCTATCTAAAAGCACCTCTCTCTCTCTCTCTCTTATACCACGTGCCACTGATGTATCTTACTTAGCTGCATCTATCCTGTAAAAACACAAGTAATTCATTGTTCCTTCTGAAAGATGCAATAAGCAGCATAATGAAATGTTTTTTTTTTTGGTCAAACGCCGCCGCCGTAGATTCCCTCTGCATGTGCTAGGATTTGCACCCTAAACATAAAAGAATTATAAAGACTAAAATGCACCGGAGGTCCATTAACTTGTAGCATAGTGTCATTTAGGTCCATCAACTTTCAAACTGCAGTTTTGGGTCCATTAACTCTTTAAGTTGTTTACTACAGGCCCGTACCCCATCGTTTTGTGTTTAGATCCGACGTGGCATGGACACTGTGGCAGCCAGTTGTTTACTGCAGGTCTATTAACTCTTTAAGTTGTTTACTGTAGGTCCATTAACTCTTTAAGTTGTTTACTGCAGGTTCATTAACTCTTTAAGTGGCAAGTGTTTGGTTGTAAGAGCGAAATTTATCTAACTTCTCCTCCCCACCGATTAATCATAAAATCATACAATCAACAAGAGAATTAAGCAAATCATTCGATTAATTAAGCAAATAATCAAGTAAATTAGGGCATTAATCAATCAATTGATGCAATTAGCAAGCAAATCTCACGTCTCACCATCCCCAGGGCCATCCTCATCGCCGAAGCCTCACGTCGGCCTTCCCAACGCCATCCTGCTCACGCCGCCGCCATTGGAGCTCGCGACGCCGCCAGGAGCTTGCGTTCTGCGCCGCCGGAGCTTCGCATCAACGCCGCCGCCATGGAGCTCGCCCGCCACCGCCGAGCTCGTGTAGCCGCCGCCAGAGGCAGAGCCGCCGCCGTCGTCATGAAGCCGGAGCCCCATGTCGCCGCTGTCGTCGGAGCTGGAGCTAGACTCGTTCATGGGCGGCCGGCCCGCCCGACCGGTTACATCGGGCAAGGCTCGAGCCTCGGTCTGAAGCCCGGCCGTCGGGCCAGCCAAGACTCTCGAGCTTCGGGCCGGGTTCGGGCCTGAAACCAAAGCCCGGAGCGTCGGGCCTAGCCGGGCTCGGGCTTGGTCCCGCAGGACCGGGCTTTTCCAAGCCCGGCCCGAAACCCGGCCTGGCTCGGCAGATGATCAGGTCTAGCTGGAGCCCCGCGTCGCCGCCTCAGCGGGAACCTCAACATCGCCGAAGAGAGAGAGGCTGTGGCGAGTGTGGTGTTGGATTTGAGCGGCGTAGTTTGTGGTGAAAAAACATGAAGAAACGTGCCATTTCCTGCCGCACGGGCTGTGGCGTGACTATGCCTAGCCGTAAACCAAACAGGTGCCTAAAGCACTGTGGCATGACTACGCTTAGGCGTGGCCAAGTGTGGCCACGAACCAAACAGCCCTTAGTACTTGGCTTGTGGAGTTTTGGTGGTGGTTGAAACTTGTTATATTGTGGAATTATGGATATTTGCATTGTCTATTTTTCGTGGATATAGAGAAAATAGGAAGGTTTTGTCAAAATTTTGTAGATTTTGCATAGTCATTCTAAGCTCAAAAGTAGTTAGGGTGTTACATAAGTTAAATAAAGTAAACTAAAAACATGGCTTTAGCAATACATTTGCTTCGGTCTGAGCATTCATTTTCGGAGAAAAATAAGTGAATAAGTGTTGAAGCGCATAGGAAAAGGCAGAGCTGGCCAACGGGCCAAACCGGCCCGGCCCGGTTGGTTCGGTTACTATGCTGACCAAGACCAATCTAAGTGCGGTTTTAGCCTGAGTTGAGTTCAAGACAAATGAACTAAACCGAACCTGCCTTTCGATTTTTATTAGCCGGTTTATTTTATTTAAAAATATATATAAATTAAGAAAAACCATTATATTTCACAAATATACATTTTAAAATAAATAAATATATTATTTATCATAAGAATATATATATATATATATACATATATTGAATTAAATTAATATACTACAAGATGTGAAACCAACTGTGCCACCACTGCATTTAACCGGTTCGGTTCAAATTTATTTGGCCACCTCTAAAAAGCGGTGCGAAACAGCGCGGTGAAACACAAAGTTGCTTACGGTTAGGTGGGCGCCATGGCCGGGGAAAATCGGGTGTACGACACCCAATTGGATGACCCCATTCCATATGACATTAAATTAGTCTGTCTTTACCTATATAACACCGAGCGCACGAATTCCTCTCTCAAATGATATTTTCTCCATTTTCCAACCATTTCACTCCTTTTTCATTTCTTTTTCACTGTTTTAGGTCGGGAAAAGACCAAAATGCCCCTGGGCCACATTGCTTGACCTGTTGAGCTTTATTGGGTTGAACCTAACCACGTTTCCATCCCGTGGAATCCCAGCCCGACCCTTCGTCCAGAACCCGAGTAGGGCGACGCCGACGGCGTGGAGGGCTTCCGGCGGCTGCCAGGAGGGCTCCCGGCGTGCAGGCGACGGCGAGGAGGGCTCCCGGCGGCGGCCAGGCGACAGCGAGGGGGCCGCGGCGTCCAGGCGACGGCGACGGCATCTCCCGGCGGCGTCCAGGTGACGGCGAGGGAGGTCCCGGCGGCGTCGTGTCGACGTGGAGGGGTCCGCGGCGACCAGGCGACGGCGAGGGGAGCTCCCGGAGGCGTCCAGGAGACGGCGAGGGGGCGGCATCGTCCAGGCGACGGGGAGGGGGCCGCGGCAACCTGAAGCTGTAGGACGTTGGCAACGAAGGTTTATGGAATGCTAATTGGGAGACTTTGGCAACCTATGGCTCAGACATGGTTTATGGAATGCTAATTGGGTGATGTTCATAGCAACTCCTTGAGGAATGCTAATTAGGTATTAGCAAGTACATGTATGAATTTGTGCCTTCCAATTTCAAATGAATGTATGAGTTGGACCTGTATGAAAGGAAAATACGACACTTCAATGTATGCTGCTGGTTTCAAATGTCACTTTGAGTTGTAAGTTGCTTGAACTTTGAATACCTAAATTAGTTAATTCTCAGGTTAGAACTTTGGCTGAAGCTTTAGGAAGAAGGATCGATTGATATTTGTATATGGATTTTATTCCCTTAAACAATTGTGAATCTGTTTTTTTGTGGATTTTTTCTTGTGTAGCTCACTGAAGCAGAGACCAATAAAATGATAGCCTATTTTTTCATTGGCTAGAACTTATCTAGTTAATCAGGAACGCCTTCGCTCTACTAAATTCATGCTGTAAAAAGTTAAATTCTGGATTTAGTTTAATTCAGGTTCTTCTTTTAGGTGCATAGGGGCACTAAAGTTTTGCTGCCTGATAGAATTTTGTGCCGATGCAAAATCGTGCCCATTGTCACGTGTTCTAATTACAGCTTCTTGAGTATTAAAACTCAAATGGTTTTTTTGTTTTAGCTACACCTGCATCCACAGTAAATGCAAAAGTGCATAGCTCACTGTCTTAGTTTGGTTTGTGCTTATATTGGTTTTTTTGGATTCTAATTCACTCTAATAGATTGAGATATGCCACCATGCCAAGATCATGCTTGTATGATACTACCAAAGCTATCTTATTTTCATATCTTCTTGTCTCACTGGAAAAGTTTTGAGTAACTCTTGAAACTGTTTCTTTTCTATTAAGAAAAGAAAAGAACACAGTTTTATACTTTTATGTACAAATCACTGCTCTGGAGACTAACTATCACATTCAGTTGTAAGTATTGTAGCAAGTGAGAACATATAGATACAATATATCTTATCTACAATATCTTGAACTAAAACACTTTTACTGGGGCATAGCTTCTAAAGCAAAATGTCTAGTTCAACATAGCAAAATCCTAGGTTTATGCCATATGATAACTTGTTATATATATGCAGATTGTAAATGGTGAGCACACCATTTACAATCTCCGTATACGACTCAAGTGATACCCAGTTCATGCTGTTTTTATGCCTTTCACAAATGTCCTCTCTAGTCAGGAGAAAAAAAGATCAGTCAATAGCATCATTATCTTTAAGCACCAATGAGAACATGTAGTCAATCTGATAAAATCTTGCATTCAAATATGTCGTTTCAGGTATGTGCAACCATAAGATTGTCGCAATGCAGTTTTGGCCTTACTAAATCACAAATACTGCATCATGCACATAATGACCTTACACTAAAAAATAATTGAAACAACCACAGACAATGCCATAGCTTCAGCAATGAGTACTACATCCATACAACACTTAGCAAAATAGTTTACCACCACATTGCATCATAGTTTCCACACAGATACATTTTTTTTCCAACAAGTTCATCAATAAGCAAAAGACATGAACTGCCAAAAGTTCACCATGACATCAACATACAAAAGTAAGTTCTTTTGGAATTCAGACCCCTAAGAGTTTGTTGGCTTTTTTGGAGTGAGCTTTCTTCTTTGGAGTGAGCTTCTTCTTTAGGGTTGACTGGCTTGTTCCTTCTCCAGCAGACTGGCTCATTGCCAATTGCCTACAACATATAATTCAGTGATCAACACTAGTCTAAATGGATGCGAATGTTATTAGGATTTTACCTCCTTGTGACAGGTCCTGGACTTGCTTCATTTGACATAACCCTTTGCCTCTTGCTAGCCCTTGTTGGGGTTGAATAGGCATGGATTGTCCCTTCTCCTGCAGTCTGGTTGATTGCCATTTGACTACAGCATGACATAAGTTGACTAGTTATGAACTGATTGTTTGACATGGAAGACATTATATGAGAAAAGGTTGTTACCTCCTTGTAACAGGTCCAGGACTTGTCTGGCTTGAACCTTTTTCACCAGCCCTACTCATTGGAACCTTCCTAGTAGCCTTCCTTGGAGTTCTTGGTGTACTAGTGCAATCACTTGGTTTAGGCCCCTTTTTAGCCCTGCTTTTTCTGCAAATGTATACATCAATCAATCAACACTGGTTACAAGAAAAAAGAGTTTAAATTATATGCAATCAATAACATGTACCTTTTTTTGGTCCCATTTAGGTGACACTTGCTACTTGAGTCCCTGTGACCTAATTCACCACATCCCTTGCACTTGACCTGCCATTTTCCCTTGCTCTTGGTTGGCACATAACCTTTCTCTAGACAACCTAGAAACCTGTTCTTCCTATGTCTCCCTGCTGATCTCTTTGAGAGAGGTGGCAACAACCTAAACCCAAGATCCACAGTTGGCCACTGCGACTTGTCAGTCAAAGGTGGAATGCTTCCTGCATAAGTCATCCTCAAAGATCTAACTGAGAAGTAAGGGTGCACATAATCCTCCATTTTGAAGTTCCTAATGGTACATATGAATGCCAATGCATGAGGACAAGGTTTTCCTGAGACCTGCCACTCCCTGCATGTGCACTCATGCTTGTCCAGATGCACAACATGCCTTATCACCTGAAGGTCTTCATTGACCTCAGTCACTTCAGCTTTATTCCTAGCAGATTCCACCCTCATTTTACCCAAACCCCTTGTCATTGCGTTCAGGTGTGCTACAACACCAGGTAGAATGACTCCTTGGAGTTTTTGTGCTAGTCTCCTCCTCTTCTCATACAGATGCATGGTTTTCTTTCTAATTGCATCAGCTAGCTCTGCAACCGGTAGATCCTTCAACTCCTTCACCCAGTTGTTCCATGATTCTGCCAGATTGTTTGTAATGTAGTCGCACTTGGTCTCCTCTGAAAATTTGCTTCTCGTCCAAAGTAAGTTGTGATATCTATGTAACCATGGACCAACAGTAGGGCAGGCTGCATTTATCTTTTCCATGTAGTGGTCAAACCTATCAGCCCTGTAAGCCCTGGCAGCAGGATACATATTTCCATAGACTGGGCCTTGAAATTTCTTAATGAAGTTATCCATGAGGTGTCTAAAGCACTCCCTATGCTCTGCCCAAGGATAAACTACCTTCACTGCAGTTTCTAACCCCTTGCATGCATCTGAGCTTATTGCCAACGAAGGTGGACTACCTATGGCTTTCTTCAACTGCTCCATAAACCAAGTCCAATTAGCTGTGGTCTCACCATCAAAGAAGCCAAATGCAACTGGAAACATCCAGTTATGGCCATCTATTGCTATTGCAGAAGCAAGATGGCCATTCCATCTGCCATTAAGAGCAGTTGAGTCTATGCTAACATAAGGCCTACAACCATTAAGAAAACCATCTATGCTAGCTTTAAAACAACAGAAGAATCTATGGAAATAAATGTCTCCTCCATCCTGTTGTACATCTATTTCAACAACACTGCCAGGACTTCTAAGCTCTACCTCAGCCTTAAACCTATAAAGCATCTCAAAGCTGTTTTCCCAAAAACCAAAAATGATATCCATAACTTTATTCCTTCCAACCCAAACTGTATTATATGTCAAGTCTGTAGTATACTTACTGTCCAACATTGCTTTCAGCTCAGCGGCTCCAATGTTTGGATTTTCCTTCAAAATGGGGACTGCCTTCTCAGCTATCCACTTATATGAAGCCATGCAATTGTGCACCTTCCTAATAGATGGACAAGAATGTTCAAACTTATTCAATGCGACCTGCACATACAAAAAAAAGAGGTTGTTAAAATGTGCATTCATATTCAATGGATAAGAATGTACTAACTTATTCAATGTGACCTGCAATGTACAAACAACTACATAAGGCACATTACATTATGCAATGTACCTTAGCACTCTTTTCATCAGGTGTCAACCTTGCTACAATAGCCCAAGGACATTTTTTTGATTTGCAATAACCCCTGAACCTATCTGACTCAGCTTTCTCAGTCTTCACCTCAAACTGATTTAAAATTGCATGTTGGCTCAACATTATTCTGAATTCAGCCATGCTGCCATAGGTGCTCCCCTCTTCCATCGGAGGATTCTCTTTGTCATAATGCACAGAAGTCTCACTAGGGATAACATCAACAATTTCAACATCATGACCTTGCACATTGTCTCCATCACCTTGCACACCATCTGCACCATGTCCTTGTCCTTGCACACCATCTCCGGCATGCACACCATCTACACCATGTCCTTGCACACCATCTCCGGTATGCCCATCATCTCCATCAACTCCAATGTTGTAGCCCAGCAACTCAAATATGGCATCTTCCCCCACCACCGGATTTGTTGAGCCTAAATGATCATCTGGTATGTCCACTATGCATAACTTGTCCCAATCAAATATCAATGTGGAGACACCGTCTTCATCTCCATCTCCACCTTGCCGGCTACATGAACCTCCTCTGTCGTTGTACTCGGTTTCAGGATGACCCTCAACCACTGCGCTATTATCTACTTCGCTCGACTTTGAATTAGTACCACAAACACTAACCGCAGCGCCAGGATCAATCCTAGCAACACATAAAAAGAAGAAAACCGAACAATAAATTTCTGTTAGGTACAATCCTAACAGAACATGGACCCTAATAGAGAATGCAGGTGCTTCTTCTTGAGTTCGGATCAGGGCAAAAACTCCCCCTATTTTCTTGGTTTCTTGATCCAATCCTAACAAATCCATCTGCTTGTCTCAAGTCCAGTGTTGCAAAACTCGCCTAGGGAGCTCCGAACTCAAGAAGCAGCGGCTACATTCATTCACCAATAATGCAATATCTCCAACCCTAAACATCAAATCGAGCAAGGGGAATCGAAGCTTTACCTAGGAGGACTAGGGTCTGAATTCATTGCGACGGTGCCCTCCCAGCAGCCTGGACAGCCGCCGGGACCCTCCCAGTCGCCTAGACGCCGCCAGAACCCCCCTCGTCGTCGCCTAGACGCCGCTGGGAGCCCCCCTCGCCGTCGCCGTCGCCTGGACGCCGCGGCCCCCTCGCCGTCGCCTGGACGCCGCCGGGAGATGCCGTCGCCGTCGCCTGGACGCCGCGGTCCCCTCGCCGTCGCCTGGCCGCCGCCGGGAGCCCTCCTCGCCGTCGCCTGCACGCCGGGAGCCCTCCTGGCCGCCGCCGGAAGCCCTCCACGCCGTCGGCGTCGCCCTACTCGGGTTCTGGACGAAGGGTCGGGCTGGGATTCCACGGGATGGAAACGTGGTTAGGTTCAACCCAATAAAGCTCAACAGGTCAAGCAATGTGGCCCAGGGGCATTTTGGTCTTTTCCCGACCTAAAACAGTGAAAAAGAAATGAAAAAGGAGTGAAATGGTTGGAAAATGGAGAAAATATCATTTGAGAGAGGAATTCGTGCGCTCGGTGTTATATAGGTAAAGACAGACTAATTTAATGTCATATGGAATGGGGTCATCCAATTGGGTGTCGTACACCCGATTTTCCCCGGCGCGGCGGCGCGTCCACCTAACCGTAAGCAACTTTGTGTTTCACCGCGGCTGTTTCGCACCGGCTTTTTTAGAGGTGGCCAAATGGGGTCATCCAATTGGGTGTCCTATACCCGATTTTCCCCCGCCGCCGTCGCTGCCGCTGCCGCCGCAGCGTTTCATGTCCAAACTGCTGCCCCGCATCACGCCGCTCCGCCCCCGCCGGCGGAGCCATCCAGACCCAGCCATCTCCCCGGACCTCGCGGCGTTGCTCGCCCGCGTCCTCACCACCCGCTCCTCCAACCCTGCCTGGGCCCGCTCCCTCGCCGCCCTCCTCCCCTCTCCGCTCTCCGACGCGCACCTCGCCGCCGCCGTCTCCTCCCTCCCCGACCCCGACCTCGCCCTCGCGCTCATCTCCTGGTTCCAGACCCACCGCCCCCATGATGCTCTCCCCACACCTCTCGCCCACTCCGCCCTGCTCCGCCTCCTCGCCCGCTCCCGCCGCTTTGACGCCGTCGACGCCACGCTTCAGTCCATGTCATTCGTGGGCGCCGCGCCCACGCGCGGCTGCCTGGGAGCGCTCGTCGCCGCCTACGCGGACGCAGGTATGGACAGGAAGGCCGCCGAGATGTGTGAGCGCGCCAGGGAGCAGCACGGCTCGCTCCCGGGCGCGACCCACTGTAACCGCCTGCTCAGGCTCTTTGTCGAGCAGCGGCGCTGGGACAACGCTCGCAAGCTGTATGACGAAATGCTTGCTGAGGAAGGTGACGCCGATAATTACACTACTTGTGTGATGGTCCGGGGGCTCTGCCTGGAAGAGCGGGTGGAGGAAGGTAGGAAGTTGATTGAAGCGAGGTGGGGTGCTGGATGCATTCCGCATGCTGTGTTTTACAATGTCCTGATCGATGGGTATTGCCGGCATGGGGACATTGGTAAGGGATTGTCGCTTTTGGATGAGATGGAGATGAAGGGGTTCTTACCAACCGCAGCATCATATGGACCTATTATAAACTGGCTGGGGAGAAAGGGTGATATGGAGAAGATAGGGAGTTTGTTTTTGGCGATGAGGGGAAGAGGATTGTGCCCTAACATCCAGATTTATAATAGTGTTATTAATGCTTTGTGCAATTTCCAGTCTGCATCACATGCAATGGTGATCTTGAAGCAGATGTTTGAAAGCAGGTGTGACCCGGATGTTATCACATTTAATACCTTGATATCTGGGTTTTGCCAGGAAGGGCGTGTTCAAGAGGCTGAGTCTCTCTTGAGGAAGGCCATTCAGATGGAGTTGAACCCAAATCATTTAAGCTACACTCCATTGATTTATGGCTTCTGCATCAAAGGAGAAGTGGTGGTTGCATCAGATTTGCTTGTTGAGATGATGGAAAGAGGGAATACCCCTGATGTGGTCACATTTGGAGCATTGATTCATGGTCTTGTTGTTGCTGGACAGGTCAGTGAGGCTTTGGCTGTCCGGGAGAAGATGATACAGAGACAGGTCCTCCCAGATGTTAACATATATAATGTGTTGATCAGCGGTCTATGCAAGAAACATATGCTTCCGGCGGCTAGGAACCTTCTTGCAGAGATGCTCGAGCAAAATGTCCACCCTGATGAATTTGTTTACACCACATTGATTGATGGGTTCATTAGAAGTGATAATCTATGTGACGCAAGGAAAATATTCGAGTTCATGGAACAAAAGGGTGTACGTCCTGACATTGTTGGCTACAATGCTATGATAAAAGGATATTGTCAGTTTGGAATGATGAATGAAGCAATTCTATGCATGAGCAGCATGACAAAGGCTGGGTGTATTCCTGATGAGTTTACATACACTACAATCATAAGTAACTTTGCTAA
The DNA here is from genome assembly GCA_036346415.1 of Raddia guianensis. Taxonomy (NCBI): domain Eukaryota; kingdom Viridiplantae; phylum Streptophyta; class Magnoliopsida; order Poales; family Poaceae; genus Raddia; species Raddia guianensis. The sequence continues at coordinate 26,824,905 of CM070543.1, read as the reverse complement.
ACAAGGTAACATAAGCGGAGCTCTGAGGTTATTATGCGATATGATGAAGCGGAGATGCAAACCAAATGTTGTTACATACTCATCGTTGATCAATGGATATTGCAAGATAGGTGATACAGTTGCTGCAGAAGGCTTATTTGTGAATATGCAGTCTGAAGGTCTGTTCCCCAATGTAATAACTTATACCATTCTAATTGGTAGTCTGTTTAAAAAGGATGAAGTAATCAAAGCTGCTGCGTACTTTGAATACATGGTACTTAACCAGTGTTCTCCTAATGATGTCACATTACATTATTTATTTAATGGGCTGACCAACAGTATGGCATGCATCAACTTAAACTGCAGTAGCACTGTTAAGGTGCATGCCAAGGCTCCCCTTTTAGACATATTCAAGCGATTGGTTTGTGACAGATGGGATCCAAGTAATTCAGCATACAATACTATTATCTTCAGCCTGTGCAGGCACAAAATGCTTGGGAAGGCGATGGACATAAAAAACAAGATGAATAACAAAGGATGCTCACCAGACTCTATCACTTTCCTTTCACTTCTTTATGGCTTTTGTTCTGTTGGAAAGTCAAAGGATTGGGGGAGCATCCTTCCTAATGATTTCCAGCGACATGAACTCGAGATAGCTTGTAGGTATGAAAGGTTATTTGACCAATATGTATCAAAGTCAGTTAGCTGTGAAGTCTCTAGTGTTTTACAGTTATATCTTGACGACTGTAAATCCTTGCAACAAATGGAGCACAAATTTGCTGGTTCTTGACTCATCATATGCTTGTCATTTGTAAATGAAGGTGGCATTTATTTGGTTTCAACTTCAACAAGTGAAGAGTGAAAGAACAGGATGGTTCATAATACCATACTAGCAATCTAACATGAATTTTCCTGCAGCACTCGAACATGAATGGTGATATTAGTGTGGCAGACATCCAGCAGACATGATCTTCCCGGAAGGTACCTATCTTGATTGAATATTCATATATTATTATAGGCAATAGTTGAATATTTGAATCTCTTGTGGAATTTTTTTCTGAATTAATGAATATCCTTAGATAGCCATTTTAAAAATTTAAAACTTGAACGTGCAAAAATTCTAAAATTCCTTTATTGGAATGCTGGAAATTACTAAAAAAATCTGTGTACTTTGAGTGTATTGTTCTGCCGTTTACATATTAGGTAAATCATCCTTTCTTTCACATTGGGCCATCCAAAGAGGGTAGGGAGAAGTTGAACTTTCATAGCAATTCCTTCAGGTAAAGTATTTGGAGGGCATTTTTGCCTATCCATCAGCTCAAGGAGTTGCAGACTTCACACTGGCGTCCAAATGGGGAGTGGAAATCTCTCCATAAAAACCACTGTGTGATTGATTTTGATCAAGAAAAAAACTTTCTACATCTGAACAGAAGATTGATAAAAAAAAGGAGGCAATGCTCACCACAACAATCAGCTGAATACACCAACTACAAGGAATTCTTAGAGTTTTGGTACGAATGAAAATTTCTATGGAAAGAGGAAAAAAATTTTGGGGGAAAGGAAATGTACGCTATGCCAGCCTAGCCACTATGATGATGTGTTTCTGATCTGGCGATGTCTTGTGCTCTTTCTAAGCCACGGTGAGTAAAGGAGAGCTTCTGAATTTGACTCAAGTGACAACTGGAAATCTGATGGCAAATCTGGGATACCTTGGTATTGCCTAGTTGGTCACTACAAGCTAGAGTGGGTGTTCAGCACGTCTGCATAGTGATTTTCATAACGAAGGGAATAGCTCTGTTACTCTGTATAAGCTACCTAGTTTACGCTTTACACAATACTAGTATAGCGCACTAGCGGTATCTCAAACTTAACAGTTAGCTGAGCAGGTAACGGTGAATGGTAAAATGTTTGTTGTATCATCAATAGCGGCTAGTACGAGCCCTGTGTCCCAAATTTCTTATGTGCTATTTTTATCTGTAAAACATATTCTACTTATATATTACCACAGATGTAAAAAAATATATTTTTTTATGAAAGAGAGCAAGCTAAGATCTAGACCACTGGATCTTGAGAAAAACCATGAATACCAATGCAGAGTCTCATGCTGTTACATTTTAAACTCTAAACTTATGTGTCATTACATTGTGCAACATATCCCATATACACAGGGTTCCGTGTAAACCTTGCGTACACCAATTAGCAAAAATCATAAAAAAATCTAAAAAAATTTGTAAATGTTTTAATAAATTTGCTCTACCTATGTATAAAATTTAAAGATCAAATTCATTCTATATTAGGAGTTTTATATATATATATATATATATATATATATATATATATATATATATGTGTGTGTGTGTGTGTGTGTGTGTGTGTGTGTGTGTGTGTGTGTGAGGCCCTAATCTACCCCTGGGGTAGATTAAGCTAATCTGCACCCGAGCCTTCTCAGCGAACCGCGCGAGCCAGCCAAACCCGGAAGTAAACGGTCGCATTTTTGAAAGTAATCGAAAGTAATCGAAATGAACGTGTTTCAGCACGGAAAGTAATTCGCTAGGAGGCAAGATCCTAGAATCGTGGGGGCGTTAACTGTCCTAAAATCGTGGGTTTGCATGTCGGTTTATTTGAATTTTGAGTTGCTTCTTTTTCAAACGGATTACTTTTCATTAATTATATTCCTCAAGCCAAAATAAGAAAGTAATCCGAATTTTCGACCAGTTACTTCTCATTACTTTCGATTATACATACACATAAAAGTGGAAAAAGCAGTCAAAACCTAATTACTATGCATTACTTGTCGTAATGCAAAGTAAATATACATTTTCGCAGAAGGAATCCTAAGTAATCCGGTGGATTTGCTAAGTAATCACCTATGTAATCCCTAAGTAATCCCCTAACCAATCCCTAAGTAATCCCGGCGTGGCGTGGAGAGGTCGTCGAGGAGGCATCGAGCCGGCGACGTCGGCGGCAAGGGCGGCCGACGGGCGACGACATCGAGCGACGGCAGCCGCCCGGCACCGGCGGCGAGGCCGCCGCGGGCACGGGTCGGCCATGGATGGCGGTGTCAGGCAAGCATGGCGAGGCGGCGCCGGGCGCTGGGACGACGAGGCGCTGCCGAAGGCTGTGAGAGGCGGCTCCGGCGCGGAGAGCGGCAGCGTCGGCGGTATGGCGTGCTTTCAGCAATGCCTTGGCGTCGCAAGCGGCGTCGTCGGCGCGTCAAGGCAAGCAGCGTCAGTCTGTGCGCGTCAGGCAAGCGCGGCGCAAGCAATGCGGCGCGGCGTCGGTCTGTGCTGCAAGGCGGCGTGCACAGCGTCGGGCAAGGCGTCGCGGCGGCGCTGCGCGAGGCGCTGGCTGCGTCAAAGGCAGCAGCGTCAGGTGTGCAGCGTTAGGCGTTAGCAAGCAGCGCGGCGGCGGTCGAAGCGTCGAAGCGGCGTCGGCGGGCAGCGGCGGCGTTAGCGCGGCGTTAGGCGGCGGCGTCATGGCTCTGGCGTCGGGGGGAGGAGAGAGAAATGGGAGCCGAGAGAACGTGGGGAGGAGAGAGATGGGAAGAGGGGGAGTGGGGGTAGTTAATGGGGATCCGGATTTTTCGATTTTTTTTAAATTTTTCACCGTGTTGACTGCTTGACTCATTGAAGCCTGCTCATGGGGTGGCTAGGTGTAGAATAGGCTTAATCTACCCTTGGGGGTAGATTAGGATCTCTCTCTCTCTCTCTCTCTATATATATATATATATATATATATATATATATATATATATATATATATATATATATATATATATATATATATATATATATATGAATTTGATATCTAAACTTTATACATAAATAGAGCAATCAATGAGGAACATGTACAATTTTTTTAGATTTTTTATGACTTTTGTTAGTTGTTGTACACGAGTTTACACGAAAACCGTTGTGTACACAAGATATGTTGGCCATTATATTCTTACCTGGATACCTTATATACCATTGGTGTTAGCTTCGTTAGGGTAGACCACTCCAAAGCTATCCAGAGTGTCCAAAATACTTTGTAATTCTGGCATTTTAATTGCAAATCAAATGATCAAATTTCTAAAATTATGTAAAATTGTATCTGACTTGCGGGTAACCTTTTTTGTAATAGAAAGTTCATTATGTGATACACTAGGTATTATTAATTTAAATATAAAAATTGGCACCAAAACCTTTTAACTTCACTAGCGAATTTGTGTAGACAATTCTTCAAGCCCACAGAAAGTTTTCTATATTTTTTGGATTTTAAATTATTTTCTACTATATTAAAAATGAAGAGGTATAAACATCTATATACAAATACTAGGGTTCGAGGAGACTGCACTGTCATTGACAGATTTTTTTTTTTGTCCTTGGATCTGCAATCTAATAAAAAGATTTTCTTTACTGCATTCTGCGGGCGCTTCCGCTTGGCTCAAGCAGCATACGACGTGCAGTATTTTTTCGGGATTCATAAGAGCACTCCATATTTCGTTTTCTGCACTTTGTTTTTGTAAATCATCATTTGTCCCCTGTAGTTTTATACGGATTGTCATGACCTCAAATTGTAACACTTGATACTTCTGATGCAATTCTAGTGTAGGATCAGTTATAGTATGCATAAGTGATTTTATCAATGATATATATTATGGTACTTAAAAAAATATTTATTTAACAGCAAGCCTTGTGAAGGAAGTATCCCCCAACCCCCACCGATCGAGCCAAATGCAAATCATATAGTAATAATTTTATCTTAGAAACATGCCCTAGCCTCGAGCAATCGCTATTGACTTGCTGTACATCCATGGCCACTGTGTTTCGTTGTTGATGCAAGCATGCTCTCACCAGCCCACCTACTCCGTAGTTGGAACTTCGAACGCGCGCATGACAGCGAGTCTGCCATGGACGTATCAGGGAAAGAAAGCGTGAGAGCTGGTAGAAGAAATGACGAAGAGACGGGGGGCGCTGGTGCTTGCTATTGCTCGGTCAAAAGAAAATGCTGTTTAATTTGCGTCGGATGCTTCCAAACGTTCTGCTGTAATAAGAGCATCGTCTACTCAGATCTCTAAATTACTTCGATCCGGTCACTATTTATATCTCTTTTTACTATTTACTCATATTTATATTTTATCCGCCCACCCTCGCGAGCTAACATAGATATCTAATCTCGGTGTGCATATTCGAGATTTAGAAGAATGGCTCAGCATATTCAAAGGAAAAATTCGATATATACCATTACAAAATGACTAATTGCGTTCATGCCATTATAAAGTTGCGATTCTTTGATACATGTCATTATGAGGAATTTAGACTGGATTATCCCTAATCCACCTTCTAATCCGTCTTTTTCCTCCCTAATCCGTCTTCTTTCTCCCTAATCCGTCGACCGGCGGAGGAGAGTCGACCAGCGGAGGAGGCGGCGCGAGGAGAGGGAGAGGTGGTCGGCAGAGGAGGTGGCGTGCGGAGAAGAAGAGGCGGTCGGCGGATGAGGCGGCCTGATGTGAAGGCGGCGCTAGGAGGGGAGGAGGCGGCGTAAGGAGGGGAGGAGCGGGGAGGAGAGGCGTCTGGCGGAGGAGGCGGCGTGGGGAGGAGGGGTGGCTGGCGGCAAAAAATTTTATATTTTAACCCTTTTTTAAAAATAATTTTAATTTTAACCCCTCAGAAATTTTTTTTTCAGATCTAACCCTTTTGGCGCGCCCACTCGCTTTGGCGTCATCCCCGCTCTGCCGCCGATGCATGTGGGGCGGCAGAGGTGCCTGCGGCGGCCGGTCAATGGCCGCCAGCCATGACGGGCGTGGGCCCACCTTGCAGCGCCACCCGCTGGCGCGTCGTGGCTCTTTACAGACGCGTGTGGCGCTATACTTCGCTTTTTCTTCGCCCGACACCGCCGCCACCTCCCAATGCCTGCGCCGCCGCCCGCCGCCCGCCCGTTGCCGCCCGTCTCCGGCCTCCTCGGTGTGGGGAAAACGTTCCCCGTCCTCCTGTTAAGGTTATCCTCCAACTTGTTTCTCCGATTTGGCTCTCGATTAACCGCATTTCGTAGAATTTGGATAGTTAGGGTTCGAAGGAAAAACTAGATTTTTGTTCCATATTGTCGTTTTTAGATCGATCTGAACACCGTGGTCACCGTGTTGCATCTACTGTCCATGTTATTAACGTGTAGAATCAATTGCATGCACGGATATGTCATTTAAATTTGGTATAAATGATATTGTATATTAGGTCTAAACGATTTGTATTTGTTATCTTAAATTTTGTAGATGGATCGTTTAGTCCGTTTTTTTTATGGTGGTACTGTCAAAGAAAATGGAGAGTTTGAAAATATGAAGGAAGTTGTGGTATTGTTTAATAGGAGCCCTAGTTTTAATGATTTAGTCTCCCGTTGCCGGTCTTTCATGAGCCGTGGGGTTGGTGAGGACGAACTATTGTTACAAGGAATATTTGATTTTGGGAAGGCTAGGGCACACTATGTGATGTTGAAGATTTCATCGGAGTCGGATTGGAATAGCTACAAGGAGGTTGTGAAGAATTGAGCGTCGATTCTTTGGGAGGTGGTGGTTGAGATCGCTCGTACGAGTGGCTCATTAGCCAGACTCGTACAAGCTGTGCAAAGTGTTGATGACGAAGATGATGCTGTTGAGCATTTGACTCAGGAGTTGGGCATATTTGGAAAAAGACAGATAAGATCTGAAGCACGTGTTGCAGAGGCGGTAGAAGAGCCGTTTCATAACTTTGATAACGGCCTTTTAATGAATGACTTTGACGATGGATTGTTTGAGGAAGAAGAACATGGGGTGGAAGACGACCAAATATCTCTAGGATCCGAGGAGGATTTCTATGATGAGGAGATGGCAGAAGAAGATGGGATGCAAGGCGAACAAGAAGAGGTGGGGAAAGGAGATGAGGAGGAGGAAGAAGATGATGTCGAAGAAGATGACGAGGTTGTTTGTTTAGGCGTGGGAGATAGAGGGCAAGCAACGGACGCATTATCGGCTGTGGAGAGGAGGCAGCTTAGGGCAGTTAATGTTGATGTGCCCACGGTGACCACCTTTGAGGACCTAAGTCGAATTGATCTGACAATATGTGAGAACAGTTTGTTGTCAACCGATGTTCTGCCGGATTCTGAGAATCTAGAGATCCGAAAGGGCATGTTATTCGAGTCTTTACAGCAAATGCAGTACTTTTTGATGGATTATGCGGTGAGGCACCATAGGCCATACAATGTTACTCATTCGGACGTCAAAGTCAGGTACACGGTGAACTGCAAACAAGGATGTCTTTGGGGTGTGTGGGCTCGGCTGGACAAATACACTGGTAGATGGAAGATAAGTCGTGTCAGGCAACCTCACACTTGTGGTCCGTCGAAGACAAAGAAGGTGCATGCTCAAAACACAGCCAAGTACTTAGGACGTCGTATCGCTGGCATTGTCGCGGCGGATAGCGACGTGTCAGTTGCCTCTTTGATTGAATCCATATTTGGATTCACCGGGTACCGTGTGAAGTACTCAAAGGCTTGGCGGGCAAAGCAACACGCCATGGAGTTGCTATATGGGGACTGGAAGGAGGCATACAATGTGGTGCCAAGAATGTTGAATGCAATTAAATATTTCAACCCCGGTGCGAAGTATTTCACCTACACGAGTTGCAGTGGCTTGGTCGATGAGAACGGCAAAACTCGGTACGTTCTTGAGCGTGTGTTTTGGTGCTTCAAGCAATGCGCGGAGTCGTTCGAAAATCTTGTCGGCGGTTGTACTCGTGGACGCAACTTTTCTAACCGGAAAATACAAGGGTGTTTTGATGATGGCCGTTGCGGTCGATCCGGAGGATCAATTGATGCCTGTAGCATTTGCGTTGGCCGAGGGCGAGAACAACATGAGCTAGGCATGGTTCATGTCGCATCTAAGGCGGGAGGTTCTCGGGACTAGCCGGACGGTTTGCATGATTTCCGACCGTCATCATGGCCTTCTAAATGCGGCTAAGGAACATATGGAAGGTTACCCTGCTATTGAGCATCGGTGGTGCATGAGACACTTCGCAGCCAATATATGGGGTCGACAGAAGAAGAAGGAAGTGGTGTCGAAACTAAAGGGGGTTTGCTGCGCCAGAGAAGAGAGAGATTTCCAGAAGAAGTTAGAAGAGCTAGATAAGATATTAAACGATCGGGCCAGGGATTGAATTAAGGAGCACATGGTGAACAAGGACAAGTGGGCTCTTGCTTATGACGAGGGTGGCCGTCGTTACGGGATAATGACGACAAACGGTGCCGAGTCGTTGAACAATGTGTTCAAAGGCATTTGTGCCCTGCCGGTATCTGGAATTGTACAATACTCTTTTCAAAAGTGCAACAAGTACTTCGTTAATCGTTGGGGTTTGGCGAAGAATGCTATAAATGCAGGGGCGGTGTGGGGAAGGGCCGGTGCGGCGCATCTGGAGAGGGAGGAGAAGCTTGCTCTAAACCACATCGCAGAAGCATATGGCCCGAATAGACTTGTTTATAATGTAAAGTCCGCCGGGGGAACTAATCCGGGGGGTGAGCGTTTCGGTGGCAGGAACTACAAGGTGGACATTGCCAAAGTCGAGTGCACGTGCAAGGTTCCGCAGCTGCTTCATGCGCCTTGTTCACACATGATCACCGCTTGCTCCGCAAGAGGGGTAGACCACAAATCTCCCACGTACATGTCTCCGCTTTACCTGAAGACACATACGTTGAAGATATGGGAACCGATCTTCGAACCATATCTCGATCCCACGCAGTGGCCAGAGTTTAGAGGATTGGACTATTGGCCCGATCCTGCCTTACTTAAGAATAAGAAAGGCCGGCGGAAAAAAAAGAGACTTCGAGGTGAGATGGATCTTGCAAATGGTAACGGGGATGATACGTATGGAACAGGAGATTTCGACGAGGTCCCGGGGGTGGTCCGATGCTCTAAATGTCACCGGGTTGGGCACAATGCGAGCACGCATAATAAAAAGGATAAGGGTTCTACTAGCTGTAGAAAACGTTCAAAGGTACTATGGGCAATGTCTATTACAATTTAATATTTGCATAAAATTAATAATTTTTTTTGCTATAATTTAACTCTCTTTTTTAATTTTTGCAGGATGGCGCACCCTCAGTACCCGCTTCTTGAGACAGAGTACGACAAGGATCATCGTGCGCGGCTCATCTGCGATGAGCAACAGGTTTGGCCATCCACTCATCTCTTCATATTGCAATTGTTTTAACCATCGTAGTGATTATTTACGGTTTGTTCTTTTTGCGAGACTCGCCTCGCTCGTCCCCTCACACCACGCGATCTTCCTCACGTGGGACGATAGGTTCGCCCCTTACTTGCAGCGGGCTGGCTTCCTGGACCTAGCCCGCACCGTCACGCAGGGGCTGCCGGACCTTGATGGGCCACTACCGACAGCTCTCGTCGACCGTTGGAGGCCCGAGACGCACACCTTCCACCTCCCGTGCGGGGAGATGACGGTGACCTTGCAGGACACGGAGATGGTCCTCGGGTTACCGTTGGAGGGCGCTGCAGTGTGCGGGATCTTAAATCCTGGCACCTGGCGCGACTTGGTGGAGGACGCCATTGGTGTGCGGCCCCCGGAGGACGAGAATGACCGGAGCAAGTAAGAGTATCGTCAACTTGGTTTCGTTTATTCTAAATTCATTGGTTGTCATCTACTTATATTAATTGTATGTTTGTAGTAGGACGTCCGGGGTGAGCTCCGCTTGGTCGCTGTGAAGCCTTCCCTTTGCCCACCGAGGCTCCCCAGCGATGGTAGAGACGCACGCACGTGTCTGGCTGTGGCATTTGGTGGCAAACTTCCTCTTACCAGATGCGTCCGGCAACACCGTCAGCTGGAGTGTCCTCCCCGTCCTGAGGCAGCAGTGGGAGAACATCGCCACGTACTCTTGGGGGTCGGCCACACTCGCATGGCTATACCGGCAGCCAGTCGAGACTGCCGCCTTGTGGGCTGGTACATCTAGCCTTGGAGGATGTCTCTACCTCCTCCAGTGTGGGCTGGGCGGCTTTTCGGTTGGCGAGCCACACCGATCGCCGATCTTGACGACGCGTGCACCGCAGAAAACTAACATTCATATTGATGTGTCATTCTAACTTTATGCTACCTGTAGGCATGGCCTGTCCAGGGATCTAGACCGACGTTGATGTATCTTTGGAAGAACATCAAGTCGGTGCGCGGAAACCCCGACAGGAGGTACCTGTAGTACACGAACGAGCTAGACTGCGTGACGCAGTGGCAGGTGATCTGGACTCCTTATCACCGTGCCGAGGTACAGGACATGGCCCTTAGCACACTTTGTACCCGGGACATGGAGCTCTGGAGGGCGGTTAGTCCGCTGATGTTCTTCCACGTGGTGGAGTGGCACCTGCCGTGTAGGACAATGCGACAGTTTGGTCGCAGGCAGAACACCCCACCTCCAGTTCACTCGACCGATCAGAGGCTGCACAAGTGAGATAATGGTTATTAATTGAATTTGTGTAATTCATTCAAAACTTGCATTAATACACCGTGCACTAAATTTTGCAGGTTTAGTAGAAAGAAGAGATCTGACCCGGCTAGATCGGGCGTGTCACGCACCGCCACCTCTGGAGCTGTGGGAGGCTAGGGAGAGGCGCATCCTAGCAACGGAGCGATGCACGCCGATCGAGCCTTCGGGCTTACTTGGCTTGGCTCCACCGGTCGGCCAGGCTTTTCCTTAAGCCAGCACTTACCGACGTCCCCATCGGCGACACAAACTCGGACGACGACATCACGGACGAGTACGATCGTCTGACACGGGAGGGTGTGCGGCCCGAGAGAGCCCCACTTCAACGTTACATGGTACGTGTCTGTACAAACCACGCGGATATGAATTTTATGTCGTCTTTTTCCATGTACTACATTAACCTGTTGTTGCTCTTCACAGGCTACGCAGCTGGCACGTCTCTCCAATGAGGCTGGGGTCGCTCTTGGCAATGCGGGTGCACATGAAAGTGGTGCCTTGCGTGCGTTTACGGAGGTACGATCGTCTGCATGTTATAAAGTCAAACTGATTTTTCTTCCTTATACTCTAGTTTACGTGTTGGCCATTTACTGAGAGGACGAGGACATGCCGCCAGTATGGCTCGAAATTGAGTCAGATGACCCAAAGAGGATGTGGGTCAACACCGATCATGATGCCCGATCGTCGAGCCACCAGACCCCCGTCTATCAAGGGGGCACGGGTGCACGCACACCGTCACGTTCGGGCAGGTCCTCCGCAGCTACTACGGAGACTCCTGCGAGAAGGGCGCGTGGCAAGCGCACCGTGCCGCCCATGGCCGACGACGAAGATCCTGGGCAGCACTACGACTCGGACTCCTCCGCCGACGACCCGACTTCGCGGACAATCGAGATGAGCGGATGCGATGCTCCCCGTTGAGTCGAACCACGGCCACCCCAGGAGCGGTAAGACATCTCAACTGATCACGTGAATCTAATATTATTCCCTGTAATATCTAACATTTCTGCCATACAATACAGGGCCCTAGCAGATCCACCCCCCCGCCACACACCATGCATTACGCGAGGCGGAGGCGTGACCGTGACGCCGCCGACGTCGGTAGCCACAACGTGCTGCAGACAAATCCTGGGAGGATCCGTCGTCCAAGGGGTCCTTATACGCCGGGGCCTTGAGCTCGAGGTGTATGGTGCTAGCCTTGTACTAGCTGGGACTTGTTGTACTAGCCGGGACCTGTTGCGTTGTGACTTATGTGTACTAGACTAGTACTAGACGTTTTGTATGCATGCATGTATTAGACTTGTGACTTGAATGTATGTATGGAGGTACTAGACGTGGGTACTAGCATTGCGACTGCTTTGTATGTCAAACAACATTGCCACTAGTGATCTCGTCTTGTGTCAATTGTAGCGGAAATTCAATGCATCTTCTGGTCATTGTAGCGCTAATTGAATCGTAGCCATCACTTTACGCAAACGTCGAAGAACGCACCGAAGCGATCGAAAACTGGACGCCACCGGCCACCGCATATTCTGAAGAAAACTGGACGCTATTCTGAAGAAAACTGGACGCTAGTCTTGCGGCATGTGTTCAGATCTGCCGCGCCTGTACAGACGGCGCGTCAATACTGAACTGACGCGCCAAGGGAAGTGGCGCGGCAGGTTGACGCGCCACCTCTAATGGCACGTCAGGCCTTAACCGCCGCAGATTCGATCGATCCGGCGCGGCGATCCAAAGCATTGACGCTGCCACCAGATCTTGCGCGGCGATCCAAAGATCGACGCGCCACCAGATTGGCGCGGCAATGTTTAATCGCCGCATTTCAGTTGGCTCCCAAACAGAGGGGCACTAGCAGCACTGGATTGCCGAACGAGCTGGTGTCGCACTCCAGTCTTGACGCGCCATCCCTAATGGCGCGGCAGAGCCTAGCCGCCGCAGTTCGTTTGGCTCCGAAACAGAGGTCCACGAGCAGCACTGGAGGGGCGAACGGGCTGGTGCGGCAGTCCATCCCTGACGCGCCATCCGAAATGGCGTGGTAGTGCTTAGCCGCCGCAGTTCGTTTGGCTCCGAAACAGAGGTCCACGAGCAGCACTGGAGGGGCGAACGGGCTGGTGCGGCAGTCCATCCCTGACGCGCCATCCGAAATGGCGCAGCAGTGCCTAGCCGCCGCAGTTCGTTTGTCTCCAAAACAGAGGTCCACGAGCAGCACTGGAGGGGCGAACGGGCTGGTGCGGCAGTCCATCCCTGACGCGCCATCCGAAATGGCGCGGCAGTGCCTAGCCGCCGCAGTTCAGTTGGCTACCAAACAGAGGGGCACGAGCAGCACTGGGTTGGCGAACAAGTTGGTGCGGCAGTCCAGCACTGCCGCGCCGTTAACCATGGCGCGTCACTAATGAACTACCGCACAATCTCACGCGCCAATCCAGTGCGTAGCCAATATCTATGGTCCAATCTAGTGCGTAGTCAATCCCTTTGGTTTTGGGCTGTCTAGTACGGTTTCGGACACGTTGAAGCAAACTCTTAATAGTTAGACCAAATCTACTTTGAACACGATATATATGTTAAAATACAAAGGAACATTATTGCCCATAAATAAACCACATGCTTATGATAAAGATGAACTAGTTAGGATCGACAACAATGACATCTAACGTTTAATTATTCAAATAACATTGCGACGATAACATACTCATTGTTCAAATAAGATCCCGACAACAATGACATCATAATACATAACGACATCGAACCAAGACGATCTCACTCCTCTCGGTCTTCGTCATCATCCGGCACGACATGGGGCAGGTTACCAACAAGAGCCCTCATGGTCTCCATCTCCACCGTCCTCCGCGCCTTCTTACGCTTCACCGTTTGCAAATAAGCCGCCCATGAATTAGGCTGGTAATTGGCATTGAGGTCAATGAGTGAACCTTCAGCCATTTTCTTCTGTACTCCTCAAGCTCGCGCTCCTTCTCCATCTCTCTCTGGTGCCTCGCCACCTCTCTTTGATATTTCATCTCTTTTGGATCAACTCCAGGTGGGTACCTCTCCCTACGCCTCCTCCAATACTCCAATGTTTCTGAACCGGTGAAGTAGCCACGTAGCGGCACGCCAAGCTCCCTCCTCATGTCATCCAACACCTTTTTTTTGTCTTTGGTGGATGGCATGAGCACACCATGCTCATGCCTTATCTTCTCCTTCCTCTTCTCTACTTTATTCTCTCGTTCAGGTTCGCACAAATTAAAAATCTCCGCTTCGAAAGCTTGTTGCCCCTGATATTTCTCCCAATCACACGTCCTTCCCTCCTACAAGATTTACCGTAATAGTTATCAAACGAAACATGCAATGAAATATACGAACAAATAAAAAAAACTGTGCAAGTATAACGTACCCAAAAATCACCATAAGAGTTGCCACAATAATATCCGTACCCGAGCTCCGATGGGACAACACCTGTACGGGCCAGTATCCCGCACTTACAAGTAGTGGGTGGATGTTCCTCACATGGCCATTTCTTATCCCCGGAGTGGAAGGCCTCCACTTCCGCATTAGAAGGCCAACAGGACTTAGGACCATAAATGTACTCCTGGAATTCACACAAAGGCCATCCATCCTACGAAAAAGTTATTTTGTTATCGAATTTACTATAAAATGACACTAATTTAAATAGAAAATGGCATGCGTACACTTACTGAATCATTATGCGACAACGAAAGAATGGGGTAAAGTCCACCCCTGGGTTAGGCCTTACTAAGACGGACCGTCCATCGCAATGGCATAATGGAGGGCATACTGCTCTCCCCGCACTTGCGACCGCCTTCTCCTCATTTGTCATTTCCGGTGGGTTTGCACGAGGAGGTATCCAACGCCTAAAGTCCTTTACTGGTTTAGTGTCCATGGAACGCCAGGGAAAGAGTCGGATTCTCGGATCGTACATTTCTGGGCCATCAATCCACTCGAAAAAAGAACACGGCCTCCAAGAACACTGCATATTGTTATTGGGTTTCAGACCACAAGTGTAGAAGGCTCTACCGGCAGTATCAGGGTCCCTAGACTGTTGAACCTCCGCAGGAAGGCCGTGCTCACAAACAGAACCGAAGCGGGACGAGCGAACTGGAGCATCCTTACCCCTAGGGTAATCCTCAAATTTGAGTCTTGCCTTCCCCTTCACTTTGTCGGCATTGTTTCCTACATTAAATTAAAAATGTATAATCTCTATATAATTCAACATACTTTCTACCACCATTAAATTACACGTACATACTACGGATTCATATCTCAAGAATCAATACTACAATACTACACGCAAAACATAATCTAACCCTAACCCTAACCCTAAACCAATCAAAAAAGTGTCAAACATGGATCAATAAAATATTAGTTGAGAGAAGATCACCTGCCATGGTGGAGGAAAGTTTTTCTCCACAACAAATCTTGCCGGATTAAGATCAAGTTCTTGTAATGGACTTGGTGATTGGTTAGGGAAGAGGAGGAGGAAAGGGAAGATGAGAAGGGAAGGGAGAGGGAAGGAAAGAGGAGCCCCGCGCGGCGCTCTGTATAGGGCCGTGACGCGCCAGGCGGGGTGGCGCGGTAAGGTGGGCCCCACGCCAATCCACGCTAGCGGCCATTGATCGGGGCCGCCAGCGTGGCACCTCTGCCGCGCCATGGATGACGCGCCAAGAGCCGTGGCGCGGCCAAAAGGGTTAGATCTGAAAAAAAAATTTCCGAGGGGTTAAAATTAAAATTATTTTTTAAAAAGGGTTAAAATATAAAATTTTTTGGGCTGGCGGATGAGGCGGCGCGGGGAGGGGAGGAGGCGGCGCAAGGAGGGGAGGAGAGGCGGCCGACAAAGGAGGCCGCGCGGGGAGGAGGCAGCCGGCGGAGAGGAGCCCAAGGAAGGAGAGGGAGAGAGGGAAGAAGGATTAGGGAGGAATTAGGTCTTAACCAGGTTGCAATGGCATATTTTGGAGAAATGCAACTTTACAATGGCACGGAGCGAATTTCCAGTTACATAATGGTAATTTTTCGGAACGTCATTTTGTAATGGAATATATCGAATTTTCCCTTAAAAGCATTATCTTTTTTTCTAGCTGTTCATCGTAGCAGAGTGATCCGATGCGAGGTCAGTCAACAATCCCTTTATCTCATTCCTAAAACACTATTTATGAGGGACTATTGAGGATGCTCCGGTGACACGAACCTCGCTTGATGATGTATCAGATTAGTCTTCTTCTTCCTTACCTCTGATCAGTATCTGACCTCCATGCATGGATGGCTCTGTCGCCACTGAAGCTTTCCGTGGTAGGTGTTCTTGTCCAGGGGCGTAGCTCTGAGGTAGTCCGGTAGGCAGGACTACCTGACTCCCCCCAGAGAGCCCCCACCCCTAGCACATTTGGCATTTCAGCCCAATACCTAGCCTAGGTCGCCTGACCCCGAGCTCCCGAGTCCGACGCCCGCCCCCTCCCCCACACGCCTCGACCCGATGCCCCCGCTCTCGGGTCCCGGCTCCCCACGCAGCCACGCCGGACCCGCCTCGGCTCGCCTCGGGCTCGGACCGAGCCGCCGCCGCCCGCGCCACTGCGCCCAGGCCGCCTCGCCCGATCGCCCCCAGGCCGTCGCCCAGCCCCAACTCCCCACTGCCCACCCTAGGCCGCCGACGCCTTCTCGCTTCTGCCTCGCCCGCTCGGCTCGGCCTCGCCCCGAGCCCCGCCTGCCCACCGTCCTCCTCCTCCCGTCCACCCCAGCCGCGGCGCCTTGGCTTCTGCCTCGCCCTAGCTCTCTACTAGGCTTGTTGAAACAAACAAGCGTGTTCTTTATGATTTGGTGCATTTGCTTCTCAAATTGGTTTTGATCCTACTGGCGGCGACAACAAGTGTTGAAACATGTGAAGCAAAAGTTGAGAAATAGTATGTGTGATCAATTATTAAGTGATTGTTTAGTCATATTTATCGAGCGAGACATCTTTACTAACATTAGAGAGGATGACATAATTAAGATTTTCATGGCTATGAGAAGGCGCAGAGTAGAGTAGTATCACTAATGCACTATTGTAATATGTTATTTTCATTATCGAACTATGTATAAGACTTTGCAAATTTCAATATTTGTGTAATGCTATTAGTCTATTTCGGTGTTTTGAAAATTTGAAGTGTGACTACCCAACATAAAATTCCTGGCTACGCCACAGCTCTTGTCCCCCGTACAACGAAGACCAGCGCGCGAACTCCTCTGAACTGTGGACTCTGGACTCGAGTAGTCGAGTGATTAATCGTCAGGTGATGTCATGTCACCCCTCATCCACTCGCCGAGTCATCATGCTAGCATGGTGTGCACGCCTACCGACGAGCGGCAACGCATGGATGCATGCACAGGAATGCATGCACTGACACGTGCCTGCTCAAACGCCCTCGCCACTGCACTATATATAGACTAAACCTTCCTCAATGCTCATCGCCAAGATGGCGGCGATGGACGTGCAAGTGCAACGATCGTTTGTCATACACGCGGCGGCGCCGGCGCCGGAGGCGGAGGAGGTGCCACTCAGCGTGTTCGGCCTCGTCGCGCCGACTTACCACGTCACCGTGCTCTTCGCCTTCTCGCCGCCAAACCCGATGAACCATGCGCTCGTCGCCGCCCTGTCCGCCACCCTGCCGTGCTTCCCTCTCCTCACCGCGCGCCGCGTCGAGCCCGGCGGCGGAGCCCGCGACCGCCCGTTCTTCCTCACGGGGAGAGGCGGTGCGGGGGTTCTCGTCGTGGAGGCCGAGGTCTCCTCGGCGCTCTCCGACCACCTCCCGCTCGCGCCGTCGCCGGAGAACGAGCACCTCTACCCGCCGGTCGCCGGCACGCCGCACCTGGCTGCTCGTGCTCCAGATAAACCGCTTCACCTGCGGCGGCCTCGTCGTGGCCTCGTCGGCGCACCACCAGGCCGCCGACGGATACTCCATGACCAGCTTCCTCCATGCGTGGGTCGACGCCGTCCGCGGCGGGGCCACCGCTCCGCCGCTCGACGGCCGTCCCGTGCCGTACGGCCCGGGCGCCCTCGTGCCGCGCCGCCCGCCACGCTGCGGGTTCGACCACCGCGCCGCCGAGTTCTTGCCGGCGTCGTCGCCGCCGCACGAGCACGGCGCCACACGCCGCCGGCAAACCGCTGTTCACGCCAGCCCCAACGAGATCGCCAACATGCTGCTGCATTACACGGGCGGCTTCGTCTCGGAGCTGAAGCACCGCGCGCAGGGCAAGCACACCACCTTCGAGACCGTGTCGGCGCATCTCTGGAGGAAGATCACCGCCGCGCGCGGGCTCGCCGGTGGCGAGCGCACGTCGATCAGCGTCGGTGTGAACGGCCGCAGGCGGCTCGCCGGGACGGACGCCGTGCCCAGGGGATTCTTCGGCAACGTCGTCCTCACGGCGAGCTCCGGGGCCAGCGCGGCGGACCTCGACGCGGCGGCGCTGGTCCGAGCCGGGATCCGCGCCGTCGACCGGCGATACTTCCAGTCGTTCATCGACTTCGGGGCGCTGCACGGTGGCGAGGAGCTGAAGCCGGCGTTCGTGGATGATGACAACGTGCTCGCGCCGGACTTGTTGTCGGACTGCTGGCTGCATCTGGAGATGCACCGGCTGGACTGGGGCGCCGGCGGGCGGCTCGCCGGGCTCCTGCCGGGGAAGGTCAAAGGTGCCGCATGACGGGGTGGTGCCGTGGTGGTGCTCATGCACAGCCTGTGCAAGGAGGGAGGCGTGGAGGTGTTCGTGGCGTTGAGGAAGAAGCACGCAGAGAAGCTCAAGAGCATGGCATACACCATGGACTGAGTCATACCACATTGCCACGAAGTGGACGATCTGAAGCATCGCATAGCTGCACTGCTGTAGATTGTAGAAACCTAGTTCCTGCATGAATAAACGAAATAATAAATAAATAAATAAAGCTTGAGGCTACTAGCTAGTCGCACATCTTGATCCTCCTGTTCAACTTCTAACTTTTTAAAGACAATGGTGTTAGATAAATAAAGTTGTATCGAAACGTTGTCTATCTCCCGTAACAAAGTCTATCCAATATTTGATCTTTGTGAGCTCCTCGGATGCTCGAGAGACAGATTGTAAGGTATTTGGTTATGAAGTGTACCATCCGAGTTAAATTCCTACGGGAATTCGAGTCTCACTTTAAGGGTATGTTATGAATGTGAGACTGAATCATTGGATCCATGCAATACTCCTAAAAATATATAAAAAAAACTCTTGTAATAAACTTTTGGCTGCCCATATATAACACACTTAAGCGGCCTCTAACGAGGTGATAAGGCTTCCTAGATCTCTCATATGCTATCGGCGTGACTCCTCTAAATCAATCTCATCCATGATGGGATCTTACTTTTCCAGTTTGGTTGTCCTTGTCTCTCGAGCATCCAATCATAGAGAAGCTCGCAAAGAGCAATTTCCTTCTATGGAAAGCACAAGTGCTCCCCACCCTGTGAGGAGCTCAGTCATTGGATATTTGGATGGCACAACAGCTGCTTTAGCTCAAGAGATCGACATCAAAGAAAGAGACAAGACAAAGAAGGGGCCAAATCCTGCACATGAGCAATGATTAGCCCTAGATCACCAAGTGCTTAGTTACCCGCTATCATCTCTTTCTTCAGAGATCTTGACGTAGGTGGTTTCGCTTACAAGTGCAGCACAAGTGTGGAAGGCCTTGTAGGGCATGTTTTCCTCTCAAACACGTGCACAAGCCATCAATATTCACGTTGTGCATGTGACAACACATAAGGGTAGCATGACTGTTGCGGAATACATCTCGAAGATGAAAGCTTTCAGAGATGAGATGGCATCCACGGATCCACCGGCAAACCCTTGGATGACATGGACCTGGTATCGTATATCCTTGCTAGCCTTGACACTAACTATATCGGTCCTTGTTGCAAGGGTTGAGCCCATTATGATGGCAAGATCTATGCTCAACTTGAGCTTTGAGACATGGATGAATATACTGCAAAGAGGACCACCATCGCATTCCTCTATCAACTCGGCTTCTCGTGGTGGCCATGGGAGCTTCAACTCACAAGGGTATGGAGAACGTGATCATGGTCGTGGTGGTGGTAGTGGGGGCTATGAAGCCAGAGGTCAAAATGATAATAACGGCAGAGGGAGCTACAACAACTCACACCCTCCCCCTGTCTGCCAACATTGTAACAAGGTTGGTCATGTTGCTATGAATTGTTGGAATATATTTGATGAGAACTTTGCTCCACAAGAAAGAAGTATTGCTACTTCTATTAATTCTTGTTGTGTAGACATAAACTGGTACAAACACTGGTGCCACTTCCACATCACCAGTGAGATGGAGAAACTTACTGTGAGAGATAAATACAATATTCACATGGTCGGCGGGTAGATATGGATATTAGTTATATTGATCATAATAAAACAACAAAATGTTCATTTCACCGGATGCAATGAGGTACATAAGTGCTTTTTGTGCTCTGTAGTACTTAACTCTAACTCAACCAGACATATCTTTTTAATAACAAAGTTTGTGAGCTTCTTGATTCTCCTACTGCACCTTATGGGGAAGCAGTCAAAAAGATACTAAAATATCTTAAGCACACGTGTCGAACTGGATTAAAGGTAAGAAAGTCAACATCCATGATTTTTAGTGTATTTATTTGATGCAGACTATGTAGGATGTATAGATGATAGGTAGTCCACTTGTGGTTTTATTGTATTTTTGGGCTTTAAATCTTATATCATGGAGTGCATGCAAGGTGTCAAGATTCAGGAAGGGTTTAAGGCAGTGACTAATGCAACATATGAAGTTATGTGGGTACAAACTTTGTTAAAATAATTGGGTATACAAAGTCCATTAGCCGCACGACTTCTTTTTAAAAGGCCCACGGGCTTTATATATTAGAAGAGGAGAAAAAAAAAATATAATTACATTAGGATGGAGTACAATAAGAAGGGAGAGGGAAGAGGAGTTTGTCACTGAGGCGCCAGGCCCTAGGAAGGGGAAGCGAAGCTAACTAGTCATTAAAAAGCACACCCCTCCTTGTTGTTTCCCAATCCCAAAACTCTTCTGTGAGAGCATCTTCAATGGTAGAGTCAGCTTGCTGGCTATAAAACTTATGTGGCACATCCTAGTCAGCTTAAGAGACCATTTCTCCAACAGGTAGGCTACAACACATTCTCCAAAATTTATGTGGGACCCACATCTTATTTATCACTTTCTTCTACCTTTCCCAATCTTCATTCCTCCCCTTCCCGTCCTCCATTCTTCCCCTTCCTTGCTCCAAATCAACAGCAGCGCATGGCAAATCCGGCGGGCTCGGCACGACGCGACGACGCGACAACACGGCAGGCTCCGGAGGCACGCGGGGCTTCGGCGAGGATGCGGCAGCACAACACTCCGGTGAGGATGCAGCGTGGCGAGTTCTGCAGCGGTGGCAAGCAATTTCTCCGGTGAGGATGAGCTTGACTAGTTCTGCAGCACAAGACTTGATTTGGTTCTTCGATTTCCGCATTTTATTCATTGATCTGGCCGTATTGATTCATTGATTTGGGCATTTGATAGAATGCAGCAGCTGCATCTTGGATTTGCTTCTTCAATTTGGGGTTTGATTCATCGTCAAACTCGGCAAAGCAGATGGCGCACTCCGGCTGCTTCGCCTCTTGTTCAACTTCCTCCTCGTCCTCACTACCGCCCCCGCCTCTACGTCGGAAGGCTCCGCCTCCACGGCGAAGGTTGGTGGGGAACGACGACTTCAGTGTGACTCCGACGGGGAACAACGACTTCGGTGGAGACTCCGACGGGAACGATGACTCCGGCGAGGCCCGTGGAGGGGTTGAACGAGCCCAGAGAGAGAGAGAGAGCTGTTGCTGCATCGGGTCGCACGCTAGCGCCCGGCGCTTAGTCAAGCGCCGACGCTAGCCTTGATCACGCTCTCTCTCCTCCAGCTGGGTTGAAAATCCGATGTGGAGGGCTAAGAGCCGGCTGACATGGCCTATTGGAGATGCTCTGAGAAGGTCGAAGACCTGGCCAACTTATTTAACGGCACTTTGGAAGATCCGAGCGTTCCTTTTACTCATGAAACCAGCTTGGTGGCACTTTAGCTACGTAGCTTTGGTGTGACCTTTTTGTCAAAAAAACAATCAGTATTTCCTACGCGGACAAATCATATCGAAGTTGACTATCATTTTCGTCAAAGAATATGTCATGCAAAAAATTGTTGGGTATTTGGTCTATGCCTACAAGAGATCAAGTTGTTGATGGATTCAAAAAGTATCTTTCAACACAAATAGTAGAAGAGTTTAACCACAATCTCAACTTATGTAAGTTGTGATTGAGGGTACATATCTTTGTCTTGAATCACACTAATCACAATCGTTACAGTAATCGAGCTACAAAAGTTACAAAAATTAAAAAATTTGTATATGTATTCTTCAACTTACTCTATCTTCGGTTAAAATTTGAGTTCAAATTCATCCTATATTAAGAGTTATAAAAAGAGAAAAAACGGACAGTTTTGATAAGTTCAAAATTGATAGAATTTTCTCTTTTTTGTAACGTTCAATATAGGATGAATTTGAACTTGAAATTTTAATCAGAGATAGAGTAAGTTGAAGAGTACATGTACAAATTTTTTTAGAATTTTTAACAACTTTTGGTAGTTCGATTGCACGATTAGTGTGATTGCACAGCATATGTACCCGTGATTGAGGGGCTATTAGATTGATAAGTTGTACCATATGTGGTATATGTCTTGTAACAAAGTCTATCCTCTGTAATGAACTCTTGTAACAAACTATTGGCTATGTATCAGCCAGTATATAACAGAGCTATGCAGCCTCTAGCAAGGTGATAAAGCTTTCTAGATTTCTCACAAATGAAAGTAAAAAAAAATTGGCCTCTACACCAACCAGAAATTCATACACCATTACATAACCACAAGTCAAACACTTGTTGCTAAAGAAACTATGATATGCCACAGCAATGATCCCCTTGGGATCTCTCCTCTTATATATCATCATGATTACAACAGATGGATTACAACAACAAAACAGAACAGAGAAAACAGGAAGGATAACTCAACGCTATTGTCGGACAGCTACAGACAACTGCATAGCAATCTGATAATAACAATCTGATCTTTCAACAGTTGCATCCAAAAGGTAAAGAACCAAAAAGCGATATTCTCACCTTCTGATCTGGATGGCAAGACTGTCTTTGCAGTCACTGTGAGTTTCTGTTGTAACACAAATTTTGTATACAAGTATAAAATGATGGTTTCTGTTTATTCCCAACGGAATTTAGAGCAGATTTATACGGTAGATAGACAAATTTGACTTATGTAGATTTGTATGGAGACACCAGCTGATGCCTGACGTGTCTTCCTTTCTGAATCCTATGTATGACGGTCAGCCTGTCAGGGACTCACGTGGTCAGCTTGCGCAGAGCAGTAGTAGTCTTGGAGCCTGATGGCCTGCTCAGGTGCTTGGAGATGTAGTCGCCGGCGTCCATGAGCTTGCCAAGGTCCACGTTGGTCTCTATCCCCAGGCCGTGGAGCATGAACACCAGGTCCTCCGTGGCAACGTTGCCTGTGGCGCCCTTTGCATATGGGCACCCGCCAAGCCCTGACACTGATGAATCCACTATGTGGATCCCCATCTGGAAATGAGAGCAAGTGTTGCGTCAAGCAGAGAGCTCTGTGGATGTTTTTAAGTGAATCGAAAGGTCGCAGGATCTAAAATGTGTTTCTTCGCTTACTTGAAGAGAGACAAGAATGTTGGCAAGAGCCTGGCCATATGTGTCGTGAAAGTGAACGGCCAGCTTGTCCACCGGAACGACAGACATGACAGCCTCAAGCATAGGAAGTATACTACCTGAAACAAACAGAATGACAAGGAGATCAAAATAACAGGACTAGCAACCCAAACTGAACGTATAGGATGATGATCAATATTAATAATTTGCAAGTGGTAAATGTCGTGCTATACTCATTCTATGTCAAGACATTGTACATAAAAAGCCTCGAGAAATTAACAGTTTAACACACGAAGGTCTCAAGGTTTTTTTTTTTTGTCTCAAACAAAAAAGATACCGTGAGGTCTGTTTAACAATTAACACTAGAACCATGAAACATAACTGGTGAGCACAATACAGGCAATCAGGCAGAGAAGGTTTTTTTTGTCTCAAACAAAAAAAATACCGTGAGGTCTGTTTAACAATTAACACTAGAACCATGAAACATGACTGGTGAGCACAATACAGGCAATAAGGCAGAGAAGGTACAGGGAAAGCCCAACAAAACTGTGGAACCAAGCGAGAACGGTCAGTACCTGGTGTACCAACGCCAATCGTGTCTCCAAGAGAAATCTCCGAGCAACCCATGTCTAAGAGTTCCTTAGCTACATATGCTACCTTTGATGGATGCACTGCACCTTCGACAGGGCAACCAACCACACATGAAACATACCTTATCACAATCAGAGAGGATATGTTCAGAACAGATTGCTGCTGCACAGCTTCGGCACTCCTTAGTGGCTTAGTTACATTTGTTTTAGAATTCAGAGATTAACAAGCTTATGTAACTTACCCACGAATACGTATCCCATGTTTCTTGGCAGCATTAGCAATGTCGCGGTACCGAACAAGGCTTTCCTCAATGGTACAGTTAATGTTAGACTTAGAGAAGGATTCCGAAGCAGATGCAAAAATTGCAACTTCGCTTGCACCAGCTGCAAGAGCAGCCTCAAATCCCTAGAATCAAAGTTGCTTCATCAATATAGTTCAAATCATTCAATAAAAATATGTGAAGTGTATTGCATCTATGCAGTAGTCAACCCATAGAAGGGAAACAAATGGACATACTCTGAGGTTAGGGGTTAACACAGGAAACCGCATGTTAGGTGCATGTCGTATTCCTTTAAGAACATCCTTTGCATCAGCTAGCTGCAGCTCCAAAAGCGAGAAATGTTAAATCTTTTAGCTTTATTCCTTTGAACTTTGTAACATTATGTTACTAGCTTTGACATGTGTTTACTTAGTAAATGAATTTACATATTTTGATTTGCATTGCAAATATTTCAAACTGAAGTCACATGGGAAAATGACGCTAAAATTTTTAATGATATTGGCAGAAGCTAAATGGAACCATCAGGATAGCTTCCAGTTAGGAGGTATGTATGAGCAAATATTAAAATGTTGTGGGCAACTGGACCCACTTACACAAATAGACATAATATTTTGAATAGGAAAGGTGGATTTTAACCAAATTTTCTTCTGGCATAATCTGAAAGGATAAGATATGGCATGTATATTGTCATCAACTAGCTGTTTTTTATGGTTGAAAGATAGCTGTTGTACATGGCTGCAGGCTACATTGCTTGAGATAATAAGCCGATTACCTGTGGCACCCATTTTGGGGAAACAAAACTTGTGGCCTCAACTACAGATAAACCAGAAGCTACCAATTTGTGTATCAGCTCAATCTTTACAGATGTTGGTACAGTATTCTTCTCATTTTGTAGACCATCTCGTGGTCCAACTTCAACCACCTTCACAAACCTCGGTAGATCCCACAAAACCTGAGAAGCAGTTATCCATCATCTCAGCAAAGGAAAAAAAAATCTAGATAATAGTGCTGTTTTTCAACATTGCCCCTTTTCAGCTACCCAAAAAAAATAAAAAAGATTAGGCGAGCCACCTATTCATTCAATAGCGGAAAAGATGACAAAAATCTCCCTAGATTAGGCTAGAGCCAGGTACTAGTAGGGTATATTCTCCCACTATTGTTAGCTGCCTGGACTCAATGTCCTGAATGGTCAAATTAGCTACCACCAAAGGCGAAGTGTACAAAGATTTGAAAATGCGGTTGTTCCTTTCCTTCCACAAGTTTCAGTTACAAATTTCTCTTATGTACTTATGAAGGTAATTAGAAAGACATGGCTTGTTGTTGAATTGTCATAAACAAAATTCTACACAAAAGTTTGTTCCTTCTATTTGAGGTGTTCTAATGAGATAAATAGTAAGGAAACGAAGTTTCATGGAGCTACCAACGACATAAAGAAATTTCTACAACCCAAGCTACCTTTCGTGGAAGAGCCCTGAACTCCACATCCAGCGTATTGCATGATGAATTAGTATAATGGCCTTGCAGATGACATGTTTGAGAAATGCTGTGAAATATCTTCTGGTTGTTGGCATCGTTGTTGTGGTTGTGACTGAAAGTCCACATTAATATAAATAATTTGCATGTTTCAAACACAACGATGTAACAAGTTTTGATTATAATAATAAAAACAAGTATAACCATTTCCCCTTCACATCCCTTCTCAACTACTGTAATAGTTAAAATGAAATAGTCATTTTGTCACAAAAGTGTTAACGAATATTACCTTATGCTAATAGGTTTTAACGTGAGTTGGGCTATGGTGCTATGACTAGTTAAAGAGTCTTCAATACTATGCATATTATCCCTTTGCGGCATCTGAATGACCTATCCAAATTGCACAATGTGATTCATGTAAATCTTGTAGGAAATCAAAAAAAGAAGAAGATTATTTTAGCTATTTTTTTGGATAGGGAGAACACTCACTTGTTTCAAGTATTCAGGACCATCAAAATGAGTGAGTTTTCTACCGATCTTATAAAATAATTAAAAAAATTTAAAATAATAAATTTTGGTTTCCTACAAGATTTTATATGTAGATCACATTGAGTGGTTCGACATTTGGACACCACAAATTGGAAAACGGATGCACAACCTATCCAAAGTGCTCAATGTGATCTATGTAAATATTGTAGGAAATCAAAACTTATTATTTTAGATTATTTTAGCTATTTCTTGGATAAGGAGAAAACTCACTTATTTCAAGTATGCCTGACCATTAAAATGAGTGAGTTTTCTACCGATCCGATAAAACATTTAAAAATTTCTAAAAGTAACAACTTCTAGCTTCCTACAAGATTTTCATACGTAGATCAGATTCAGTGGTTCAACATTTGGACAACACAAATTGGAATATGGATGCACAGCACGGACATGCTCTTAACTATGCATAGAACCCTAGCCAAAGTAGTGTCGTGGCATGCCATGATGGCTCACACTTATGGAAATACTGGGAAACTGTTTGTTAAAATAAATACTAAGCAAATAATAACAAAAGGGGAGCGTTAGTCCCAAACAATCCCACAATGAAACTTACTTGTCGGTACCACGGTGATCAGCTCTTGCTCTATAGGCACTTGGTGAGAACCTTTCAAGTCTGTTAATACTCAACTTTGGAAGGTCCCCAAGGCCAAGTGGTTCCTCAAGGCTCGACATTCTGGAAACAGAAATTGCAATGGACATGAAAAAGTCAGCATAAATTTCTTGGTATGCGCTGCTGAATAAATTTCGAAACTTCCTAAGCGTACTAAGGACACCTAAATATAGAATTAATGAAGTTAGGCTTCCATTATCTCATAAAAGACTAAGGACATGTACAATGGTTGAGATAGCAGCTATTTCTAACAATTGCCATGTCACTTATAAATTCTTTTTAAAGTGGGGCAGGAGAATGGCCATCCAATTTCATTAAGCAGAAGAAAAAATAGAAAAAACCCGCGCAAAAGCACAGAGATGCAACCGCTGCCATCACGGCCAAAAGGCCGGACACCATACCAGCAAAGCGAACAAGCAGCCTCGTAGCACCACGACACCACAACGCACGCAGAACTACAACCTCCAGCCACCGTCGGCCAAGACACACACCGATACCGCTACCAACCACTAAGAGAGCGAGCCATTTGAGCTAATACTGTGCAGGTGTATAGTATGCTAATACTGTACGTTTTTTTCATTTGAGCGACCCATTTGAATTTTTTTTCATGTATGATGGGATACTTTTTAAGTGAACTTTAGTTTGCATGTCGTAATGTTAGTATGCTAATACTGTGCAGGTGTATAAAGTAATGAAAATCACGAAACAATGTCATTTGAGCTGCTGAAATGGTTTAAGTTTGCACAGAACAGCGATACAAATAGTACCATGATGGGTGAAAAACACTTCCTGACAGAATCTTGAAAACTAGGATTCAAGGTAATGGAGACAGAACAGAGGCTGATAATCATACAAGATAATCTTGTACTGTTGTACATCAGCAAGAATCTACTAATTCGTCGTGATACGCTACTGGCCGGAAGTTGTACTTCCATTATCTAAAAAACTTACGAACTTCTTACGACGGTAACGGTATTGAATCGCAGCACAAAGCAGAGCATTTCATTTTGTTAATACCAGCTCGTCGGTCTATGCAGTTTTTTTTTCTTTTAAAATTGGAGCACTCGCTGCGCTCCAGTCTAAAACTAAGAACGATTGCACGGACACCTCGCTAATAAACCGAACCACGCAATCCAATCCAATCGAGAAGGGAGAAATCAAGGCGAAGAAGAAAATCAGGAGCCCAGAATACGAGGCACCGAGACACGCACCTCGATCGATCGACAAATCTGGGGCCAATCCGACCGGGGATCGACGGAGGGCACCGAGCTCGCCCACCTTCCTGAACCCCGAGTCCGCGACGCGGAGATCCCAGAGGAGAGGATGGAGGGCGGTCGAGCTGCCGCCTGCCCGCCTCCGCCTCCGCGTCGCCGCCAACTCCAAGGGGACGGAGACCGGCCGCCGGCCGGCGCTCTGCCGCGTGGACCTGGCGTTCGGGGGGGACGGCGGGGCGGCGACGTGCGCCCGGAGCGTCAGTGGGGGACGGCTCACCGGACCGGGTCTAGGAAGCGCGGGAAGGTTTGGCGCGCAGGGTGGAGAGTCGGCAGAGTTCTTTTTTTTTTTTTGACAGAGAGTCGGCAGGCACCCGTTAAAGGTTTAGATTTTGCAATGGAGAGCCAAGGCTGGACGAAATGAACACACATAGTAGTCCCTATCCTTTCCACCACTCAAAACATTTATCTAAATATTCACTTAACAATCTTTCACTACCTTTTGCCACCATTTGACATGTACCCATCTCATAGCAATTAGTGCATGAGATAGATCATAATTGGACAAGCAATAGCCTACACTACATCAAAACATACCATGTATACCGGTACTCTAGATTGGTTCGGTTAGAAATGACATTGGTATAAGCGGGGTTGAATATGTATACAAATAGGTCATGTGGATTCTGTGTTATAATAGATAGGAAAAGTCGTGTTAAGATTGGACTTATGTCCATGACCCCTATATAAAGGGGTCACCCATGTTATTAAACTGTAACTATT
The DNA here is from genome assembly GCA_036346415.1 of Raddia guianensis. NCBI lineage: Eukaryota > Viridiplantae > Streptophyta > Magnoliopsida > Poales > Poaceae > Raddia > Raddia guianensis. Next base: position 26,796,199 of record CM070543.1, on the reverse strand, counting down.
AAAGCAGCGGCATAGGCACGCAGGGGGTTGCAGCCGTCATATGGCGGTGACCCAAAGTGGCTGATATGTTGCGTTGATGGGAAAAAGCCTAACAAATGTAGACGAAAATTGAACTGTGTTATAAAACATTGTGGCTCCGATGTCGTTTATATCTAGTATCGATGTTCTTTTTCTCTAACAAATACAAATGAGGTTACTATTGTCATTTCTTCAAATAAAAGTTGTACAATGAACCGAAACATATAATCAATATATCCGTGCCGGTTTGTAATTAGCCCGCACATATTAAGGTTTTCTCGCATGTTAACCGAAGAGACGTGTTGCTTTACCGGTCGGAAAAAACGATCGGCACACACATCTTTATAATCTAGATCAATCTTGTGTCCCCCACATTCTGATTTCTCCGGCATTTCACTCCTAGATCATGTTCAGCCATATCCCTATTTCCTTCATCTCTCTTGTTGCACTGCTGATTGTTCTTTCCACATGAGTTATATCCATAGTTTAGAACAAATATGGATGAACCACGACATTCCGCTTTCAAATCACAGTCCCTGCGACGACCACACTTCACATATTAACTTTTTCAATTCTCAAAATTGGAAAGGAGCGATTAGCCCACGGTATCCCATCGGGAGCCCATCCCGACGGGATACCTCCCCTCCACTCGCCGTCTCCTTCCCGCCCCCTGCCGGCGCCTGCCGCCCGCCCGCCTCCGCCTCCCGCCCTCGCCCGCCTCCTCCTTCCTCCTGCCGACTCTCTGTTCTTGACTCCTCAAGCCCTCCTTCCTCCGCCTCCCACTGACGGCGAGTCGGCCTCATCACCGCCGCCTCCGCACCCTCCCGCCATCACCGCGCGCGCCGCCCCACCCTAACCCGAGGAGGTGAGGCGGCCCCTCCGCCGCTGCCCTCCTCCGCCCTCCCTCCTCCACGTGACCACCCCCGTCCGCCGCCACCGACGAGCCCCACCCACCGCCGATCCGCCGCCACCTCGACCTCCCTCTACACCCGGAGGAACCCACATATTCCCTAACCCGAACCCTAACCCGGCGGCGTTAAGGTAGACCTCCTCCTTCTCTGCACAGCGAGCGCGCGGAGGCGAAGGGGAGGCGCGGGTGAGTGGACACATGTTGCTAGGGGGGGAATCCTATCCGGGACGGGATCCCGTTGTTAGGAATTCCTGAATTGGAATCATAAATCAACACCTACTGTTGTGGCACCGTGTATATATGCTCCGTGTTTTTGCCTTTCTAAAAATCAACGAAGCTCACCCGGGTTCATGAGACGGATCGGTTTAACCATTAGTATTTTGATTATGAGGCCCGATTTGCAAAGATGTATTTAATGTCTTGTAAATGCATACGTGGTTTGACTCTGCGCCAGAGATACGGGATCTCATTTAGTGGCGCCCGTAGTTTGCGTGGATTTTCTAGACTTTTGTTCCGTGGTCCGCTTAATTTCCAGATGAATTGAATATCGCAGTCGAAAACTGTCAATTTTACCGTACGAAAATTCGTGGTTCGTCCATATACTTTCAAACGACTACGCAAAACTACGTTTTTGTTGCTTATTAGCGATGTCTGCGCATTCTTGGCGTGTGGCATTAGTTTCGTAAGGCTTAGATACATCATGGATTTTTTATTTACAATTTTTTTCAAAAGAAATACAATTACTTCTTATTTCATTTTATAAAAGCGAACATTTTGCTCAAATTCATTTATGTATTCCCACCATGAATTTGTTGTTGCATTTTGGATTTTTTTTAGTACTTTCGAACTTTCCTAGAATCTTTTATATTTTATATTTTTTACTATTTTTCTAAAAATTTTCAATCATTTCTCAATCCATTTTATAGAAGTCAACGTTCCTAATGTTAAAATTCGTTCATGGACTCTCACCGTGTTTTTTTTTGTTGCGTTTTGTGTTTTTGAAGTTTTTTTTTTATTTTTCTAGGGTTTTTTATATTTTTTGGATTTTTTATTTCATCCTTAAAACGTTTTTTAACTTTATTTTATAGAAGCCAAAAATTTTAATGCTCAAATTCTTTTATGGACTTTGATCGTGTTGGTTTTGTTGTGCATTGGTTTTTTAGATGTTTTACAATTTTTCTGGGTTTTTTCTTTTTTTGCTTTACATATATAAAAAATAAATCGGTGACAGTTGGGGAAAAAACGGCTGAACAATTCGGGAAAACAACAACGGTGCAGGCGAGCCTGGGACTCAAAATTTTAATGCTCAAATTCTTTTATGGACTTTGATCATGTTGGCTTTGTTGTGCATTGGTTTTTTAGATGTTTTACAATTTTTCTGGGTTTTTTCTTTTTTTGCTTTACATATATAAAAAATAAATCGGTGACAGTTGGGGGAAAAAACGGCTGAACAATTCGGGAAAACAACAACGGCGCAGGCGAGCCTGGGACTCGAACCGCGATGTCCAGCCGCGTAGCTAACTGAGCTAGCCCACTAGTCCAAGTGCACACTTAGTTTAATCCAGGCAATCTTCCTTTTTAAACGTGTAGCTAAATAAATTGAGAATGGCACAAAAAAGGACGGAGCCTGGGATTCGAACCGTGCTCTCCGGCTTGAAAGACAGCCCAGCTAGCCAACCCGCCGACGCGCCCGCCTTGTTCTCAAACGAACGGACCTTTTTCTTTCAAAAGTTAAACTAGTATGGACGACTGGAAGTTGGTCGGCGAGATGATCGGACGGCCGACGATCTTTCGGCGACGTGGCTTCGCGGGCTCGCGGGTGCACGGCGTGACGCCACGTGGACGCACAAGCGTGCGGCCTGTTAGGGCCTTTGTAATATAGAATATATATGCTAGAGTTTGATCGGGTTTTTTCAATCTGTTTTTCGCTGTTTTGAAAAGCATGTCAAACGAAATAGATTTGAATCTCGAGATTATCTCGAAAAGCTCTCAAAATTCAGTCATTTTAGTCGTTCAGCCGTTCAACTATTCAGATCAACTCAAAGAATAGGATCTAATATACTAGTACTATATAGGAAAAGTGCTAGTCTGGTTCTAAACTATCACAATCCTTATCATTCTTCCCATTATGCGAGCACACAACCCCTTACATGGTGAGCGTCCTTATAATTCTTCCCATATAATTGTTTACAAAAAAGACAGTTGCTCTCTGAGTTAAAAACTTAAGAAAGTGATAATGCAAAGGGCAAAGAAAGCCTTTTGCACTAGAGTCAAACTTGGTAAAATGAGGACAATGTCACTCTTGGCAACCTCCACCCTCTCTTTTACCGTGTGACCGTAGTGCATTGCATCCTTAGCGACAAGACCTTAGAGGACATCTATGAAATGCAAACTCCTTCCTCAAGGATCGTGGTGCAAAGAGAAAATAGAGTCATATTCGATCAACGAGGAGGCGGTGCTGAGTACATATACTGGTCTCGTCATGCTCGACTACACTTTTTCCCATGTGATTGTCCATTTGTCTTCAAGTTAAGCTCCACCATTTAGGCCTCTCTTCTATCCTCTTTGCCATTACACTTGTGCAAAGTGTATCTTGGGCGCTCAACTACGGTGTGGCTTTGTGTGCATTTTCACAAGGTGGAACCATGGAAGGGCAGGAAGGATTGTACGGTTCCTGTTCTTGGCATCAGCCTGTGGATGTAGGCATGACCAACGACAATGGAAATAATGCAATTGTCGACGGTTGGGATATCGACCCAAGTCAACCAAGGTTCTTCAAAGAGGAGATGGGAGACACGCCGAACAACTACGAACAAAGAACGAATCGAGAGAGAGCGGGGTTTTATCCTGTTCAGGCCTCTCGGGAGAGATAATAGCCCTACGTCCAGCCTTTCTTTATATCAAAGAGGATTACAAGGTGGGACTCGGCGAGATCAGCAGGTCTCAACGAGTAGTATGCGAAAATCTATCTGCCAAGGGTCTAAGCTAGATGCTAAGATGTAAAACTCAATGCCAGGGATCCCTCTAAACGCCGTAGGGGCCCTGTTTATATAGTACGGGGCAAACCGACCTACCGAGGAATATCGGGCCGGGCTAACTACGAGATCGCAACGAACTCAGTACATGCCAAATATAACCTACGGTAGATAAGGTAATCTCCTAATCTTGGGGATCACGACTCCTAATCCAATCCGGGAAACCACGTCCGGGTCTTCTCGTAGCCGTGCAGAACTCTGTTCGAGTCGGACTCAAACAGGAAACCTTGGCTATTACGCATCTCGCCAGCAAGGAAGCTGTTCGGCAAGATGCATATGGGCCGATAGAACCTTCCAGGAGCCGGGCCCCGTAGGTCGTCCGATTGGGCCGTCAGGGTAGGCCATGGCAATGGGCCGTAATCTAATCCCCGACACTAGCCCCGAGACTCAAGTGGGAGGACTCACTAGAGTGGGGTCTTCTCTTGAGACTCCAAACCATGAAGAGGGAAATTTTGTCTCTGAGAGATATGTAACGATCGACCAACAGTTAAGTTTCAACCGAACAAGACATGTTCGGGTCCGAACAAACTCGCCAAGACCGAGCAACTCATTGCGTCGAGCGGAACGACATCCGTCCGAAAGCAGAGCACTCACCTTCAGTCACGGACATTTGAAAAAATAGCCGCTAGCGATTCCAACGGTAACTTCCTGTCATTGAAGTGAAAACATCGCGACCGCTTTACCTAGCCGCTGCGCTTAAAACTAGCCGTTCTAGGACTAAACCGTCGCAGCTGCTTATCTTGGACTATAAAGCACCCAAGCCGCCTGCTGCCGCCCACTTCGCTCTCACGCCTTTCTCTCTAAGCCCTAGCTCCAACCACGCCAACATCAAACACCCAAACTCTATCACCGACCCGCTCGTCCGTACAGGGAATCGCTATGGCCAAATTCACGACACCGCTTGACCGAGGAGGACCTTAGGATCTGGGAGGAGGAGGGCCACATCGACACCGTGGTGGAGGTCGCCGGAGAGGAGGATACTCGGAGCCGCTCGAGGAGAGTTCGCTCGCCTTGAATAGATTCGCCTTGCTCGGGTTGAGGTCTCCCGAGAGCGACTTCGTTGAGCCTTCTTGAACATCGCCGATTGGAGGTGGCGAACCTCAATCCGAACTCCATCCTCCAGATGGCCGCCTTCGCACACTGTGCGAGGGCTATCTGGCATCGATCCACCGGTGGGCTGTTCCTCCACTATTACACAAAGGACGAGGAGCTCCCCGCTTCCGCCGAGGTGCTACTACCTCAAGCTCGGGCCACCGCCGACGACGCGCCAGTATCCTCGCCCACCACCGCCGACTCGATGGGCGCGTGGTGGGCGAGGTGGTTCTGACAAAGCGGAGTGGCGACAAGAACTCGTCTTCACCGGAAGGCGCCAGTAAAGGAACCCCAATGCCTCGGCGGAGATGTCCACCGAGGATTGGTACGACAAGGAAGATCGCCTCCTCGTGAGCCTCGAGCTCACGGGCAGGAGATCATTCGGGACTTCACAAATGACGAGGTCCGTCACCGCGGAGGAGGTCCTATCCCTTTACAAGATAGAGGATGGGAAGACATCACAAGGGAGAGCACGGTAAGTGCCTTTAAGACTCAACCTTTTCGTTGATCATTTCCTCGAACAGAATTAACGACTCCATCCGTCCGGACAGAGAAGCCAACCGACGCATGGGTGACCGAAGGGTCGACGCCATCTTGAAGGCGGCGAAGAAGGACGGGAGGTCACCGCAGGTGGCGACACCGCCACATAGAACGTGCTTGTCCGCATGCACGAGGTAAAATACTTACCTCGGCCTATGTTGCTAGACTTGCAATGTTGTTTAAATGCTAACGTCCGCTTCTCAAAACGCGCAGGAGGACCAAATGATCCTTGGAGGGATCGTTGAGGAGCTCTCCGGTCCGAGAAGGAGAAGGCGAAGAAGGGCAAGGCCAAGGCGCCACAAAGCCCAAGGTGGCGGCCGAGCCGACGCGAGCTCGCCATGACACGGCTGCCGCCACCGTTGAAGAGACCAGTGCTGGCGACGAACGCATCGAAAGCGTACCAAGCGGCGCGCAGTCACCCAATGAGGAAGAGACCAAGCCCTCCCTCCTCGCCGAGCAGAGCGACGAAGAGGTAAAGACCATGGCCCTCTGGCTTAGGCGTTACACGCAAGCTCACCCTGGCCGCATGGATCGGCTGCAACAGGTCGCCGAGCAGAGGAGGCTCGAAGAAGAAGTCGCGCGCAAGGAAAAACTTCTTCTTGCAGCGAGAGGAGCGCCACCACTCAGGGGAGCTGAGCTCGTCGCCACGAACACCCAAGGGCCAAGACGGAGAAGCCGCCAAGGAGCCCCCGAGGAAGAGGCGGAAGGTTCCGGCGAAGAAGATCAGGATCAAGCCTTCCACGGCAGGTATGTAGGAATCGATCTTTAGACCTTCCAACCTTCTGACCTCGTTAGACTTAACGATCAACTCTTTTTCATCAGCTGCCCAAGAAGAGACCGCCACAGACGACGTCGAGAAGGCGCTCGAGCGGTCGCTGCTGCCCGAGCATCTGCACGGCGCGTCACGGGCAGTGAGGCTAGCGAGCCTCAAGGACAAGCTGGCGGCGTGGAGCCTGCTGCCGCCGGGCTCCAGCCGAAGGCGACGACGCTCAAAAGGCGCGGTGGAGCGGCTGGAGGCAAAAGTAGCGGCGAGCGGCGCCACGGACTTCGGTGCCAAGGCGATGGCTCCGGAAGCTGCCCAGGGCAGGACCGAGCAGCCGGTCCTGCCAGGCACTTCGTCGCAGGGGCAGCTCACCCCTAAGGCGACGAGATTCTCCGGCGAGCAGCGTGAGACCCCAGCCGCCAGGGAACATGAAGAAGCCCCCGAGCAGGTCGCGCAAGTCGTCCTGCCCGTGGAAACAACGGCGCCACCCGGCGGAGAGGCTCCAGCCTCGCCCGAAGATGTTCGGGCGGAAGAGGAAAAGGAAGAGGAGAAGGAGCGCGGAGACGAAAGCGCTTCGCCCGTCGCTCTTGCTCCCGAGCAGATGCGCTCCCGTAAGAAGAAAGAGCGAACAAGGCGGCGACGGCAAGAACGCGCCCGCCTCATCCCAAGACGAAGGGGCTTCGTGGACGATGGCTCGAGGACCGCGTCATGGATCAAGCAACGACTTGGGAAGGTAAACACCAAGATCGCTTCTAACTTAGTTGGTAGTTTTACCGCAAAAGCGGCTAACTAGTCTCTCTCTCGTGTTTTGAAGGATACCATGGAGGAGCTCGAGGACGGCGTCACCATCGAGCGGAGCGCCAGACATGCGTCCTCCGGAGCACCTCCGGACGAGGGAGCCCGAGGCGGGCCCTCTGCACCAGCCCAAAAGTCAAGTCGGTGGCGAAGGTGAAAAGGCTCAAAGTCCAACTGGCCGAAGAGAGGCGTTCCTGCGAGTCTCTCTTAGGAGAGGCCGAGGAGCTTCGCGCGCAAGCCATTAAGGCGAGCACCGCGGAGGAGAAGCCGGGCCGCACGAAGTGGCTCGAGAGCGCTTGCGATGCTTCCCAACGGCGGGACCGACTTGCGGCGAAGCCAAAATACTCAAGGCCCAAATTGATAAAGAAGAGCGCACTTCGCGGGTCTCCAAGCAAAGATCTCAACCCTGTGGGCTTCACAGGGAGAGATCGAGGAGATGCGTGGGATGGCGGTGAGGGCGATCACCGCAGAGAAGAAGGTCAAGGAGCTGGACGAGCAGCTCAAGACGGCCGAGCAGCGAGCCAGCCAGAGCGAGGCTCTAACCGATCAGCTGCGCGCCAAGACCGAGGAGGTAGAGGCCATCCGGCAGAGGCTGCGGCGCAAGCCAAGCGGAGCAAGGAGGAGATCGAACGCCTCCGAGCTGAAGCCCGGAAGGAATCAAGGCTCGTATAAAGTCGTGCGCCTCAAGTTAGAAGTTGAGGAGCTGAAGGAGCAGCTTGCTCCTAAGTAGCACCGCGGCTGTAACCCGAAAGGGCCTTGTACCTGAAACTTTTGAGTAAATATAATAAAGTACTTACCTTTTCTCCTGCAAAAAAGAGCAGCAAAAAGACAAGAACGAACAGAAACTAAGAGAAAAGCGAACAACGCTAGGAAGTTTAAGAAAACCGGTAGAGCGCTCGCTTAACTCCTCAGGCCCGTTGTGCATCTGCTCGAAACTGAGTTTGCGAACCCAACAGTGCACAAGAGAAAGAGCGACACTGCCCCGATGCAGACGATGCTCGAGAACCTAAGCTTGCGAACTCGAGCACGTGCGTAGAGAGAAAGAGCGACACCCGTACCTTGCTCGATTCGTTCCGTAGTCTGCTCGTTGACGTAAGATAGGCGATTCCCGAGAGTAACCGAATAAGGAAAGTGCCTCGCCATGGGGCTTACGAGAGCGAGCTTTACCAAGTGGTCGCGCCAAGCGAAGTGCCTCTCGCGGAGGAGGGCTTACGAGGGCAGACTTAGCCGCAAGGTGGAAAGGCCGTGTTACGCAACCCTGAGTTTAGAAACTTGTCGAAACCAGATACGGGTAGGGAACAATCCTTAAGATTGCGGAGCCAAGAGTTCGCAAGGCCGGGCAGCCATCAAGTGTTACCAGAAGAAAGTAGTCTGAGAAGACAAGTAGTGAAAAGGGGCACAGAGGCCGTGAGGATTCACTGAGAATTGGATTGAACTTTGCATGGTGCCCGAGGGACTTGGACGAACTAAGGCGCGAAGTTTACAAAAGGCGCAGGCTAAGAAAATGTAAAGGACCTACACAAAGAACTTACGAACCGGTCGATGTTCCAAGTGTTTGGTCACTCTCTCCCGTCCTCCATAGCCAGCGTAATGTTTCGGGCGGCGGCGGAAGAAACGACCGTGAACGGGCCCTCCCAACGAGGAGTTAACTTGTTGGCATTGGACAAGTTCTGACACGGCGCAGAACGCAGGTCGCCCGCCTTCAAAGCCCTTGGTCGAATCGACTTGGCGGCGTCTTGCCAAGATCTTGCCGGTAGCGCGCCATCCCGACTTGTGCCCGGTCGCGTGTGCCTTCGAGGAGATCGAGATCGAGGAGGCGCTTACTCATCGTCAACTAAGTTGACCGAGCTCGTCTTGAGGCGAACCGAGTATGATTTCGGGAGGCGTGATGGCTTCGCACCATAGACCAATTGGAAAGGAGTTTCCCGCCGCCGGCCGTCAGAAAAGTAATCGCCTGCAGGACGGAAGGAACTTCGTCGACCCGTGCCTTGTTGCGCTCGAGAGTAGCAAATACCGCCGCTTAATACCCGGACTATCTGTCTGTTAGCTCGCCGATTGCTTCCATTGCTCGTGGATGTGCCACGAGGCGAACAGACTTTGGTGCCCAAATGCTCGCAGATTCCTAGAATAGCTCGCTCAATCGGGTACCGTTATCCGTGATCGCCTTATGGGGATCCCAAAGCGCGTGACCACGCCGCTTTTGAAAAGCGAATAGCCGCTTTGGCGTGAAGAGATTACACAGCTCGCCTCAATCCACTTTGTAAAAGTGTCTATGGCGACGAAAGGTGTGTATAGCCCTTGTACCCCTTAGGAATGGGCCGAGCAGATCCGCACCCCATGTGGAAAAAGGCCAAGATGGGGATTGTTTGGAGCTCTTGGGCGAGCTTGTGTGCCTTCCGGCGTGAAATTGGCAAGCCTTGCATTTAGTCACGATGTCCCGGCATCTTGTAACGCATGGGCCAATAATAGCCCATGCGAAACGCTTGTCGACCGTAGTTACGAAGGCGTGGTTGCCACAGCACCCTCGTGTATGTCCCTAAGAAGGAACACACCTCTGCTATGAGATGCACTTGGAGAGAACTCCCGAGCACCTTGACGGTAAAGGATGCCGCCCACAAGCTTGTATGGAGCGGCACGCCTTGTAAGTCGGGAACGCCGGCTTCGTCGTCGGGCGGTCCCATCCGCAAGGTACCGGCAAATGGCGTTGTCCAATTCGCACTGCTTTCGATAACGGAGACAGCACCACTGCCTCTGTTGCCTCGTCCCGAGACGGATTGAGGGCTTGTGAAGGTGCTCGACGAGCACCCTGCGGAGCAGATTCTCGTGAGGATCCATACTTGATAGTTGGTCGGCCAGAAGTTGTCCTTCCCGGCACGAAGAGCACTTCAAAAATCGAAAATGCCGCCCAACTTCCTCACTTCAACCGTATCGCGCCATTGAGTCATCGCAGATCGATACTCCTTGTTAACTCGATTGATGACCACCGTGAATCTCCTTCACAATCGGCCGTTGGACACCAAGCGACTTGCACGCTTAGTCCCATGAGGAGGGCCTCGTGACTGCAACGTTGTTAGTCGCCGCAAAGTGTAGTTGGATAGAATATCGAGTTGCTCTCCTTGAGGAGATGAGAACAAAACTAGCCCCGAGTTTCCAAAGCGCGAGCCATCGAAAAACATGGTCCAAGAGGGTTCATCGGTTGCTCGGAGCTTCCTCGATTTGGGCGGCAAGTCCATTCGGCGACAAAGTCAGCTAGGACTCGTGACTTAATAGCGGTTCGGCGACAAATATAATGATCAAACTCGCTAGTTCCATTGACCACTTAGCTATACGTCCGCTAGATTCCTTGTTCCAGAGGATTTCTCCTGGGGAACGTGGTCGACCAGATTTGATGCGCCGGAAGTAGTGGCGAAGCTTTCGGAGGACATGAGCAAGGCGTAGAGTAGCTTCGACCTCGTGGTAACGCCCTTTGATCCGTGAAGTACCTCGCCACGTAATAGATTGGTCGCCAGATGCCTTCCTTTCGATCGTCAAGACCGCGCCACCGCTTGTGGCGTAACCTAGGTACAAGCAGAGCTGCCGCCATGCCGTAGGGTAGTCAAGACGGAGGATTGGACAGTATCGCTCGCATCCCGGAAGGATCTATCGACTTCTTCCGCCCACTGAAACCATTGTGCTTGCGCAGGCCTTAAAGAAGGGCAGCCCGTTCGCCTTTGACGGAAATAAACACGCTTAGAGCAACCATCCGCCATGAGGCTCAGATTTCCTTTACGGTAGTCTGAGCTCGATATTTTCAATGGCCTCGATTTTTCGTGGTTGGCGTAAATACCTTGCAGACCAATAACATAACCGAGCAACATTCCGATCGAACACCAAAGGTACACTTATCTCGATTTAATTTTATTCGATGCCCGGTGAGATTACGAAAGGTCTCGCCAGTCTTTTACATGATCTGAGCAAACTTGTTTTTACAACTATGTCGCCGACATAGACCTCCGTGTTTTTTTCCGCTACTGCTCGGGAAGGTCTTCCATTAAGCGCTAGAACGTGGCACCAAAGATTGCGCAGACCGAAAGACATGGTCGAGCAGCGAAAGTGTGCGAAGGGGTGATGAAGGCGCTTCTCTTCATCTCGGGAGATGCTTATTTGGTGGTAACCGAGTAAGCATCTAAAAACTCAGAGTCTGGCGTCATGCAATGCATCGACCGGTCAATACGAGGCGCGGAAATTGTCCTTAGGACAAGCAGCGTTCAGATCTGTGTGATCGACACACATCCTCCACTTGCCGCCTTTCTTCTTTACAATGACAGGGTTTGCTAACCACTCGGTGTGATCAACCTCGCGGATGAACCCGGCGTGAAAGCGCTTTTCCTAGTGATCTTTGATGATCCCCTGTTTGAATTCCGAAAAGCGACGAAGCTTCTGGCCAACAGGCTTTTTGTCCGGCCGGACAGCCAGTTTGTGCTCGATAACCTCCCTTGGGACTCCGGGCATGTCATATGGCACCCAGGCAAACACATCTGCATTAGTTCGGAGGAAGGCAATGAGCTCGCTTTCCTATTTGGGGTCCGGATTGGCCCCAAGTGAACTGCTCTTGGAAGTATCGCTGCGGCACGCCGAACCTCCTTGGTTTCTCCCCTGGTGAAGGGAGACCCTAGGGCGTCAGACTTTGGTCTCGCGGAACTTCGAGATCGCGCGGAAGCTGGTCGACGGGGCAAGGGATCGCCGTCGCAATCCGAGGCAGCTTTGTAGTTGCCCTTGACCGTGATCACATCGTTAGGACCCGTATCTTCACGCAATGGTAAGCGTGGGGACACGCCATAAACTTACCGAGATGGCTCGCCCAAGATTGCGTTGTACGCCGACCGAAGTCGACCACGCCGAAAGTGATCAACTCGTCCGGAAGTTGCTTGGGTTGCGAAGGTGACAGGCGGTGACAACTGTCCCAACGGCTTGATGCTTCTCCGGAACAATCCGTAGAAGGGCATTGCGACTTCCTTCACTTAGAACGAGGAATCTGATCTCGCCCAAAACCTTAGCGTAGCAAGTCCAAAGCGCCCCGCCGCCTACGAGTACACGGCCAACTCTTGCGTTGTCGATGGTCGGGCGACCACCGAGGGAGCCGCCGAGGCTTGGTCATCCCAAGGGGCAATCCTCCCGAGAGAAGGAGATGGGGACCTCGGTCCACTTCATCGACTTCAGCCGAGGTTTTGCCTTTTCAACGTTAGGGACCTCCCGAGCGGCTTACTTGAGGTGCGTCGAGAGGTGTAAGCCGAGGAGCCGCCAAGATGACGCGGCGATATGGTTCACGGGCTCTTGATATTCATCGCCATCTTCCGATCACCATCGCCGGTTTACGCTTAGCCTTACCGCATCACCTTGTTCGGGCAGGGTGGGCATTGGGCCCTTGCCGTTGTAGAAGTCTTCGAGCTTTGCGGCCCAAGTTCTGCAATGGCGTATATCATGCCCGTAGTGCTGGTGGAACTTGCAAAATCGGTCGCTTGGACCTTTCTTGCCTTGTCCGCCTCCCTGAGCAGGCTTTTTGCCCTTGTAGTTATTGTTGGGCTTCTTCTGCCCATCCTTGGGAGGAGGTGTGCGATCTATACCAGCGACGGTATTGTTCGCATCACCTTTATTCTTCTTCTTCTGGGACTTCTTGTCACCGTGGTTCTTCGCCGCTCTTCTTCTTCTCATCCACACCAGTCAAGGGCACTTCGCCTTTGTCGAACGCCTTTTTGTCTTGAACGCGCTCTGCTGGCGTTAGCATATGATCCGCCTTTGAATAGGTCGTTGGCGGTCCAGTCTCATTGATCTCAAGATCTGGGTGAGCAGCTCGTCGCGGACTCCGCTTTTGAAGGCGCGGACAATGATGCATCCGAGATGTTCGGGATCGTGTTGCGGATCTTAATGAAACGCTTCACGGTTGTTGCGAAGGGTCTCCCGTTCATCCGGATCATCCGTGCGATCATCCTCCTTGCCCGCACGCACGTAACAGCTCTCGGAAATTAGCGATCGAGCGTCACAAAGCTGGTTCCATGAGTGATGGAACTCTCCCGCCGATTGAACAGCCACGTCCGAAGCGGCGGGGCGGTCGGGAGGTAATTAGCCATAACGAAGCTCGTCACCCCGCCGCCATGATGGCCGTAGCATAGATGGAAAGGAATTCCTCCGGGTTCGAGTCCCATTGTACCTCTCCATGTGACCGGCTTGAACTTTGAGGGCCATCGACGGCAAGCTCGTCGAGAAAGCCCTACTGACCTAAAGCGTATGACCGCCACCTTCCCCAAGCGAGAACCTAGTCTTGAAAAGACGTTGGTCTGTGCGGCGCGAGGAACTCCCGCTGAACGGATGATTCGCCCGAGAAACTCTCTCGGATACCCACCACGCCCTTCCTCGTGGTTGCGACGACGCGCCTCACGAGGGACCGTCCTTGATCATCGCGCGCTTGCCCCCGTGGTCGCGATGACTACGAGGACTTCGGCGGCGACGGCGACCACGGGTAGCCCGCTCATGGACGATGATCCTTCGACGGTGACGAAGGTCACGCGATCGATCGAGCTGTCAGACCCATTCCGGCAGTTTGGTCATACGTCAGTAGTAGTTGTTGACTTCTCCTAGAGACTTCGGCCATCGATAATCGTTCTAGGTTAGAAGCAACGACGCCCCATGCGGGCGAGGTCGGCTGGTTGGTAGATCTAATCACCGGCCATGGCCGCGAGTCGTTCCGACTACGCTCTAGGGTTCTGGGACCCCGAGGCATCCGTGTTTTGCCCGACCGAGTCCGGTTTCATGGGGACTAATCCGGACAGAGAAACTTCACGGGAGACTTGGCGAGGGCACACGAGGTGGAGTCGCGACGCGGTCGCTTGCACCGATCGCGAACCGTGCCTGATCGATTGATGGAATCGTCGAGGTTGCGGCGAATGACGTCTTGCTCGCGAAAGCGGCAGTATGCGACCTCGTCTTGATGCCGAGCGAGTTAATCCGCCCGACCTCGCCAGGCCGCCCGGCCGTGCGGGATCCTCGAGAGGTTCCTACATCGGCCATGTTAATGCTGCGGAGGCCATGCGAAGGTATGCTAGACGGTGTCATCGCTGTGTCTCCGCAGGTAGAATCTACCGACATAGCCTTGGAATCCGATAAATCCAAACCGTCGTAAAGATCATCGGTTCCGTAGTCATCGTCGATGACGGGAGTGCGATCTGAGGCTATCTCTGCCATATAGGCAGAGACTTCAGCCTCGGATACGGAAAGTGTTCGAGATCGAACATATCGATCTGAACTGACAGGGGATGAAACGTCCTGTCCTTCTGAGTCGTAGCCCTCAGGAAGTATCTCTGTATCGCTGACGGAGTTTGACATGCTCGATCTGCGCGTCCCCACGGTCGGCGCCAGCTGTCGACGGTTGGGATATCGACCCAAGTCAACCAAGGTTCTTCAAAGAGGAGATGGGAGACACGCCAAACAACTACGAACAGCAACGAACAGGAGACAGGGGTTTTTATCCTGGTTCAGGCCTCTCGGGAGAGATAATAGCCCTACGTCCAGCCTTTCTTTATATCAAAGAGGATTACAAGGTGGGACTCGGCGAGATCAGCAGGTCTTAACGAGTAGTATGCGAAAATCTATCTGCCAAGGGTCTAAGCTAGATGCTAAGATGTAAAACTCAATGCCAGGGATCCCTCTAAACGCCGTAGGGGCCCTGTTTATATAGTACGGGGCAAACCGACCTACCGAGGAATATCGGGCCGGGCTAACTACGAGATCGCAACGAACTCAGTACATGCCAAATATAACCTACGGTAGATAAGGTAATCTCCTAATCTTGGGGATCACGACTCCTAATCCAATCCGGGAAACCACGTCCGGGTCTTCTCGTAGCCTGAGAACTCGCTCGAGTCGGACTCAAGCAGAAGCCTTGGCCATTACGCATCTCGCCACCAGAAGTCGTTCGGCAAGATGCATATGGGCAGATAGAACCTTCCAGGGAGCTGGGCCCTGGTAGGCTGTCCGATTGGGCCGTCAGGGAGTAGGCCATGGCAATGGGCCGTAATCTAATCCCCGACAGCAATGGTCGATGGCTGCATCCTACCGCAATCGGTGAGGCATTATCATCACCCACGCACATCGAGGAGCCAATGAATGATGCTGCTAAGCAGCGGTTGTGCATCGCTGTCTCATGTCTGCGTAGGTGGAGGACGCATGACCTAACGGTGCCTTGGTGGTTTACTACCATAAGAGAGGTACTGAGGTAGGGTTGGTGTACCTTAAGCACTGTCTACATAGACTTCGTCGAGGTGCCACATACATCAACCCTTGACGAGGAAGAACACTCTGGCTACAAACGGAATGCCAGCTCGTCAGTCTAGTGTTAAATACTGCTTTAGAGGGCTTGCTGAAGCATGGTGGTGCTCTACGGAGGGCCGTCGGCAGCTAGAATTGAGGCAAAAATTGTTAGCACTAGCTAGGAATAGCTACTTGTAGGATTGGGAATTGGGTCATATCAGGTTGGCCCGATTAGGCTTGTCATGCCTCGGGCCGATGCAAAACCGTTCGTTCTAGTCATTTCTTGAAGCCATGTCAGAAATCCAGGACAACCAAAAGCAAGGCCTGGCATCGCCCAAATGCCCGTTAGGCCGGCACACGAGAGAATACGAGATTCTCGCATTTGTGTGTGGTTATTTCTGCTATCAAAGTAGCCAAGAGATTAATTAGCATCTACCTGCACACACTTCGTTTCCAGTTCACGTCCAAGGCAATGTGAGCTTTTGTTTATGTCGTCGACGTGTCTCAGACAGTACTTCGAGTATCTCCCCAAAAAGAAAGATCACGAGGAAAAAATTAGGGCTTTGAAACTGGAGACGCAATGATGGGTTAGGAATAAATGCTCTGCCCCAATGAATGGGTGCTCTCATATTTATAGGGGAATTGATGATTAGGGTTTATACATTCTGAACACGAGAGGCATTTTTGCCCTCACATCTGGACCGTTGATATAAAATCGACGGATCCTTACAATGATTGATCCCTTTTTGGGCATGCGGAAAACCCAAACTACCCCTAACATCTTAGAATCCTTATTGAAATAGTGGGCTGGTCTACTGTAGGCCCGTCTTCCAGTAGCCATGTTCAGGGCCCATAGTCTATGCTTGGCCTAGTAATCACTAGGCCTTTGAGCATTCAATCTGGGTCAATCTCTTCCCCATGTATCTTCGGGTAATCTTGTCGTCGCCCAGGTAAAAACACCTTCGGGGAATTCCTCTTCAATTCTACTTCATGTATCGGCCCCGAAGATATCCCGAGGATCTATCTTCGGGCTCTTCTGTCTCGGCGACCATATCTTCAGGATTTTCGTCATGGTCTTCGGGGAAACGGGGGAAGCCTTCCTACAACAGTTTAGCCGCTGGTGACTATGCGAGCTGTTAGGTATTGTGTCGAATATGTGTACGAGTAGGTTACATGGACTCTGTGTTGTAATAGGCAGGGCTGGTTAGTGTTAGAGTCGGACTCTATCTAGGCCTCCACTATATAAAGGGAGGCAGCTCTGGTGTAACCAAGACAACGACTTCATAATAGTAGCATAGGCAAGAGAGGAGGTCAGCGGCCGACATGTGGCCGTGACCTGGTTAGCCGGTGTGCTGTGGTATTATGAATTGGGGAGGAGCGCCCATAATCAGAGCCCAGCAGATGTAGGCAGCAATGCCGAACTGCGTTACCAAACATCGTGTCTCCTGGTGTCGTTCGTGATCTTGCATCGGCGCATAATTCCTAACAAGTGGTATCAAAGCTTGGTCGGCGAGGTTGGCCATGCGAAGATCTAGGGGGAGACATGGGGTTTATACATACACGGGCGCCGCAGAAAACACCTCATCGGCGCAAGGTGGAGCATGGCGGCGATCGACGATTCGATCGGTGGTGTCGGACACTTCGGGTAGGAGGCTCGAACCGTTCGATGGGCTACCGTTGGCAGGGATTGACCAGACGTGACGATCAGGCTGACAAAGTAGCCGGCGAGGTCGGCAGGCGACGGCGACGACCTCGGCGTTCGCGATCAGACCGGCAGGCGCGGATGGATGCCGGATAGATCGGAACGGCGGGAGCAGTGATGCGACCGGATGTTGCACAGGAGGCGCTGCATCACGACACAGGAGGTGATCAGGTGAAGCCGTGGCGTGGATGCGGATAGCCAGGGTGCGGCATGTTTTGCCGTGCACTGACGTGGTGCACGGTGGCGGGCTGGGAAGCCTGCTCGAGGGCTCGAAGATTAGAGAATTGGATCTGGAGTTAGAGGTGATTTGCTGCGATTTTTCAAAGTTTTTTCGGCGACCGGTGGACGTCAAAGGCGGGTCCCCACGACGCACGAGATGTACTATGCCGTGGAGATCAAGACAGACGGTGGCGGCGGCTCAGCGGCGCGGCGTGCCCAAGGCGCGATGCGGTAGCGCGGCAGCTCAAAGACGGGCGCTGCAACAGCCTTGGCGCTGCTGGCCTAGGGCGCGAGCGGCGGCGAGGGCATGGCGCAGCCTAGGCGGGCATGGCGCGCCCAAAGTGGCGCGCGTGCAGCGGCCCAGCCTTCTGAGCTGGTGCGACCCAGCGCTGGCGCAGCTGCTGCCCAAAGGGAAGCGAGGCGGCCTAGGCGGGTCTTGGGGCGGCCCAAAGGGGTTGAGGTTTTTTTTTGAATTTTTTGAATTTTGCAGAAAATCAAGGAGGTGGAGGTGGAGCCCGAATTTGAGGTGTATTAGAAGTCTATAAAGACTAGAATTCATCTTTAATGGGGTTCTCTCACCACTATAAAAGGGGATCCAAGGAGAGCCAAACCCAACAATCCAAAGCAATCAACGCTGTTTTGAGCGCAGATTTCGGAGGAGTTTTAAGGCGTGAGATTCCGAAGGAGAGAGGCGTTCTTGGTGGGTTGTTGGCGATCTGTTCAAGATGGCGAACGGGTCGGGTGGCGATACATCCATCGACAAGCAATTGGCGTTGGTGGAATCGCAGGTCAGCAGGATGAAGCCGACACATACAAATTTCGGTACGGTGAGGTTTGACAGTACAGGAAATTTCAGTTTATGGCAGGCAAGGGTTCGGGATATCCTGATGCAGCAGGGTATTGTGGTGGCTCTTAAGGCGAATAAACCGGAGAAGGTGGAGGCCAGTGATTGGGAGGAGATGCGGTTGCGATCATGGCAACCATTCGCCTTTGTCTCGGGACGATCATGTATCATGTCATGGAGTTGTCATCACCGAAGAAAATTTGGGACAAGCTAGCCACTCAGTTCATGTCTAAGACTCGACCGCAAGTCAGATCTCAAGCGTGTTGTATGGGTCAAGATGCGGGAGGGTCGGATCTGCAAGCACACATTGATGTTTTCAACAGGTATGTCACGGACCTATCACATATAGAGGTGACAATCGCTGATGAAGACAAGACAATTATTCTTCTTTATTCGTTGCCTCTGTTCTTTGAGCATTTGGTCACAACGTTGACATATGGCAAGGATAGCATCAAAACTGAGGATATTACTGCGACGCTTATGTCTCATCAATTGAGAAAGAATAAAAATGCAGTGGAAGAATTTCGTTCTGTTGCTTTGCTAGTCTCAGGTGAGCAAGGCGGTAATGGGACTGGAAAGAAGAACAAGAAAAATAACAGGACGGTGCGGTGTTTCAGATGCAATGAGTGGGGACACATGAAGAGGGACTGTCCAGGTCCACCAAAGGGAGCAGATGCTAATGTGGCAATAGGCTCAGATGACTCGGAGGCGACAAAGGCCTTGAGGTTCTTCTATTAGAAGGGCTTCATTGCGGTGGAGTCATAAGCATGTTGCAGGATCGACGTCGTTTGTTCCAAAAGGCGGCGAGTTTGATGAGGACTTGTCGGGTGGCCCGCTGTATGCTGCAAAAGAAGGATGCAACCAGAGTCCGGGTGCACGGGTTCGCGCAACACGCTGGAATGACTTCAAGGTGGAGAGACCATATTCTCCAAGGTGGAGTTTGTTAGGTATTGTGTCGAATATGTGTACGAGTAGGTTACATGGACTCTGTGTTGTAATAGGCAGAGTTGGTTCAGTTGATTGATCTTGGGGTTAATTCCAACACAAATCAGAACACTTTTTATGCCGATGGTTGTGCACAGCCATGGTAGAGGCGAGGAAGAAGCTTCACGGGCCGGCGAGGCCATAGGCCCATAAGCGGGTGCAGTAGGACAACGTGAGGCGGCTGACGGGAAGATAATGGGGAGTTGGGGACTACAGTTCTCCACCAGTTGGTGGGTTCATGCAACGAGAGAAAGCGACCAGCACGACTGTTAGATAATAGATCGGGTAAAACAGCATGTTTTTGTCATTTTGTAGTTGTACTCCCTATAAGGCGTATATTTTTTTGACACAGTCTTCCACGTGGAACTTTGACCATTAATTTTTTCGCAATATATTATTAACAAATACAAAATTAAGGTGATGTACAAGTATTTTTAAATACAGATCCAATTATATCACATGCATAACACTAAACAGATACGTTTTTGGCCTAATTATTGGTCAAAAGTTATAAATGTTGACTTTTTGAAATATGCACGTCTTTATTTTGAAACTAAGGGAGTAGCAAAATTTTAATTACTTAGCCCTGTGATGTTAAAAATCATTTCCCTTTAAATATAACGAAAACTCAGATATACGTGCTATGTGAAATTTTATATAGGTTTTGACTTTCTTTTGTGCGGAGGGGGAAGGGCCGGCAAAATGTTTGTTGAGAATCAAATTAACATAGGCAACGTATCCAGTGCAAATGTCCATTGAGTGTTAATATGCTAACAACAGATCTAGGCCATCAGATCCATCAGGAGCGGTCTAGATCTGAAGAGGCCACTTTTCTCATTTTTCTCACTTTCACGAAAAACCCCCTAACTTTCTAAATGGAAAGGGGCTTCCACCTTTTCAAATCTGAGCCACTCCTTGTGGATCCGATGATCCAGATCTCTTGTTAGCATATTAGCACTGAATAACCATTTGCACTGGATATGTTGCCATTAACTTACGAGCAAAGTGGTTGGAAATGCGACCAGAAAATTGAAAAACAACCAGCAAACTTCAAGAATCTGCCAACATTTCGAACTCGTGGGGTTACCTCACGTTGATCCCACCATCGATCAAACCAAAATTTTTACTTCTCATTTATTTAATATTTACCAGATCTGGCACGGGCCGGCCTAGTTTAGGCTCGATTGGGTTGCTGTATGAGCCGGACCAATAGACTGTGGTGTCGGTTCAGGTTCCGTTCGTACTGTGAACCTAGCTGAACAGGGTTAGTCTAGTTTTTTATTGGCAGGTTTATCTTATTTAAAATATAATTATAAATTAAAGAAACCAATATATTTCACTATATACATCATACATTAAATAAATATATTATTTATCATAAGAATATATATAAATACATATATTGAATTAAATAAGGGTGCTACTAGATGATGTATCTTGTCCCGCCTCACGGACGGATCGCTCCCAACCGCCACGTGTCCCCAAGGCTCCTCCACTCACACGCAGCCCGCCTGCATTGGCCTCCCAGCCTCCCACTCCCAACCCACTCGCTCGCTCCCTCGCTCGCTCAAGGCCCACCACCTCCCCGCCGCCTCACAACCACCCCGATTGATTGCGCCTCGCCACGCCTCTCCGTCCTCCTCGCCCCGCCAGTGCCGCCCGCCCACCCTAACGGACAGGGATGGCGTGGTCCCCCGCCGACGCCGACCCAGCCGCCTTCGTCCCCTCCACCGGCTTCGGTGGCGCCGCCGCCGCCTCTGCCGCCGCCCTCACCCAACCCCGATCAACCGCGAGCTCAACGGCGGCGACGGCGAGGTCAGCTCCTCCTTCTTCCTCCTTTCTTCCTCCTCTACTGGGCGTGGTCTTCCTCCTCCCTTCTTCCTCCTCTGCTGGGCGCGGGGACGGATCCCGTCCGGATCCCGCTCGGACGGGATCCCGTGGAAAAGAATTCCCCTTAAATAAATATACTATAGTAGCGAACCGAATCGGACCAGCTCAACGGACTGATCCGCCGGCTTAGATTCGGCTCGGTTGACCGAACCGAATCGACTTGGTCCACGAATAGCACAGGCCAGCCCTACAGTAGCGAATCGAACCGGACCACCTCGACGGACCGAGCCGCCAGCTTAGATTCGGCTCGGTTGACCGAACCGAACAGACCCGGTCCGTGAATAGTACGGACCAGCCCGGTTCGGTTCCACCTGACCAACTCTAATATTTACTTTATGTTTTTTTTAAAAAAAAACTTGTGAATGCATGAGCAAGGCGTGAGCATGAGCATGGTGAGCAGCAGTACTAGCATGGTACAGGCTGCACCCTCAGGGTACCGCAGACGCAGCGACGTTTGTCTGCTGTGTGTTGCAACTTCCAAGGCGTTTGATTGCAGAGGGTGTGGACTCCCAAAGGCACGACAGAGGGCGGAGCAGAGACAGCCGCGTCTGCCAGCAGGTCAAACACCCTCTGCGCTGCCAGCCTCCCCTCCTACTGGTCAGTGGTCACTGCACAACGGGTTTAAAGCCAAAGCGAATATGGCAGCAGCTGCCGCCTGCATGAGCCATGGCAGCAGCAGCGGTGAAAGAGAGCTTATCGTGCATTTTGCCGTGGTTTTTTTTGAGCCGATAATGACTGAAAAATTTTAATATAAAAAATTGTGACTTTTAAAGAGGCCTTGGAAATTTTTAAAAATTATTTTGAAAAATTCTAAGAAGGGTCATTTTAAATTGCATAAAAGTAATTACAAAAACAACAAAATTCCAACGTTCATAATATTTTAAATTTAAAATGAAAAGGCCAAAGAAAAAAGTGAAAAAATAATAATGTTGGTGTCGACGGTTGGGATATTGGCCTAAGTCAACTAAGGTTCTTCAAAAGGGAGATAGGAGACACGCCGAACAGAACGAACAACAACGAACATGGAGACAGGAGTTTTTATCCTGATTCAGACCTCTCAGGAGAGATAATAGCCCTACGTCCAGCCTTTCTTATATCAAAGATGAATACAAGAAATGGCTCGGCGAGACGAACAAGTCTCGGCGAAATTATGCTGTACAAGTGCGACAATGCGAAGGTCAGATGCGCTATCAGATGCTAACACGTAAACTCGATGCCAGATGCGTAAACTCCTGTAGGATTCACCCCTTAACACGCCGTAGGGGCTTGGTTTATATAGTGGTGAGCAAACCGATCTACCGAGGGAATATCGGGCCGGCTAACAACGAGATCGTAACGAACTCGACATGCCAAATATATCCCGAGGCAGATAAGGCATACTCCTAATCTTGGGATCACGACGTCTGCTCCAATCCGGGAAACCAACATCCGAGTCTTCACGTAGCCGTGTAAAACTCTTATTCGAGTCGGACTCAAATAGGAATCCTAGGCCGTTACGCAACGTGTCGACCAAGAAGTTGTTCGGCAGGACGCATATGGGCCTGATAGAACCTTCCAGGGAGCTGGGCCCTGGTAGGCTGTACGAATGGGCCGTCAGAGAGTGGGCCATGGCAATGGGCCGTGATTTTATCCTCGACAGCTAGTCTCCGAGACTCAAGTGGAAGGACTCACTAGAGTGGGGTCTTCCTCTTGAGACTCCAAGTCATGAAGAGGATATTTTTTCTGCTACAAAGACGTGCAACAGACGACCAAACAGGTTATAGTTCAACTGAACAATACTTGTTCGGGACCGAACAAACCAGCCCGGCACCGAGCAACTCTGTTGCGTCGAACAGGGAACGACATCTGTCCGAGCAGAGTACCCAACCCTAGATACAGAAATCGAAAGAAGTGAGGTGAATCATCTCCTTGAGGCTGAACGTCATCAAGGAGGGATTGGATTCTTAGTAGTGAAGAGCGTACCACCGCATCGTGTAAGATCAGATCTTCCGGGAGAATAAACATAGCAAGTCGCGAGATGGACTCGTGCTGCTGCATCTAGGCATTCAGATGCCTAGGAAAAGATAGGGGATCCACCTCTCGGGCTAGAGTTTACCCGAGGAAATAGAGATTGCGCTCTCGAGCGAATGTCGCGCTTAGGAGCGAAGGTGATGTGCCCCGCACGTGGATCGTGTGCCGTGAGCGCATAATGCATATGAGGGGAAGATGACCCGATCCGAGCGAGAGCTCGCCAAAGAAACCAAGTAAGGAGATCTAGTCCCGAGCACGAGCTCGTTAAAGGAACCGTAAAGTGCGACCAGCGAAGACGCATCGGTAGAGTCCGCGCCCGGCCAAGAGCTGCCGGCGAGGTGATCCAGCCCCCGAGCACGGAGCTCGTCGCGGGGACCAGATGCGCGTTCCGGATGAAGAACTGCCCGGTGCGAGGTGAATCACAACCCGATGCAGTCAGAGCCGCAAGAGAATGTGTGAAATCAACGCTTTACCCATGACGTATTCCTTACGCAATGTTAGCGTTGTCTTGGCAAGTGCAGAACCGACGCTTGGAGTGCCCGTTGCGATGAGAATCGGCTTACGGTGTGCAGGACTCCATTGGTGGCGCAATACCTTGACTTAGCCGAACTATGAAGGTCAGTGCCGGGCAAAGGCGAGAAATCATACGCGGGTGGAGTGAATCAGTCCCCGGACACGCGCGGAGCGTACCCAGGAAGAGAGGGATGCAGACATCGGTTTTGGTGGGGAAGCCTAGAACCTCGCCGCAACCATCATCGGAGTCTGACACTCCCTGCTCCTGAATTTCCTGCAGAAAACAAACAAGAAATGAGCCAGTAAGGGAAAAAAGAGAGTAAGAGCAGGCTTTAAGAAGAGCAAAGCGAGATTTTAGAAAAAACACGGCAAGCACGACCTACCCGCACAAAACATAATTTTTTTCGGGTACGTCCCCCGATAGCGTTAGTGTCACCTCGGCGAATGCAGAACCGACGTCAGGAGTGCCCGTCGCGATGAGAATCGGCTTACGGTGGGCAGGACTCCGTTGGTGGTGCATTGCTCCGGATTACCGTGCAAGGAAGGACGTGGCATGGATAAAAAAGACGTGTGCGGGCAAGTGCAGCCCCGCTGTGGCTAAGACCGATAACCAGGGAAGGCGATCGGGACCTTAGCCGTAGGCAAAACGCGGCGAGGCGAAATCTTATCCGCATGGACCCGTGCGGCGTTAGTATCGCCTCGGTGGTGCGGAACCAGCGCCAGAGCGCCTGCTATGGCGATAATCGACTTACGGTGGGCATGTCCGCTATGGCGATGAGAATCGCTTACGGTGGGCGTAACTCCATCGGTGGTGCACCGCCGTTAACCGGAGATGTACAGTGTCGCCGCCAGATAAAGAATATGCTCAAGACGCTGGGAGCGCCACGAGCGAAGACCAACGAGGTTTTGGAAAACCAACACTAAGGAAAGGAACGAAAAACTGAAAACGCATCGGGTTGCCAAATTCAGCTCAAGTCCCAACCGACCGAGGAGAGGCGCCTCCGAGGAGCTGGCCGAAAGCAGCTTGAATCGAGCGAGAGTCGACCGAGCGCTTTTTCACGCAAAAAGAGCAAAGAAAAGACAAGGACGAACAGAAACCAAGAGTAAGGCGAACAGCGCTAGAAAGTTTTAAAAACCGGTAGAACGCTTAGCCTAACTCCCCCGTTCTCGCTATGCAATGCCGAGGACCCGAGTTTGCGAACTCGAACAGTGCACAAGAGAAAGAGCGACGCCCTAGCCCCCGGTACGGACGATGCATGAAGACCTGAACTTGCGACTTTAAGCACGTGCGTAGAGAGATAGAGCGACATCCATATCCTGATCGACTCGTTCCAGGAACTCCTCGTTAACGTAAGTTAGGCGATTCCGAAGGTAACCGAACAAGGAAAGTGCCTCTGCCGCGGAGGGCTTACGAGAGCAGGCTTTGCCAAGTGGTTGTGCCGTGAGCGGTAAGTGCCTCTGCCGCAGAGGGCTTACGATAGCAGGCTTAGCCGCAAGGCTGGATGCCATGTTACACAACTCTGAGTTTAGGAACTTGTTGAAGCTAGATACGGGCAGGGAAAACCCTAAAGATCGCGGAGCCAAGAGTTCGCAAGTCCGGACAGCCATCAAGTGTTACCAGAGAGAAGACGAGTGGTGAGAAGGGCCGCAGGGGGCCGCGAACATTCATCGTTTAATGGGTTGAACTTTATATGGCAACCCGAGAGACTTGGATGAACTAAGGCGCGAAATTTGAGAAAAATCGCGAAGCTAGGAAACGAAAGACCTACACGAGGAACTTACGAAGCTAGTCGATGTTCCAAATGTTTGGTCGACTCTCCCGTCATCCACCGTCGGTGACGGCGCCTCGGATCCGGAAGGAGTTTTGATCCGATCCTCGAGCACGGAGCTCGTCATGGGGATCAGACGCAGCGCCGGGCGAAGAGCTGCCCGCGCCAAGAGATCTAGTCCCGAGCGCGAGCTCGTCAAGGAATCAGACGCGCCCGGCGAAGAGCTGCCGGCGCGAGGAGATCCATCCCGAGCACGGAGCTGGGAACCAGATCTGGAAGGCGATCAAGATTGAAGGGATCGATCCGATCTGGCAGGGAAAGAGACATCCTGCCCTTCTGAGTCGTAGTACTCAGGGAGAATCTCCTGGTCGCTGATAGAGTTCGACATGCTCGATCTGCTATTCCCCACGGTCGGCGCCAACTGTTGACGGTTGGGATATTGGCCCAAGTCAACTAAGGTTCTTCAAGAGGGAGATAGAAGACACGCCGAACAGAACGAACAACAACGAACAGGGAGACATGGGTTTTTATCCTGGTTCAGTCCTCTCAGGAGAGATAATAGCCCTACGTCCAGCCTTTCTTATATCAAAGATAAATACAAGAGGTGGCTCGGCGAGACGAACAAGTCTCGGCGAGATTATGGTGTACAAGTGCGACAATGCGAAGGTCAGATGCGCTATCAGATGCTAAGACGTAAACTCGATGCCAGATGCGTAAACTCCTGTAGGATTCACCCCTTAACACGCCGTAGGGGCTTGGTTTATATAGTGGTGAGCAAACCGACCTACCGAGAGAATATCGGGCCGGGCTAACTACGAGATCGTAACGAACTCGACATGCCAAATATATCCCGAGGCAGATAAGGCATACTCCTAATCTTTGGGATCACGACGTCTGCTCCAATCCGGCAAACCAACGTCCGGGTCTTCACGTAGCCGCGTAGAACTCTTATTTGAGTCGGATTCAAATAGGAATCCTAGGCCATTACGCACCGTGCCGACCAAGAAATTGTTCGGCAGGACGCATATAGGCCTGATAGAACCTTCCAGGGAGCTGGGCCCTGGTAGGCTGTACGAATGGGCCGTCAGGGAGTGGGCCATGGTAATGGGCCGTGATTTTATCCCCGACAGTTGGTCCTTCATTTACTACTATTATGTATGTTTACTTAAAACAATAAAAGTAGACATGGTCCGTTAAATATAAAAACCATATGCGAGTCAAAATGGTTGCTTTTAATGAAACTAGTATGGTGATCTGCGCATTTGTGCATTTAGATTTATTGGGTTCAATTTATCTAAATGTTTTAAATATTTTAGACATTATAATCGATTTCACAACATTATAATCGATATACACCATAACTGATGTCGTTGATATTATTTTTTCTCTATATTTATAATTTCTAGCATATTTGGCATAACATGGTTGCCCTTGCTTGTACAATGGATGAATTGGTGATGAAGAAGAAATAGATTGATCTTTCTACTACTTTTAATACCTTTGATTGTCATCCTTAAAAACTCGTGAATATTTTTCTACTTGTTTTCTTCGGTAACGATGCACAACCACGCCGAACTCGTGTTGCATCTCCTCTCTATGCTTGAATCAACTATTTCTCATTCCTACACAAGTTGTATGCTCTTTAGATTATAGTATATTGTTGTAACCCCATCCTCTCTATTTTCCTTTTGTCTATTTCACACTATGTCATCCCAAAATAGTTTTGTCAGAGTTTGTGAATTTCTTCCCTTACTAAAACAAATTTATATTTTCGTAGGGCTTAATCAGTAGGCTTGTAGTTTTGTCGAGATTCAATCTAAGCCATTATAACGTGGCACACAATCTCTCTATATGTAAACTAGGGGCCTTTTCTGGCTAACGAAGATTACGCGTTGGACTTACGTAGGGTAGTGCTAGGAGTTGGGCTGTGCCACGGGCCCATCGAGCCTCAGGCCATGGTGTAACGGCCCTACCAGGTCAACACTTTGGGCCATGCCGGGCCGGCACAGACATCAAAAACTAGGCACGACATGGCCCAACAGCACGGCGGCCTGAGCAAAGCATGCCCGATAAGACATAAAGATAATTTTTTAATAGAAATTTGTACATTGTTAAGCGAAAAAGTTGTACACACGAAAAGGTGTGTCTCAAAATTCTTTACAAGTTTGGTGTATGTCTGAAATTCATTTGAGCAACAAAAAATCTCAAAAAATATGAATTACCGAAAAGTGTGATGTGGGTCATAAAACAACCAATACACTAAGAGCATTGCCAGCAAGATCTCTATATTTTGTTCTCTATATCCCTCCTCTAAATCACTATTCGTTCCCATCATCTCCAGCAATCTCTATCCCTGAAATATATAGAGATTTTCTAGAGGGCAAAGTATCCGGTGCAACTATCCAACAGGTGCAACCGTGCAATCGTGGATACTCAGCCCCACGATTTCCATCTGGCGGACGGTGTCTTCCCCTTGTGTTTTTTGCAGTGAATCGCCTGCCTCGTCTTCTTTTCTTGCAACCAGGCCCCTGTTGTGCTGCCTCCTTCCCCCAAATCGAGCTTAGCCCTAACCAGCAGCCCCCCAAATTCATCTGCTTCGCCCCCGGCAAGCGCGGCGGCGATGAGCTTCCTTCAGGCGTGGCGGCGACAGCTCCAGCAGCGCTGGCAATGACGTGCTCTGACGGCGTGGCGACGAAGCTCGACAGTTCAAGGGCGATGGCCTCCGAGCAGGCGCGATGGCAACGACTCCCAGCTGCCATGGATGATGTGCAGCTTGGGATTCCTAAAGCATGGTTAATGAGGGAAGGGTTCAACAGTGAGGAAGACATGTATTTGGGCAAGATTTGTATTCATGGCTGTTCTTGTACAGAATTTTGATGGATATTTGTAGCATGACATGTTATTGCAAAATTATACCTTGGCACTATATCCTGTATACATCTGGATTGTACCTTGACATTTTGGAAAATCTGGATGAATTGCAATGAATTTGATGACAAAAAATTGTGTGTGCCTCTTACTTGTTTCCAAATCGTTTTGTGTGCAAAAGTATTGCATGACAGACAGAAATTCAGAAACAAATAGTTCAGAAAAGAATCAGTATGACATGCATATATCTTGATCAAATATGTGCCAACAATGTTTTTGCATTATCTGAAAAGATTTAACAGTGTTCACCAATATACTCCTAGCAGAGGTCTGAAATGATTACAAACATGATATCACAGAAGCAAGAGGATTTGTAGCTAGGATGGATGCATTGACAGGGACCCCAATTTACATGTGTGTTGGCCTCTAAAACAGGTCAGGATGGCATCATTTTTTGATATCTAATCACCCAAAACATTGCATACTGACTTCAACAAAGTGATGCTCATGGCCTTGCACAGCATTGCATGCTCTGAGTTCAAGGCCTTGTCTCTTGTCAGCTTGTTATAATAGTTGCACTTAAACCACATGCTATTAACTGCAAAAAATAAAAAATATAGTTATAACTACAATATTATTATCTAGAGATGTAGATATAAATTGAATTACCTAGAGATTATTTTTTGGGACAATTGTGTGCATCATGTAGCACCATTTCCTTACAAATTCCACAAATCCGTGCTTTCTTACTCCCTTTCTTTGTTTCCTTGCCTATCCTAATCCTTTTGCTTCGCCTCTTTGAATGAATATCGGTAGGTGGATATATTTGAACTTCTTGTGGAATTTTACAACCAATGAAATTCATCTTGTCTATTGGTCTTAACAACGGAGACCATTTGGTTAAGAGATGACTCTATGTTTTGCACACTCGATATTAAGAAGTCCATGCCTTCGTTCGAGTGTTTAGCCTTCCCAATGAGATCTTCCACCTTGTTTCGCACTTTACAAATTTTTGTTCTCATTACGGCCTCGGTTGAGTCCATGGGCTTCTCTTCTAGTAGGTTCCCTCCTTCATCATATACATTTTCCCTTAAAGAGAGATGAAATGAAAAAATTATTCAGTTGATATAAAACAAAACTGTCGGGGATAAAATCACGGCCCATTGCCATGGCCCACTCTCTGACGGCCCAATCAAACAGCCTACCAGGGCCCAGCTCCCTGGGAGGTTCTATCTGGCCCATATGCATCTTGCCGAACAGCTTCCTGGCTGGCGTGATGCGTAACGGCCAAGGAATCGTGTTTGAGTCCGTCTCGAGCGAAGGTCCCGTGACGGCTACATGAAGACCCGGACGTTGGTTTCCGGATTGATTAGGAGTCGTGATCCTCAAGACTAGGAGTATGCCTTATCCGCCTCGGGTATATTTGGCATGTCGAGTTCGTTATTTATCTCGTAGTTAGCCCGGCCCGATATTCCCTCGGTAGGTCGGTTTGCTCTGCACTATATAAACCCCGCCTCACGGCGTTTAGGGGGCATCTGACTTCGAGTTTACGCATTAGCATCTCGTAGACACCTGATCTTCGCTTGTACACACATAATCTCGCCGAGACTTGTTCGTCTCGCCGAGCCACCTCTTGTAATCTCCCCTGATATATAAGAAAGGCTGGACGTAGGGCAATTATCTCTCCCGAGAGGCCTGAACCAGGATAAAAACCCCTGTCTCCTGTTCGTGGTTGTTCGTGGTTGTTCGGCGTGTCCCCCCGTTCCTGCCTTTCTTCCTCCTCTGCCCGGTCGCCTTCGGGCAAGGTTGGTGCCGCTCCTCCGGACGACACCGAAGCCTCCACCGGCAGGGCAACTTGTGCTGCCTGCTCGTGGGTCTCTTCTTGTACCTCGGCGGCGGGAACTTCGCCCTGCTCGTCGATCGTCTCCGCCGGCTCAGGGATGGATTGCCCCGGCGACGGAGTGCCCGGAAGGACCGCCTGCTCGGTCCCACCCGGGGCAGCTTGTGGAGCCATTGCTTTGGCCCCGCTGTCCGTGGCGCCGCTCGCCGCCTCTTCGCCTCCCAAATTTCCATCGCGTCCTGAGCGCTGCCGAGCTTTTCGGAGCTTGGCGGAGCAGCTCCACGCCGCCATCTATCCTTGAGGTCGCCTACCATCGCCGCGGCGATGCACCGTAGGTGCTCGGCAAAGAACGATCGCCGAGCGCCGCCTCGACGCCGTCTGTGGCGCTCTCCTCCGGACGGTGATGAAAAGAAGTTGTTAAGCCCAACACGGTCGGAAAGTGGGTAAGGTCACATAGATTCATTACTACATACCTGCCGTGGAAGGCTTGATCTTAATCTTCCTCGCTGGAACTTTCCGCCTCTTCCTCGGGGGCTCCTTAGCGGCCTGTTCGCTGGCCCTGGGTGTTCATGGCGATTTAACTCGGCCCCACCGAGCCGAAAGCACTCTTCTCGCAGCAGCAAGAAGAAGCTTTTCCTTGCGCGTGACTTCTTTCTCGAGCCTCCTCTGCTTGGCGACCTGCCGTAGCCGTGCCATATGGCCCGGGTGAGCCCGCGTGTAACGCCTAAGCCAAAGGGTCATGTTCTTTACCTCTTCGTCGCTTTGCTCGGTGAGGAGGGAAGGACTTGGTCTCTTCTCGCTAGGCTGACCGGGCGCCCGCTTGGTCTGTTCGGCGCGCTCCGTCGCCGCGGGTGGTCTCTTCGATGGATGGCGGCCGCCATGTCGCGGCGAGCTCCGCGTAGGTTCGGCCACCACCTTGGGCTTTGTGGCCGTCCTGGCCTTGCCCTTCTTCGCCTTCTCTTTCTCCGACCCAGAGAGTTCTTCCACGATCCCTCCGAGGATCAGTTGGTCCTCCTGCGTATTCGGAAGGTAAAGTATTAGCATTTGCAACAGTGCAAGTCCAGCGACACGACCGAGGATTCGAGCAACTTACCTCGGCCGTGCGAACGAGCACATTCCGCGGACAGTGTAGGCCACTGGCGGTGCCCTCGCCGTCCTTCCTAGTCGCCTTCAAAGATGGCGTCGACCCGCCACCACCCATGCGTTGGTTGGTTTCTCACCCAACAGAGGGATTGTTATTTCTGCTCGGATGAAGACGCTAAGTAAAGGTTGAGTCTTAAAGGCGCTTACCCGTGCTCTCCCCGGTAATGTCTTCCCATCCTCTATCTTGTAGAAGGATAGGATCTTCTCCGCAGACGATCACATCCTCGTCACGGTAGTCCCGGATGATCTCCCCGCCTCGAGCCCGAGGCTCACGAGGGAGGCAATCTTCCTCGTCAAGTACCAATCATGGCGACATCTCCGCCGCTGCATTGGGGTACCTTCGCGGCGCCTTCCCGCTGAAGGAGAGCTTGTTGTCGTCGCTCGCTTGTCAGAGAACCACCTCGACCACCATACGCCCATCGAGTCGAAAGCAACGGTGGCCGAGGGTACGCAAGTCGTCGGCAATAGTCTTGAGATTGAGGTAGTAGCACCCAGCGCCGAAGCGGCGAGCTGCTCCTCGCTACTGTAGTAATGGAGGAACAAATTTCACCGGCGGATCAATGCCCGTGATAGCCTTCGCACAGTATGCAAAACGGCCATCCGGAGGATGGAGTTTGATTGAGGTTTGTTACCTCCAATCCGCGATGTTTAAGAAGGCCTCGACGGTCGCTGGAGACCTCAACCCAACAAAGGCGAATCTGCTCAAGTCGATTTAACTCTCCCTCCAATGCTCCGAGTTTCCTCCTCCCGGCAGCCTCCACCACGGCGTCGATGTGGCTCTCCTCCTCCCAAGCCTTGAGTCCTCCTCGGTCAAGCTAGTGGCTAGGAATTTGGCCATAGCGATCCCGTGGTTGGACGAGCAAGTTCTAGGGTGGAGTTTGGCTGGTTGATGTTGAGCGCGGTTGGAATTAGGGCTTAGGAGAGGAAAGGCGCGAGAGCAGTGGGCGGCATGCGCGGCTCGGGTGCTTTTATAGGCCTAAACGAGCAGCTCAAGCAGCGGTTTGCCACAAAGCGGCTAGTTTTTATCAGAACGGCTAGGTAAAATGGTCGTCTGCTTTTCTTCTGCAATGACAGAAGTTACCGTTGGAGTCATCAACGGCTATTTTCTCCAAAGATCTGCGCACTGAAGGCCGAGTGCTCGCTTTCGGCGAGATGTGATTCTCGCTCGACGCAACAGAGTTGCTCGTCTCGACGGGTCTGTTCGGTCCTGGGCAAGTCCTGTTCGAGAGTACAATAACCTGCTCGGTCGTTTGTTGCACGTCCTTGTGGTGGCAAAATTTCCCTCTTCGTGACTTGGAGTCTCAAGAGGAAGACCCCACTCTAGTGAGTCCTTCCACTTGAGTCTCGGGGGCTAGCTGTCGGGGATAAAATCACGGCCCATTGCCATGGCCCACTCCCTGACGGCCCAATCAAACAGCCTACCAGGGCCCAGCTCCCTGGGAGGTTCTATCTGGCCCATATGCATCTTGCCGAACAGCTTCCTGGCTGGCGTGATGCGTAACGGCCAAGGAATCGTGTTTGAGTCCGTCTCGAACAGGGGTCCTGCACGGCTACATGAAGACCCGGACGTTGGTTTCCCGGATTGGATTAGGAGTCGTGATCCTCAAGACTAGGAGTATGCCTTATCTGTCTCGGGTATATTTGGCATGTCGAGTTCGTTACGATCTCGTAGTTAGCCCGGCCCGATATTTCTTCGGTAGGTCGGTTTGCTCTGCACTATATAAACCCTGCCCCTACGGCGTTTAGGGGGCATCTGACTTCGAGTTTACGCATTAGCATCTCGTAGACACCTGATCTTCGCTTGTACACACATAATCTCGCCGAGACTTGTTCGTCTCGCCGAGCCACCTCTTGTAATCTCCCCTGATATATAAGAAAGGCTGGACGTAGGGCTATTATCTCTCCCGAGAGGCCTGAACCAGGATAAAAACCCCTGTCTCCTGTTCGTGGTTGTTCGGCGTGTCTCCTATCTCAATCTTCAAGAACCTTAGCGACTTGAGATCGTTATCTCAACCGTCGACAAAAACATTCTAGCTACCATGGTAGTTGTGTTTCATTACCTTTTGCATCTTTTTTCCCGTCTTTTCATTATGTACCTACTTGGTAACCCATTTTGTCTTTCATTTCTCAACACTTGAATAATATGACGACATGGTATTCCTTTTGATTCAAATAACTTACATGAGCAACTAGCCATCATGGTAGTTGTGTTGTAATGAACAATTCTATCTTTGTTTTGACTCATAACTAATAGTCACAATTTTGTTAGACATCCCCTCTTCATGTGAAGTGCCTCGAACACAACAAAAGTCTCTCGCAACAACTACCTCTTCTTGAAATTTTACAAACACCTCAGGTGTGTATACTATGCTGCCATGTTTCTCCAACATCCATGGCGTCAACAATTGAGGAGTAGAGTGTATGCTCGTGTGGTCCGCCTTTAACTCCTCTTGTCGTTGGCATTCCAAAGCCGTGTCAAATCTTAGCCAAAATTCAACAAATGACAATTTCCGATGAATAAATCGATTGAATAATGAATTTGCACTCTCTGACCTTAACGTAGTTCGAAGAATTCCAGCAAGAAGTATGTCCATAAAGTATATCGGTATGCATGATTCACGAATGTCATACCTCTTTGTTAGCCATCCATTTCCGCCAAGGTTAAAGTCCATAATAAATGAACTCCAATGTGACTCAAATTCCATCACAGTTTCTGTCCCCTAAGCACATTCATTCAATCTAGGCCAAAAATAAGGATCCTCTCTTACAGAAGGACCAACATTCTCTGAAACCTTTTCCATTATATGTCACATACATAGTCTATGAGTTGTTTCAGGTAAGATTTGACTAATAGCGGCTATCAAGCTAGCATCTTCATCGGTAATGATTAGCTTAGGAGCAACTCCTCCCATGGCTGAAATAAAGGTTTTAAACAACTATATGTATGACTCAATCTTCTCATTAGCTAAGAATGCAGCCTCAAAGAAAACACTTTGCAAATGATGATTGGCTCTAGTAAATGATGCAAAAATCATGTCATATTGATTAGTCGTGTATGCTGAATCAAAGGACATCAGATCACCAAAATACTTATAGTTTTTTTCTACTTGTACCATCAGCCCAAAACACATGCACCAATCTTCCTTGCTCATCTACGACAAAATCAAAGAAAATGCAGAATTTACTTCCTTCTTTCGCTCTAGTTGTTCTACAAACATTTGTGCATCTGCATTCTTGATTTTTTTCCTAAGATCACGATAGTAATTTTGCAAGTCCCTCTTCGTGTACCCTATGTTCTCAAACCCTCCGTCACTAACTTGAAGGAGTCTGTATGCTTGTGAGGTGCCAATACTTGCTTTGTGACAAGTGTATAATGTGCCTTTTGCTCTCTCACTGATTGTGCGGTTTGACCTAATTAAATGACGCTTATTAGGTGATAACAGGCTATGGTTATGTTGCTCAATCATTGAAACTTTGCAGTATTTATTATTATCACTACTCAGATCAACAATTTTACCTTATTATCCACACCGAGTCTTTTTTACCTTATGCGTCTTCTTTTTATGAGAAGGATCAACAATTTTCATATGTGCCTTTTTCTTCCTATATCCTTGTCTTGAGCACAAATATAGCTTGTTCTGAATCACCTCATTCAATAACTTTTGTTGTCCAATACGCACCGAAAAACCGACTGTATGTGCATATGACTTGTAAAATTCCTCCACAACCTTGATGGTTTCAATAATCCATCATCACACACGGGTATAAAAGAGTCACACTACAATATTACATAGAATAAAATTAATAAAAAGAAATGACAAATATTTGGGATATTTGGGTAAAATATGAACCAAATACTCACAATAACAGAAAAAGTCCCATTCTTCTTTGGTGTATTCAATCCACCATGGTTTTGCTCAGCTGCATTGGTCATTGATACTTCCATTCCCACTGGCATCTCAAAAGTAGCCATGTTCCTTGATAATGATGTTGAAATTAGGCATCGTCGACATGTTCGGGTACTATTGGTGAATAGGGCAGCGTGGATGTTACCTTCGTTAGCGCAGGTGATCGTTGTGATGGCCGGCGAAAGTGTTGGAGTGATGGTACCACGTCATGAATACCCTACCCGACGCTGTGATGGAGCCGTTTAGATCAATGCGATGGCTGGCAGGAGGCGTTGCTGATGAAGACCGGTGCCGATCGTCAACAGAAGATGACGACTGCAGCGGTCGACGGCGACGGCAGAAGATGACGACTGCGGCGGCCAACGAAGCCACGGCCACGGAGTCTGCGATGTGATGTGCACACGCGGGAAGATGAATTTGGGGGGCTGCTGGTTAGGGCTAACGCCGATTTGGGGGAAGGGGGCAGCACAGCAGGGGCCTGGTTGTAGGAAAAGAAGACGAGGCGGGCGGTTCGCTGCAAAAAACACAAGGGGAAGACACCGTCCGCCAGATGGAAATCGTGGGGCTGAGGATCCACGATTGCACGGTTGCACTTGTTGGATGGTTGCACCGGATACTTTGCCTTTCTAGAGAGTCTCTAAATATAGATACTCTGGAGGGAGTCTCTAAATTTAGAGACTGAGATAGAGACCCTGCTGGATGGATATAGAGGCTGAGACTG
Organism: Raddia guianensis; assembly: GCA_036346415.1. NCBI lineage: Eukaryota > Viridiplantae > Streptophyta > Magnoliopsida > Poales > Poaceae > Raddia > Raddia guianensis. The sequence goes on along the minus strand of CM070543.1, from coordinate 26,760,352 downwards.
TCCGCAATAGTGTTTTAGAGAACGGTTTAGAGAATCTGCTAGAGATGCTCTAAGCCCCGTTCTTTTCAGTTTAATGGCTTAACAGCTTTACTTCTATCTACGTTTTGAAAAGACATATGTGTTGGATTTTTTGAGTTTATTTTTTTTTGCTGTTTCAAAGCTGGATCCTAACGCTTTAAAAAGCCAGTCAAACGAAATGGATCCAAATCTCGAGATTTCCTCGAGAAGTTCTCGAAATTCAGTCATTTCAGTTGTTGAGCTGTTCAGATCAACCCAAAAGAACAGAACCTGAATAATTTTTATAAATTCATGCATTGCTCAAATAAAAAAGTTGTCTACAAGAAGCACATGCGTATTGAAATTCTCTACAAATTATTTGAGTAACGAATGATCATAAAAAAAACAAATTACTCACTCGTACCTCAGTTCAGGTCTTGCCGGTCGAAGCATGGGTCGTCCATTCAGGCTAGCCCGAGTGGCCCATCGTGCTTGGTTTCTAAGCCCAGCCCAGCACGCTATTCGAGCCATGTCAGCTCGGCCCATTTGGTTTCGCGCCGTGTCTTGGGCCTTCAAAATTGGGTCATGCTCGACCTGATCTAAAAAAGCACGATCCAATTCTCAGAACTAACGTAGGATTGTTTTCCTCTTCCATGGGTGGCCAGAAAAATGAAAAAAATGGTATGTGCTATTGTGCAGGCCTGCATTTTAGCACTTTTTGCAAGCGCAACATGCAACAACACTTTTTCATGCGGTTCTCCACGCAACAGTCCCAATCTCCTGCCTGCAATTTTTTTCCACCATTTTAAAAAGTTTCTTACGGTAAATGAAAAGGTGGAAAAACAATATAAATTTATTGAAACTTTTAGCGTTGGCACGATTTCGCAATTTGCATGAAGGATGACAATCATCGGCGACGTCACACACAACAGAATGCGCAAACAACTCCTCGCGTTAAAAGTTTCACCTTCTCATAATATTTCTTCCAATAAATGAAAATATGGAAAAATAGTATAAACTTACGACGGCATGAAATCGCATGTGCGAAATAGCAATTGCGTAAAAATATACTGTCCTGCTGATTCAAACAAAAAGCTGGGTCCGATGGGTCCGATGGGAACCCTGCTCCATCGTCCGGTACATTTGACCGGACCCGGAGGCGGTTCGCAGCATAGGGCACCGTCGCCGTCTCTCCCTCCCTCCCTCTCCGTCATCCTCACCCCCCATGCCCGGCCCGGCGCTACAACGGCAGCTAGCACGCTCTCACTCCCAGAGCGAGCTGCGACCACGAGTTATAGCTGTCCAGCAAATCCTGATTTCGCGCGAAAAAAAGCACCGTCTGCATGACTGCATCTGTTCCCAGCAGCAGAAGCAGCAGCGGCAAGATCGCTGTGCTCGATCCTCTGCTCGTATGAACGCATCGTATATTCGTATGCTCGCCAGGAGCAGCACTACTGCTCGCACGAACGGACGCCGTCTTCTGCAATGGAGATTGGAGAGACGATGGGAGTGAGCAACGCCGAGCTCACGCAGCGAGCGCCGCACGGCACGGCAGAGAGCATTCATGGCGACCCATGCTCGTCGACAATCAGCGGAGGAGGAGAGCGATGAAGTCCAAGGCTGCGTAAAGGCGCAACCTTTATGGGATTCTCCGACACGCACACGCTGTGCCGCCCTCTCTATCTCGCCACGGGCAGAGGCAGAGCGAGCAACCCTACGCTGCTGCTAGGGACAACTTCTTCCTCCTCCTGCGCGCGCGCGCGCGCTCTCTCTCCGCTCTGCGCTCCATGTCGTCGCGCCTCCCGACGCAGCCGCGCGCGGCTCCGTCTTTCCTGTCTGCCATTACGCCAACCAAGCCTCCGCTTCTTCAATTCCTCTCTCCCAGCCTTTACGCCGCCCGTACCTACTCCCATGTCCTCCTCCCAAGCCGCTCTGTCTGGTCTCTGCTGCATTTGCAGCCTCCCTGCAATGCCGCGCTGCTACTACTCCTAGCTACGCGCCGCTGCTGACGCTGCGCGCCTGAGCACCTTGCCTCATCTGTGTCTACTGTCTCCCCCTCGTCTCCTTCTTTGCTCGTCTTCACCACCCCCTCCCTCCCTCTCTCTCTTCTCAGCTTGTCTTACCTGCTTGCGACCCCAAGACACTCACACGGTCACACTTCTTCTTCTTCTTCGTGTGGCGCTTGGATTGTTGTTTGCGGTGAAATCTTGGGGCGGGGGCAGCATGATCACGGTGGTGGACCTGTACCACGTGCTGGCGGCGGTGGTGCCGCTGTACGTGGCGATGACGCTGGCGTACGGCTCCGTCAAGTGGTGGCACATCTTCTCCCCGGACCAGTGCTCGGGGATCAACCGCTTCGTGGCGCTCTTCGCCGTGCCTCTCCTCTCCTTCCACTTCATCTCCACCAACAACCCCTTCGCCATGAACCTGCGCTTCCTCGCCGCCGACTCCCTCCAGAAGCTCGCCATGCTCGCGCTGCTCGCGCTCTGGTGCCGCCTCTCCCGCCGCGGCTCCCTCGACTGGCTCATCACGCTCTTCTCCCTCTCCACGCTCCCCAACACCCTCGTCATGGGCATCCCGCTGCTCCGGGGCATGTACGGCGCCGACTCTGGCAGCCTCATGGTGCAGGTCGTCGTGCTCCAGTGCATCATCTGGTACACCCTCATGCTCTTCCTCTTCGAGTACCGCGGCGCCAAGCTGCTCGTCATGGAGCAGTTCCCGGACACCGCCGCCTCCATCGTTTCCTTCCGCGTCGACTCCGACGTCGTCTCGCTCGCCGGCGGTGGAGGCGGCGGCGGCGCCGACCTGCAGGCCGAGGCGGAGGTCGGCGAGGACGGCCGGATGCGGGTCACCGTGCGCAAGTCCACCAGCTCCCGCTCCGAGGCCGGGTGCTCCCACTCCCACTCCCACTCGCAGTCCATGCAGCCGCGCGTCTCCAACCTCTCCGGCGTCGAGATTTACTCCCTCCAGTCGTCGCGGAACCCGACGCCGAGGGGCTCCAGCTTCAACCACGCCGAGTTCTTCAACATTGTCAAGGGAGCCGACGAGGAGAAGGGTGGCACCGGCGCCGGCGGCCAATCGCCGCAGCCTCAGCCGGTGGTCGGCGGCAAGCGGAAGGACCTGCACATGTTCGTGTGGAGCTCCAGCGCCTCGCCGGTGTCGGAGCGCGCCGCCGCCGCCGTCTTTGGGGGTGGCGCCGATCACGCCGACGTGATCGCCAAAGGTGAGCTTGCCTTCCTCTTCTCGAAGCGTGCTCTCGATCGAGTGGACCATCCGATGAAGTAATCAACGGTCCAGATTCACATTTGGGTTCCGATTGTCGAGCAGGAGCCCAGGCCTACGACGAGTACGGCGGCCGCGACGACTTCAGCTTCAGGAACAAGAACGGTGGCGAGAAGGACGGGCCGACGCTGTCCAAGCTCGGGTCCAACTCGACGGCGCAGCTGCACCCCAAGGACGACGGCGAGGAGAGGCCGGCGGCGATGCCGCCGGCGAGCGTCATGACGCGGCTCATTCTGATCATGGTCTGGAGGAAGCTGATCAGGAACCCCAACACCTACTCCAGCCTGCTTGGAGTCATCTGGTCCCTCGTCTCATACAGGTCGACCAAGTTTCTTCCACAATGCCTGGTTCACTGCTCATTGATCTGCCCTGCACATTGGCTGATCCTTGTGGATTGTCATAACACGCCAGGTGGGGAATTGAGATGCCGGCAATCGTCGCCCGATCGATTTCGATCCTGTCAGATGCAGGACTTGGAATGGCCATGTTCAGCCTAGGTTTGTGCATCCCTGATTCAGCAATCAGCATTGCTACATGTTTGCTGCTATAGTTCATTTTTTACGTGTATCTGCAAGAAATTGACAATCTTTCCGCCTTCAGGCTTGTTCATGGCGTTGCAGCCACGGATCATCGCTTGCGGTAACTCCCTCGCCTCGTTTGCAATGGCCGTCAGGTTCCTCGTGGGTCCGGCTGTCATGGCTGCCGCCTCCATCGCGGTAGGGCTCCGCGGGGTGCTTCTGCACATCGCCATTGTTCAGGTACACCGCAATTTTGGTGACTAGCACGACAAATCCAAACATCTATGTTCAAAACTCAAATGGGAAAAAAAAATCAAGTCTTGAAGAAAAATGTGATCATTTTTCAGGCTGCTCTTCCTCAAGGAATCGTCCCATTCGTGTTTGCCAAGGAGTACAACGTTCATCCTGACATCCTGAGCACAGCGTATGATAATCTCATGGCATACCTCATTATTTTGTTTAGCATATGAACTTTGGTCCTGGAAAATCAAACCCCCCATTTTCGGCTCTTTCCCTTGTCTTATAATCACAAACCCCTCGCCCTGTTTCCTGGTACCCTTTTGTATTATAATCACGCACCGAGCTACTGGAGTTTTCTGAAAAGGGCGCATCTTGCAACTTCGATGATTCCTAATCATAATGTACATTTTCTTAAAAAACGTAACGTCACAGAATAAAAGACGTTACCGTACTCATGCTTTTGTCTAGTTTCTCCTTTCCAATAAGAAAGGCATTGAGTTGATAACATTAGCATGATTCCTACTTGAGAGTGTTGCAGATTATTCTCATTACATTGATTCATTGAGATGCGCCCTGACATGGTGATAAAAATTCTTTCTTGCAGCGTGATCTTTGGGATGCTGATTGCCCTGCCCATCACACTGGTCTACTACATATTGCTGGGGCTCTGAACTCTCTGGACAGCTGAGCAAATTGCAAAAGACATGATGCTACTGACAGTGCTGTTTAGGATCTGTGGCTCGGTTACTTCCCTTTTTGTTAGGATAAATCCTGCTATAGGGTCAAAAGATCAGCAGTAGTTATTGGTAGGATCTTCTAGTGGCGGCACAATCTGAAATTGATCTGAACTCTGAAGCATCAGAGTCTTCAGATTTCGGGTGGTGACTAGTAATTAGGGACAGAAAGGGCATTTATGATTTAACAGCCCTCTAATTTGTAAGGCACTGATTGTTTACTGATTCTGATTATCAGGTCGATTGCAATTGGTAACATTGTGTCCTGCTTCAGTTGAACCTGGCGCAAATGCTTTTCTTTTCTCTGAAGAGAAATCCATGCAAAACAAGATACCACTCTGAACTGCTGCAACAAAAACTTTGACTATAAAGGGCGGAAAAAAGAGTAGCAGCGACCATTGCTAAAAAACTTTGACCAAATAATCGATGAACTGGGGCAATAGAATGATGGCGCATTGGCGGCTGCCGGGAATCAGATTAAAGTGCAGCTTTTTCGCATGCGCATCTGAAGCAGCAATGATACCCAGCTCTTGTCTGTGTGTGGGAACCGTCCCAATGAAAACAACTTCGTTGAAAGACGTGCAAACACTGCCGGTAGCTCTTAATGTTTTTTAAAAAGTACTTAAATTGCACGTACAAAGTTGGCACAAGTTCTCACTCGCTACAACAGCATGTACAATGCTCCACCTCAGCTGTTTATTACAAGTGACACATCACATTTTTAGTGATCTGCACAATAATTAATAAAGAGAGGTTACATTAACTTCACCAAACGACGTCGCTACGCCTATGGCAGTACGGCATGCAGCTCACAGGCATGCCCATTACAACATGCCCATTTTATATCTTTTTTGCTATATCTTTTTATTAGTGTCTACAATTAACTAACCGATTAAAAAAAAATGAGTTTTCGATATTTTTTCGAACAAAACTAGACCACACTTGGCATATAAATTTCAATTTTTTTAAATTTTTATAATCTATTGTTTGTTTTTAATTTAAAATTTTCATTTCAAATTTATAGATACTCGATCACAATAGTTTTTAAACTCCACGCAACTATTTTAAATGACTGTATAGACAGCTAGAGACAATTCACTGTATACACTATGTATAGAGTTGTTTATAAGTGACATGGTAATGTTTTATAGATAGCCTCTGTCTCTAGCATTGTACATGCCATAAGTTATGTTACTATAGATAAGTTGGATTTTTGTTTTGCAATGGATCTAAATGGTTTATGCAAGACAGTTTGACCATGTGGCATCTCAACCACAGTCTAGCTAGCCGTCACATGGCAACAAGCTTCTCTTCCTCTCACGTCTCTCTTTCCTACTTTTCCATCTCTCTCTCGCCCTTCCCCTTACCGCCTCTCTTTCTCTCTCCCCTTCTCCTATCCTCCCTCCCGACGCGCGCTCCCTGTCTGCGCCCGCCCACTCCTTGCCATTGTCACACACGCCCCGTCGTCACCTCTCGGTGTCATTCGTGTTACCGTTGGAGCTACCGTATCGATGCCCGTAGTCGCGGGCTACGAGAACACGGAGGAGCTGGTGGAGCGGTGTTGGCAACAATGGGGAGGAGGGAGTCGGCGGCGGTTGTGGCACAAGGAGGTGGTATTTTGGTGAGGAGAGAGGATAGATGGAGATGTGAAAGAAGAGGGAAGGGAGCAGGCCGATGGTGGGATGGGAGGCAGTGCGCAATAGCGATGACATCGGGAGGTGGTGGTGGTGCAAGCGCACACAAGATGAACGGTGTGCACACAAGGACGCCATGGCGAGCTGGTCCACCGCGACCGCTGCATCGTTGTTCGTCGCCTCTTTCAATAGACTGAGGGGGTGGTAGAAAAGTTTTAAAGTTTATACATAGTAGTATACTATGCGACCTAGAAATAGATCAAACCAAACCCAAAAACACCAAAACTCCACCCTTACTCTAGGGCTTCCAGAATTTTACAAAAAACAGCTGGTTCTCAACCCTAACCCTAGAGAAAAAGCAAGAATCAGCCGAAGAAGGATGGCTATGATTCCAAATTGTTAAAGACCCAGGGAGGATCCGACGTATTTGCAATGAGTTTTTTTGAGGGGGAGAATTTGCAATGTGTCAATGGAGAACGAAGATGAGAAATGGAGAAGACGAGAATGGGGATGAGGAAAGTTTAGGGATGAGATACAGGTTTGATATTCATGTCCGAAATATGGCTTACAAAATAGGATTTTTTTTCACTCATGCTATTATAAAGTTGGGTTTATTCGAAATTACCATTACAAAACATATATTTATATTGATGACATTCTTTTTACAACTATTTATCACCGATGCCATTGTGGAGCATTTCGGGGGATTTACGAATTATACGAGAGCCAAATATGCAAAAAAAACATATTAAATACATGTGGGGCCCACATGTCATCCTCTCCCCTCCTTTCTCCCTCCTCCAACGCTCTCTCTCTCAACTTGCCGGTCACCGCTGCGGTGCACCTCGCCGTCTCAGCCTCACCACTCATCGGTTGCCGCCGTCGTGCACCTTCTTGCCGGCCACGCCCTGTGCTTCGCCTCCGCCATTACCATATGCAAACGCAACCTTGTCGTTGTCACTGTGCTTTCTTGCCGCCGCATCACAAGACTCGTCGTCCGCAGCTCGCCACTCACTAGCCGCCGCCGCCGCGTGCAGGTCGCCGCCGTCGCCGTCGTGCACCTCGCCTCGTGCCACTCGCTATTGCCGCCGTGTCCAACTCGTCGGCCGCCCATGGAGAAGATGATAGAAGAGAGAAGGAAAAGAGGAGGGAAGGAAGAGGGAGGTACAGGATGACTTGTGGGACCCAGCTATCAGGTGCGTATTTATCACGTATTTGGATTTCACGTATTTGGATTTCGTATATCGTAGAAAATCTGAAAAATCCCTGATAATGGCATTTTTGATAGATCATTGTAAAAATAATGGCATCAATATAGATATACGTTTTGTAATGGTAATTTCGAATAAAACGAACTTTATAATAGCACGTTTGAAAAAAATCCAAAATCACCGGACACATCCGAGCTCATAGGCTGCGGAGAAACACAGCGCTGCTCCGGCAGTTCCGAAAACAGAGGAAACGACAAAACGCTAAAGCGATTACAGGCGACGGTAACGACGAAAATCAACTCCGCCACCGGATGATCATAAACGAATCGGTAAGCTTCAATCTCCGCCACTCGATTAAGTTGCGTCACTGGTTAGTTGCGTCTTGAGTTCTGACGCACGGAGTAGAGGCATGGGGCACGGCAAGTTTCCCTGGAATACGAAATGTCAAAAAAAATAATAAAAAAAACTGGCCAGGAATTCTATTCCCCGGAAATATTTTTCCTACTTCCCAAACTAGCCCTAACCGAGGCCTTTTTAGAGCAGAAGAGATCGTTGGTCTGTTTACGTTTTGGGCCCACTAACCCACTCAGCATCCTGCCTACACAAGCCGTCCATAATCCACGTACCACAAGCAGGCCCAGAAAAAAAAGCAAGCCTAAGCTCAGCGTGCAAGGCCATAAATCAGTCTCCTCTTCTTCTGGTGCAACGGAGGAGGAAGCCACGCCGCTGGCTGGTATGGTTTCAAATGGGAAACTACTAAAACTCGAATGAAATTCACATAAAAAAATATCTGTATTTAGAATAAAGATTCATATCGTATAAAACCAATGGTTCCATCCTCGGCAGCAGCGCGAAGCCCATACTCTTATTCGTTTCAGTTTAAACTACAATTATAAACTATAACTAGGAAGTTAATTTTTTTATATAAACCAAGCAGTGTAACAGTTTATAATTAATTTTGTAAGGATTTTTCAAAACTCCTAAACTATGTTAAAATATTTTTTTCAAACCTCTGTTAAGAATATACAATCTTTTTAGGGTGTACATGAGGACACACCAACCGGACACAGAGCACACGACAATTGGAATGAGCAACACAACTTGGAATCTTGGAATCGGAGCCTTCCCCAACATGAACACTAAAATATTATGGCTTGTTCGTTTGGAATTCCTTTGCGAGAGTTTTGTCAAAATTTAAATCCTAGTTAAGTCATGTTATGGCAATCTATCCGTCAGCAGCACATCTCTTAAGCATTTTCAATGCTAGCCCTGAATGCTAGCCCATCTTTAAATGAATAGGGACTTAGGTATGTGAATAGTAAAATTTAGGGCTAAAAGGTTTTATTTTTTTGGACTGATCTGAACGGCTGAACAATTGAATGACTGAATTTCGAAAACTTATCGCGGTAGTCATGATATTTGGATCTATTTCGTTTTGACTTATTTTTAAAAGAGTTAGAACCCACCTTCGAAACAGCGAAAAACGGTTTAAAAAAACTAAGAGCACGTCTTTTCAAAATATAGATAAGCCGTTAAATTGTTAAGCCTAAAAAAACATATCCTAAGGCTAACATCGAACATGTCAAGGCTTTTATGTCGTTTTTATTTGAAATGGTTAACCTGAAAGTGCTGCTCCTGTAAAAAAATAATTATGAACAGGTGAAAAACCGAAGATCAATCGACGATACGTGGTTCTTAGGAGCTGGGTGCTTCGAGCTGCATGGGCCAACGATCAAAGATCGTCTTCATTCAATCAAAAATCATACGAAAATTTCTTCTTCCCGACCTGATCAGTCGACAAGGTCATTATCATCGAATCAATAATCACGACGAATCTCCAAAGCAATCGAGAGATGGTAATGCTGCCGCGCTGCGCCTCCGCCGGCCACATATTAATGCAATAATGCTACTTTCTGCCCCGCCGATCTCATTCTTGTTAAACAACTCTACTACTTGTCATCTACTCCTGCTCGTCGATCGATTGATTTGACTGGTGCAGACGCGTCATTCGTGAACACGGGATGGCTCCTGCATCGTGATTCATCACAGAGCTATGTTCATGGCACCGTCATGCATATATATGATCGACACACGCGAATTGTCACCGTCTTTCGATTTCAATATCAACGAGCACGTTATCTCACGCAGTTGCGTGAATAGATCTCGTATTTAATATAAGCTGTTTTTCATTTTTGTTTTTATATAAAATCTTGTTAATTGCTTCCATTTTATTATGGTTGTTGATATGAGTTATTTCATTAGTCTCCCCTCCGCCAATAGCACGTCCCGTGCCACCTCTTTGTGCCACAACACTGAACACCACCGTTCCGTGCCTCATCTTGGCAGCCTCGCCCTGCGGTGGTCGTCGTGTGCTGAAACTTCTACATGTGCCACCATCCGCGATTCACTGTTGTTCTACATGTCGTCGTTGTGCTGATGAAAGCGTGGCGTCGTTTTTCGTGTGTCATGCGAGCCCTTGCCAGAATTCTGCCTTCCCATGGGCAACTGCTTCGTTGGAGAGCCTCCCTCCCGTCGCCGGTGAGCGCATATGCCATATCATACACTTGACGAGAGGAGAGAAAAAAAATTGAAGTTTGTTAACACCCAAGCCACCCCTTACTTGGTATCTCAAGTTACTTGGTACCTCACCAAGGACGGTAAAACTCCTCTTCGTATAGAGTTATAAACCCTATGGTTCACTTTGCACACTGTCTTTGTCGACTTATTTGCTCATTTGCTCATCTTTATTTCTCAAAGGCAAACGCTTAAATTTTTAGCAAATGACTCACTTCGCGTAACTTGTTTTTAGAGTCTTTAGATCCACTTTTGAAGTTGAAGAAAATTCGGCTCGAAAAACAAAAGTGTACGTAGACTAGAAAATGAGTACATAATTCGAATAGACCCACTTTTGAAAGTGAAAGAAAATGTCACCAAAAACAAAAGCGTCTATGGACAATAAAGCGAGCAAATAATTCAAAAAAGGCGGGACTATGCGATGTCTAGATGTGGGTAGCATATAGTTTCATCACTTATTGAAGTATGGCTATATGTGGTTTCATGAGATAAGTTGTACGATTTCATGTGGTTTCGTATAGTTTCATCATGTGATCCCACCGTTGAATTATAGTTTCACACGTGGATCCGCCATCAAAGCATAGTTTCATATAATTTCAAATGGTTCCATTGTATGGGCCCACCATCAATATATGTTCCTATGTGGTTGCATATAGTTTCATTAGTTGTGCCTAACCGTTTAAGTATGGTTTCATGTGGTATCATGTGATTTCATTACCTGTTGAAGTATAGCTTCATTGGGTATCATGTGATTTCATGAGGTGGGCCCCACCATCAAAAGTATGGTTTCATGTGGTTTAATTGTGTGGGCTCGCTGTCAAAGTATGGTTTCATACAATATCATGTACTTTCATCACTCGTTGAGATATTGTTTTGTGAGGTGTCATGGGGTGGGCTGTATGATCTAATGGTTTCATATAGTTTTAAAGTGGTTCCATATGGTATCATGTAGTTCTGTTGGGTGGGTCCCATCGTTCAATTATAGTTTCATGTGGTATCATATAGTTTCATCACGCAACGAAGTATGGTTTACTGTGGTTTCATGTGGTATCATGTAATTTTCACGAGATAGACCTACCTCAAAAAATAGTTTTATGTGGTTTCATATAGTTTCATCATGTGAGTCTGCCGTCAAAACTCTTTAATAATATAAAGAGTATAATGAATCTATACGCTGCGACTACCAAATGGATATGACAATATCATGCAAAACAGTAAAAAATTCTACAATGACGTGAATGTGACAACAACATGCAAAACATTTAAATGATATATACAAGGGCACTAAACCATAGGCTAAGTAAGTGATTTAGTTCTATTCTTTTGAGCTGATCTAAACGGCTGAACAGATCCGTGTAATGTGGTTGTGCAAATCCGCGTCTCTAGTAAAGTGGCGCTGAGGCTAACGAGTCATGTCTACTTGGTTAGGTGGTTGAGACAACCTGATAATCCTATGAGAGTGCACTATCCAAATGTCATTGCTTGCATTGCATCATCGAGAGTGATTCCGATAGCAAGCGCAGTTGATGAGAGGCTCGGGATCGGACGGTGCTACCCTATACCGTTAACCCTGTAGCTTATGGCAGCTTTTCTCAAAATGAAAATGCAAAGACAGCGTCTCCAACACAGACGACTGTCCACGCCTGTGCGCTGCTTGGACCCTCTCGTCGATGAGCGCGCAGAGAGATGCAATCGTCTGGGTTCTAGCAAATCTGAAATATACAAATGCTTTGGCCATATACATCGTGCTTGTCATGTATGTAAAGGCCATAACTTTGTCGATCCAGTATCTAAAAGTTGTCGGAACATTTTTCATATTTTCAAGGTGTGCATAAAAACCAAAATAATTCTAGCGAAGCGGGCCGAACTCCAAGCCATCTTCTAGAAGCTCGCGGAGTTCACTTTGTCAGCAAATAATGCGACCAGAATTAGCTATAAATAAGCCATGTACTTACGTGGACTGATGCAATAATGATGAAGGTGGGAAAAAACAGAGTACTCACAAAAGTTTTGATACCTCAGTCAGGTTCACTTAAGCTTGTATCGAGCACATGATCAAATTCGTAAGCTTGCAAACACGTCGTGCAGAACTGCAGATTGCAGGCTGAGCTCGGCCCCATATAATTGTGCTGTGCTGTCTGCTCGTCGTGGGACAAGCAAGCGAGAAGCACAGGATCAACCATCGATGGCCGGCGGCGAGGCTCAGTCTCGGGCAGCGGCGGCGCCGTTGCTGGAGAAGAAGCCCGCAGTGTACTTCGAGGGCTGCCCCGGCTGCGCCGTCGACCGGAGGAAGGCGGCGAACCCGGGCATCCCCTACGTCCAGTTCTTCCACGTCTGGATCATCATCCTCGTCTCATGTACGCCCGCACTCTACGCACAAACCCCTAAATTTCTGCACCAAGATCTGTACGTCTGCACTTGTGAGCTAAAACTCGATGTAGATCAGAAGATGTTCGACTTCTTTTCTTCTAGTCCTTGAAAATTAAGATTGATCCTCAGTTCATCGGTTCGCGAGTAGCTTAGCTTCTTGAGGTGGAGTTGGCTGACTAGAGGAGAACAGGCAACCCTTTTCTTTCTCTTATGAACTTTGCAAAAGAGAGAGGGGGAATTCCCTTGTTTATATATCTTTGAGTTCAGTTCAAAATACCCAGTTATTACATCCCTCGTTCTCCAACGAGACGGATAACTCCCATGCATCATAACTTGGCAACTCCGAACATACTCAAGGCAATACAAATTATTAATACCGTCCTAATAAACACAAATGTAAATCGACCTTAACATCGGCAGCAGCAGGTCCAAATTATTATTTACCTCAACAGATGATTATTTTGAACCGGTAACAAAGTTGTAGAGACAAAAATAAGAATAATATCGGACGGTATACGTGTTTCATATGTTGTTTTACGTGTTTTATGAGCAGTGTGTTGTGTTTAATGAGTATTCCATACGCGTTTTATGTGTTTCACTTGGTGTTTCATATCAAATAGGGTGTTCCGTCTCAATGATATATTGTCCAGCAGTAACCCTGGAATAAAAGGAGCCATCGGAATGCTTAGGTCTAAAATTTACCTAATCGAAGGTAGTTCAGTACGGCGTATGAGCGTAATATTTGTGATGGAAGTTTATCCTGTTTGATTTGGCTATAACTGAATGGCTTAGGAGAAGCGGTTTCGATAAGCTGGAACGTTTTTATAGTGCTAAATGATCTATTGACATGACATGCTAGCTTATCCTTTGTTTCTTACATTATAAACCTTAAACAGCCTTTTCCATGTTGTCGGTCTACTTATTCCGTACGTACAACACACTATTTTTAAAGTACTAAAGATGATTTTCTAATACTTCTTCATTTTCGTTCCAGGTTTGCCAATATCGCTGCTATTTCCCTTCTTATACTTTATGGTATGTACATCATATTTTAAGTGACTAATAAAATTAATTTCCTGCACATTATACGCTGCTACAGAATACCCCTTCAATATCATTTGAATACTAGTCCACTTAGAACAATGAAACTTATCACTACTTGCCGACTGCCGACTGGTGACTAACTAGGGGGTCACTGCCGGCAATGATTATATATGGGACGATGCACAAGATCCAAACTCGATGGTAGCACAAGACAAGGATTTATACAGGTTCAGGCCCTCATGGCAGAGGTAATACCCTATGTCCTGTGCTTTGGGATTATATGGGGTATATGTGTACGAGATGATGGTCAACCTGGGAGATGATGAAGCTGTAGATTTGTGATTCTCTAGATGCCGAACCAGGGAGCTCCCTGCCCGCCTTATATAATGAGGGGCCGGGTTACAAGATAGAGTCCTGGTCGGTTAGAAGGTAGGATTCCTATCTCTAGCGAGATACATAGTTATCCTGGATTACAAGTATATCTTTCCTATTAATTAGGGATAGACTTCTATCGGTACCCGTCCTCATCCACTCGACTTGATCCATCCCCTGTCGGGTGGTCTTTTAGACCCGCCGTGTGGATACCCGGGGTCTATGTTATCCACAGTAGCCCCCGAGTGCTTCATAGTCGAGTTGCTGCTCTTCTTTGTCTCACCTTGGATGAGTCATGCTTCATGCCGAGTGCTTATAAATTATTGCTACTCCTTCTCGACTGGCTTCTGCCTGTTATCTGCGAGGAGACTGTGAAGGACTCATAGAGAGTTGTTAGTGATACCCAGCCTGGGATTGCCGGAGTTCTGGCTGTCGGCCTATTGTAAAGCGCATCACCTTGATTTTGATGAAGTGGTACCCGTACTCGTCTTGCGATGTACAGCTGGTGACCCAACATGGGGCGTACCATGGTTTTGGCTGAAGAGCCGAGTGATACCTGTACTCGTCTTGCGATGTACAGCTGGCGACCCAACATGGGGCGTACCACTGGTTTTGGCTGAAGAGCCGAGTGATACCTGTACTCGTCGTGCGATGTACAGCTGGCGACCCAACATGGGGCGTACCACTGGTTTTGACTGAAGAGCCGAGCGGTACCTGTACCCGACCGGAGTAGGATACAGCTGGTGGCCCCAGAGGGCATACCGTTGGTTTTTAACCATCTGGTACCTGTATTCGTCTTGCGATGTACAGCTTGGTCCAACATGGAGCATACCATCTGGATAGGGTTTGGCCCAATGATACCTGTATCCGACTAGTGCGGTAACACAGCTAGTGTCCCAACATGGGGCATACCATTGTTGTCGACCAGCGGTACCAGTATTCCATCATGAAGGAATCACACCGGCGACCCCACCAGGTATACCTTAAGGAAAGAGTTTAGCCGTATGGTATCCGTACCCGGGTAGCGGTGTACAGCATAGGTCTCAACTGGAGCGTACCATCGAAACTTAATCCCGACATCACTGGTATCTGATCCTGACATGCAGTGACCAACTAGTGACCCAACATGGGGTATACCAAGAGATGTGTAATTTTTTGTAGCTCTGCTGGTGATATGCCCTCAAAGGGGTGCACCGAGGCTGAATTTGGCTTAGCCCGGCTGTGCTTGTAACCACTGGTTGTGACGCGCAGCTGGAAGGCCGTAGTTAGTGCTCAGGGCGTAGGATGGCTCATGGCCAGAGGCGTAAGCGTATAGCCATACCAAAGTTGGTGTAGACATATAGCCGTACCGAAGTTGGCGTGGGCGTATAGCTGTGCCATAGACTTGAACACTCGTGGCGCGGGCGTAGGCTTGTAGCCATGCCGGGTGCCCGCCGAGCTATAGATTTGGACGGTCGAGGCGCGGGCGTAGGCTTGTAGCCGTGCCGGGCGCTCGCCGAGTCGTAATTGCTGCTCATTGCGCAGGCCCTTCTTACTCGTGTATGGAGTCGTAGAAGGTACTTGATGAGGTAAAAACCTGTGAACCCTGTAGCATGTACATGTAGAGTTTAGATAGTATCTTAATGAAAAAACAATCAATCGAATGTAAGGTCCGACTGCTTTGTTGAGATAATTTTTATACTTTTGCCACTTTTCCTTTTTGATATTAAATTCTTCCAAGTAATCTTTCTTTTGTTAAGCACTCTGCCCGACTAGTCTAGCCCCAGGCGTCGGGAATTGGCTCATGGCTCTTTTCCCAGGCACGCGTATCGAGTGACTAGAGTTCGCCGTTTTGTGGGTCAGAGCTTCACTACTCGGAATAACCACTCGGCTTCATTTGCGATCATTAAGGGAAAGCAAAAAAAAGTGCACGCAAGTGCACTTATTAGGTGTAGCCCCCGACTTACTGCTTAGTTGGAGACCGAGTGGCTTGTCGCCGAGCCGTAGATTTGAAGCTCTAGGCGTGCAGCCGTACCAGGCGCTCGTGGCGCGCGATGGCGTCTGTACCGAGCAGTAACTTGACGCTAAATGGCGCGGGCGTAGGCGTGTCGCTGAGTAGCGTGTCGCCGTGCCGTAGGCTTGGGCGCTCGTGGCGCTGGCGCAGGCGTGTAGCCGAGTGGCTTGTCGCCGAGCCGTAGATTTGAAGCTCTAGGCGTGCAGCCATACCGGGCGCTCGTGGCGGGCAATGGCGTACAGCCAAGCTGTAAACTTGGACGCTCGTGGCGCGGGCGTAGGCGTGTCGCTGAGTAGCGTGTCGCCATACCATAGACTTGGGCGTTCGTGGCGCTGGCGCAGACATGTAGCCGAGTGGCTTGTTGCCGAGCCGTAGATTTGAAGCTCTAGACGTGCAGCCGTACCGGGCGCTTGTAGCGCGCGATGGCGTACAGCCGAGCTATAAACTTGGACGCTCGTGGCGCGGGCGTAGGCGTGTCGCTGAATAGCATGTCGCCGAGCCATAGACTTGGGCGCTCGTGGCGCTAGCGTAGGCGTATAGCCGAGTGGCTTGTTGCTGAGCCGTAAATTTGGAGCTCCAGACGTGTAGCCGTACCGGGCGTTTGTGGCGCGCGATGGCGTACAGCCGAGCTATAGACCTTGGAGGCGTAGGCGCGTAGCCGAGTAGAGGAAGTAGTCGTTCAAATCTCGATCAACACCGAGTGGCACATGTCGTGGTCGGCGACGAACAACACGTGCTCGCCGAGTTCTCGCCCGTGGTCGACGGAGTTGGCCGTAGTCGTAAATGATCTCCATGCGGTTGGTGTAGCTTGACGAAAGTCGATAAAAGTCCTCGCTGGTCTTCAACATCCCACGAGATGTGGCACGATCAATCCTCACGCCGTAGCCGGCAATGACGAGCTTTACGAGCTCGCCGAAATTCGCGACCTCTCTGCGCAGACTGCCTTAAAAAAGGCGTCACGGTCGCATCCGAAGTCAGATTTAGGCGTTCTTAGATTCGTTGGAAAGATAACGAGATAAGCTTTCCAACGCATCTTATTTCACCCCGAAAATCCTTCTAAGTTAACGGGAATTTGCGACACAAGTTCCGTCCAGAATCTGAATGGGAACAGATCGCATCTTCTTCTCATGCTCGCCTTGTGGTTAATGAAGCTGGCGTCGCATGATGGACACCATGATCGTCAAGTCCGAGTGATTTGCTGCTGATGATGGTCACCATCCGAGATTTGTTCTCCTTCGGGACCTCACCGTATCCGAGTCGGGAATTAAGCCCCCGGCGCACTACCTGTCGGTAGGCGGCGGCGGCGTTCCCCAACACGACCGGGAGTCCGAGTGAAGCGCTGTTAAATTCCTCCCACGGATTGGATCATGTCCGAACCCGCAAAAGTGTTGTAGAAGTCCTTGGTTGAGTTTTCACCGTATCCGAGTCGAGAATTGAGCCCCCGGTGCACTACTCGGGAGTAGATGGCGGCGGCGTTCCTTGACCCGAACGGGAGTCCAGACGAAGCGATGTCCATGTTCTCCTCAGACTAGATCGGATCCAAGTACGGAAGAAGTGTTGGTCGTCAATTGTTTGGAGAAGCTCCTTTCTGATTCTTGATGTTCTTGGAGGTGTGCCACGGCATATCCGCACACCATAGCCTCCGCAGATGATTTTTACGAGCTCGCCGAGATTCGCGACCTTCCCGCGCAGCCTGCCTTCAAACGGATGTCCCGGACGCATCCGAACTCTGTTTTGGGCGTTCTTGGACTTCACGGAAAGATGACGAAATTATCTTTCAAACGCATCCAGTCTCATCCCGAAATTCCTTCTGGATCAACGGGGATTGCAGAAACAAGATGACATCCAGAATCTGTCTTCGAGCCGTCGCCGTATCCGAGTCGGGAATTGAGCCGTTGGCGTACTACTCATGAGTAGATGGCCGTGGAGATCCCTGACCCGAGCGGGAGGCGTTGTTGTAGTTCTCCCCAGATTGGATCTAATCCAAATTAGGAAAGCGGAGTTCGCCGAAGTCGTTGATGACGCAGTCGGCTGCCGAAGTCGAAAGCTTGGCCAGGGGCGGAGATGATGGCGACTCCAGTGATCGATGCCATCAAGTTTGATGAAGATGATCTTGACGCTGCCCCTACCTGGCGCGCCAACTGTCGACTGGTGACTAACTGGGGGATCACCGCTGGCAATGATTATATATGGGGCGATGCACAAGATCCAAAATGGATGGTAGCACAAGACAAGGATTTATACAGGTTCAGGCTCTCATGGCGGAGGTAATACCTTACGTCCTGTGTTCTGGGATTATATGGGGTATATGTGTACAAGATAATGGTAACCTGGGAGATGATCAAGCTGTAGATGTGTGATTCTCTAGATGCCGAACCAGGGAGCTCCCTGCCCGCCTTATGTAATGAGGGGCCGGGTTACAAGATAGAGTCCTGGTCGGTTAGAAGATAGGATTCCTATCTCTAGCGAGATACATAATTATCCTGGATTACAAGTATATCTTTCCTATTAATTAGGGATAGACTTCTATCTTCATGTTCTTCCTTGCCGGTCAAGCCTTCTAGAGTCCGAGTGGTACCCGTCCTCATCCACCCGACTTGGTCCATCGCCTGTCGGGTGGTCTTTTAGACCCGCCGTGTGGATACCCGGGGTCTATGTTATCCACACTACTGGTTCATAATACCCATATATACTGATAATTAAAGTTAAAAAGAATCAGCAGTGAAATATCATTATCATAGTTCGTAACATGAAGCGATAATAAAATATTATCACTGCTAGTTCATAATAATGATAATGGAGGTAGTATCACCGAACTGGTAGAAAATTGTAGCTCTGGATTTTTGGAAATCCCAAGATTAACACACACGAACTCATGAAACTCGAACAAGAAGTACACCAAAACAAATACGCACACACACACACACACACACATATTGATCTTGCACTTAGATCACCGAGAATAAAAAGAACATATAATTGGAGACACCTGCCAACTCAAGATTACAATGGACTTGAGTTGTGCCTTTCTTCTGTGTTCTTAGCTACTCTCTACTGTATAGGGCTGGTCCTGGCATTTTGGGGGCCCGTGGCGAAAACTTATATGGAGGCCCCATCCACCTCTTCATATATATATATATATATATATATATATATATATATATATATATATATATATATAGAGGAATGCTAGCGTGCACCCGAGCACGGATCACGGCCGTGCTCCCAGCGTTTTTGAAATTCGAGATGTCTAACAACTGATCCGAGCAGTTGATATTGTTAAATCTCAACGTAATGTAACCAGTGACCAAGTTTCGTATTTTTTGAATTTATTTACTATTTGTTTCCTATTTTCAAAAATCAGCTTTTTGGGCCTTGAGGACTAATTGGAAGGCTGATTTTGAAAATAGGAAACAAATAGTAAATAAATTCAAAAAATACGAAACTTGGTCATCGGCTATTTTTCGAGAGACGAACAAGATCAATGGTTCGGATCAGTTGTGAGGCATCTCGGATTTCAAAAACGAGTTGGGAGCACGGATCTCTCCGTGCTCTGGGGTGCACGCTAGCATTCCTCTATATATATATATAGAGAGAGAGAGAGAGAGAGAGAGAGAGAGAATAGCTAGCATACTCTCGAGAGTACATATCTCTCCGTACTCCCGAGTGGTTTTCGAAATTCGAGATTCCTAACAACCGATCCGAACCGTTAATCTTGTTCGTCTCACTGAAACGTTGTCAGTGACCAAGTTTCATATTTTTTTAAATTTGTTTACTATTTGTTTCATATTTTTGAAAATCAGCCATCCAATTAGTGGTAGTGCGTTCAAAAAGCTGATTTTCGAACATAAGAAACAAATAGTAAACAAATTCAAAAATATGAAACTTGGTCATGACAACGTTTCAATGAACAACAAGATCAACGGCTCGGATCGGTTGTTAGGCATCTCGAATTTCAAACCACTCGAGTACGGAGAGATATATATATATATATATATATATATATATATATATATATATATATATATATATATATATATATATATATATATATATACATATATATATATATATATATATATATACTATATATATATATATATATATATATATATATACACATATATATATATATATATGTATATGTGTATATATATATGTATATGTACATATATGTATGTATATGTATGTATATGTATATGTATGTATATATTTATGTATATATATGTATGTATGTATGTGTGTGTGTGTGTGTGTATGTATGCATATATAGTCTTTTAAACACACATCATTGAAAAAATTAATATTTGATGCACAAAAATTACTTCTATAGAACACTTTAAAGTTTATGAAATGACAAATGTAAATTGTAATCATAAACACTTATTTGGCACTTGACATTATCTTAAAAAATTTCTTCTAACATTTTGTGATACAAAGTCATCGATTATTCTATTGATATCAATCTCGTCCAACAACTTCTTCTCGATGCATAAAGTCGCCAAATCATTTAACCTTTCTTGCGTCATTGTTGATCTCAAATAGTTATTCAACAATTTCAATTTTGAAAAGCCTCTTTCAGCCGATGCAACAGTCTCAGGCATAGTAAATAAGATTCGATAAGTAATGGAGACACTAGGATAACAATCCACATCTCTGGCATGCTTGAAAATCTCCATAGCAGACAATACACCATTTGGCAAAGTGAATTTCAAAATCTTTAATTCAGAAATAAAATGATGTACCTCAACATTACATGAACCATCATGAGAGAAAGTGTCTCCAAATTTAGTGCAACACTCTTAAAGTTCGCTATCATTTAATGACTTCAGGGTGCTTGAGCTCAATAAAAATCCGAATATATCTTTAAACACCATAAGTTCTTCAAATCTGGTCTTTAAAGAAGTGGTCGCCATATCAACTAAAACAAAAAATATTTAACTTCAAAAGCTCTCTCAGCTTCTAGGATTTCTTCTTGGAAATTACTTTCATCAAATTGTTTCTTCCTCACGGCACGACGCTTTACTGGAAATGATGCATCTATACCCATGTCATTTGCAATACCTTTGGCAATGTTCAGACAATCAGAAAACCCCTCATTGCTGTACTTCTCAAAGTATTCCATCATACCTTATGTTAGCTTCAAAGTAGAGTCAATGCACATGGCTGGAGATTGTAGCTTTTTACTCACTTTATTTACAGCAAATAAAACATCATGCCAGATAACCATACCAAGTAAAAACTCAAAGTTGCCAAGTGCATCAAATAAATTTTTTACATCACTTTTGTCCTTAGGTTCAATGTTAGAAGCATGACGTAACTCAGACAAAGCTAACTGTAAACGTTCTTTCTCCTTTGTGATTTGCTTCTACAAGTCTTTATCAATAGTTTTCTCTTTCTGCAGTCTAGTTCTCAATTCATTCCACTAGTTCATGTTGCTAATATGCTCAACACTATTTTCATGTTCTCTAAATTTCTCACTACTATGCCTCCAATTTCTATATCCATCATGTGCTAATGAACTCGAACTCTTGTTAGTGTTGGACTTAAAGGTCTTACAGCAGAAGCAAAACTCTCTGTCATCATGCTTTGAATAAACTAGCCATTTTCTATCATTTACCTCTCCATTGCTTAATTTTTTATGATAATGAGCATATGAAAAATGTCCTGAGGCATCATCTAGAGGGAATTCCAGACCCTCCTCTCTTACAGGCCCTTTCTCAACTAATATGTCTCTTGCTTTATTATCAAGATTATCCCAATTTTTTGGATCATAAATATTAGAAGTATAAACTGGTGGTTCATCAACACTAGCAGACTGTGCATTTGCACCCGATGAATTAGCTGGATTCTCAAGACCACTTACATTGTTATCATCGATGTTGATGTCAACAATTTCCTCTTCTTCAGAAATCGCAATAGCTGGTTCCTCTTCCTCCACAACAACTATCGCCAATTCATTATTTGGGTTCATCGAAGCACTAGGATTACTCTTTAAAAATTTATCCATAGCTCCTCTCTGCGTTTCTATGAAGTCATCCGCCCATTTTTTCCTTTTCCTATTTTCGCTACCGGATGGATACTTTCTCGATGACATGATATCACAAAGCACTGAAAATAAAAATAAACGCATCAAAGGATGAATTGAAAAGAACCCTGTACCGTTCATTCAGTATGTGAAATTGAAAAGAAAAATAGAATACGCATAACACATACACTACGGAAAAGCAAACAATGATTGAACGAAAAAACGATAGCATCAAGTTAGTGTATGTAGGGAACTACATTGGGATGAAATGTCATACTCATACACAAGGTAGTGAACTATTCTAAATTTACAGTTTCGCATGCACGAACCTTATAAATCTTGTGGTAAAAAACTTCAAGCAACCGGAGCCCTGCGTCACAGCGTCAGGCTTAGATAGTTCAACCTGCATAAATATGGAGATTGTAAAAATACTATTGTCTGATAGATTGAAAGCTGCCTCGTCTGAACCTGAATTCCTAAAACTTGAAAGCAATCGTACGTATGAGATGATGGATGGATTGGACGTAGTCGCAAGGCACAGATCGCTGATCGCACTAGGTGATTCCGGAATTGTGAGGCCGTGAGGGGCGGCGTCGGCGTCGGCGACCTCCACGAGACGCCGAGACCGCGACTGACGGGCGCCGAGCCGCCGAGGGTGTCGGCGTGTCGCGTCGGGGACTCGGGGGTTGAGGGCTCGGAGCACGGCCGCGTGGGCGTCTTTTGCGTTCTGATAATCTGACCAGGAGTGGAGGACGGTTCGTATGATCGATTAATCGTATACTTGCATACAACATACCTGGGGCCCCATGACTTTGGGGGCCCAGGGAGGCCGGCCACCCTGCCCCCACCCCCCCCAGGGCCGGCCCAGGGTAAAACTAACATATTTCTCATCGATCAACAGATTCTTTGAGCTATATACACAGTACTGTTTGGCTAAAAACCATGTATACATATATGTGTGTTACATTTCCGTGTTACAGTTTAGCTAGTGATCTACTGCTTAGTCTATAGTATGGTATGACCACTCATAAGTAACAAGCTAACAATAAATGTATTTGCGGCATTGTTATTCAGTACATGTGTTGAAATAGTTTATGCCAAAGTGTGGTGTAGTTATTTTCCTATAATCATCAGTGAGATTTGTTAATACCATAGAATTCTCTTCTCAATAACAGATAAGAGATTTGCATATTGCTGAAAAAGTCGAAGACATTGGATTTTATGCAGGTTTTGTTGGTAAGAGCCTAAGAGGTGTCCTAGTGATTTAAGTGTGTTTATTCCATTTTTTAAAATATGTTAAGTTCTAAATGCTATATTTACGAGTGATAACCAATGTTTTGTGCAAGTCATCTCTGACAACTATTATAATTTTAACATTTGTAGGTGCTTCGTATATGCTTGGTAGAGCGTTAACATCAACTGTTTGGGGGATGGTAGCAGATCGTATTGGTAGAAAACCGGTTATTGTGTTTGGAATTTTCTCCGCGTTAGTATATATACCCTTCTACGTTTTCATGACAAGTATTCATGCATTTAACCTAGTTAATATTGTGAGCTACACACTTGATTCATTGTTTGGTTAACATCTCAGGCTTGTATTCAATACTTTGTTTGGGTTGAGCACACGCTACTGGATGGCAATAACTACTCCTTTTCTTATTGGATCTTTAAATGGAATACTTGGCCCAATAAGAGTACGGTTATACAGTAATTAAAGTTCTTTTGGACATTTAAGCATGCAAAGTTAGTGACTTGGCAATTGATCTTTACAGGCTTATGCTATTGAAGTTTGTCGACCTGAGCATCAAGCTATCGGATTGTCACTTGTAAAGTTGCAAAATTATTAAAATTTGTTTTCTGTCTTCTCTAGTGCAATAGTTTATATTCTAATATGTATCTCTCTATATCTTAGGTAAGCACATCATGGGCAATTGGTCTGATTATTGGGCCAGCTATTGGTGGCTATCTAGCACAGGTATAAAACAGTTCAAACATAAGAGTTTGTTTATTTACTGATCAACTAATATTATTAAGATACTTTTATTCCATTTCATAGCCAGCGGAAAAATATCCAATGTTATTTCCTATCGACTCACTATTCGGGAGGTATTTCATTTTTACATGTTAATACAATTGAACCAAACAAGTGATCTCTTGAACTTACTTATTTTTGCATCTTCTATTATAGGTTCCCATATCTCTTACCTTGTCTATGTGTATCCATATTTTCCTTTGTTATCCTTATAAGTTGCATATGGCTTCCGGTAAGTGAAATTCATTATCGCTATTATTATTCATGGCATCTTTAAAACTTCTTTTCTTGTTATTTTGCACTAGCTCTCTCTTTATTTCTATATCACTTATATGTTTTTTTTTATTATGGTTTGTGTCGACGGTTAGGATATCGGTCCCAAGTCAACTAAGATTCTTGAGAAAGGGAGATAGAAGACCTGCCGAGCAGGGCAAACAGCAATCAACAAGCAACAGGGAGACACAGGGTTTTTATCCTGGTTCGGGCCTCTCAGGGGAGATAATAGCCCTACGTCTAGCGCTTCTTTATATGAAAGAGGATTACAAGGTGGAACTCGGCGAGACGAACAAGTCTCGACCAGTTTAAAGAGTGTACAAGGAAGCAATATGCGATGATCTGCTAAATCTTGAACTTCTGGCGTGCCCTCTACATGCCGTAGAGGCCTTGTTTATATAGTGTTGAATAACTGACCTACCGAGGGATAATCGGGCCGGGCTGACCACGAGTCCGTAGCGAACTCGTACGCATGCCAAATACATCCCGAGGTAAATAAGGTATATTCCAATTCTTGGGGATCACGACGTCTGCTCCAATCCGGGAAACTACGTCCGGGTCTTCACGTAGTTGTGCATAACTCTTGTTCGAGTCGGACTAAAACACGAATTTTAGGCCGTTACGCACCGTGCTAGCTAGAAAGCTGTTCGGCATGATGCACATGGGCATGAAAGAACCTTTTAGGGAGCTAGGCCCTAGGAGGCTGTTCGATTGGGCTGTCAGGGAGTGAGCCATGGCAATGAGCCGTAATTTTATCCCCGACAGCTAGTCCCTGAGCCTTAAGTGAGATGAATCATCTCCTTGAGGCTGAATGTCATCAAGGAGGGATTGGATTCTTGGTAGTGAAGAGTGTACCACCGCATCCGGTAAGATCAGATCTTCCGGGAGAATGAACATAGCAAGTTGCGAGATGGACTTGTGTTGCTGCATCCAGGTATGAAGATACCTAGAAAAGTATGAACGAAAATAGGGGAACCACCTCTTGGGCTAGAGCTTGTCCGAGGAAATAGAGATTGCGCTCTCGAGCGAATGTCGTGCTCAGGAGCGAAGGTAATGTGCCCCAAACGTAGATCGTGTGCTAGGAGCAGACAATTCATTCGAAGAGGTAGGTGACCCAGTCCCCGGACGTAGAGCTCGTCAAAGGAATCAGGTAAAGAGATCCAGTCCCCGAGCATGGAGCTCATCGCGGGGACCAGAATCACAACTCGATCAGTCAGAGTTGCAAGAGAACGTGTGAAATCAACGCTTTACCCATGACGTATTCCTTGCGACAGTGTAAGCGTTGTCTTGACAAGTGCAGAACCGACACTTGGAGTGCCCGTTGCGATGAGAATCGGCTTACGATAGGCTTGCCCGTTGCGATGAAAATCGGCTTACGGTGGGCAGGACTCCGTTGGTGGCGCACTACCTTGACTTAGCCGAACTGTGAAGGTCAGTGCCGAGTAAAGGCAAGAAATCGTGCGCGGGTGAAGTGAATCAGTCCTTGGACATGCGCGGAGCGTATCCGAGAAGAGAGGGATGCAGACATCGGTTTTAGTAGGGAAGCCTGGAACCTCGTCGCGACCATCACCGGCGTCTGATGTTCCCCGTTCCTGTATTTCCTGCAGAAGACAAACAAGAAACGAGCCAACAAGAAAAAAAGAGAGTAAAAACAGGCTCTAAGTAGAGCAAAGCGAGTTTTGAAAAACACGTTTAAGACGATCTACCCGCACAAGACATAATTTTTCCCTGGTACGTCCCCCGATAGCGTTAGTGTCACCTCGGCGAATGCGGAACAGACGCCAGGAGTGTCCGTTGTGATGAGAATCGGCTTACGGTGGGCAGGACTCCGTTGGTGGTGCATTGCTTCGGATTACCATGCCAGGAAGGACGTAGCATGCATAAAAAAGACGTGTGCGGACAAGTGCAGTCCCGCTGTGGCTACGACCGCTAACCAGGGAAGGGGATCGGGACCTTAGCCGCAGACAAGACGTGCGAGGCGAAATCATATCCGGACATGGACCCATGTAGCGTTGGTGTCACCTTGGCAGGTGCGGAACCGACGCCAGGAGTACCCGGTTGCGATGAGAATCGGCTTACGTTTGGGCATGTCCGTTGCGATGAGAATCGGCTTACGGTGGGCAGGACTCCATTGGTGGTGCACCGCTTCGGTTAACCGGGCTGTGCAGTCGTTGCGGATAAAAGCGTGCTTTCGCCGCGAGGCCTTCTGGGAGCGAAAGACCAGGCTGATTTGTCCCTTTATCAACCAGGCAGGGGTACAGAAACGACCCTGGGTTCATAAAGAGCTAAATGCAGACTCGGGCAACGAAGTTTTAAGGCTAAGGAAAGGAATTGGAAAACTGAAAACGTACCGGGGTTGCCGAAATTCGCGTGCAACAGCGTCGCCCATGAGGGCGAGGTTGGCCTGGTTGGTGGATCTGATCACCGTTGCCATGGCTTGAAATCGTTCCCGACTCTGCTCAAGGGGTCCTGGGATCCCTGAGGCGTCCGCGTTTTGCCCGACCGAGGTGCAGTTCGCGAAATTCATCCCGAGTAAAGCGTCTGCGGGGACTTGGCGGAGATCGCGAGGCGGGTTGCGTCGTTGTCGCTGCGCCGATCACGAATCGTGCCAGGTTTGACTAATGGAGGAGTCCGACATCGGCGAATAACATCTTGTTCGCATAGCGACCAGTATGCCCCATCTTGTTACCAGCGAATTGACCGCTTGATCTCGTCAATTGCGGCGACCGTGCGAGGATCCTCACGAGGTTTCTGCGCCGGCCATGTTGACGCTGCGACGGCCGTGTGTTGGCATACTAGACGGTGTCATCACTGTGTCGCCACAGGAGGAATCGACTGACATGGCCTTGGAATCCGAAAGATCTAAACCAGCGTAAAGATCATCGGTTCCATATTCATCGTCAATGACGGGAGCTTGATCTAAAACCATCTCCAGTACGTAGCCGGAGAGTTCTGTCCCAGATCTGGAAGGCGATCGAGATCGAAAGGATCGACCCGATCTGACAAGGGACGTGTCATCCTGCCCTTCTGAGTCATAGCCCTCAGGAAAAGTTTCCTGGTCGCTGAAAGAGTTTGACATGCTCGAACAGGCTTGATCTACTAGATCCCCACGGACGGCGCCAACTGTCGACGGTTGGGATATCGGTCCCAAGTCAACTAAGGTTCTTGAGACAGGGAAATAGAAGACCTACCGAGCAGGGAAAACAGCAATCAACGAGCAACAGGGAGACACAGGGTTTTTATCCTGGTTCGGGCCTCTCAGGGGAGATAATAGCCCTACGTCCAACGCTTCTTTATATGAAAGAGGATTATAAGGTGGAACTCGGCGAGACGAACAAGTCTCGACGAGCTTAAAGAGTGTACAAGGAAGCAATATGCGATGATTGCTAAATCTTGAACTTCTGGCGTGCCCTCTACATGCCGTAGAGGCCTTATTTATATAGTGTTGAACAACCGACCTACCGAGGGATAATCGGGCCGGGCTAACCACGAGTCCGTAACGAACTCATACGCATGCCAAATACATCCCGAGGTAGATAAGGTATACTCCAATTCTTGGGGATCACAACGTCTGCTCCAATCCGGGAAACTACGTCCGGGTCTTCACGTAGCCGTGCAGAACTCTTGCTCGAGTCGGACTCAAACACAAATCCTAGGCTGTTACGCACCGTGCCAGCCAAAAAGCTGTTCGGCATGATGCACATGGGTCTGAAAGAACCTTCTAGGGAGTTAGGCCCTAGGAGGCTGTTCGATTGGGCTATCAGGGAGTGGGCCATGGCAATAAGCCGTAATTTTATCCCCAACAGTTTGTGACATAATTGTATTTTTCCCTTCAGTTGTTAACATTGACTGATTTTAATTTTGAAAACATGTGTATTATAATATTTCAGGAGACATTGCATAAGCACATAGTTGATAAAAATGAAGATCAAGCAATAGAATCTTTGATGGCACGTTTGGATAATCCTGATGAGCTTACTGAGAAAAAGCCGACCATAAATAAAAACTTGTTTAAAAATTGGCCATTGATGTCATCTATTGTTCTATATTGTATCGTTTCCTTTGATGACATGGCTTACACAGATGTATGTTTTCACTATTTTTTTAAGATGACATAATTTTCATTTCTTCTAGAGATATATAACTTTTTTTATTGATATAGTATAGTATAATATAATCTAGCATGTATATCATATGGATGAACACAATCACTAATGAAAGGTGTACATACATGTCCATATTTATTTGATGGAAGGCAACATAGAAGCCGAGACTAATTTTAAAAATATCCTCCAGATCCAAAATTGGTAAAATGTGCAAACATTTTGCAAATATTTCACTATTTGCACTTCATACTATTTGCTTATTTATATTTTTTGTTTCCTTGAAATTTTAATAATTATCGACACCTTGGTTAAGCCAAAACACTATAGTTCACGCAAAATCAGTCATGTCTATATTTTTCTTAACTTATCTTAGAAATATTCTAAAGTTATTGTGATCGTATTCAACAAATTCATTCATAATGCCATTCTGTATCGATATTTAAAAATCAAATATGTAACTGTTAGACTATATATGATATGTTGATTGTATAAGTTTTTTCTAGTGAATGTTTAGCTTCTTTTAAGCAATCTCTGGTGTTTCAAATCACTTCGTAGATATTTTCTCTATGGTCTGAAAGTGATAGAAAATATGGTGGACTAAGCTTCTCATCCGAGGATGTTGGTCAAGTGCTTGCGGTTACAGGCAAGTGGCTATGCATTATTTTTATCTAGCAATTGTAGACTTCAGATAGACTAGATCCTTGAAAATATGCAAGGAAATAACAAAATGGCAATCTTATGCGCATAGCAAGTATATCAGAGCTTATTCTATTAGAAGTCATTATGTTAGTTTTCTATGTATTGTTGTACCAATTGTCTTTGATAACCCACCTCTTATTTTCTCTTTTTTTTTTTTAGGTGCAAGCATTCTTTTATATCAAACATTTGTTTATCCTCATATCGTAAAAGTCATCGGACCAATTAATACTTCTTGTATTGCCATTGTGAGTTCAAGTTACTATGATAATTCACCAAAAAATTAGTTTAGTTTTTAAAACTTTATATATTGTGATTAATTTTTGCAGGCTCTATCGATGGTGCTTCTTTTTAGTTATCCACCTATGACACACCTCTCAAGACCTTGGTTGTTAATACTTGTAATTGTTGCTTCAATTCTTAAGAATAATTTTGTTGTGAGTACCCTCATAACTGAAGTTTAGATTCAAAATGCTTATAGTCTACATATTTGTTTTTTCCTCTATGCATTCAAACAAGAATGTTACGTGATGACATTTTCAAGGTCTACATCTTTTCTGAATATTTATAAATTCTCAATTTTTATTAAAATAATAAAATGTAAAAGAAATATGTTGAATTAGAAAGGAAAAATTTATACAATTGGACATTATATTACTTTTCAACTCTAATGGCAGCACAAAAGTATAACATGCACCTTATTGACATTATATGTTTATTAATTAGGCCACTGTTGTTACATGTTCTTTCATCCTTCAAAACAATTCTGTGGTATGTATCTTGTATTTTAGTTCAATTACTTTAAATTTTCATTTATGTTTTTTTAACATCGCCTCCTCCAATGGAACTATTAGCCTCAAGATCAGAGAGGAACCGCAAATGGCTTGGCCACCACTCTAATGTCCCTTTTTAAGTCATTTGCGCCTGCAGGAGCTGGCATTGTGTACGTATATTTTCTACTAGTATTTATAAATGTATGAATAAAATTTTTGAAATATATTTTAAGAATTCAAATCACATGAATTCTTTGTTCGAAACATGAGTGTACATTACATATGCCAACTTTTACAATTAATAAAATCTTGTAATGTATCTATTAATTTGTTTAACTAATTTGCATTTTAATAAATAGATGGTTAATTTATCTACCAAGTATACTTATACTCATGATATGGATTTACTACTTGGAAAACATGGTTTAATTAATTATTGGCATATAAAGTATTTTCTTTGTAATAAATGCAACGATTGAGTTGATACACATTTGATGTCTCGCTAATGTTATACTCACATGTTAAATCCAGGTTTTCATGGGCGCAAAAACGCCAACATGCTTTCTTCTTTCCAGGTAAATACTTAGCTGTATAATTATGCAGAATAACTAAAACATATTGTTTGCTCGGAGGGAGGGATATCTAGGTTGATGGGGTGACAATTTTGAAATATAAGCTACAACATGCTCTCATTTTAAATAAACAATATCATGGTTTCTTAATATGGCTCCGGTTTGTTAAAAAAATCGTGACTATGCTTTTTTTGGCACTTCATTCACTCTTCAACACCATCCAACTTTTAGATAACAATTTTGCTTCACACTGTGATGGCATCATTATATTTGCTTCTTTTATATGAGTCCCTGATTCTATTCTATGCAATTTATTTTGTTAACATTAATTTTTTTTTTGTATGTAGGTGATCAAATGGTGTTCTTCATTTTGGTCACTATCGAGTTTCTTGAACTCATTTGGACATTCAAGCCATTTCTAGCCATGCCACAACAACTTCCTTCAAATTAATCCGCCAATTAATTAAGGTTGAGTTTTTTGAAAAGTTGTGACACTTATTGCCTACGAGGATTTGTAAGTGTTGTATGTCGAGATAAAATGTATAGGAAACATATGTCTACCTTCATGTGTAATTTGGGGAGATAACATTGTATATGATAGACGATATATATCGTGCTCTTAGTAAGTTGTAAGTATCATCTCAAGTCCAAAGTACACGGTTATTCACAATTTCGAGCTTTGTAGTTGGTGGAGTAATATTCACCAAGGTGGAGTTTGATAGTGTTGATGTCGAATATGTGTACATATAGGGTTATGTTTGAACTTTGAGTTGAAATAGGCAGAGGAAAGACAAAGGTAGAGTTGGACTAGAACCCTTGGGCCCTATATAAAGATGGCATTGTCGTGTAACTTGTTAGGACGACAAAGATATAACACATGATGCATAGAGTTAGCGATCAGTCTGTGATCACGACTCGGGTGGTCTGATTAATTTGCTTATTCTTTAGGGAAGAAACATCCATAGTTAGATTCTCGCAGATGTGGGCAATCATGATGAATTGTGTAACCAAATATCGTGTCTCATGTATTGTGCAGATCTTGCATGGCGATAAAAATACTAACACATAATGTTTCAACTCATGTGACATTTCATTGGAAAATTTCTCCCATGCATTATTTATATAATCTATCTGACCATTTCAAATCCATGTATTCCTAATCGCAAAAACTTCATACTTCCCTGCTTATCAAGCTTGTTTACCTTCCCATTTCTTCCTCGATTTGACCCCCATTCCCTAACTCATTTGGCGCACCAAGGTCTAGTATCCAACGGTTCTAGTGGGCCACATCATCGCCTTCATCCTTAATGTCTTGATGTATGGAAGGAGAAGGAGCAGTGTCTGTAGGTCACCCAATTTTGGAGGTGGTGTCATTGTCATTAGAGTTGGGTGAATGTACGCATAGGTCTGACGATGGGGCACATCCTTTTCCCCCTCCTTCCTCCAAAAAAATTACAACTGTGACACCCTCCAATGGCGATGGCGACATGGCTCCCCCAACATTAAGGTTGCGTGGAGTATGATGTAGATGAGAAACTCTAAATTAGGAATAGCCAATGAAGTATAGCTAGGATAGAACATTTAAAAAATATTTTACAATATATTTTGACCATAAATGGGTGATATTAGTGTCCAGTATTATCTGTTGGTTTATATATCGGAACTAAATCAACTAATAATAGATTTGAACCAACTCTAATGCATCGAGAGATCTAGAGAGAGAAAGACAATAACGAAAGCACTCTGATGGGGCCGACAATAACACTGAGAGATGAAAGCTACGGTATTGTGTGGTACCTGGTTCTAAAGGAGCAGGGGCGGAGGGCCCGTTATGACGAGGTATGGCCCGCGCCATACCTTGGCCCAGCTAGCCCAGAGTACCCCCTTTAGTAATTTTCGTGTATGCCACTATGCCAGCCTAGGCCCAGCAATCGAGGCAACCCCAGCCATCAACCGTGGCCAGCCCCAGCCAAGCGCCCGACGGCCCGAGGCCCCGAGCCCCCTCACTCCCTCAGCGAGCACGAGCACTAGCAGAGGCAGCGCCGCAGCGCTAGGGTTAGGGCCCGCCGCCGCCCGCCGCCTCGTGCCCTCGCCCCTCATGGCCTCCACATCCCCGACCAGCCGCCGCCTCGCTGCTCCCCTCGTCGCCCAGCCCCGCCCAGCCATTGCCTTGCTGCTCCCCTTCCCACCGTCGCCTCGCGCCTCGGCCTCGACCTCGGCCGCCACCTGCCGGGACCCCACCCGATGATTTGTAATGGGAATCCAGCACCACGAGCCGATACTAATCCCAGTTTAGTATCTCGTGATGGACAACACGGTGGAATCATCACAGTATATTTAATTAAAGTGAAATAAGAGTAAACCATAGTATTTTATTACAAAAGCAAACGGGCATACCAGTTGATAGTTCCATACAGGATTTAACATTAAGCAGAAAACATCAGAGTAGTCCAATTAAATAACTATGATAAAATCCAAGGTGTCGACCCGAACACCTTAGCTAGTCTTGCGCTCCCTCAACAGGGCCTTCCTGGTCCTGACCGTAATCTGAATAAAAATATGTCCGCGAGCAATTTAATGAGTACGCGGCTACCCAGCAAGCAGTCCTTAAACATGAATGCAGGATCAAAGATGGGGTTAAGGTTATTTTACCCAAATCCTATTTCTAGCCATATTTTAGTTGATCAAGTCAAGTTTTATTAAAGTGAATGCATGATCATCAATAACAACTTCTCAAGGTCAACAGAAGGTGCATCTCGCACCAGGCCAATCCCAGCCTAACCTAGTCAAGTTTAATATTTAAAAGGGGTGAATCTACGAGCGCAAACCTGCCAAACCGTCCATAACCATGGACACGGCTACCATGATAGTTTTACCTCTGCAGAGTGTGTACAAGTTTCCCCACAAGCCCCGTCTCATCCACTAGGAGAAACGGTACAAGACTTTTCCAGACTACTACGCCCACCACTTCCCCAGCCCTCTCTTAAGGTTTCCCCGGCCCATTCGGTACACGCCGCAGAGGTTTCCCCGGCCCGTTCGTTCCCCATTTAAGCCAATCGGTCTCAGAAACGCACCTACCCCTCAGAGGAGATTGCAAGCCTCCTCCTAGGGCAGCAGTGACGAAACGTAACCGGCCAGCCTACGAGCCAGGAGTTAGTGGGTTTCGTAGCGTACTAAGCCAGGGCCGAAGGCACAAGTGGCTGTACGGTAAGGTTTGGTTCAGTAATACACAAGCTTGGGTCCTTATTAGAGGAGACCGTCTCAACACACCACAATCCCGGAAACATCACTGCCGGGTCTCCCCTAAATCAACTACAACTTTTAGTTGTTTAGGTTTTTACCACAAATGCCAACGTGAAGCAAACGCCTCACCAAACTCATTTTTATAGTGAATCCCCAAATGCAACCCTACACATCTAGTCAAGGATAGGTTAGGAACATACAACGGGTTCACAAAGATGGCTAAAGCATATTAATAGAGGATTAACATGTCTAGGTACTCACGCCTATGTACATGCATGCAAATAATTCGGAAAGTTAAACAACAGTAATTATATTGTAAAACTAGGATAGAATATGTAATTAAGCTTGCCTTCAAAAACTTCGAGCTTTGAGAATCCTACTGCGGTTCCGGACAACAATCCACGCAACAATCGTACCCACCGTCTATACATACAAACAACAAATAACATAACAGTAAGATCAATACAGAGAAAATAATTATTAAATATACAGAAAAATTCTAGGATTAAAATGTGATTTTCAGGCTCCAAAATCATCAAATCATCCAATTTGGCCCGATTCTCCCGCGCGCGCTCGGCCCAGCAAGGCCGAGTCCGGCGCGGCGGTGTGCGGCTGACATGTGGGACCCACTGGACAGCGACTCCCAGCGACTGACGAGCGGGACCAGCTGGACAGAGGCGACGGCGGTGCAGGCGTGGCAGTGACGCGGCGGTGACGTGTCCGTGAGGTGGTGTGCCATGTGGCGATCAGGGACTGACGTGTTGGTGACGTGGCAAGACACGTGGTTGATGATGTGGCATGCCACGTGGCAGTGGGGTGCAGTTATGGGTGATGTGGCATGACACGTGTCAGGCCACGTGGATCTCGGGCCGACGTGGCACGGGCGGGCCCACCGGTCAGTGGCGCGTGCGGGGCGGCAGGCGGGTCGGATGCCTCTGACAGGTGAGGTCCACGGCTTGACCGGGTCCACACATCAGCGACTAGGGCTAGATCTGGCTCGGGTGAGATGAAATGGCGCCGGCATTAGTGGCGGGTCCCATGGGGACACGCGGCGTTACCGGATTGGGCGGCGGCGACGGAACGGTCCGAAACGCCGACCGTGGCGGATGCACGGACGCGTGTCGCGGCGTGATTGGCGGCCGGCGCGCGCGCGGTCGAAAACGGCCGCTGGTGGACCCAATGAGGCGCGTCATGTCGCGCGATTGGTGGCGTCGCCGGCGCGGTCCCGCTGGGGCGCGGTTTGCGGACCCAGAGGATGCGCGTCGGCGGTGGTTGGGCGGCGGCGCGTGTGCGGGCGCCAAGTGCGCGACGCGCGCGGCGGCGTGGCGGCGGCAGGTTGGCTCGGATCTCCAGCTGGCAGTGCGGACGCCGAGGAATGCCGGCGACCGCGGGTACAGCGAACTACGGCGAGCTCTATCGGGCGGAAAACAGCACCAAAATGGGCGATCCGCATATGCATTTTGTTCATCTCGACGAGATCTATCTACTGGTACCATCTACAATACGATCTACCTACAGGAAAGGAATATTTACCTCGAAAAACGCCTCGGGTTGGGGGTCTTGATCCGTAGGGTTTAGGTGTGGGGGTGGGGAGTGGAGTGGTCGGCGAGAAACAGTTAGGGTCTTATAGGGGTGTAGGGCGCAGGTAGGGGTCCTTTGGGGTTCTAGGATGGGCCTAAAGTGCTAATTCACCCTTTATGGGCCCCTAATCACATGCATTAGTAGCCCATTAGCACTTAACTCAAAATTTAAACTGATGCTAGCTGCAAAATGAGAAGAATTACCTAGGTTTTCTCTTAGAAAAATATTGGGACACCTAATAATTTTATTAGGATGTCACAGCCGCCGCCTCGCCTCGCCCAGGCCAACCGTCGCCTCTACCTGAGAGACTGAGATAGACCATTTATGCTTGCTTGCAAATTAATTTCTTTTGTAGATATTGAATGGGTTTATTGTATGTTTTTTAGGCAATACAAACAGGGCCATAGACGCTAAAAAGTAAATTCGCAGCTTTAGAAATTATTTCAAATGGTGCACTCGTGTATATGGAAAAACGAGCGGTATATTTTGCGTACAATGTGTTATGTGTTTGACTTTTATAGAGGCTATGTTTTTCGGATAGTTTAGTGTATAACAAAAATGAACATTAATTACATACATATTGTTGCCGAGGGGTTACGTCAGCGGTCAGTCTTGCTTATTGGTACGCTCTAGGTTTGTATGTCTAGTGCTTACCATATTGTTGCTTCTATAAAATGTCTGTCTGTTTGTGTAGGATAAGATAAACACTGAGGTCAGCTACATGACCAAATACCTGATCAATAGGAGTTTTCCTCAAAACACGGTGTCAAGGCATTTTCCTCTTTTGTAAACTTCGTTCGATGTACTTTGCGATAATCTTCTTGTCTTAAATTTTTTATGTGTGGATGTGTTGAATGTGTTTTCTAAGCCCGTCATACCTTATTTTTTATCCGTCCTCCGCCACTGTAAAGGAGCTCGGGGTGCTACGAGCTCCTTGGACCAACGATCAACAGTCATCTTCATTCAATCAATATTCACACGATGGTTTGTTCTTCCCATCCAGAGACGACAAGGTCGGTCGTTATCATCGAATCAATAATCACGAGGCGTGGATGCTAACGCTCTGCCGCGCTGCTTCTGCGGCCACAAATCAAGTGTCGGCATTTATGCTGCCCCTCCTATCTTTCTTGTTAACCACTCTTCTTCAGTCGATCGATTGCCTGGAGCAGATGCGTGACATGGATCATGATCGACGCTCACAACATGCATCTCTCGATTTCATTGTCAATTCCATAATTCCATCCTGCATCGATCATGCTAGAGTTAGCTGCATATTAGGGTGGAAATGAGTCGAAACCAAGCCAAGCTTAGGTTTTTATAACCGTTTGGACCTCAGAAATCGCTAAGCTGATGGCTAACGATTTTAACGGTTAACCGTTGTTAACGGGCAAAACAATTGGCTAATCGATCGATAAAAGTAATGGTCGGTTTGAAATCGTGGTTAGCAATGGTTAATGGCACGGTTCGGCTTTTTGGTCTCTTTGATAGCTTGTTTTAATTTAGTTTTTGTTAGGATTGTAACTTTTGTTATTTTTATATACACCATTCATTTTATTTTTTTGAAAATATTTTTTATAACTTTGTAGGATTTTTTCTCAAAGATCTCAAAAATATTTTTTAATAATTTATTTATCATTTTCATACCACTTTCAAATGTGCTCCAATTTTCCCAACAAAAACTAAACTACAGCTAAACAAGCTATCAAAGAGGACCTTTGGCTCGACTTGGACTGTTCCTGGCTCGAAGCTCGCATCAGTCAGATGCCCCAGAGGCCCAGACAGCCATACGAAGACCTATAACCATGGGTCAGATGCCCCAGACAGCCATACGAATTTGTAGCACACATTGTTTTTGATAGGATTATGATACATATCATCAAACATCTCACAAATTAACAAATCAACTGCTCTCTCCATTAAAATTATCATGATAGCTAGGGGTGTCAACGGGTCAGATAAGAACGGGGTACTGCTCGTTCCATATCTTAACCCATATTTTTTCCTTGGATACGAATAATACGGATATGGATTCGAATCCAGATTATCCATGATACGAATAAAAGACGAATACATATCGATCTCGAGATGGGTACGAATAAAACCTACCAAAAATAGCACATGAGATAATTATATACTATTTTAGAAAATATTGATTAAGCTTCTATGTTTAACACAAAAGCTAACTATATTTAATGTCAAATCAAACATTGGCTACAACATACATGTTCCAAATAAACATATTTAATCAATGTTTTAAATAGCGGGCTAAGACATTTACGGAGCTCTTCTGAAAACGCTAAGACTGCTATAGCGGTGCTATAGCGGCCGCTAAGCATTTAGCGTTTTCAAAAAAAATAGAAAGATATGGCATATATATTTCTCAAAGTGACAAAGTCCAAGGTCAATAAACAATCATTTCAGCTAGTTTTTGTCCAGGCCATAATGTCAAGGTGAGAAATGGAGGAAAATGGGAGGCTAGGGTTTCTTGCTCGTATGTAATGGCAAATGGTGCATGGCCGCCTAATTGGGCCCGAGCCAGCCATTGGGCCTTCACGCAGCTTCAACGTCGTCCTGCGGATGTCACACCCTCAATAGCGCCGCTATGCCTTTTAGTGCCGCTATGCCTTTTAGCGCAGCTAAAGCGTGCTATAGCGGCTTTAGCTGCCATAGCGCATATATGGCCAATAGCGTAGCATTTGCACCTCCAAAACGTTATAGCAGTGCTATAGCAGCACTATAGCCGCTATTTAGAACATTGTATTTAATACATAATATTTATGTCTATTGAACGATATCTATTTTTCTAATTACACTGATATCTTTTGGATATCTCAAATATGTGAGTACAAATCGAATACAAATCAAATATTGCTCTTTCCATATCCTAACCCATATATTTTTTGAATAGACATATTTAAACTTGAATTTGGATATAACTGGATCATTGAATTGCCCCTGCGCATCGAAACCTAGTTTTGTTGGGCAAAGAAAACGACAAAATACATGTAATTTCGTTAGTAACCGCCGAAAATGTTTTTATTTTTGACGTCTTAAATTTGTTTTTACAGTAGACTTTTGGCCAACAATCTCTATCATAGCGCATGGCAGGGTCTTCGTTGATCCGGTTACGGGCTGTACGGGTCTCTCTTTGTGATACGTGTGTACGGATGGTTTAATCTTGTGATCTGGAATTTACCGTCACGTTTTTTATTGTACGCTGCGCCACCGGCACCTGGTCGACATACTAAATGACGATGATTCAATTATGTGGTACAGTACTGGTATGAATATGTAGAATGTAGATCGTGTGTACACTTAAGGCTGCCATCCTCCGTCGTCGTCCATTGAGCATTAACACAATGGATCAAGATCGAGAACAGCAGCGAGAGAAGACACGCATGGAACAGAAAATAAGGCCGCCACTTGGTGTGTGAGGCCGTGTGAGGATTTGATTTGAACCTTATTTTTCCTGGCCAGATATATCAAGCCGACGGAAACTTTATACTATTTTTTTTCGGGACAAATTGACGAGAGTTTTTTGCCATATTTTAGCTAGTTTGCCTCGAAAACTCACAGAAGAGACCTTGAATTTGAGGCGGCCGCTCGCTACCCCAGCTCGATCGTCGTCGGCAAGATCAGCCGGTGGCACTGCTCGTCGGCCGGGCAGACGGGCACGACGTCGCATTGCTGGCCTGCGCTGGGCATGCGCTAGTTAATTGCCGGCCGGTGGGTGCTGCATGCCATGGATGATGGATGCACCCAAGCAAGGAGACATGGAGTAACCTCGCCGGCCGGCCGGGGACGCCATTAATTTCCTGAGCGGCATCCGCCGCGCCCCTGCCTGCTCTGGCGTGCATGTGAGTGATGCATCTCTGACAGTGCAGATCAAGGAATTAATTTCACATGATACGTAAGTAGTTATACGCACGTAATTTGCTGCCAGAAATTTGCTATGTGCCACCCTCGAGAGTGAGCTTCCCCTGTTTGCCATCCTCACAAGAATGCCACCACGTATATGGCCACCTCGCCTCACTGCCATTTTAAGCCTTTTTTCTAAGGGACCGACTCCTGCACAGTCGCTTGCATTTGGGGGTGCTGTGCAGGCGATTTTTGAGCCGTTGGATCGCCATCCAACGGACCGCGCCATCCACTTCCTCCTCTGCATACCGAGCAAGCTGCGAGCGTCCCTCGATCCCCTTCTTCCTCCTCACTCCAGCGCCTCGCGCCCGCGCGCCGCCGCTCTCGAGCCACCGCCCGGCCAGCGGCGCCCTCGCCGCCGGCCGCTCCGCCTCCTCTCCACCCACCGCGGCGCCCCTGCCCTTTAACCGGCGGCGCCGCTGCTCCGCGCTCCTCACGCCCGACCCGCCGCCTCCTTCCTCCTCACGGCCGGCGATGCCCTCGCCGCCAGCGCCCGCCGCCCAACCTCCCGCCTCCGCCCCCCCCACCCTAACCTGCTGCGCGCTTGATCCCCATCCACGCCGCCCGACCGCCATCTCCCCGCCTCGGCTCGGCGGCGCCTTCCGCCTCGCCGCCGTCTTGACGATCCCGACCAACCGCCGTGCCTCCGCCTACCCGACCTCCCTCTAAACCCCGAGGAACACAAAACCCCTAACCCCAACCCCCCGAACACCCTAAACCCTAACCCGAACCGGCCGCCGGCGAGCACGAGGGCGGCGACGGCGAGGTCGACGGGGAGCTCGACGGCGGCGAGGTACGCTCCCTCATTCCTCCTCCCCCTTCTTCCTCCTCTGTGAAAAATGACTGGCTCGGTATGTCACCGCCCAGGCGACTAGAGGTGAGCAAAACCGTTTTTCTAATTTAAGAAGTTCAGATGACCACTTTGCCCCTATCTTCTTTCTCCTTCCTTCTTCCCACCTTCCCTTCCCTTCCCTCCCCTCCGGACTCCGGAAAACCCAACACCCTACCCCAGCTAGGCTAGCATGTCGCCTCACCACTAGCCAGGCTGCCATGTTGCCTGCTACCCTGTCACTATGGTTGTTGCCGCCTTGGATCCACTTCCACATGGGCCACCTCCACCATGGCAAGGAGAGCTCCTTGTCATTGCCACCTCCACCGCAAAGACCGCACGTGTCACTTAATTTTCCGTTCTAACCGCGCTTATCATATAGGCCTAGGGAAGCTCATCGCCGCCCCTACTGCATGCATCCACATGTGCACCGCCGCCGCTGCATCCGCACGCATCGCTGTTGCTCCACCTGTGCATGCTGCCGCCACAAAGCTCCTCCACGCGCAATCACCGCCACCCCACGTGTCTTCGACCGAGCTCGCCATGGATGTCACTACCTCGTCCCCGGCAGCCACGTCTCCATCCCATCACCATGGTTGTCACCGCTCCATCATTATGGTCGCCGGTCGTTTTGTCTCCAGCCTAGAGCCATGGCCGCCGCCCCGTCACCACCTCCGGCGACGGAGGTTTTTGGCTACGAGAAAGAAAGGATGAAAAAGGTAAAGGTAAATATGTCATTTTCGTGCGGAAAAAGGAAAATGAGGTCGGTTTTAAATTTGAAAGCCGGACATGGCAACAAAATCAAGATGTTAACATATGGAGTAGTATTTTAAAGTAAAAGTATCGCGTCTTCCCTTTTTCACCTAACTTGGTCAAACATGACTAACTTAAGGCACGATAATTAAAGTTAAACAAAGTTTAAAAAGGTACTATCTCCGGTCACAAAAAGAAGTCGCCGTTGACTTTTAGATACGCTTTTGACCATTCGTCTTATTCAAAAAAGTTATATAAATATTATTTATTTTATTATCATTTGGTTTATTATTAAATGTATTTTAAGTATGACTTAGAGCATCCCAGTGAGGCTCCAATTTCCTCTATCGCTTCTGATAACTACTACGATGAATCGCTATGGTCTGAATTCCTCTCACATGCATCAAATTCCCTCCTGCTGCATTTGAAAATTTTTGAAATAGAGGTGCATTTGGGGGGTGAGATGGGGATGCTCTTATATTTTTACATATTTGAATTAAATTTTTGAATAAAACAAATGGTCAAAGACGTGTCCAATAGTCAACGGCGACTTCTTTTTGTTATCGAATTTTTTTTTGAAAGAGGGGCAGGAGAACTGTCGACCTATTTCATTGAAGTAGGAGAAAATAAAAGAAAACGCCCGCAAGCACGGGGTACAACCACAGCACAACGCTGCAACACTGGACGAAGCCAGGACACCACCGGTCACCACCGGGCAAGAACACACGCCTACAAAAGGAGAATGCAGCGCTGCTGCTGCCACCTAGGCCTAAGGCCTTACAAAAGAAGGAGAAAGAGATACAGGGGGAGACAGAGGAGACACCAGCCACAACCGACCATAGAGAACAACACCAAACAAGTAGCTAAAGGCGACAAAGAGAGACGAGCCAGCGACCACCCGCAGCATCAGAGTGGACCACAACGCCTCCAACAAGGTAACAACGAAGAATCACCGTCGTCACTGACCGCATGGGGCTTTCGCCCGACAGAGGAGCAACACAGCGGTGCCTCTAGAAGGGAACGATACTGGAAGCGCCGCCACCACCATCCCAGCAAGAGCTAGGTAGGGCTTTTCACCCGACATGCTCAACCCTGACACCATGCTGGGGGGAGTCGCAGACACACCCGCACGAAGCATGAGCCGAGGTGCGCAAAACACCATAGGAAACTCGAGCCGAAGACCAAACTGCCTCCTGAAGCCGAACAAGGAAAATGCTACCACCGCCATCGTAGTCCTCAAGGGGAGAGGGGAGGGTAGGATGTCGGCGAGCGGGACCTTGCCAGGCAGAGAGGACGCCAAGGCCCATGACCGAACGAGGAAGATGCCGCCACCGCCATCGAGCACCGCGAAGGGAGAAGGGCTGAC
This sequence comes from Raddia guianensis, assembly GCA_036346415.1. NCBI lineage: Eukaryota > Viridiplantae > Streptophyta > Magnoliopsida > Poales > Poaceae > Raddia > Raddia guianensis. The sequence continues at coordinate 26,718,213 of CM070543.1, read as the reverse complement.
TAGACGGCGATGAACGGGACCGCGTCCTGACAGGGCCCGGTGAAAGCGTCAGGGCCGAGGGGCAACCGAGCGCTGCACGAAGTCGAAAGTAGAGGTGTCTATCATGCAGCAACAGGCATCACTGTCCGAAGCCAGCCCGACTCCGCACTGGCATGGCAACCCGACCGTCGAAGCATTGTCGAGGCAAAACACCCTAGGAACGAAGACAAATCGTTGGAACCACGTGACCATTGTAGGACAGCCACCAAGGCACTAGCCAGCCACCGATGCACTATCCAACAAAGGCAATGCCAAAACCGAAGACCGTGACGCCGAAGATGAAGGCATAAAGCTGCGGCGACTACGAAGACGCCGGGGCACGCCCCTGGAGCTCACCATCTCCGACCACGCCAGCATCACCGACGTGGACCCCCTTGAGCGGCCTACCGACAAGGCGGGCACGAGGGGAGGGGTAGGAAGGGAGAGGTAGACGAACGGGAGGGGTAGATGGGCGGCGGCCTGTCGGCCGCCGGCGAGCGCCGCCGCCACTGCCGACAGGACGAGAGCCTAGCTGAGGTGGAACGGCGCCGCCGGCGTAGAGGGAGGTCGAGAGCACATTCCACCGGCAGGATCCGCGTCTTGTCAGGGCCGGGTCGGCGTCGCCGGCGAAGAGGAAGGACGGGGAGACCCTCCTATGGCCAGATTTGGGAAGGAGGTGGCCACCGAGGAAAGGAGAGGCCGTGTCGGGTCTGGGGGAAGGAGGACACCGCCGGCGAAGTGGGGGGCCAGGAAGAACCTCCACTGACCGGATCTGGGGAGAAGGTGACCACCGGCGCCGCCGGTCGGCCGGGCTCCGCGAAGAAGCCGCCATCGGGCTGTGGTCTTGGATGGGAACTGCCACCAACGAGGGGAGGAGGGAGGAGGAAGTGGAGGAGGAAGAGGGAAGGAGAAACCGAGGGAGGAGGGGGGCCACCATCCCGCCGGCCAGCGGCGGCACTAGGGTTTGGGTGCCGCGTCGCTGCCGTCTTCTAGGCATGCTGCCGCCTTGCCGCGGCCGCTGATCGCTATCCGTCGTCGCTCGCGTCCCGGGCAAGGCCCGCGCCCGTGTGGGCTGCCCGGCGGTCGGCGTCGCTTCGTCCGGGCCAAGCAGCGCCACCGAGCCTCGATCCAGGCCGGGCTTGCCCAAGCAGCGCCGCCGCGAGTGGGCCCTGGCCGCGCTGCCATTGGATCCAGCCACCTTGCCGCCAAATCTGGCCACCTAACCGCCCAACAGGACTGGGACCCGCCGGACCATCCGCCGCCGCCACCGGTCGCCCCCGAGCCGCCTTGGGAGGAGCGGCGCGAGGGCCCAATTACGAGTGATTTTTGTGACCGGATTGAGTACTATGCATAGGTGACTTCGTTCCTACATGGGCTCGATTTTAAGCAAAATTGAGCTAGGTGTTTAAAAAAACCGTAAACGTGAGACCAATAATTTGCCACGTACGTAGATTGACACGACAAATAATTTAGGTCGGAAAGTTAGTACTAGTACGAAAGTTAAGGTATCTCAATCAGCCTTGACAGGAATCTGATTGAGCTACACTGGCCCCTATATAATTAATTGCGCGCACTGCCTGCAGGACACTGATCAGTGACCAGGATCGACGGCGCGCAAGCGAACGGCAGAGCATGGCCGCGGGCGGAGCGGCTCCGGCTCGGGCGGCGGCGGCGCCGTTGCTGGAGAAGAAGCCCGACGTGTACTTCGACGGCTGCCCCGGCTGCGCCGTCGACCGGAGGAAGGCGGCGAATCCGGGCATCCCCTACGCGCTCTTCTTCCACGTCTGGATCATCAACCTCGTGTCAAGTACGTACGCCTACACTCTACGTATACACAAACACCTTAATTTCTGGCCTCGTTTTGAGAAATTGTGTCCTCCTGCCCGTAGCCGTCGCGTTTGGCCAAGATCTATCTGCAACTTCTGAGATAAAATTTGATGTAGATCAAAAGAAAACTAACTATTTATAAAACTTCTGAGATCTATCTGCAACTTCTTCAAGCCCTTGCATCCTGTCCGGACCAAGTATTTATAGAATGGGTGATATAATGTTTGCACTACTATATTTTTGCATGTTTTGAAAGGCATTTTTTTTCGGAGATAATGTAAGAACATCCAAATTCAATTGCTCTGCCTTTTTCTTTGATCTATCTCTATTAACTGCATCTGTTAATGAACAACAATATTAAAAATCGTCATGGAGAGTAATAATAACCTATCAAAAAAAATTCACCACAAATGAACACAAATCCCAATAGTCCACGAACAGATCTAGGGTCATGGGCACCAACTCTACCAAACACGTCACTAAAGGTAAACATCGATATCATGTCATGAAGTTTTCGAAGGGAGTTCATTACAGTAATAAATTATTGTTACAGATGTAAGATGGACAACAGCCCCAACACTAGAAATTAGATATTGCTAAAAACCTAAAACTTTAAAACAAGAAGAGGGTTCCATTCCATCACCTTCATAACACCGTCAGATTTAGGGGACTAGAGGACTGACGAGCTTTGGCCCTTTCATGGTGTCCGCTCCTTTGTCTTTTTAATTTATTTGTTCGCTCTAACCTTAAGGAGCATCCCCATCAGCCACTGTGTCATACCCCTTGTACCACTGTTCACCCGCAGCCACCCCCTCGCACGCACTGCATGCAGTCTACTCATTTTGAATTTCCTGCACGTGGTTACTGTAGCAAAACAGGAAAATACAGTTGCTGCTGGGGATGCTTACGGTTTGCTAGCCATTAGTTTTGAAACTAGACTAGGTAGCACGCGCATCCCTCGGATCGTGCTTCCTCCCTACATGAGCAACTGGCCATTATTTGTGGGTACGTACTATATCAGTTGATTCGTATCAGAGTGTCAATGGGTGACACTGACACAGAGTGAATAGTCAATAGCTAGGTGACACTGACAGTGACAATATATATATTCTACCCTCGAGAAAGAGTTGACCGCGTACAGCCAAGTATCTAACCATTCATCTATTATCGAGGATCTAAATTGGCATGGATTTGGAGGTCTTTTTTCTTTACACTTTTCACCACAGTTTGTTCTCGAACCCGATGATAACTTGATAAGGTTATATGAAGGCAGTAGCTAGCCTTTTACACTCCTTTGCCATTTCGTTATACTTGGCTCTTCACTCTTTTCTTTCTCCAACAAACTTTGCAAACAGAAGGAAAAATCCTTGGTTTATACTTTTAGGGTTCAATTCATACCACCGTGAAAACGAAGAGAAATCACACGATAGATTAATACGAAGAAGAAGAGTATGGATACATAAAGGCAGAGGGTCTAAACCCTTTCAATTCATATCTCAAGGATCAGCATATAGAAACAATGATCGAGAATTCAGGAAGGATTAAATACGTATGATTCCTAAACCCTTTCATATCTCAAGGATCAGCATATAGAAACAATGATCGGGAGTTCAGGAAGGATTAAATACACATTATTACGTGAATCATGCCATATACTATAACACACCGTGCTACATTGCATCAGTCATTCTCCAATGAACCTGGCTAACATCAGAATTCGGTAGGTCCACCACAACGATACAAATTATTAATATTTTCTTTGTAAGCATAAATATAGAATAAACCAATCTACCATCAGCAATAACATAACCAAATTATTATGAGAATCTTTATTCTATGCCATTGCAAAAGTCTCCAAATCCAAAACCATTATCACTCAAGGACATTACACATCTACGCTGTTGCATTTGTGGGTTGCTCTTCTTTGCCATTGATAAAAAGTAGTCTCTTTGTTTAAGCTCTAAAGGTTTTTAAAAATATTGAAAAAGTCATAGTGCTGCCAACTACGTAGCACTTCCAATCTAGTTTTTTTGGTAATTCTATGATTAAATTCTGATTCACCATTCATACAAATATATAATGTTTTAGTAGCATATTTGTCCATAAAAGTATTAAAAATCCAAATTTAAATTATTTCATATTTAGCAGCATCATGATTTTTCCAAAAAAATATAAATGCTTATATAACTTAAACAAATATGATAAGTTTTTTCGATGGCAAAGAAGCAAACGACGTGTTAAATGCGATGGCACATAGAGATCAATGTTTAACTGCTGACAATTATGAGATTTGACACTGTGTAGTGGTATAAAAAAATCTTTGCTACCATTGTTTATTTCAACAAATGATTATTTTGAACTAGTGACCAAAATTTTAGAGACAAAAGGACCGCCGAAATGCTTACATTTAATATTACCTAATTGAAGGTAGACCGATATATACTCCATATGTATGAGTCGTGTGTGTAGGAGAGAGATAGTGAGTGATGGAAGTAGTTTAGAATTTTTCATCAAAGAATAATATTTTTAATGATTTTACAAAGGTAAAAACAGATTTAAATGGAAATGCAAGTATCGTCTACCGAAGGTGAAGCCGACGACACTAACTGGTACTAACCCCTGGCAGCCACTAATTGCCTCGTGGGATTAGCCGCACATGGCCTTGCAGAAGGCTCTATATTGATGACCAACTATAAACCATCGACACAGAGTACACCTGGTCTACCTGTCAGGCCACGGGCTAGCGTGAAACGCGTAGGAGCCTACCATGTATGTATTGGTAGCCTTGGCTAGAATCACATATCACACATATTATTTTGGCAAAAAGAGGGCCCACAGGCTCAAACCTTGGTTGCTAGGGGAGCGCGGGTACTAATCCTTTAAGCTAGTAGGTTCAATGTTCTTATCGAACATATGGATAAAACAAATTTTCTTAAGATTAACATCTGTGTTGGCAGCAAGTGCAGGAGCCACCGACACAGAGCCCACTCAGGCCCACATGGTAGGCCAAGTAGGGTCCACATGGCAGTGTGAGTAGGTTTGTGTCGGCGGAGTTCTTTAGAGTAGACGACCTCATTGAAGTACGTGCTTCTGTTCAGGCCATTGTCTGACCGTGAGAGAGTGGTTGTGTTGCGGCTTTCGTTTGACTGCCAACTTTTTTTCCGGCGCGCCTTGAAATTTGAATTTTTGTCCACACTATGCACTCAAATTGCCTAGGAGGTGCATAGATAGAGTGGTGCCGGTGGATCTATGTTCGGACGTCAACGCTGGTTAAATTTTCGTCGTCGGCTTATTCGCTGGCCATACTAAAATTTTGGCTGATCTTGTTTTCTGTAATGCATGTGTTTGGTTTGGCTACAACCGACTAGTTAAAATACTAGGCTTCAAGATCTTGGAGAAGCGGCTTTGACAAGCCGGAACTAGCATATTGCAGGGGTAATTAGTTTATTGATATGATATGCTTATTCTTTGTTTCTTTCCCTGTCAACCTTGACAACCTTTTGCATGTTATTTTCACTTATCTGATACGTACCTAGACATTATATTTTGAGCACTGACGATAATTTTCTAATACTTCTTCATTGCATTCTAGGTTTGCCAATATCGCTGCTATTTCCCTTCTTATATTTCATGGTATGTACATCTTCTTTACAAGACGAACAAAATTGGTAATTTCTTGCACAATATATTAAATTCACAACCTAATTTGTTGCTTTGATATCTAGCATGTGTAATATGAGCCATGCTTAGACAACTCACTATGGCCTTATATCATGTGAGCCACTTTTGTGGATATTTACGGTGGCGAACGCAAGAATAAATTAGAGGATGGGAAAGAAGGGAGAGGGGAGGCGCTAGTTTAAATATTTCAAGCAAGCCCATTCTATAGGTTTGCAAGCTTTAGCAAGGCAGAATGATACACGATTTCTCTATTATTGTTGTAGAGTGAATACACCGACCCTATTAAACATGAGGAGTGAGGGTGAGTTACATCGGTTAATAAATACTCTAGTACAAAGAGCCTTAGGAAGGCCGAGAGGCCCCAGCGTCGGCCAGGCGAGCAAGGCCCAGCCACGTGGGCGAGCCCCTCAGAGGCGGGAGGGCCCCACGCGTCGGCCGGCGAGCAAGGCCCAGCAGCGGGCGAGCCCCTCGATGGTCGGGAGGCCCCACGCGTCGGCGGGCGAGCAAGGCCCAGTGGCGTGGCGGAGTCCCTCGAGAGGCCGGGAGGGCCCCACGCGTCGGCCAGGCGAGCAAGGCCCAGGCGTGGCGCGAGCCCCTAGGAGGCCGGGAGGGCCCCACGCCAGCGCAAAGTGCGTGGGCGAGCCCCTCCAAGACCAGCGAGGGCCCCCGCGCCGAGCGGGGCCCAGCGGCGGAGCATTGCGAAGAGTCTTGGGACGAAGGCTCCCCTGCTTCTTGAAGGACAAGCGCATTTAATGAGACACCACAGCGGATAGACAGAGGAAGAAATGATTACCGCTTCTGATGACCCTTGCAGTGCGGCGGCACATCCTTTATGTGCGAAGAATTGACCGGCAGAGAGAAGGTTTGCTTGAGGAGGCCGCCTGTGTCGAGGAGGCGGCGAGGGCCCCACCCGCAGACTCACCGGTGTGACTATGCGGGTCGAGGCCACTGCATGGCACTGCGAGGGCAAGCATTGGCGTGGCAAGCAGTGCATGTTTTCGTCTCTTCAGTCGTGTCTTGTCGATGTACTAAAACCTTCAGATTGCCTACTCCTCGGCTCTCTCCGCCACCCAAAGCTTGTATAAAAGGAGGGAGAGAGAGGAGAAGAAGAAAAAGAAAAGAGGAGAGGCATACTAACACACACAAATCCGAAGTGTTCGTGCATTGAGGCACTCTGTAAACACATTCCCATTCAACCACAATCGAAAAAGAGCTAAGGCTCGGCAGGAGTAGGACTATTACCCGCGAGGTCCGAACACAGGTAAATCTGCGAATCGCTCCTTGTTGTGCCCGACGCTCAAATCGGATCGAGCTTGATCGAGTTGGCTAGCAGACTAGAAATCGACCGAGGTGTGATCCGCAGGGTTGAGCGGAGAACACGCCGTCGATGGCGCGCCAGTAGGGGAGCGCTAGCGCCGGTTCAAGCTCTTGACCTTTCTTGAGGCGATGGCGGAGCGGCGATCCGCGATGGAAGCGAAGCGGCCGCTAGAGCAGCAGCGTGAAGTCGACCATGGCGATGGCGGTGAATCACCCGGCGGTGGCCGCCCGCCTAGGGTTGGAGCCTGGCGAAAGCAACCGCCTCGGCCAAGCTAAGCGGCGCTGGCCTTGGAGGAGTGCACTCGGCATGTAACCTCCACGGCGCCGGGCCTGCTGAAAAACCACCGTTCCGGTAACTCCGGACTCCCGCGGCGCCGTGGTTGGCCTTGGCCCGCTCGTCCGCGCCGCCCGGCGGCGAGAACCGGCGTTTCGCGTCCTCCGTTCTTTGTTGCCCTCGCGCTCTCGCGAATCTCTGGTGAGGCGGGGCCAAGACGACAAGAGCGGCGACCCCTCGGGGGCTCGGCGAGGCGGCGTCAGGTGTGGCGCGATCTCGGTCCCATCCGGAGGACCGCCACTTGCGCATGGAAGACTGCGTGACAAGCTCCGCGGGTCGCGACCGAGCCTTGCGATCATTGTCGCCGCCGTCGCTGAGACCCAACAAGAGGTTCCTGAGAGCTGCCCGGCGGTGAGGTGGCGCTTCTTGGCGCCGCCCTAAGCGACGAAGCGGCGAAGCGAGGACCGCGTCCAGAGCGAGAGAGGCTCCGGCGTTGGGTGCAGCGCCTTTTCTAAGGAGTCTGCGCCCGCGTCGATGGCGGAACAGTTTCGTCCGCCCCCATCGAAAAAATCTGACAGCTCCACCAACCACGATGAGTTTTGCGAGATCTATCTGACGGTAATGCGGCGATCGAGGGTCGGGAAGGTTACGCGAACTACTTCCCGCGGTCCTCACCGGCGAGAGCCCGCTCGTGGCTCATGAACCTGCCCGAGTCCGTGGGGTCATGGAAGGAGCTCTCGGGCTCTTCGTCACCAACTTCCGGGCACCTTGAGCAGCCGGGGTGAAGACGACCTCCTGGCGTGGAAGCGAAAAGAAAGGAGAGTCATTGCGCGACTATATTCGGCGCTTCGGTCAGGTCCATAATACTATCCGACATCTCCATCGGCGTCGTAGTCACGGCATTCGTGAGAGGCGCCCGAGACCCCAAGGTCAAAGAAGATGGCCACCGCAAGATCAAAGCAGCGGAGGAGCTCTTCACCTTGGCGCTGAAGTCGCCCTTGGTGAGCTCGCATCCGATCCGCCCGACTCTGTGGCGGGGGCAGTGCGGCGGCGAGGCGGAACCTCGAGAACCCCGCGGCAAGGACAAGAAGAAGCGCAAAGGCGGCCGAGACCGGCAGGTCATGGCCGCCGAAACCACGACGACAACGACGACGACCGCGACCACCAGCGCAATGGGCGCCAAGGCGAAAAGAGGAGGAGGTCGCGGCGCCGGCGGGTACGGTCCCAGCAGCGGCCGAGGCGGCGGCTATGGCGATCGCCGTGGCGCGGCAACCCCGCGGCGATGACGGCGAAATCATCGCCGCCCGTGAGTGGGGCGGAAGGCCCCACTGTCCCATTCACCGCAACAACTCCCACGACTTGGCGGTTGCCATGTCGTCGACAAGATAATGGACAAGCGAGTCCACGAGCAGCAGCAGGCGTCCGGCGATGGCAAGGGCAAGGAGACGGCAACGCTTGGTTTTCGGCGTGCGGCGAGGTTGTCGTCATCCACGGCGGTTCGCCACCTATCCGTCCCACGCTAGCTTTAAGCGTGCGATGAGGGAGGTGTGCGCCACCGTGCCGCTTTGGGTCGGTGAGGCAATTTGGCGTGGTCGGGCGACCGATCGCGTTCGATCGGGCCGATCACCCAACCATCTCACGACCACTGGCATCTCCGATCGTGGTTGCACCCACGGTCCGGAATGTAAAGCTAGGCGGTCTTTGGTAGACGAGGGAGTTCCTCAACCTCCCGTCCCGGGTCGGCAAGGCGCCCAGAGATCGGCGGCGGGAGCTTCGCCTAACGCTCCCATTCTTGACATCGTGCGGGTCGAGTCCGTCTCACGGCGCGCATCGATCTCCGGTAACCTTGAGCTCAGACAACTTCCGCACCGAGATGCTCGAGTTCAAGGTGGCGGACTTGACCTCCCTACAACGCCATACTAGGTCGGCGGCGGCGACGAGTTCATGGCGGTGTGCCACTATCGTACATGGTGGTGAAGATCCGGGCCAATGGCCCCATCGTTTAAAGTGGACGCCGGGCGCTCCGCTGCGACAAGGACGCCCTCATGCGGCGAAGCGTCGGTGCCGAAGGCGAGCTTCGACTTTGGGAGCTCCTCGGCGAACCGTGCCTCCCGGTTAAATCCGCGGAGGTTAAGCGGTCTCACTGGCGAAGTCGAACCAGCGAACCGTTGGGTGGCGCCTCTCGGCGCCAAATAGGAAGCGCGCTCGTCTCCTTCCTCGATCCCAACGCCGGCGTGTTTGCGTGGCAACCGTCCGACATGGTTGGGGTCCCGAGGAGGTGATTGAGCACAAATTGGCGGCGTTCCCGGCCGCGACGGTCGTCTGAAGGTCCGGAAGCGATCGGTGGAGCGCCGAAGTTATCCGCCGAGAGGTGGGCCGAGCTCTTAAGGCGGGGTCGTCGCGATGTCGCCCATCCTGTGTGGCTCGCGAACCCGTCCTCGTCAAGAAATCTAGCAGGCGTTGGAGGATGTGCGTGGACTTCACCGACCTCAACAAAGGCGTGCGAAGGATCCATACCGCTGCCCGCGCCGATCTCATCGTCGACTCAAGCTGCGGTGCGTGCGGCGTGCTTTACGGATCGTACTCGGGTACCACCAGTTAGCATGGCGAAGAAGATGAAGACAAGACCGCCGTCACGCCCATGGGCGATATCTTTGCTATACTAAGGATGGCGTTGGATTGAAGAATGCGGGCCCAACCTATTAGCGGGCCATGCATATCGCTCACCGCTCCCAAATAGGCGGAACACGGAAGTGTATGTCGATGACACAGTGGTGAAGTCAAGAAGGCGGAGGAGTTAATCGGCGACCGGAAGAAACCTTCGCCAACTGAGGAAGTATCTTGCATCAAGCTTAATCGGAGAAATGCGTGTTAAGCCATTCCGTCGGGCAAGCGCCGATTCCTCGTCTCCCGGAGGGGATTAGGCGAACCGACAAGATCGCGCGATCGAGAACATGAAGCCCCGAGCGACTTGGCGGATCACGGTGCTTGGTGGGTCGCTTGACCTCCTGGGCCGCTTTATAGCTCGCTGAGGGGATAAAAGTCTCCCATTGCTCAAGCTCCTAAAGAAGACCAACCCGATTCGAGTGGGCGGCGGAGGCGCAGGAGGCGTTCGACGGTCCAAGAAGTATCTTACCTCCCGCCCGTCTTTGGTCGCCCCAGCACCGGGCGAGCCGTTGATCCTCTACGTCGCGGCAAACCCCAGCGGTCGGCCACGGTGCTAGTGGCGGAAAGAGAGGGCGTTCAGCGCCCATTTACTCGTCGGCAAGGTCCTCCACGACGCCAAACAAGGTATTCACAAAGACACAGAAGATGCTCTACGCCGTGCTAACAGATCCCGAAGCTACGCCACTACTTCCGGGCGAAGTCACAGTGTTGACCAAGTATCCCTTGCGGAGATCCTCTTCAACCGCGAGGCGACGGGTCGACGCCAAATGGGCCATGGAGTGGCGGAATTCGATCTCAAATTCGCTCCCGAGTGGCCATCAAAGGCAAGCTCTGGCGGAGTTCATTAGCGAGTGGACTCGGTGGACACCGGCTGAAGGTACCCGACCTCCTCGCCGTGGACTCTCTTCTTGACGGCTCATTCCGCCGGAGAAATTTGGTGGCGTCGTCTGGTGTCTCAACCGGCGATGTCGTCCGGCACTGGTGGTCTTTGGACTTCCGCGCCCTAACAACGTCGCGGAGTATGAAGGATCGCCGCCGGGCTCGGGGTAACCGACCCTTGGCATCCGCGCTACAAGTAAAAGCGATTCTCTCTGGTCATCAACCAGCGCGAAAGGATTTCTCCTACTCGGATCCCGTCATGGCGGCCTACCTAAGCGAGTGCGCGGTTGGAGCGGCACTTTGAGGGTTTGGGCCGTGCACATCCCTCGCGCGACAACTACATGGCGGATGAATCGCCCCTGATTGCCTCGTCAAGGGCACTGTTCGGTGGGGTCTTTGAAGAAAGACTTCTGTGACCGTCCGTCGCAGCCCCCACCTCGGCGGGGCGGCGCTTTCCTCGACGCAGCTCCCACCTCTGGAGGAGGCGTCCATCGATCTCGCTGCAGCTCCCGCCAGAGAGGAGGAGGCGGAAGAAGCTACTTGAGGCGGTTGGCGGCGAAAACGCCGTGCCAAGCGGAGTCGTCGGCGACAATGTCTGTAACGTCGTCACACTCGTCCGGAAGGTCGATTGGATGGATCCGATCCTAGCCTACCAGGGGTGGAGTGATCCCGGCGATGACGCGTCGGTGAGAAGATAGCGCGCAGGGCCACGCTACATACAGTAGGTGGGGACCAGACGCCGAGGCGCAAGCGGAGTTCTCTTGAAGTCGTCACTCGGGAAGCGGGAGTGAAATTCTCTCTGAGATCCATGGAGGCATGTACGGAGCCATTCAGGGGCCGGCGTTGGTTGGGAAAGCTTTTACGCCACGGTTTCTATTGGCCCACCCCTCGGGATGCCTTCGAGATGGTGAGGAGATGCGGCGTGCCAATTTCATGCTAAGCGGATCCACCGACCGCCCAGCGCCGCAAACCATTCCGCTTCTCTGCCGTTCGCGATGCAGAAATTTGAACATTCAGGCCCTTTCATGGGCGGCGGAGGATATACTCATCTGTTAATGCGCCATCGACAAGTTCACTAAGTGGGTTGAAGCCTCCCGGTCCGGCGATCACATCATGGCTATCAAGTTTATGAGGAGCATCTTCGTCCGGTTCGTGTCGCCATGTAATCATCATCGACAACGCGCCGCTCGAAAGCAAAAGCTGATTTACAAGGCTGGTGCGAAGAGTTGGGTACCAAGCTGTGCTTTGCCTCAGCTTCGCATCCGAAGGGCAATGGGCAAGTGGAAGCGAACGCGGAAGTACTCAAAGGGCTCAAGACAAGGGCGTTCGATCGCCTGGAGAAGCGCGGCAAGCGCTGGGCGGAAGAAGTTCCCACCGTATTGTGGCTGCTGCGCTGCGGACAACTCCCAACAGAGCCACCGGCGAGACCCCCTTCTTCCTGGTGTATGGCTCGGCGGTGCTCCCATCGAGCTCGCCTTCGCTCCCAAAGTGGCGGCGTTCAGCGAAGACCAAGACCCTGACCGGCGTCAGGATGAAGTGAATCTCCTGGAGGAGATCCGAGACAGGGCGGCGATCCGGGCCGCCAAGTATCAGCAGGCTCTGCGCCGTTATCAAGCAAGACGGGTGTGTGTGAGAACACTGGCAGTGGGCGACCTCGTTCTGCGCAAAATCAAGTGCGGTGAGGCGCAACAAACTGCTCCCCCAATGGGAGGCCCTTCAAGGTGGTCTCGATCTCCCTTGAGCTCGGTCAGGCTCGCATTCGAGGGCGGTCGCGAATTGGCGAACACTTGGAGCGTCGGCGGTGAGGAAGTTCTACCCGTGGGTAGCAGATCCAAGAGTTTCTTTTTGGGCCTTCCTTTGGAGCCGAGCGGCGAGTCTTCTTCCTTCACCGCGCCTCGAAACTGCGTTGTACAAAGCCATCTTCAAAAAGAGATAAGTTCATCTCCTTGTGGGCATCTGCTTCTTTTTAGCCTCAAATCTGTTAGAAAGCATTCCGTTGAAAATGGCGTGAAAAAAGTACTCAAGCGCGATGGCCCCTTAATTCTGAGGACGGCGCCTCGACTCGCGGTTGGGGCGGCGAAGCGAACGAAGCGGGTTCTAGCTGGTGTGTCGGCTCGGTCTAGGCAATGCGCGCCAATGACACCAATGACTAGACCACTTAGGAAGCTAAGTTCTCGCCACGCGATGTCTAGGGTCGGTTCGCAAAGAGGCCATAAGGGTTGAAGTAACCGATGCACGAGGAAAAAGCTCACTTTCAGCGAAAGCTCTGTCTAAAGCTTTTGGCGATCGGTGGCTTAGCCTTAGAAAGGTCTGTTAGAAAACGATTCGCGAAAGTCGGTAGCGAAAGTACTTAGGGTGATGGCCCTTAATTACAAAACAAACGCTTATAACTTCTGTTGGTGCGGCGAGGCGGACGGAAGCGGGCTCTAGCTGGGTGTGTCGGCTCGGTGCGGGCAATCGCCCGTGGCGGCACCAGCGACTAGACCACTTCCTGGAAGCTAAGCGCTCGCCACGTAATGTTTAAGTCGGGTTGCGAGAGGCCATAAGGGTTGAAGTAACCAGATGCCTAAGGAAGCAGCGCTCACTTGCGGCGAGCGTTCATCTAAAACCTTTGGCGGCAGTGCCCCAATTCAATTCCATAAGTTAAAGTTGTGCGAAGTTCAAGTGAGACTCACAACAAAAGAGCAAAAGTTTGTTTGCATTGATAGGCAACAATTACAAGGCAAAAAGCGGGGAATCTCGCTACTCCTCCGGCCTTCGTCTTCCGGCTGGGCGGCGCCCCCATCATGGACCGCGCGGTCGTGGCGGTGTCAACCCGCGCTGCTCAAACCGGTCCAGTGGCGCGAAAACTCCCGGTGGCGGCGTCGAGATCAAGCGCGCGTCTCGAGCAAAACGATTGCCCAAGATGAACATGCGCTGCCGAGCGCCTTGGCGACCGTCTTCGATCGCCCGCGTCGCGGCGCCGCCGGAAGGGCGTCGGAGGCTTGGCGGCTCGTCCTGGCCCGGCATCTTCTTGCGACCGTCTCCTCCAGCGAGGATGCAGAGAAACACCAGTGGATGCGAGGCGTCCGGAAGCCGCATGATAGGTGGTCGCAGACATGTCGGCGAGTCGGGCGCTCGAAGTGCTCAAGCGGAGGTCTTGATCTGCTTGGCGGCGAGGCAATGGCGGCAGGCTGCCGCCGACCTCGCGAGTCATCGCCTCGCCAGCGGCGGTTTCTTGGCCAAGGCCGCCCGCGATTCACCGGCGACGCTCCGCCAAGGCAAGGCTTCCTCCCGCGTCGCCCAGTGCGGGAGAGGGTGCGGCACCTCAAAGGAATATCCTCGTCGGCGGTCACGGCCGAGATAAGCGGCAGCGCCAATGGCGAGTGGCGAAGGTTCTCCGGCCGCCGCGCGCCGGACTCTCACCGCCATGAGCGACCTCCGTCGAAGGAAGCGGCGGCACGCTGAAATTGGCGAAGTCGCGTGGGCGGGCTCGATGCCCGGCGTCCGCCTGTTCAAGAGGGACAAAGCAGGGTTCAGGTATCACGAAAACCGCGTGGCGTGCTAACCCTAGTCACGAAGTGTCGTCGGCCTGAGGAAAGCCAACTGAAGCGGTGCGCCTGGGCGAAGGCGAAGGGGAGCTCAAGTCGCTTGTTTGTGGCGGCGGTGGCGGCGATCGCGATCCTGCACTGTCGAGCGAACGCCGTGGCTGAAGCGGCGGTGCAGGTCTGAGCGCCAAACCAGAAACGAAGCGCCAGCGAGGAAGCGTCGGCGTGGGAGGAGCGGAAAAAATCGGCGCAGCGGCGCCGGTTCTGACAATCGCCAGCCTTCTGGCGATGGCGGAGCGGCGGCGGTAGCAGCAGGCCCTGCTGGTTGGAGCAGCGGTGGCGGCGAAGCCCGAGGCTTGAAGGCGCTCTCTTGAGCTCGCCCTCCCTCCTCGTCGTCGTCGTCGTCGGCCAGCAAGGATGAGGCGGCGCTTCCAGGCCTGGGGAGTCGGCAGCCACGGCGAGCAAGCGGCGGCCGCGAAGCTTAGGCGGTCGCCGAGGCGGCTCATGGATCTGCATGGTCCCGAGCCACTTGGACCGCAGGACCGAGAGACCTCCATGGGGCGGCGCTGCAAGTAAGGGTTGCGCTCCCGTGGATCCCGGCCGCAGAGGGGCGGATGCCGTCGGCGAAGCGATGTCGCCCGATCGGCGTGGTCGATAACCCGCCACGACCGATCCGAACACGCGTTGCGAGACGTTCCCATCGGTGAACACCCAAAGAAGGAAGCGGTGGTCGGTCGTTAGCCAAAATGGAAAGAAAGAAGTCGAAATCAAAAAGAGCGTGAGGTATTCACCTCAAGAGCGGTCTGAGTCCCGTCGTTATCGCCGTAGTATGTCCAGTGGTGGCGCCCTCAAGCGAGCGGGCAAAGACGGCGTCGCAAAAGTCCGCCACCACGTGGGTTCGGTGAGCCTGGCGGCGGAGCTCGGCAATGCTGCGCCGCCATCGCCTCCATACTCGCAAGATCGTCTGCCGGGCTCCCGGTCGGCGATGGGCTCAGCAGGATCGTCGGGAAGGGCAAGATCATCGCGGCCGGAGTCCTCCACGTCTGACCCTCGCCGGTGCCAATCCTTCGAGCTTGGACTTGACATGGCGAGGATAAAAGCGGAGGTGGCGCGGGCCGGCAATAGCAACTCCCAACCGTGCTCGGCGCGAGCCCGTGTGCAAGACGAAGAGTCGGCGCCAGAGCGGGAGGTTCGACATCGTCCCCACGAACATCTCGCAGAGGTGGGCGAAGATGACCAGAGCCCATCGATCGAGTTAGGAACAAGGTCGCCGCTGGATCCCGTAAAGCGAGCACCCCAAGAAGAATTCGAGTCTGGCGGGACAAGGCCCGCCAAAGCCATCGCTCAGAGAAGGTCACGATCTCCCGGCGCGAGGACTCGGCGCGATAGTGCGGGCGCTGAACCGGCGGCGATCGGTGGCACGAAGACTCGAAGCCGCGCCACGATCCTCATCGGCGGTGGAAGCGGCGAAACAGCTCCGAAGATGGTGCGGCATCCCATGGCGGCCTTTTTTGCGCTTAGGAGCCATGGAAAATTTGGCGGTGGCTGGCAAAAATTTGAGTAGCGATTAGCGAGGAGGCGTAGTAGCGGCGAAGAAGCGATGGATGCTTGAAGACTTAGCGTCGGGAAGGATTATTGCCGCGGCTGAGAGAAGTATTTATAGGCGTGAAGCGCGGCGCGACGGTTTGATTCCGCCCATGCAGGCGCCATCATTGCCCCGCTGCGTTTTGGTTTCCAAAAGCGTGGTTCCCAAGGAAGATCGTGTGCGGTGGAGAATCGGCGTCTGGTACGCCGCGGTGGTGGGCCCCACGATTAGTCTCCGCCGCACAAGAAATGGAAAAATATCTGCTGACGGTTCGCGTATCATGGTGGACCGGGCCACTCTTGTCGGTGTAATAAATACCGGGTACAAAGAGCCTTAGGAAGGCCGAGAGGCCCCACGCGTCGGCGGGGCGAGCAAGGCCCAGCGTGGCGAGCCCCTCAGAGGCAGGAGGCCCCACGTCGGCCGGGCGAAACAAGGCCCCATGGCGTGGCGAGCCCTTAGGAAGGCCGAGAGGCCCCAGCGTCAAAGTGAGCGAGCAAGGCCCAGTAGCGTGGCGAGCCCCTCGAGGCCGGGAGGGCCCCAGTGGCGTGGCGGAGTCCCTCGGAGGCCGGGAGGCCCCACGCGTCAAAGCGGGCGAGCAAGGCCCAGCCGTGGGCGAGCCCCTCGAGGCCGGGAGGCCCCACGCCCAAAGTGGTGCGTGGCGAGCCCCCTCCGACGGTGAGGCGAGGCCCCACGCCCAGGCGGTGCGTCGTGAGCCCCTCTCAAGACAGGCGAGGCCCAGCGCCCAAGGGGCCCAGCAGCGAGGAGCATTGCGAGAAGGAGTCTTGGACGAAGGCTCCCCTGCTTCTGAGGACGAAGCGCATTTAATGAGACACCACGCGGATAGGCAGAGGAAGAAATGATTACCGCTTCTGATGACCCTTGCAGTCCGGAAAGCGGTCATCCTTTATGTGGCGAAGAATTGACCGTGAGAGAAGGTTTGCTTGAGGAGGCCGCCCGTGTCGGGAGGAGCAGGCGGGCCCCACCCAGACTCACCGGTGTGACTATGCGGTCGAGGCCACTGCGAAACGCGAGGCGAGGCTGCTGGCGTGGGCGTGCGGCATGTTTTCGTCTCTTACGTCGTGTCTTGTCGATTATCTTGAGAGCATTGTCTTGCCTACTCCCTCGGCTCTCTCCACTTGTTAAAGCTTGTATAAAAGGAGGGGAGAGAGAGGGAGAAGAAGAGAAAAGAAAAGGAGGAGAGGCATACGAACACACACAGTCACAGAAGTGTTCGTGCATTCGAGGCACTCTGTAAACACATTCCCATTCAACCACAATCAGAAAAGAGCTAAGGCTCAGCAGGAGTAGGACTATTACCCGCGAGGGGGTCCGAACCTGGGTAAATCTGCGAGTCGCTCCTTGTTGTGCCCGACGCTCAAATCGGATCGAGCTTGATCGAGTTGGCTAGCAGACTAGAAATCTGACCAGGGGTGTGATCCGCAGTGGTTGAGCGGAGAACACGCCGTCAAGTTCAGCCACAATGAATGGTGTTTCAACCCTCTAGGAGTCATCCCTCGGCCAGATTGGATGGGCACAAGGGAAGTAAAGATCCAAAAGGAGCTTGTCCCGATGATGCAAGGGACCGGCACCCATGAGAGAAGGGTGGAACTCAACATAGACGCCAAGAAAGTGGGGGTACTGGAAGTACTATATATGGGAGCCCGTTGCACGTCAAAATTAGTATCATTAGGTGCTTCCATTAGGGGATAGCCTATGACCACCTCGCTATTATAATTTCTTTTTGAAACCCACTTTATTAAGATGGTAGAGGGGTATATTGGTAATTGGTCACCCTCTGTCACGACCCCCTGCAGCGGGCAGGTCGAAGCCGCAAAGGAAATAAGGAATCACCTTCATGGAAAAATGGTTCACTGACCATCGCAGGCTCGTGACGTCGCCGGCAGCCTGACCCGTCTATACTACATACCTCACCTTTTCCCTTCATCACGTCACTGCTGCCCGTTACCCAAGCTCAAGTTGATTAGGTTTTCAAGGATTTGTGCGCTAGCTAGGGAATGGGGTATTGGGGATTCTAGCACTGTAGCGCCACCACCTCATTACCCTAGACCTCGTGGTCTTGATGAGCAATCGCATGCATGATCGCTACGTACTATCTTACTAACACCTAGACATTGTCGTGTTTATCTTCCTCATGTAGAGAAGCATATCCGTAGCATCCTTTACCTTACAATGGTCTAAGGAGCATGTCCATAGCATCAATTTTGGCTTAGGCGGCTAGCATCAATTTTGGCTTAGGCGGCCATTACAATGCAACACTTGTTGTTCCTATGGTACCTAGCTCTTTTGTGAGCTCTTTGTTCGCTAGCATAGAGATATCAAAGCCAAGAGGAGAGGCTCTCAAGGTTCACCAACAGTCCTTGAGGCCAGAACCCGTCGGCCGTGATATTGGAGGACTTACTGCTGAGCCACATGGTTCAAGGGGTGTGTGTGTGAAAGAGCAATGAAATGACCGCCATTTGGTCTCTAAAACACCACATGTTCAACTAGTCAAGTTACCATTTATGTCTAATTTTTTACAAATAAAGGGATCATTGTTGCCCTGATTTGGTGTTCGTTGGCCAAAATATGTCAACCCACCCATAGTTGAAAGACCAAATGGAAATTTTTTCATAGGTAACAATAACATACTCCTCATCGATCAACAAAATCTTTAAACCATATCACTTGTTTGGCTATTAGCTATGTTACAATTTAGCTAGTCATCTGCTGCTTAGTCTATAATATGATATGACCACTCATAAGTAAGAGTAACTGTATTTGCAGCAATGTTACTATATACGTATGTTGAAATTATAGTCTACAACAAAGTGTGGTGTGATTATTATTCCATAAACATTAATGAGATTTGCTATATCATAGATTTCTCTTCTTAATAACAGATAAGGGATTTGCATATTGCCAAGAAAGTCGAAGACATTGGATTTTATGCAGGTTTTGTCGGTAAGGGGTGTGTTTATTCCATTTTTTAGAAGGCAACGTATTCTATATACACAGGGTTTCCCATGTACACCAACTAACAAAAGTTACGAAAAAATTATAATAACATTTGTAGATGTACTCATGAATTTATTCTACCTATGTAACTGTAAGTTTAAATTCTTTCTATACTAAGATTTACAAAAAAGAGAGAATCCTGTCAATTTTAAACTATTCATTTTTCTCTTTTTATAACTATTACTCCCTCCATTCTTTTTTATTTGACGCCTTTGACTTTTGGATTTGTTTTTGACCATTCGTCTTATTCAAAATTTTTTTATAAATATCATTTATTTTGTTGTGATTTGTTTTATCAATAGAGGTACTTTAAACATGACTTTTTTTTGCATCTTTGCATTAATTTTTTTAATAAGAAGAATGGTCAAAGACATGCCAAAAAGTTAAAGGCGTCAAACAAAAAAAACGGAGGGAGTAATATAGAAGTAATTTGATTTCAAAGCTTTATACATTGGTAGAGTAACTAATGAAGTATATATAAAAAATTTATAATTTTTTATTACTTTTGTTAGTTGGTGTACACAGGTGTAAATACGGGAAGCCTATGTACTATGTTGACTTTTTAAAATATGTTACGCCCCAAATAATATATTCACAAATGACAATCAATATTTTGTGCTAATCTATAATCACCATTATGTTTTTAACATTTGTAGGTGCTTCATATATGCTTGGTAGAGCGTTAACTTCAACTCTTTGGGGGTTGATAGCAGATCGTATTGGGAGAAAACCAGTTATTGTGTTTGGAATTTTCTCTGCGTTAGTATCCCCTTCTATGCTTTCATGAGATTAAGCTAAAAGATTGCAAGTACTTGTATTTAATAATTAATCTTGTGACCTATACTTGATTCATTGTCTGGTTAATATCACAGGCTTGTATTCAATACTTTGTTTGGGTTAAGCACACACTACTGGATGGCAATTACTACCCGTTTTCTTATTGGATCTTTAAATGGAATACTTGGTCCAATAAGAGTACGTTTACATATAGTGATTTACAGTTCTATTAGATATTTAAGCATGCGAAGTTAATTACACATGGTTATTGGTCTTTATAGGCTTATGCTATTGAAGTTTGTCGACCTGAGCACCATGCTATTGGACTGTCACTCGTAAGCTTGCAATTTTATTAAAATATTGTTCTTTTAATTCTCCTATAATTAATGCAATTGTTTATATTATGACATGTATCTCTCTATATGTTAGTTTAGCACATCATGGGCAATCGGTCTTATCATTGGGCCAGCTATTGGTGGTTATCTAGCACAGGTACAAAATAAATTGTAATATAAGAGTGTTTTTTTACTCATTGACTAATATTATTGATATACTTTTATTCCATTTCATAGCCAGTAGAAAAATACCCAATGTTATTTCCCATGGACTCACTATTCGGAAGGTATTTCATTTTACATGTGAATACAAGTGAACCAAACATGCGATCACTTCAACTTACTTCTTTTTTTTTTTATCTTCTATTATAGGTTCCCATATTTCTTACCTTGTCTGTGTGTATCGATCCTTTGTTTTGCCGTCCTTATAAGTTGCATATGGCTTCCTGTAAGTGCAACTTATCAATGCTAGTCTTATTCATGACATCTTTGAAACTTCTTGCCTTATTACGAGTATTTTGTGCTAAATCTTTCATTATCTTTATATTACTTATATGGTTTTGATTATGGATTGCACATACGTACTTCCATTCTCTTCAGCTATTGATAACATAAGCAATTAATAATCTCTCTATTTTCTTAAACACATGTTTATTATAATATTTCAGGAGACATTACATAAGCACATAATTGATAAAAACGAAGGTCAAGTAACAGGATCATTGACGGTGCATTCAAATAATTCTTATGAGCCTATTGATAAGCATGCGACCATAAATAAGAACTTGTTTAAAAATTGGCCATTGATGTCATCTATTGTTCTCTTTTGTTTGGTTTCCTTCGATGATATGGCTTACACAGAGGTATGTTTTAACTATGCTTTTAAAGATGAAATATTTATCATTGCTTTTAAAGATATACAAATTTTTATTAATGTAATATAATATAGTATAGTATAACATAACATAATATGATATGGTATATGGTGTAGTATGAAATGATATGATATGATATGATATGATATATATTTTCTGTCAATAAACACAATCAATAAGGAAAGACATATATGCATGTCCACATTTCTTTAGTAACAGGGCAATATAGAAGCCACAACCAATTAAAAGAATATTCTTGGGATCTTAATACAATAAAATGTGCAAACAATTGTTTTTATTTAATTTACTATTTTAATTGATACTATCAAGTATCTATAGTTTTGTTTACTTGAATTTTTTAATCATTATCACAAACAAATTTTTAATCATTATCACATACTTGGTTAAGCCAAAATACTATAGTTCACACATAAAAGCAGTCATGTGAATCATGTTTACATTTTTTTTCTCAATTTATCTTAGGAATATCCCTTTGGTTATCATAGTTGCACTTAATGATTTCATTCATGCAATAGTCATGTGACTCATGTCTACATATTTTCTCAATTTATCTTAGGAATATCCCTTTGGTTATCATAGTTGCACTTAATGATTTCATTTATGCATATTGCTACTCTGTATCAATATGTGAAAATCAAATATGTAATCGTCATACTATTTGTGCTATGTTGATTATATAAGTTTGCTTTCTAGTAAATGTTAAGCTTCTATAAGACAAGCTTTAAATGTTTTAAATCACTTTGTAGATATTTTCACTATGGTCCGAAAGTGACAAAAAATATGGCGGACTAAGCTTCTCATCCAAGAATGTTGGTGATGTGCTTGCAATTACAGGCAAGTGGCTATTTTTTTACTTTGCAATTGTAAACTTTAAAATAGAATAGAACCATGCAAATATGGGAGAAAATGACAATGGCTATGGTATGCGATATAGAAAGTTATTGAGACCTTATTCTATTAGAAGCCATGGCTTTAGTGTTAACAAGTATTTTGCTACCAATTGTATTTAACGAGCCACCTCTTATTTTCTCTTTCTTTAGGTGCTAGCATTATGTTATATCAAACATTTGTTTATCCTCATATTTTGAAAGTCCTTGGACCAATCAACACTTCTCGTATTGCTGTTGTAAGTTCAAGACTTGAAGTTACCATGATATTACGTTGAAAGTTCTTGTTTTGTTTAAAAAATTTATATATCGTGATTAACTTTTGCAGGTTTTAAGTATGGTGCTTCTTTTTACTTATCCACTTATAACACACCTCTCAAGACCTTGGGTGTTAATAGTCGTAAACGTTGCATCAATCCTTAAGAATAATTTTAATGTAAGTACCCCCGTAACATACATGCACACGCGTGCGTGCGCACGCGCACACACTGAGAGAGAGAGTCAAAATGTTATAGACCAATAGATATATTTCCTCTATACACTCAAATAACAAGAAAACAACTATATTGCTGGCTTCCGTTAACAATATTGATAATACATGATGACGTTTTCATGGTTATTTATAAATTCTCAAAAATGTTTATTAAAATATAAATGCAAAATATTGAATTAGATGCAAACAATTGCTACAACTGGACATTATATTTAAAACTTAATCTCAATACAAAAGTATGACATGTACCTTACTGACATTGTCAATTGTTACACATGCCTATTATAATATTAGGTCACCGTCTTTACATGTTCTTTCATCCTTCAAAATGATTCCGTGGTATGTGTCTTGTATTTTAGTTCAATTACTTTAGATTTTTGTACAAGAAATTATTTTTAACACCATCTCCTCCTATGGAACTATCAGTCTCAAGATCAAAGAGCAACCGCAAATGGCTTAGCCACCACTCTAATGTCTTTTTTTAAGGCAATTGCTCCTGCAGGAGCTGGCATTGTGTAAGTTTTTTTTCAGTATGAATATTTGTATGAATAAAATATTGAAATTTATTTAAGAAACTGAATGACATGAAGTCTTCCTTCCAAACATGAGTGTACACTAGTCACCTTTTACAATGACTACTGTTTTATAATGTTTTTATTAACTCAAGACCTGTTTAACTAATTTGCATTTTGATAAAAAAAAGGTTTGTTTATCAAATGTAATTATCAATGGTAGGGATTTACTACTTGGAAAATATGGGAGAACGAATTACTGGTGAATTAAGTCATTTTCTTTGTAATATATAAATGCAACGATTGAGCTGGTACATGTCTAATGTCTAGCTGATATTATGCTCGTATTTTAAATACAGGTTTTCATGGGCACAAAAACGCCAACATGCTTTCTTCTTTCCAGGTAAATGTGTAGCCATATTATTATGTTGAAATAAGCAAAATGCACTGTTTGCTTTGAGGGAGGGGTTGCTAATCGAAAGGAATCTTAGCTAGTACACATAGTATAAGCGGATGATCAAGCTGAACACTTTATTGCGTTGAAATAAATGTAGAGTTCTATCATGGACTCAATGCCACTTATTACAAAATTAGAGTATATCGACATGCAAAAGAACATAAAAACCATGTCAGTGATGTCTCGTCAAATTGCCACAGATATCTAACTGGGAAGGTACACCTCTCCTTCTTAGCAAGTGTACTCAGTAACACCTTCATTTGCTGACAGGTCTAAAAGCGGCAAGTATGAGTATGAGGGTATACTTGGCAAGCGTCCTTAAACATAAATACAGGGTTCCAAAGAAATAGGGTAGTTCTTTTGCATAAAGAGCATTTCAGCATTCTATTAGTATAAAGCATCACTTTCAAATATTAATAATAGTAACAAAATTCATTTGTTGATATCCTGAACATAGTACAATCGTTTCCTTCTCACCACAAGACCGATGCCATTATTGGCAGCCAACACTACATGACAAACCCTGCACCACATTCCCTGCTTGGCATTCGCTGCTCAGCATTCATTGCCCGACGTTAGCCACAGATTTTCTTTTCTGCTCCCGGCTTATAATAAATTTTTTTTTTGAGGTAACAGTGTAAGTAATCGCCATTTCATTAAAGCGAAGAACGAACAGATAAAGATATACAAAGAGAGAAGGAGGGGGAGAAAAGGAGCAAAAAGGGGGAGGGCTCAGCCTAGGGAAATTACAGGAGAGGAAGCTGCCGCCCAAGCGGCGAGACCATCCCTAATTAGGGCTACAACTTTGGAAACGGACAGAGCCTGATTATGGAATATACGCCTATTATATGCTCCTTCCAGATTTTCCAGATCACATAGATGATGATGCCGTTGAGAGATCTTGCAGTAGTCTTAGGGATGCTGTGCTGACTAAAGGTCCACCAATCGCAGAAACCAACTGAGCCGGTTGAAGGTGGTTGTCGAGGCAGAAAAGATTGCCAAATCGTGGAGGCAAAGGAGCAAGAGCCGCAAAGGTGGTCGATCGTTTCTAGTGGGCCAAGGCATGCAGAAGCAACAAGCCGTCTGGTGCGGCCACCCCTTCCTAGCGAGGAGATCGACGGTGTTGATGCGGCGGTGGCTCAGGGTCCAAGCGAAGAACATTTGTTTGGGGCGTGCGCCGACAAATGGCGCTTGCCAGCTGGTGGTCAACACCGCCCACTGATTGAAGGTTGTAAGCCGACTTGGCAGAGTAGCGGCCGTCCGAGGAGTAGCGTCAATGAACAGTGTCCGGAGAGTCGGAGAGAGTAATTTGCCTAATTTTGCACCAAAAGAGAAGGCACTCTTTAAAAAGTGGGTCGGATGAAAAGGGGCCGCAGTGCCGGGTCCACTCGTTGTGGGGGAGGAGGAGAGCCACAGAGCTCTCATGGCGCTTGTCCTGCTTGTAGAGGTTTGGGGCGAGGTCGGCCGGGGCGGAGTCAAAAAGCCTGCGGTCACGCCATAAGGACGTATCTCGACCGTTGCCGACAGTGACCGTGGTGGCCATCCGAAAGAGTGCTAGCTCGGTGTCAGTCATCTGAAGGTCGAGGCCTACCCAAGGCTTGGAAGGATCATGGCGCGCAAACCAGAGCCAGCGTAGGCGAAGGGCGCGGTTAACGAGAATGAGGTCCGAGATGCCAAGGCCTCCTTGGGATTTTGGACGACAGACAGTCTGCCAGTTAACCAAAGCGTGTCCCGAGGCCGAGCCATCCTGACCCTTCCACAGGAAGGAGCGGCGGATTTTGTCAATCTCCTTGATGACCCACTTGGGGAGATGGAAGATCGTGGCGAAGTATGTTGGCATGGCCGAGAGGACCGCTTTGACGAGCGTGAGGCGGCCTGCTTTGGAGAGCAGGTGACCTTTCCAGGATGAAAGGCGAGCCCATACCTTCTGAATGATGGGAAGGAAGTGGTTCTTCCCTAAACGTCTGAAGTGAAGGGGGAGGCCCAAGTAGGTGCAGGGGAAAGAAGCCCTGATTCTCGGGAAGGGGCCTAGAGCGAGGTCCAAGTCCCCCTCATCGCAGTGGAGGGGCATGATAGGGCATTTGTGGAGGTTTATCCGGAGGCCGGACACTTCGCCAAAGGAGTTGAGGAGGTTAATAGTGGCAAGGATCTTCTCGTGGATGGGGCGAAGGAAGATAGCCGCGTCGTCGGCATAGAGAGATGTTCGCAACTTCAAGGGCGAGTTGCCAACTTGACCAAGAATACCCGCCTCCTCCGCAAGACTGATGAGGCGCTGGAGGGGGGTCAATCGCCAGGATGAAGAGCATCGGGGAAAGGGTGTCCCCCTACCGAACCCCACGAGCATGGTGGAAGTTGGGGCGGGGGCGACCATTCAGGAGGACCGAAGAGGAGTGTTGGCGATAGTTACGCTCAAAGAAATTAATTTGCAAGCGGACGGATATCGCTTGTAGTCACCAGGAGTATTCTTAGAGTTATCGAATCCACAGGGAACGAAGGTTAAAGAGACAATCCTCTATGTCTTAATTATTTAAAATACCAGCCAGTCTAGGTAACGGGGGTTAGGATAAATAAAAAGGACCGGTAACACACACAAGATAAATATTCACACACAAATAAAGAGAAAGCTACTCTAGCTAGATAGACAGTTGGGAGCACAACGAGACAGGTTTAATAAGTTCACAAAATTGTGTGATTCAGTTTATTGAGTGAGCTTTGGTAATCAAATAGTGGTTCACTTGGTATTCGTCGTCGGAGCTCGGACATTCACTACCATCCACTATCCTGAATTGGAATCCCGAATGGTTATGATCATTCCGATAGGGCTTTACTGATACAAAGCCGGACGCTGTGAGTTACGCACGAGATAATTAATATCTACGGATGGATATGGCTGTCACCACCTACCACCTACCACATATACATGGGCCCTGGTGTAAACCGAGTTAGTCCTAGTCTCAGACACCACGTCTGCTACTATTTCTAATCAATCTTCCTCAGTACCAAAAAGAAGTTGATTTAGGTTCAATGCCTGGCTCTTACAATATATGAGTGAGAACCTAAACTGATTCCAGACGAATACAAGCTACCGGTAAGGCAAATCTACACAACTCATTCATGTAGATATACTCAACTCAAATAAAGATCAACACATAAACAATGAATGAAGTGATCTCACTAATTGAAACAATTAGGAAAGGGTACAAGAGCTATTACCCGAATTCCCGAAGACACTTCCGGAACTCCGAGCTTCAGCTCGACTTGACTCTAACTTCCAACTACTACTAAACTAAGAGCTACTCTACTAAGTGGAATGAAAAGTGTTGTAATGTGTTGTGTGTTGTGTTACAAGTGAGTGAGGGGGTCTATTTATAGTGATCCGCAGCCAGCCAGGGACTTCCACGTGTAGAGACAAGTGTCACTCACTCCCCCTCCAAAGGAGAATCCAAAGGGCATCAAGAGGGGGGTCGGCCGACCCACTTTGAGCTCATCTGGCCGTCAATTTTTGTTGTGATGCTCTAAGGATGGTGTAGATTGCCTTCCTAAGTCGATTGATTAAGTTGACACCCGCAAGTTAGGATTCCTTAAGAATCCTATGCTCATTTGTGAAGGAATTGGTGCCTTTGGATCAAACCGACTGAAGTGGACGGTGGGGATGTCTCCAAATTGTGCTTTTAGACCACTTGGGAGAAGTTGGAGCCGGATTGGTGACATGGCTGGGTCGGCCGGCCTGGCCTTTTGCCCGGTTCGGCTCCGGTTTTTTCCATGTTGTACCTGTGGACCAAAACTCACCAAAACTTGTGGAACTTTATTAGAATAAATAAAATGCTAGTATAAACCTTGATTTTCCCTTCGAAATGCCGGAATTCCGAAATATGTTGACGTATAAAGTTGGTGTTTATTTGACGTCAACAAGAAGGCGGTTCCGAACAAAAGGGTGACCCATTCCCACCAACGAGAACCAAAGCCTAACCAACGCAGAAGCTCAAGAAGATAGCCCCAATTAACGGAGTCAAAGGTCTTTGCAAAGTCAAGCTTGAGAAGAATGGCCAAGGTTCGTTGGGCATGGAGCTGGCGAAGGGTGCCTTGAACACAGCGGAAATTGTCTTGGATGCAGCGGCCCTTAATAAAAGCACTCTGATTTGGGGGAAACTAGGTCTTCGAGCCGAGGGGCAAGTCGGTTGGCAAGCAGCTTGGAGAAGATCTTGCTGAAGCTGTGGATGAGACCGATTAGGCGATAATCCTGGAGCCTGCCACAGTCGTCTTTCTTGCGCAGGAGGACGATGTTGGCCGTGTTGAGCAAGCCAAAATGGCGACCATTGAGGGAGAAGAGTTGGTCGACAGCCCCGATGAAGTCAAGCTTAATGGTTTCCCAGCAGACTCTGTAGAAGGTGCTAGTAAAACCATCGGGGCCAGGGGCCTTCCCTCCCGGAAGAGAGGAGATGGCCTCCAGAATCTCTGATTCGGAGAAAGGAGAGTCCAGCTCAATAAGCACGTGCTGGGCGATGCCGAGGCTGGGCCAGTTGAAAGTGTGGGTTCTCAGCGTATTTTGGCCCAAATGATGAGAGAAGAAGTGCCAGCATTCGGCCTCTTTGTCTTCCTGGGAGAGGGCGACACCCTGTGGGGTAGCGAGGGAGTGGATGTGGTTTTTGCGACGGCGACCACTAGCCCGAATGTGGAAAAACTTGGTGTTGGCGTCTCCCGCGCGAAGCCAATTAATCCGCGCACGGTGTCTGATATGGCACTTCTCGAGGGCCGTCAGACCTAGAAAACGATCCTTGAGCCCCAGGAGGAGGCAGCACTCCAACTCTGAGAGGACGCGAAGCGAGCGAGCAAGGTCCAGGCAGGCGATGAGGGTCTTGATGATGGCTACTTGGAGGGTCGTGCAGCGGACTCTAGATCGGGCCCAATTGGAGAGGGCCATGGTGACTCGGGACAATTTAATGTGGAGTCATCGAAAGGGGGTGGTGGCGGTCACTTCCCGGCACTAGGAGGCTAGGACTACGTCTTGGAACCCTAGGACCCCAACCTAGTAGTTCTCGAAGCGAAAAAGACGAGGAGTGACGGTGTCGGGCTCCTCCGCTAGGAGGAGGGGAGAGTGGTCTGACATGAGGGGAGGGAGACCGTAGAGAGTGACATTCTGGAGGAGGAGGTCCCAATCAGCGGAGCAGATGAGGTGGTCGATGCGACTATGAGTGGGGTTAAAGCGCTGGTTACACTAGGTAAATTTTCGGCCCATGAGGGGAATTCCACCAGGGCGAGGGAGTCTAGGGTTCGGTTGAAGGCGTTGATGAGCGTGGGGTTGATGTTGCTATTGCTCTTGTCCTCAGGGCGCCGGATCATATTAAAATCTCCCACTACCATCTAAGGAAGGTCGGGGTCGCACGGCGCGTGATCCATAAGCTCGTTAAGGAAGGCGAACATGTCCCGACGAGATTGCAGACCATAAACCACTGTGAGCCGCCAGCGGAGGTTGTCCGTCCGAGAGACGATCATGGCCGATAAGCAGTGTTGAGAGCTTGCTTGAGAGCTCAAGGTGTAGAAATCCTCATGCACGAGGATGAGGATGCCTCCACGGGTGCCAACCGATTGAGGGAGGCAAAGGAGGCGACGGCGGCGAGCTCGCGATCGAGGAGAAGGCTAGGGGAGACTACCTCCAGCTTCGTTTTTTGAACACAGACTACGTTCACGCGCGTAGAGAGGATGAGGTCACGAAGGACGGAGCGACGGACAGGTGCGTTAAGACCGCGGACGTTCCAATTGAGAAGGCGAAGGCGATCTGTCATTTGGAAACCACGGAAACACCTAGCTCGCGGCCTGGGGCTGCCGAGACTGGCAAGCAACCAGGTGCCAAAGACGCAGGAGGCCCAACCGCGGCAAGGAAGCCAAAAGCCTCGTCAGAAGGTTGGGCTGGAGGCGAGCCCTCATTTGCATCGACGAGCTGGATGCCGGCGAGATCGGCAACGACCTTCGCCGCCTCCACCGGCAGCTCTTGATCGAAGAAGTCTTGGAGGAGGTCCTTCTCGTTGTCATCGGGGCATACCTTGGGGGAGCGCGAGCTCGCCCCAAGCCAAGGCCGGAGCTTGCGCACAAGGAGCTTCCTAGCCTTGAGCTCACAAGGAAGCTTGTCGTCGCCACGGCTAGCGATCCGGCTGCTACCACGAGTCGGAGCAGGCCTTTTCCGAAAGGTCTTGTTGGGGCGGAGAGGAGTTCGCAGGAGGAAAGGTGATGAGGGAACAACATGGCGTGGAAGAAGAGAGCCGATGGCGCTAAGGGGGGAACCGGTGGTCACCTAAGGTGGGGTTGACGAGAGGTTGAGATCGACATTTGGGTTGACGAATGTGGGTCTTCCATGCTCCACGCGCGCTGGATCGGGCCATGCAACTCCATCGACATGGTTATCTCGTCAAGTGGCTCGTCACTCGCGGTCGTGGCGACCTCGGGCGAAACAGGTTGGACGCACTGCTGCGAACTGCGAGAAGGCGACGAGCGCCCACGCCCAGCGTTCTGGCCATTGCTGGCGAGTCGGTGTGTGCGGCGCTTTCAGCCCCAGCGGAGGGAGGTGGGGGCGGCACTCCGATGGCACAGAGATCTGTAACGACGGAGAAGAGGGAACCATAGGGTAGGCAGCCTAGAAGAGCGACCCCGATAGAGGATGGGGCCCCATAATGGAACTAGGAGCCTGGCCGAAAGGGGGCTCTGACAAGCAGCCCGGGAGGGGGACAAGCACTTATCGGATGAATGAAGAACCTCAGAGTCTTCCACAGAACGGTTCATGACAGGCGGGGGGAGAGCAAACAGCGGCGGTTGCCATTGGACTGGCCGTCACCACAACGACCTTGAGGGGAGGCCATGCAACCCCGTCCCATGCTCGGGACGCTGTGAACGACGCTCCGAGCCGTCCCAGCGAAGTGAGAGCGCGAGCGGGAACGATGGCGGTGCTGATGGCGAGGGTCGACATCGTCATCGGACTCGTTGTACCGAGGGCGACGAGGAGAGTCGCCAGGTGGCGGGAGGTCACCATCCGCACGGCTGAAGTCCTAGGCCGGGTGGGAGATCCTGGCAAGGCCAAGAAGGCCTGCAGAATAGTCCTCAATGGTGTCCAGATGGATGAACACCTTTGAAGTGGCGGCCGTCTTGACGTGATGCTCGGTAGCCGCGCCGCTAGGGGAGTCGACTACACTGAGGTAGTGGACACGGGGGATCCGGTCCGGGTTGGCGCACCACGCCCAGACGTTTAGGGAGTTGGTGACATCACGGGCAGGGCTCAAGCAGTGATTTTCGATGCCCTGGAGGGCGCAGGCGGAGCCGATGACAGCGCGCACCGCCTGTTCGTTCCACGCGAATAGTAGCACGTTCTCCAGACACAGGCGGACACGGAAGCGCACCGGCGAGGGGTCCTCACAAAGCCTCGGCTTCCGGGGCCGAAAGCTCAAGACAAGCACGCCATGGGTGAAGCGGCCCAGACGGACAACGCACTCTCGCTGCTCGGGGTGGGGAAGCTCACCATGAATGGGTGCGGGAAGTGGCTGGCGATGATGAGCTCGTTGTGGTCGCGGGTGACGCGAGCCGCGAAGAAGGAGGCCAACTGAATAGTGTCGCGGGCACATTCTCTCGCTCATAGATAAATGCCGTAGTTGGTGCATTTGAGGGTAGAATGGCTTCTTCAACTGGATGCAGAGCAGTGTGCTGAAGAGATTATGGGCAAATGAGGGTTCGGAAATCCTGCATTTGAAATTTTGAATTGTTTGTTATGGTATGTGATAGAAAAATGTAATTCCCTTCTAACTTAAAAAATGGGTTTAATTGACCCATACCCATGTAGTTGCATCTTGCAGCACGCTTAAACCAATATGGTATCTGGTATTCCCTTTTTTTTTGGTGAATTTATGCTTGTGGATAAAATCAATATGTGAGGCACAGAACATTGGTTGATGGGTATCCATTCAGTTTGCTCTTGTTTCACTCTCTTCAGGATTCTTTTGACTTTGAGGCCTTCTTTCATAGTATTGTATACTTACTAGGAAACTATTGTTCAGTGACCGAAGTATCTTGAATTCATGTTGGCAAAGAACAGCTTATATATGCATCAGATGCTCTCAAAAAGTTCAGGTTTCCTGCTGAATCCTTGTCTAAAGCTATTAATATTCAATTACTGACAGTTGGTATAGTTTAAAGAAACTAGAGAAAATGAGTAATAATGAATCACCTGATATGATGCCTTAGTATGAGAGAATTTTGCTCAAAAAACATGAGATAAGAATGTTACTATAAAAGCTGCATTTGTAATTGAACTTTTCAGAATTGTTTGTGATGTGTTAAAGCACTAGAGTGCTCTAGAATTTTTTTAAAAGAAACAAAGGTGCAAAGAGGATTTTATTTTCCCGTTGCAATGCACGGGCTTATTTGCTAGTCATAAGTAAATTGTGGAAGGGTTGCTCCATGCAAAGTTTTAGAGCATGTACAGTGGTATCAACCATCTCTAAACTCACTACAGGAATCTGTTTCTGTGTCGGTGGCAGAAAAAGCTGTGTCGGTGGCCAAGATCGAAGCCGACGACAGACTAATGTCGGCGGCCAACCGTAAGCCGCCGACGTAGAAGTTCAGTATTAGCGGCTACAGTAACACCGACGACAAAACCTCAGCCCTTCTCCATGCCGCAAATCAAACATCAAAATTGTTCCCACCAAAGCAATCTATGTCGGCGACCATGAAAACCTCGACGACAAACCTTAGCCCCATACCGGGCAGCGACACAAAATTCAAATTTGCAGCCAGCCAAAACAAGTTGTGTCGGCGGTAACACCAGAGCCGCCGACAAAAATGCAACCCTCTCACTCCACGCTAACGCCCTAACAGAACCACCTCAATGTGGCACGGCATGTCGACGCGGTGGCGTCTACGCCATAATGGGACAACAGAGAACTGAAGCAGAGTAGGGCGAGCGAGCATCATGTCAGCGGCCTTAATTATGCCGCCAAATAAAATAAAAAATCAGGGGGCGATGGTGTAGGCTCGAACCCACGACCTGCAGGGAGCCCGCGCGTGCGCCACGTACTGATAACCAGGTGGGATTAATTCTCATCATGCCACAGTGGGGCACAAGATTTTTTTGTAACGGGGTTACCACAACCTGTGTTGGCAGTCTTCTTGCAGCAGCCGAAACTATTACCATTGCGTCGAGGGCTTTATGCTGTCTGGCCGACATGGTCCTCTCTGTGTCGGTGGCCTTATGTTGTCCGGCCGACACAGTACTTTCTCTAAAATATGTTAATTTAGATTTTTGTTGACTCGAAAGAGAGAGAAAAGTCGGCTCATCGATCGGTAAGCGTCCATGCTACGTGAAATCCCAAAAGTAGATAGCTTTATAAACAATCCATTGTATTAACTAACTAAAGTAGTATCTAACTTACATGATAATGATTGGAGATGACCGTTATCTCTGCCATTATATATGCTCTTAGTCAGTCTGGCTTGCAGTTGGGCTTTCAATAACAATAAATTATCGGTGGATGATATTAATACGTCGGGATATTTATAAATTAAACTATCAAAATTACTATCCACAGTTAACCGATTAAGACCAAACAAAATTTATCTATGCCAATACACCATGTGCGCTAATAGGCGAAGAAGATGAAGACAAACCGCCTTCGGACTCCTACGGGCGCCTCATCGCTACACAAGGATGGCGTCGGTTTAAAGAATGCGGCCCAACCTATCGAGGGCCATGCATATCGCTTCACCGCCCCCAAATAGGGCGGAACTCGAGGTGTACGCCGACGACCGTGGTGAAATCCAAAAAGGCGGAGGAGTTGATCAACGACCGAAGAAACCTTCGCCAACTTAAGGAAGTATCGCATCAAGCTCAACCCGAGAAGTGTGTATTCGCTGCCCGCCGGACAAGTCGTTAGGGTTTCCTCGTGTCCCGCAGGGGATTGAGGCTAACCCTGACAAGATCGCGCGATCGAGAACATGAAGCCCCGACGCGATTTCGCGCATGTAGTGCCCGTGGGTCGCTTGACGCCCCCGGGCCGCTTTATAGCTCGCTGGGGATAAAAGTCTCCGCTACTCAAGCTCTCAAGAAGACCAACCAATTCGAGGGACGGCGGAGGCGCAGGAGGCGCTCGACGGGTTAAAGAAGTATCTCACTTCCCCGCCTGCGTTGGTCGCCCGACCCGGCGAGCCACCGATCCTTTATGTTGCGGCAAACCCTCGTGGTCAGCCAGGTGTTGGTGGCGGAAAGAGAAGGTGTTCAATACCCATCTACTACGCCAAGAAAGTCCTCCACGACGCCGAGACAAGGTACTCACAGACTGAAGATGCTCTACGCCGTGTTGACGGCGCCCCGAAGCCGCACATCGCTTTCAGGGGCGAGATCACCATCTTGACCAAGTACTCCTTGCGGAGATCCTTCAACCGCGAGGCGACGGGCCGCGACGCTAAGGGGCCATGGAGCCGGGCGGAATTCGACCAAATTCGCCCCCGAACGGCCATCAAAGGGCAAGCTCGGGAGTTCGTCAACAGTGCACTCGGCGGACGCAGAAGTTGAAGACGCCCCAGCCCTCGCCAGGACTCTTCTTCGACGGTTCGCTCCGGATTGAGGGGCCAGGTGTCGCTCGTGTCTCCCATCGGCGACATTATCCAAAGACTGGTGGTGCCGGAGTTCCGCCGCTACCAACAACGCCGCGAGTATGAAGGATTACTCGCCGCCTCGTGGTGGCTTCGACTCGAGCATTCGGGCGGCCGCAAGTAAAGGGCGATTTTCCCGGTCATCAACCAGCGAAAGGACTTCACCGCCGATCCCGCTATGGCGGCCTACCCGGCGGAGGTGCGCCGCTTGGAGCGGCACTTCGAGGGTTTGCTTTCGCACGCCCTCGCCGCGACAACTATATGGTAGACGAACTGTCCTGCATTGCCTCGCCAAAGGCACCTGCTCTGCTGGGTTTTTGAAGAAAGACTCACGCGTCAGTCCGCCGCAGCCGCCCACTCGGCCGACGACGCTTCGACGCAGCTCCCACTTCGGAGGAGACGCTATCGATCTCGCCACAGCCCCCCTTGAGGGAGGAGGTGGAAGAACCACGAGGCGTTGAGGCGGAACGCTTAGGCCAGCGGAGTACGCCGCGACAATGTACGTAACGCCGCCACGCCGTCCGGAAGGTCGCGGATGGATCGATCCCAGCCTACCAAGGGACGGAGTGATCCCGACGATGACGCGTTGGTCGAGAAGATAGCGCCAAGGCCAAGCGCCACGCCTCGGTAGGTGGGGACCAGACGCCAGTATGCAAATGGGGTTCTACCGCGCGCCACTCGGGAAGCGGGAGTGCAATTCTCTCGAGATCCATGGAGGCGCAAAGGAGCCATTCAGAAGCCGCGTTGGTTGGGAAAGCTTTCGCCACGGCTTTATTGACCCATCGCCTCCGTGATGCCTTCGAGCCGCGAGGAGATGCGCAGCGTGCCAATTTCATGCTAAGCAGATCCACCGACCGCCCAGCGCCGCAAACCATTCCGCCTCCTAGTCGTCGCGTCCGGGGCCGGACATCTCGCCCGCTCGCTGGGCGACGGAGGTTACACATCCGCTCGCCGCCGCCGACAAGTTCACCAATGGGTGGAGGCATCGCCTGTCCCCGCGATCACGTCCGCCGCTGCCATAAAGTTCATGAAGAGCATCTTCGTCCGTTCGCCGCCAATAGGATCATCACCGACAACGGTGCGCAGCTCAAGAGCGCCGATTTCAAGATCAGCGAAGAGTTGGGTACTAAGTTGTGCTTTGCCTCCGCTGCACATCGAAGAGCAATGGGCAAGTGGAGCGGCAATGCGAAGTATTCAGAGGACTCAAGACAAGGGCTTTCGACCGTCTCGAGAAGCGCGGCAAGCGCGGGCGGAAGAAGTCCCCACCATATTGTGGGCGCCGCGACAACTCCCAACAGAGCCACCGGCGAGACCCCTTTCTTCCCGGTGTATGGCTCAAGCGGTGCTCCCATCGAGCTCGCTTTTGGGTCCCTAAGGGTGGCGGCGCTCGCTGAAGAGAGACTCGACCGCGCCAGATGAAGTAAATCTCCGGAGGAGATCGAGACAGGCGGCGATCCGGCCGCTGTGTATCAGCAGTGCATCGCGCCAAGTATCAAGCAAGGCGGTGTGTGAGAGGACACCGGTAGTGGGCGACTCGCCCAAGCGAAAATCTAAGCGCAGTCGGGCGCAACAAACTGTCTCCCCGTGGAGGGCCCTTCAAGGTGGTCTCGGCCTCCCGCCCAGCTCGGCCAGGCTCGCCGAGGATGGTCGGAATTGGCTAACACTTGGAACGCCGAGTACCGAGGAAGTTCTACCCGTAGGTAGCTGTTCCGTGCTTTTTTGGCCTTCCGTGGAGCCGAAAGGGCGAGGTCTTCTCCTTCCCCGCCGCCTCGGAGGCCGGTGCATTGTACAAAGCCATCTTCAATAAAAAGATAAGTTCTGCCTCTCTCATGGCATCTCGTTTTTTTTCGCCTTAAGTCGCTTAGAAAACATTCTCGCTGAAAGTCGGTAGCGTAAAAAGTACTTAAGGCTGAAGGCCCCTTAGTTGCAAGAGCGAACACTTGAACTTGCGGCTGGGCGAGGCGAGGCGGACGGATGGCGGGTTCTAGCCTGGTGTGTCGGCTCGGTTTGGGCAATGCGCCAACGGCGGCACCGGCGTCTAGACCACTTCCGGAAGCTAAGCTCTCGCCACGCAACGCTTAAGGTCGGTTTGCCGAGAGGCCGTAAGGGTTGAAGTAACCTCGATGCCTAAGCGAAAGCGCCACTTGCAGCAGAACGCTCGCCTAAAGCTTTTTGGCGATCGCTTGTTTAGCCGCAAAGTTCGTTACTGCATTCTATCGAAAGTCGGTAGCGAAGTACTTAAGGTCAAGGCCCTTTAGTTGCAAGGGCTAACGCTAAACTTGCGGTCCGGGCGAGGCGAGGCGGACGGAAGGCGGGTTCTAGCCCGTGTGTCGGCTCGGTCAAGGCAATGCGCCAACGGGCGCACCGGGCGTTTAGACCACTTGCGTGCTAAGCTCTCACCACGCAACGCTTAAGGTCGGTTTGCCGAGAGGCCGTAAGGGTTGAAGTAACCTCGATGCCTAAGGAAAAAGCGCCACTTTCAATAGAACGCTCGCCTAAAGCTTTTAGCGCTCAGTGCCCCATTTCTTTTCGCAAGTAAGAGTTTGCGCCAAGTTTGATCGAGACTCATGGCAAAAGGGCAAAAGTCTGCATTAATGTGGTATGTACAGACAAAAACAAGATGAGGGAGTTCATCTACTCCTCGCCATCATCTCCGCCACCCTCTCGCTGGAGCAGCGCCACCATCATCGAGACACGGCCGGCGGCGAAGCTTGACCCGGACTCTTCGATCCGGTCTCGCCGGGCGCTGGCGTTTCGGTGGCGGCGCTTAGGTCGAACGCGCGCTCGGGCGAGGCGCTTGCTCAGATGAACCGCGCCGCTTCGAGCGCCGTGGCGATCGCCTTCGATCGATCATACCAAGACGGGCCGGGCAGCCACGCAAGGCGCCGGTAGCCGCCCCACGGCGCCAAGATATCGAGCCGCCGCTTCTCCAATGGGAGTATAGGTGATGCCCAATGGATACAAGACATCCTGAAGCCGTGGTAGGCGGCGCGGCATGTCGGCGAACACCCGAGGCGCTTAGTATGTTCGCGCGAGGTCTCGACGCCCTGGCAGCCGAGGCGGCGGCAGCTTGCGCTGCCGCAGCCGCGATCGCCGCCTCGCTCGCGCGCCGCCTCCTCAAGCGCGCCGCAGCTGCCGGCTGCTTGTTCGCCGAGGCCGTGAGCATTTTCCCACGCCGCCAGTGGGCGAGGGCGCTGAGCGCTTAGCAGAGCGCCCAATGTCGCAGAGAGCGACGGCGCCACGGCGCTGGCACCAGCAGCGCAACGGCCGGAGGGTCCTCACCTGCTCTCCGACGCGATCTCCATGGCGGGAGGCCTCGCTCCGCGGCTGGAGCCGCGGCGAGCTGGGGTCGGCGGATTGTGCGATAGAGCTCGAGGCGCCAGCCCCGCTTATCCGGCGAAGATGAACAGAGGCAGGTTCGTATGCGAAAACGCGTAGCATGCTAACTCTAACACGGCGTAATGTAAGCAGAGGAAGCTAACCTGAAGCGCGCCGAAAGCGGCGGTCGGCGGGGCAGCCTGCCGCTTGGTTGCGGAGGCGCTGGCGGCGCAGCCGCGTCAGCGCCGGTTGGCAGCGCTTAGCGCTGGAGGCGCCGACGCAACGGCGGAGGATGGCGCGGCGCGGAGCCGGCGCTGCGGCAAGTGCCGGCGCGGAAGCGCCAATACAGAGGAGCGGGAGAACTGGCGCAGCGCGCCAGCTTCAAGAGTCGCCACACTTTCGCCAGTGGCGAGCGGCGCGCGCTGAAGCAGCTTGAAGGGCGGGTTTCTTTGGCTCGCCTCCCTCCTCATCGCCGCTGCCATCGGCAAGGATGAGGCGCCGCTTCGAGAGCGCGGTCAGAGTCGCATCGCCACGGCAGAGCGCGGCGGCAGCGGAATCGTGGGCGTTGCCGAGGCGGATCGCGATTCAGAGTGGTCCCCGCCACTTGGACCGCGGGACCGGAGACCTCTATGGGGGCAGCGCGCAAGTGTTGGTTGCGCCCCGTGATTCCATCCGCAGAGGGGCGGATGCTCGCGGCGCGGCGTCGCCGGACGGAGCGGACAAAGTCCCACCACCATCGCCGAGCACGCCGTTCGCACGTTCTCGCGGCTAGATGAACAAGAAAGAAAATCGCGAGTTGGCAAAGAGACAAGGGCCAAGCAAGAGGCGCACTAAAAAGACAAGGGACCCAAAAGAGAGTGAAAGAGCACTCACCTCCAGGCGACGCGGACCTCCGCCATCGCCGCCATAGTACAGCCAAAGGGACGGTCCTCATTCGAGCGGTATAGGCGGCGTCAAAAAAATCCGCCGCAACGGGTTCCGGTGAGCCGTGCGGCGGAGCTCGCCGATGCGCCTAGCATCACTTCCAGCCCGCCAGTCGCCGGGCATAGATCCTCACCGGGCGAGGGTTCCGCGACCCTCGGGAGAACAAGATCGCCGCAGCTACCGGAGTCTTCTGCAGACAACAAAGAGCGCCGCTGGCCCTTCCAGCTTGGACTTGATCGCGACCGGATGAAGGTGGCGGCGCTCGCGGAGCGTGAAGTAGCAGCTTTAACGGCCCTCGCCGAGCGCAACCGCATGCAGCGTGAAGAGCCGGCGCCAGAGCGAGTTCGCATCGCCCCACGAACATCTCGCAGAGGTGGACGAAGACGGTCGTACACGATAGAATTGGGGGAAGGTGCG
The DNA here is from genome assembly GCA_036346415.1 of Raddia guianensis. Taxonomy (NCBI): domain Eukaryota; kingdom Viridiplantae; phylum Streptophyta; class Magnoliopsida; order Poales; family Poaceae; genus Raddia; species Raddia guianensis. The sequence continues at coordinate 26,679,778 of CM070543.1, read as the reverse complement.
CCGTCTCGATCTCGTAGAAGGCGAGCACCCCAAGAAGAACTCGAGTATGGCGGGGCCGAGCCCCGCCAGACCGCCAGTGAAGGTCACGATCTCTCCGTCGAGGGCGTGGTGCAATGGTGCCACAATGAACCGCACGGAGGATGGCGGCATTGAACACTTGAAGCCGCCACCATGTCTTCGCTGGTGGCGAGGCGAGCAAGGCCGCCCAGATGATGGCGTGTCCCCTGTGACCCTTTGCTGCATTTGGGCGCCATGGAAAACGGTGGAAGAGTTGACGAAAGAAGAAGGTGGCGGCGCGCGAAGAGGGCTCTGTGGCGCGGGAGAAGAAGGTGAAAGGCGGTTTGAGGACTTAGCGCGCGGAAGGATTGGTCGCGCGCCAAGAGAAGTATTTATAAGCAAGGCGCCGCGAGGGCGACGGTTTGATTCCGCCCCACGCTGCCGCCATCATTGCCCCGCTGCCGATTTCCGCGAAAAGTGGCGCGTTACCCAAGGAAGATCGTGGCGCAGATGGAGAATCAGCGACGGGTCGCTGCAGAGGGCGGGCCCCCACGATCTGCCTCCCCGCCGCAAGAGAAACGGAAAAGTGTCTCGCGGCGACGGTTCACAGATCATGGCGGACCCGAGGGCTACCGTTGGTGTAATAAATACCGTGTGCAAAGAGTCCCAGAAGACTGCGGGCCCCATGCGCCGCGGGCGACAAGGCCTCAACATGGCAAAGCCCTCAGTATGCCGGGCGAGGGCCCCACACGCCGTGGGCGATCAGACCCAGCAGGCGGGCGAGCCCCACGGCAGATTGCGGGCCCCACGCCAAAGGGCGACAAGGCCCAGCCGCATGCAGCCCTTAGAAGACTAGGCGAGGGCCCCACACGCCGCGGGCGACCAGGTCCCGCAGTGGGGGAGCCCATCAACAAGCCGGGCGAGGGCCCCACGCACCAAAGGGCGCGTGGGCGAGCCCTCGGCGCCATAGGGCCCCCATCGCTGCGGACCCCTGGCGTGGAGCGCGAAGGAGTCTTCCGCTAAGGCTCTCCATGTCGCGAAGGACGAGCGATTAATGCGACATCACGCCGGATAGACAAACAAGAATGATTACCGCCATGCGACCTCGCATGTCCGAGCGGGCCGCCACTGTGGGCGCAGAAGAATTGACCGCAGAGAGAAGGTTTGCTTGAGATGGCCACCCGCTCGGGAGGAGCAGTGGCCCCACCCGCAGCCTCGCCGGTGTGACTGCGGGTGGGTGGCCACTTGGCGGCATCGCGAGGGCGCGCTTCCGGCGAGGCAGCGTGGCGTGTGCCTCTCCTGTCGTGTCTCGTCGCTGTACTAAGAGTACATTATCGCCACCCCTCGCCTCTCTCGCCAGCTCAAAGCTTGTATAAAAGGAGAGGAGAGAGAGGAAGGGTACGCTGCACTAGCATACGCGGCATTCAAACATTCTCAGAAACACATTCTATTCAACCACAACAACAAGAGATCTAAGGCTCAACAGGAGTAGGACTATTACCCGTAGGGGGGTCCGAACCTGGGTAATCCCCGTGTGTTGTTCCTTGTCGCGCCCCTGTGCTCAATCGAATCGAAAGCGCCGATAGGCTAGCAGGATAGAAATCTGACCAGGGGTGTGATCCGCAGTGGTTGAGCGGTGAACACGCCGTCACAACGCAAAGGCTATTTTTTAGTTCCTGGGGTAATTTTGAGAATATTCATGTACGGATCAATCAAAGAGGAAACAATTCATATCGGATAGTCCGATAAAATTACCAGATAGTCCCATATTTTTGGAGCTGAAGACAGAGAGGGGTCAATCGGACCTTACATCGGATATTCCAATATACATCAGAACATTTCGAGAATAATATCGGATTGTCCGATATTTTTGGAACTGGAGAGAGAGAGGGGTCGATCGAACCTAACATCGGATAGACCGATCCACATCGGAATATTCCGGGGAAAATATCGGATAGTTCGATATTTTTGGAACTAGAGACAGAGAAGGGTCGATCGGACCTAACATCAGATAGTCCGATCCACATCGGAACATTCCGAGAAAAATATCGGATAACTGGAGACAGAGAGGGGTCAATTGGACCAAGGATCGGATATTCCGATATACATCGGAGCACTCCGGTTCAACATCGGATAGTTCGATATGATTTTGAACAGAACACCCTCAAATTTTATTGGTGGAAAGAATGTGTCAAGATTCATCTACCAAGAGCACTTAGAACATGTAAAAGTGGTTCTCAGTGGCATCCCTCTTAATAGTACGGCGTGTCCTTATACTCGATTAAAAGAAATGATCTAAATCTATTTATTACACACCGTCTCCTCCTTTTAGCTTTAAAGTCTCCATTAGTCTTTCAAATCCATTCCAAAAGATTAAAATCTATCCATGTCCTCATAAAACATATTAGTTCTTTAATTGCCCGTCATCTATCACCAAAATCCACATAGGGCCTAGATGCACTTTCAAGATCGTTACATCACGAATTTCTAGGTCATGACAAAAGAGATGGAGATGAAACGTGTGACCTGCTTTAATAATTGACAAAAGTAAAAATGTCACATAGGCCATCTACATGGCAAAACAACCATACGAGGGCCACATGTGAGTGATTGGACAGACAAATCACCAAAATCACCCACTAAAAACCATCCTTCAACCTAAGTAAGACAAAACACAAATTGATGAACCCAAATATCCAACTTCATGAGTTGTGGACCTAAGCGCAATTACAAGACAAGTTTAGGGACTCACGGTGTAATTTAGGCCCTGTTCTTTTCAGCTTAACGTCTTAAACAGCTTAACGACTTATCTATGTTTTGAAAAGATAAATGCTTTGAGTTTTTTTAGTCTATTTTTTTCGCTATTCTGAAGGTGGGTCCTAATGCTTCAAAAAGCAAGTCAAACGAAATGGATCCGAATCTCGAGACTATCTAGAGAAGCTCTTAAAATTCAGTCATTTCAGCCGTTCAGTTGTTCATCTGTTCAGATCAGCTCAAAAGCACAGGGCCTTAATCTTTTTTTCTAATAAGTACAGAAGAGTTGTCGTATATTCAATGCAATAAAGAGTAGTAGAGATACAAAGAGGAAGAGAAACCATTGGGCGCTAAGCCCCACTATTGCTCCACACCGCCAACATGGCCTAAGCTTACCACAACTAGGTGAGAAGCCCCACCACAGCTCCAAGCCATAAACATGACCTAAGTCGACTACGCTACCACAACCAAACACCCAACACATTAGTATTATGGTGACCAACAAACACACAAACAACACTCAACAAGCCCACAATCCTAAGATGATGTCATCAACAAGGTAGCGACGACAAAGATGTTGTTGTTGCCTACCGCTGGACTAGATTTCACTCGTGGGGGCTAGGATGTATGTTGCACCTATAGTAATGCCTCCAAGGAGGTAATGGTGCCAATATGTAGGGAACAAACGGTGTCGCCATTATGAACCCAAGTGGGGAATTAGGGTCGGCGCCCTGGTGCATTTACCCCGAAGCTAATTTTGTAGGGAAGCCAGCTGTCGAAATGTCTAACCGAAAGAAGTTGCCACCAAGGGGCTAGCCAGACTGACCGTCGTCGTAACACCACAACCACCAAGGGACTAGAGTAACCGAGCTCCCCGCAGAAGGACGGGAGGAGCTCGGAGAGCCTAAACCTCAGCAAGCCAACTGTAGACCATCTCTACCACACCGCCACATCACCACCACTGAAAGTCCTGAGAACCTCCAAGTTCCTCACAGCAGGTGGGGAGGAGCCAAAGAAAGCATTGGGTAGCTGTGCAAAGTGAACGAAGAGTGACGAAGGCCATGCAAATAGGGCAGCAAAAGGGAGGAGGAAGTCACCCGAGCTGCCCACCCACCGTCGAATCCAAAGATGCAAACTATCGGTGAAAAGCCGCCCAAACCCCGCCAAACTCCTCACAAAGGGAGGGGGCAAGACTAGGATGGTCGACCACGACAGCGCCACAGGACCAAGGACAACAACGGTGCCATTGCAACTTGCAAGGTGGAGGGGGGGGAGGGGGGCGATGCAACATCAAAGTTGCCATGTTGTAGGATCCGGCCGTATCCTGTGCCTAGCCACCACCGAGGGTTCTCTAAGCTTGAGATGGTTGGAGCAGGCAACCAGCACGCTGAGCACACGGTTGTCGCCTCATTTGAGCTCGATGGTAGCTTTCGGGATTTTTTTCATCAGTGCCATTAAAAAGTAGTTGATTCTTCGGTTTTGACATTACAAAACGCATATTGTTATTGATGTCATTCTTTTTGCCATTCTCAGGGGGTTTCAAACCATTTACAACATATACCAAATCAAAATACGAGAAAAAATACAACCTGACATGTGGCCCCGTAGTCATACACTCGACCCCGTTTGTCGGGGATAAAATCACGGCCCATTGCCATGGCCCACACCCTGACGGCCCAATCGAACAGCCTCCTAGGGCCTGGCTCCCTGGAAGGTTCTATCAGGCCCATGTGCATCCTGCCGAACAGCTTTCTGGCTGGCCCAGTGCATAACGGCCTAGGATTCGTGTTCGAGTCCGACTCGAACGTGAGTTCTACACGGCTACGTGAAGACCCGGACGTGGTTTCCCGGATTGGAACAGACGTCGTGATCCCCAAGAATTGGAGTTTGCCTTATCTACCTCGGGATGTATTTGGCATGTATCGAGTTCGCTACGGACTCGTGGTCAGCCCGGCCCGATTATCCCTCGGTAGGTCGGTTGCTCAACACTATATAAACAAGGCCCCTACAGCGTGTAGAGGGCACCAGAATATCGCATAATACTTCCTGTACACGCATAACCTCGTCGAGATCTGTTCATCTCGTCGAGTTCCTCTTTGTAATCTCTTTCTCATATAAAGAAGCGCTGGACGTAGGGTTGTTATCTCCCCGGAGAGGCCTGAACCAGGATAAAAACCCTATGTCTCCCTGTTGCTTGTTGATTGCTGTTCGCCTTGCTCGTCAGTGTCTTCTATCTCCCTTTCTCAAGAACCTTAGGTGACTTGGGACAGATATCCCAACCGCCGACAGTTGGCGCCGTCCATGGGGACTAGTAGATCAAGCCTGATCGAGCATGTCGAACTCTTTCAGCGACCAGGAAAAACTTCCTGAAGGGTATGACTCAGAAGGATAGGATGTTACTTCCCCTGTCAGATCGGATCGATCTCTTTGATCTCGATCACCTTCTAGATCTGAGACAGAGCTCTCCGGCTACGTTCCGGAGATGGTCTTAGATCAAGCTCCCGTCATTGACGATGATTACGGAACCGACGATCTTTACGCTAGTTTGGATCTTTCGGATTCCAAGGCTATGTCGGTTGATTCCTCCTGTGGCGACACAGTGATGACACCGTCTAGTGTGCCACCACACGGCCGTCGCAGTGTCAACATGGCCGGTGCAGGAACTTCAGAGGATCCTGCGCGGGCCGCGGTGGCCGACGAGATCGGGTAGTCCAATTCTGCTCGGCATTAAGATGGGGTTACGCTGGCTGTTTGCGAACAAGAAGTTGTTCGCCGCAGCCTGGATGCCTCGATCAATCAGACCTTGGCGCAGATCCGCCACCAGCGCAAGCGACAACGACGCGGCCCACCTCGCGTTTCTCCGCCAAGTCCCCCGGCAGAAGTTCCGCCTGCTCGGGACGAATCCCCGCGTAATCAGACTCCGGTCGGACAAAACGCGGACGCTTCAGGGATCGCAGGGCTCCTAGATCAGAGTCGGGAACGACTCCAGGCCATGGCAACGGTGATCAGATCCACTAACAAGGTCGACCTCGCCCGCACGGACGACGCTGTTGCCTCTCACCTAGAACGACTGGCCGAAGGCCTTAAGTCCATAGGTAAGGTTAACACTTCCTCCGGGCAACACAGTCAGCCTGTCCAGAGAGACTCGGACAGCGAGCGTTTCAATCAGTCGTGTGACCGTCGTCACTGTCAAAGGACGACTCACAATGTGCAAGATACCCGTGGTCGGCGACGCTCGCCAAGTCCCCATGGTCACCGCGACCACAGGAGCAAGCGGGCGCGCGACGATCACGGACGATCCCCTCAGGAGGAGCGCATCGCCGCGACCACGAGGAAGGAGCGTGGAGAATTGTCTCGGAGGGAATTCCTCCAGGTAGAGTCTTTCCGTTCAACAAGAGTTCCTCCGGACAACAGGACCAACGTCTTTACAAGACTAGGTTCTGTAGGAGAAGGTGGCCGGGCGTATGCCTTTGGTTGCAAGGCTTTCTCTGACGAGCTCCGCACTGTCAGGTGGCGTTCCAAGTTCAAACCTGGCCACGTGGAGAGGTACAATGGGACCCAGAACCTAGAGGACTTCCTTTCCATCTACGCTACAGTCATCATGGCAGCCGGAGGTGACAAGCTAGTCATGGCTAATTACCTCCCGACTATTCTTGAGGGCGCTGCTCGGACGTGGCTATTCAATCAGCAGGAAGGTTCCATCCAGTCTTGGGACCAACTTTGTGACGCCTCGATCACAACTTCCGTGAGTCATTACGCGCGTCTCGGGCAAGGAGGATGATTTGCACCAGATGATCCAGATGAACGGGGAGACCCTCCGCAACTTCGTGAAGCGTTTCATTAAGATCCGCAACACGATCCCAAACATCTCGGACGAATCTGTTGTCCGCGCCTTTAAAAACGGAGTTCGCGACGAGCGGCTCACCCAGGATCTCGAGATCAATGAGACCTAGACTGCCAATGACCTGTTCAAGGCGGCTAACCGCTATGCCAATGCGGCAGAGCGTGTTCAGTATAAGAAAACGTCCGACAAGGGCGAGCTGCCCGCCCAGCCTGGTGCAGATGAGAAAAGGAAGAGCAGCAACAATTCTGATGACAAGAAGTCCCAGAAGAAGAAGAACAAAGGTGATGCGAACAATACCGTCGCGGGTATAGATCGCGCACCTCCTCCCAAGGACGGGCAGAAGAAGCCCAACAATAACTACAAGGGCAAGAAGCCCGCCCAGGGAGGTAATCAGGGCAAAAAAGGTCCCAGTGACCGATATTGCCAGTTTCACCAAAATTACGAGCACGATATACGCCATTGCAGGACCTGGGCTGCAAAGCTCGAGGATTTCTACAACGGCAAAGGCCCCATGCCCACCCTGCTCGAAAGGGTGATGCCGGCAAGGATAAGCACCAAGCCGATGGTGGTGATCGGGACGATGAGGATGACTATCCTGAGCCCGTGAACCACATAGCCGTTATCTTTGGCGGCTCCTCGGCTTATCTCTCTCGGCGCGGCCTCAAGAAAGCCGCCCGGGAGGTCCACAACGTTGAGAAGGGCAAACCACAGCCCGAGTCGATGAAGTGGACCGAGGTCTCCATCTCCTTCTCTAAGGAGGATTGCCCCACTGGGATGACCAACCCTCAGCGTCTCCCGCTGGTGGTCGCTCCGACCATCAGCAACGCTAGAGTCGGGCACGTCCTGATCGACGGCGGGAGTGCTTTGGACTTGCTATCTGCAATAGTCTTGGACGAGATGCAGATTCATCGCTCCAAGCTCAAGGAGGTCGCGATGCCCTTCTATGGGATTGTGTCGGGAGAAGCAGTGCGGCCGCTGGGGCAGATCGTTCTGTCCGTTACCTTCGGCAGCCCAAGCAACTTCCGGACAGAGTTGATCACGTTTGCTGTGGTCGACTTCCCATCTGCCTACAACGCGATCTTGGGCCGGCCATCTCTTGGCAAGTTTATGGTCGTATCCCACCATGCATACCATTGCGTGAAGATTCCGGGCCCTAGCGGCGTGATCACGGTCAAGGGCAACTACAAGGCTGCTCTAGATTGCGACGGGCAATCCCTTGCCCTGGTCTACCAGCTTCCACCGCGTGGTCCCGAAGTTTCATAGATCAAGTCTGCCCGTCCCAAGGTTTTTGTCCAGCTAGGGGGAGAGACCAAAGAAGTTCCGCTGTCTCTTGATGATCCTTCCAAGACAGTTCATTTGGGGGCCAATCTGGACCTCAAATAGGAAGTCGAGCTCATTGCCTTCCTCCGAGCTAATGCAGACGTGTTTGCCTGGGAGCTGTCTGACATGCCCGGGGTTTCAAGGGAGGTTATCGAGCACAAACCGGCGATCCGCCGACAAAAAGCCTGCTCAATGTAAGCTTGCTGCTTTTCGGATTTCAAGCGGGGATCATCAAGGATCGACTTGGCAAGCTGCCGCCATCGGTTTCATCCGCGAGGTTGATCACACTGAGTGGCTGGCCAACCCTGTGATGGTAAAGAAGAAAGGCGGCAAGTGGAGGATGTGTGTCGACCACACAGATTTGAACGCGGTTTGTCCTAAGGACAATTTGAACGCGGATGCCCAGCTATTGAGTTTTTTGGATGCTTACTCCGGTTATCACCAAATAAGCATCTCCCCCGAGGATGAAGAGAAAACTGCCTTCATCACCCCCTTCGGCACTTTCTGCTATACAACCATGTCTTTCGGTCTGCGCAATGCTGGTGCCACCTTCTAACGCTTAATGGAGAAGACTTTCCCAGGACAGCGCGGAAGGAACCTGGAGGTCTATGTTGACGTCATAGTTGTAAAGAGCAAGTATGCTCCAGATCATGTAAAAGACCTGGTCGAGACTTTTCGTAATCTCACCAGGCACAGAATTAAATTAAATCCAGAGAAGTGTACCTTTCGTGTTCGATCCGGAATGTTGCCCGGCTACATCATAGGTTCGCAAGGAATTTCTGCCAACCCTGAAAAAATCGAGGCCATTGAAAACATGCAGGCTCTTACTACCGCCAAGAAAGTTCAGGGCCTCACAGGGCGGATGGCTGCTTCAAGCAGGTTTATTTTCCGTCAAGGCAAACGCGGGTTGCCCTTCTTCAAGGCCCTGCGCAAGCACAATGGCTTCGAGAGGACTGAGGAGGCTGATAGATCTTTTCAAGATCTAAAGCAATACCTGTCCAACCCACATGTCTTGACTATCCCGCGGCATGGCGAGCAGCTTTTGCTGTATCTTGGCTGCACGCCACAAGCGGTGAGCGCGATCTTGACGGTGGAAACGGAAGGCATCCAGCGGCCAATCTATGACGTGAGCGAGGTGCTTCATGGATCAAAGGAGCGTTACCATGAGGTCTAAAAGTTGCTTTACTGCCTTGCTCATGTCCTCCAGGAAGCTTCGGCATTACTTCCAGATGCATCAAATACTGGTCCTGACCAAGTTCCCTCTAGGAAAAATCCTACGGAGCAAGGAAGCCGGCGGATGCATAGCTAAGTGGGCAATAGAACTAGCAGAGTTCGATATTCGCTTTCTTTGCCTGAATCGCTATTAAATCTCGTGTCCCGCCGACATTGTCGCCGAATGGACCCGCCTACCCAAATCCTGTGAAGCTCCCGAGGAATCAAGAAACCCCGACCATGTTTTTGAAGGCTCGCGACCGAAACTCGGGTCCGGTTTTGTTCTCATCTCCTCAAGGAGAGCAACTCCAGTATTCTATCCAACTACACTTTGCGGCGACTAACAGCGCCGCGGAGTACGAGGCCCACCTCGCGGGACTAACAGCGTGCAAGTCGCTCGGCGTCCAACGGCTAACTGTGAACGGAGATTCACAGCTGGTCATCAATCAGGTAAACGAGGAGTATCGGTACTGCGATGACTCAATGGCGCGATACCTGATTGAAGTGAGAAAGTTGGAGCGGCACTTTCGATTCTTCGAGGTGCTCTTCGTGCCTAGGAAGGACAACTTCTTGGTCGACCAGCTGTCCAAGTTTGGATCCTCACGTGAACCTGCTCCGGCAGGGGTGCTCGTCGAGCACCTTTACAAGCCCTTTATCACGTCTCTGGACAAGGCAACAGAGATGTGGTGCTGCTCCGCCATCGAAAGAGCTCTGATCGGACAACGCCATTTGTCCGGTACCTTGCAGATGGGACCCTGCCAGACGACGAAACCGAGCGTTCCCGGCTTATAAGGCGTGCTAGTCCATACAAGCTTGTGGACGGCATCCTTTACCGGCAAGGTGATCTGGGAGTTCTCTTCAAGTGCATCTTGCAGCAAGAGGGTGTGTTCTTTATTAGGGACATACACGAGGGTGCCTGTGTCAACCACGCCTCCTTCAGGACTCTGGTCGGCAAAGCGTTTCGCATGGGTTATTACTGGCCCACTGCGTTACAGGATGTCCGGGATATGGTAACTAAGTGCAAGGCATGCCAATTTCACGCCCGGAAAGCCCATAAGCCCGCCCAAGAGTTCCAAACGATCCCCCATCATGGCCTTTCTCAACATGGGGTCTAGATCTGCTCGGTCCGTTCCCCAAGGGGTACAAGGGTTGTACGCACTTGCTCGACGCCATCGACACCTTCACAAAGTGGATTGAGGCAGAGCCTATGTCATCTCTTCACGTCAAAACGGTTGTGCGCTTCTTCAAAAGCAATGTGATCACGCGCTCCGGGATCCCCCATAAGCTGATCACCGATAACGGTTCCAGTTCACAAGCGAGCTATTACAGGAATACTGCGAACAGTCGGGCACCAAGGTCTGCTTCGCCTCTGTGGCACATTCATAGAGCAATGGAGCAATCGAGCGGGCTAACGGATAGATAGTCCAGGGTATCAAACGGCGGGTGTTCGCTACACTCAATTGGCACAACAAAGCCTGGGTCGACGAAGTTCCTTCCGTCCTCTGGGCAGTTCGCACCACAGCCAGCCGGGCAACCAGGGAAACTCTTTTCCAACAGGTCTATTGTGCAGAAGCCATCTTGCCCGCCAAAGTGGTACTCGGCTCGCCCGGCACGAGCACGGTCAACACGATTGACTCAGAGCAAAAGCGCTTGCTCGAACTCGATCTCCTCGAAGGCACACTCCAACGGGCACAAGTCAGAATGGCGCGCTACCAGCAAGATCTTCGCCGGCACGCCGCCAAATCCGTTTGACCAAGGGCTTTGAAGGTGGGCGACCTCGTTGTGCGCCGTGTCCAGAACCTGTCCAATGCCAACAAGTTAACTCCCCATTGGGAGGACCCGTTGACGGTCGTTTCTACTGATCGCCCGGGGGCTGTTCGCCTGGCAATGGAGGACGGGAGAGAGCTAACCAGCACTTGAAACATCGACCAGCTTCGTAAGTTCTTTGTGTAGATCTTTCGTTTGTTTTCTTAACTTTGCGCTTTTGTCAAACTTCGCGCCTTAGTTCGTCCAAGTCTCTCGGACTGCCATACAAAGTTCAATCCAATAACAGTGAATGTTCGCGGCCCCCTGCGGCCCTTTTCACACCTTGTCGTCTTAGACTATCTCTCTGGTAACACTTGATGGCTGCCCGGTCTTGTGAACTCTTGGCTCCGCGATCTTCAGGGTTTCCCTGCCCGTATCTAGTTTCAACAAGTTCCTAAAATCAGAGTTGCGTAACACGGCTTTCTGCCTTGTGGCTAAGTCTGCTCTCGTAAGCCCCCGCGACAGAGGCACTTACCGCTCTCGGCACAACCACTTGGCAAAGCCTGCTCTCGTAAGCCCCCCGCGACAGAGGCACTTTCCTTATTCGGTTACCTTTGGAATTGCCTGACTTACGTTAACGAGCAGTTCATGGAACGAGTCGATCAGGATACGGGTGTCGCTCTATCTCTCTACACACGTGCTTGAATTCGCAAACTTAGGTCTTCATGCATCGTCCGTACCGGAGGCTAGGGTGTCGCTCTTTTGCTTGTGCATCTGTTCGACTTCGCAAACTCAGATTTTCGAGCAGATGCACAACGAGGGCTGGGAGTTAGGCTGGTGTTCTACCGTTTTCTTAAAACTTTCTAGTGCTGTTCTGCCTTGCTTCCGGTTTCCTGCTCATTCTTGTCTTTTGCTGCGCTTTTTTGCAGGGAAAAAGTAATGCTTTATTTACATTAACAAAAGTTTTACAGGTACAAGAGCCCTTCCGGGTACTGCCCTAATGCTATTTAGAAGCAAACTGCTCCTTTAGCTCCTCAATCACTAACTTGAGGCGCAGGACTTCCCCTTGGGCTCTGATCCCTTCTTTGGCTTGAGCTCGGAGATGTCCGACTTCCTCCTTGCTGTGCTTGGCCTGCCCCTTGGCCTCTGCACGAAGGGCTTCGACCTCTTCGGTCTTGGCCCGCAGATCCTCGGTCAGACTCTCTCTCTCTGACTGAGGCGCTTCTCAGCGTTCTTGAGCTGCTCGGACAGCTCTTTGTCCCTTCCTTCCGCGGCTTTCGCCCTCGCGGCCAGCTCGCGAAGCTCCTCGGCCTCTCTTTGAGAGAGCTGCTGGGATGGCACCCTCGCCTCTGTCAGCTGGGCCTTGAGCTCCTTCACCTCAGCCGCGAATCGGTTCCGGCTTTTGGCCGCCGACATGAGCTCTTCCTCGAGCCACCTCGTGCGGTGCTGATTCCGGAAGGTTTCGGCAATGGCGTCGCACTCGATGGCGACACCTTCTTGGAGATCCTCCATGGTGCCCCACAAGACCTGAGAGAGAGAAGAGCAAGTCTGTTATATCGGGCTGCTGGTAACTTAAACGAACAAGCTTCGGTTTGAGTCTTACCTCTTGAAGCCTTTATTTCAAGTTTAGGCGTAGGCGACTCCCAAGTCCGCGGGTTACGAAGACGTGGATGCTCGGCACGGTCGCAGCGCGCTGTTCCCTCCACTGCTTTCGCTGCTTCTTCTCTTTGCGGGAGCGCACCCGCCAGGGGACAGTGGCGACCTGCCCTTCTTCCTGTTCTTCTGCCCGATCACCTTCGGACAAGATTGGCATCGCTCTACTCGGCGACGTTGGTGTCGCCGCGGACAGGGCAACCTGTGCTACCTGCTCGTAGCCTTCCTCCTCCTCCCTGGCCGCAGGTCTTTCGCCCTGCTCGCTAGAGATCTCCGTCGCCACAGGGATGGGTTGTCCCTGCGACGAAGTGCCTGGCAGGACAGTCTGTTCGGTCCCGCCCCGGGCAGCCGGCAGAGCCAAAACTTTGGCCTCGCTTTCCGTGGCGCCGCGCCCCGCTTCTTCGGCCTCCAGCCTCTCCACTGCGCTCTTCAGCGCATCGATCTGATCAGTGGAGCCCGGTGGAAGCGCAGCCCACGCTGCCAACTTGTCTTTGAGGGCGAGCAGTCTCGTTGCTCGCGAAACACCATGCAGGTGCTCGGGCAGCAAAGACTGCTCGATCTCCGCGTCCACGTCGTCTGTGGCGATCTCCTCCTGGGCAGCTGATGAAAAAGAAGTGTGTTAGTCCTATGCGGTTTGGTAGAATGTGAAGGGGAGAGCTCCATTACTACATACCTGCCGTAGGGAACTTAACCTTTTTCTTCGCTCCTTGATGGTGCTTACGCCTCTTGCTCGGGGGCTCCTCGGCTTCTTGTTCGCCTAGGCCTCCGGACGCTTGCGGCGACAAACTCAGCTCTTTGCTGAGCTGAGCGCTCTTTTTGTGCAACGCAAGAAGCGTTTCCTTGCGCACGACTTCCTCCTCGAGCCTCCTCTGCTCAGCGATCTGTTGTAGCCATCCCACATGGTCCGGGTGAGCTTGCGTATATCGCCTCAGTTAGTGGGTCAAGTTCCGTACCTCTTCATCGCTCTGCTCGGTGAAGAGGGATGGGCTTAGGCGTTCCCCCTTGGCTGGCCGCGCGCATGCTTAGCCTGATCGGCGCGCTTCGTTGCCGCAGTAGACTTCAGAGGTTGTTGGCGGCCGCTTCGGCGCGGCGAGCTCCACGTCGGCCCAGCGACCACCTTTGGCTTCTCGGCCACCTTGGCCTTGCCCTTCCTCGCTTCCTCTTTGTCGGACTCAGAGTGCTCCTCGATGATCCCGCCAAGGATCAGCTTCTCGTCCTGCACGTAGGGAAGCGAATGTTAGCATGTCATGGTCGTGTAAGTCTAGCAACTCGGTTAGGGGTTCTGCAAATGTTACCTCTGGTGAGCGGACGAGCACGTTTCTCGGGCACGTATAGGCCACTTTGCCAGTGACCTCGGTGTCCTTCTTGGCAGCCTTCAACAGGGAGTCAACCTGCTCGGTCACCCATGCGTCGGTAGGTTGCATTGTCCGAACAGAAGAAACCCTTAGTTCCTGTTCGGATGAAGTAACCAAGAAAGGTTGAATGTTTAAGGAACTTACCCGTGCTCTCCCTGGTGATGTCCTCCTAGCCTTCTATCTTGTAGAAGGGGTAGGACCTCCTCCGCAGCGGACAGATTCTGTTCGCCATAAAGTCCCGGATGATCTCTCTTCCCTTGAGGCCGAGGCCCACAAGGGAAGCGATCTTCCGGGTGAGATACCACTCTTCGCTGGTCGGCTCCGACCGCGGCATCTGTGTTCCCTTCGCCGGCGCCTGCCCGGTGAAGACGAGCTTGCTGTCGTCGCTCCTCTTGGTGTAGAACCACCTCATCCACCATGGCCCCATTGAGTCGAGCAGTGGTGGACGAGGGTACGACGCGTCATTGGCGGTGGCCCGGAGCTTGAAGTAGTAGCACCCGAGCCCGGAAGCAGCGGAGCTGCTCCTTGTCACTGTGTAGTAGTGGAGGAACAGCCCCACCGGTGGATCAACTCCCAGATAGCCCTCACACAGGTATGCGAAGACGGCCATCTAGAGGATCGAGTTGGGGTTGAGGTTTGCAACCTCCAACCCGCTGATGTTCAGGAAGGCCTCCACGAAATCGCTTTCAGGAGACCTCAACCCAAACAAGGTGAACTGCTCGAAGTTGACAAACTCGTCCTCGACCGGCTCTGTTGTTTCCTCCTCCCCGGGCAGCCTCCAGCTGCCGGCGTCGATGTGTCCCTCCGACTTTAAAATCCTCAAGTCCTCAGTCATGCTAGTGCCTGAGAATTTGGCCATAGCAATCCCCAGGGTGGACGAGCAGCTTTGGAGTTGGGTGGTGGCTGTTTGATGCTAAGCGCAGTTGGAATAGGGCTTGGGAAGGAAAGGCGTGCGAGAGCGGAAGTGGTGAGCCGCGGGCGGCTTGGTGTTCTTTATAGCCCCAGACGAGTAGCTCTGCAACGGTTTTTTACCACAAAACGGTTAGATTTTGACTACAACGGCTAAGTAAAAACGATCGCCCGTTTTCGACTGCGCAGTGAAAGTTACCGTTGGAATCTGCCAACGGTTATATTTTCCAGTTTCTGCACTGAGGGCTGGGTACTCTGCTCGGACAGATGTGTTTCCCTGCTCGACGCAACAGAGTTGTTCGGCACTGGGCGGGTTTGCTCGGTTTCGAACAAGTCCTGTTCGGCTGAGTTATAACCTGTTCGGTCTCTTGTTGCACGTCTTTGTAGCAGCAAAGCTTCCCTCTTCGTGACTTGAAGTCTCAAGAGGAAGACCCCACTCTAGTGAGATATTCCACTTGAGTCTCGGGGGCTAGCTGTCGGGGATAAAATCACGGCCCATTGCCATGGCCCACTCCCTGACGACCTAATCGAACAGCCTCCTAGAGCCTGGCTCCCTGGAAGGTCTATCAGGGCCATGTGCATCCTGCCGAACAGCTTCCTGGCTGGCGTGGTGCATAACGGCCTAGGATTCGTGTTCGAGTCCGACTCGAACATGAGTTTTGCTTGGCTACATGAAGACCCGGACGTGGTTTCCCGGATTGGAACAGACATCGTGATCCCCAAGAATTGAAGTTTTCCTTATCTACCTCGGGATGTATTTGGCATGTATCAAGTTCGCTATGGACTCGTGGTCAGCCCGGCCCGATTATCCCTCGGTAGGTCGGTTGTTCAACACTATATAAACAAGGCCCCTACAGCGTGTAGAGAGCACCAGAATATCGCATAATACTTCCTGTACACACATAACCTCGTCGAGATCTGTTCATCTCGCCGAGTTCCTCTTTGTAATCTCTTTCTCATATAAAGAAGCGCTGGACGTACTTGTTGATTGCTGTTCACCTTGCTCGGCAGTGTCTTCTATCTCCCTTTCTCAAGAACCTTAGTTGACTTGGGACCGATATCTCAACCGTCGACACTGTTTTCTTCCTCCTTCCTCCTCCACTGCTCTATCTTCTTCTTCTTCCTCCCCTCCTCTCTCTTCTCTCTCATCTAGGTCCGACGACCAGTGAGCTCACTCGTGGTGGGCGCGACGGCGGCGAGCTTGTGGATGGCGGCGGTGGTTAAGGGCAGCGGCGGCGAAGGGCGACAGCGAGCTCGTGGACGCCACCTCCTCATTCACACCCACGCTGGTGCCACCTCCTCCTTCACCCAATCTGCCGCCGCCACGAGCCGCCTTCGAGCTTGTCGCTGTTGGCAAGCTCGCCTCGCCTACGCGCGCTTTGAAGCTCATTGTCGTCATGCCGCCGACCACTTCATTGATCACGGTGGCGGACATGGAGAAGAGTGGAGGAGGAGAAGAGGAGGAGGAAGAAGAAGGAGGTAGAGGATGACATGTGGGACCCAGCTGTCAGGTGCGTATTTCTATCGTATTTGCGTATATGCTGGAAATGCCGAAATGGCATCGGTGGAATTATGTTGCAAAAAGAATGACATCAATAACAATATGCGTTTTGTAATGATAAAACAGAAGAATCGAAACTTAATAACGGCATCGATAAAAAATTCCTAGTTTTTTCCCGCCGTTTTTTTTAAAGAAATCGACCGTTTTATGGAACCTCTTCTCAGTACCGGCCTAACTGGCACGAGGATATTTGCCGCGATTTACACTACATATATACACATTTCCATGTAAAATTTGCGCGCTTATACAGACCTACAGCGAGAGCCCTATAGGTGGGCGGGCACACGTAGGGCTTGTTTGGATCACGCCCTGGCCTGGGGGCGCTCGCCCAGGCAGGTCGATCCAGCCCCAGGCGTTGGAAATCGACGGCCTGGGTTTGCTGCCCGGATCAGGCAAGTTCTCCGGTCGCTAATCCAAACAAGCCTGTAGTGCGTGCCGCAGATGCAGACGAAGAACACAGCCTGCCTGTGCATTTTGGCCACGACCTGCTACTGCTGGCACTGGCCGCTAGTATAAGAAGTCGGGGTCAAGGATTGGAGACAGTAGTGTAGCTTAGTGGACCCTATAGCTGGAAGGACAAGACGAGACGAGCGATATCTCCTCGTCGGAATGGGCGGCGAGCAAGCGCCGCTGCTGGCGCCGGCGGCGGCGTACCACGAGGGGTGCCCC
The DNA here is from genome assembly GCA_036346415.1 of Raddia guianensis. Taxonomy (NCBI): domain Eukaryota; kingdom Viridiplantae; phylum Streptophyta; class Magnoliopsida; order Poales; family Poaceae; genus Raddia; species Raddia guianensis. The sequence continues at coordinate 26,662,758 of CM070543.1, read as the reverse complement.
GGCTGCGCGCAGGAGCGGAGGAAGGAGAGCTGCAGGGGGAGGATCCCCTACAAGGAGCTCTTCTTCGTCGCCGCCACCACCCTAGCCTCCTGTACGTTCACCTTCTTCACTCTCATCTGCTGCACTCACTGGCTCACTGCACATGTCTGCCATAGACTTTGAGACGTCCAGCCGCAGAGCCTGCACTGCTTTGCAATGCTCGTCGATCGTTCTTGCTTGGTCGACTAGCTCGCTGCTCACTCGTTTGCGCTTTGTACCTTGAATGTGTGCCCCGGCCCCGAGCTACTGGAATGGAAAAAAAGTTGGCCGGCCGGCCGGCGACGGCGAGCGGCGTTGGCCGGATACATGGACGAAGGAGAACCTGCCGACGAGCTAGTGCGGGTTGAGCTAGCGGGGCCCGACACCCGACAGACACAAAGGTCACAAGGACAGACTGCATTGCAGAGGCATGAGCAGGATTCCCTCCCGTGAGTGACGAGATAGAGGATGCCTCTGTGGCCACTGGCCAGTGGCCACGCTGGTCCGAGCTGGTGGACTGGTGGGGCCTCTCCATATGCTGCTCTTCACTGAGCTTGGCACAGGCAGTGGCACTGTGCTATGCGCCTATGCCAATGCCATCCCCTCCCAATCTCGAACACGATTTTTTTTTTTGGAAGAATGACCAAAAATAATATAAAATGCTCTGCATCACCACATGTAAAACTGGCAACATCTTGCTTTGTTCTTACTTTTTGTTAATTATTGAGGGAGTAGTTGGAAGCTTAACTTTGTTGATGTACTGATTTGCTTGTTTCGACCTGATACAACGCAATGCACCTTCACCAAACAACATACTATAGTATGTGCTATGTTTTGCTTGCTCCATATACATCTCATTTCTGACAAAAAGTTTACTTGTGCCTCCCCTTTTTCAGCTTTACCAATCACGTGCCTCTTCCCCTTCCTCTACTTCATGGTATGCCGCATGCGTCTCGACTTTCATGTTTCAACTACTCTCCGCATCAAAGTGCAATGTTGCATTGTTTTAAGCTGCCAGGACAGTTTGATTTTTCCCCTATGCTAGCTCAGGACGATTTCACAAAATTAAAATGCATACCATGCATTCTGTCCCTTCAGTTCAGGTTCAGGGTTGCCCCTCCTATTCGGAAATGAGCAGGTGGAATCAACGTCAATTTCGTCTCTCAAACATCAAATTGTTTGGAAGAAAAAAAACAACAACAAAAAAACGACAGAAATGATAAAATCTCCGGAAATGGCAAATCCAAAATGAACTCGTTTTCAGGCTAAATAGAGAGCTCCATACTGCTGTTTCAGCCTATTAATATCTTTATAATCCTAGTATTCACGAAAAGGTGATGGCGATCAAGGGAATACTCTTGGTTTTATTGATCAATACCTCTATTGTTTCATGTAAATAAAATCTAACTCTTCCTTTTTACACATTTTACTAGTATAGTCTGGCTTATTTATTGATTTATTTCTATCCCTTTTGATAGGTTAGAGACTTCCACATTGCTAAAACAGAGGAAGATATTGGATATTATGCTGGTTTTCTTGGTATGATTTCTAACTCTAGTTTCAATAATTCATCAACAATTAGCTAACTTCAGGAGGTATACTTGAGACAACACACAAATTTAAATATGTATGCTTGCATCCATGCATTGGTGTTTAAAACATGTAGGTGCTTCGTACATGATTGGCAGAGCCCTTGCTGCAATATTTTGGGGCATTGTCGCAGATCGTATTGGACGGAAACCTGTCATTGCATTTTCACTACTGTCTGTGTAAGTGTAAGAAGAATTATAATTCAACGTGACAACATTTCTTAGTATTTTTTTGTAATTCAAACGTCACTTAGCTTCCCTCTTGTAACGTAGGGTCATATTTAACACATTATTTGGGCTAAGTTTGAAGTATTGGATGGCAATTGCGACAAGAATTGTTCTAGGTTCTTTAAATGGTTTACTTGCTCCGATAAAGGTACGTAAAAGAATCAGTTTCAACATGAAGGCATCTCAATTGCAGTGTTGGTGACTTGATAAATGATGAAATAATATTTATTGACAATTGCAGGCTTATTCTATCGAGGTCTGTCAAACTGAACATCAAGCTCTTGGGCTCTCAGTTGTAATCATCTCTTGAGCAACTCTACATTGTTAACAGTTATATTCCATAATTCCTCCAATTTCAAGATCTGACTGATCCTTTTCTTAAATTTAGGTGAACACAGCATGGGGTTTGGGTCTTGTTGTTGGTCCAGCTCTTGGAGGCTACCTTGCCCAGGTACTAGTTCCACACAAGTGAAGGGTGAAATTGCTCGTTTTTCTTACATTGTTCTTGTTCTGTCAGCCTGTTGAAAAATACCCACAAGCATTTTCCAAGGAGGCAATTTTTGGGAGGTAGATCATGCTAGCACAAGATATAGTTATTTACCAAACAACTTGCAAGTAATTTTTTACCTAGGACATACTCAAATTTCATTTGGATTTTGCAGATTCCCATATCTCTTACCTTGCCTATGTGTGTCACTGTTTGCTGCTATTGTTCTAATAAGTTGTATATGGCTTCCGGTATGTATAATTATACATAAGCTTAATATCACCTCCTTTCATTCAGTCTTTCTCAGCTAATGCTAATAGTAAATTTTATTTACTTATTTTTTTTTGTAACCTGGACAAATTTTATATTATATAAATATCCAAATATACAAAATATGCTACTTGGATTGCAACTCATGAAGAAAAAAATCAAAATAAAGTCACGATGCTTTGTTTGTGAAAATTATGTTTCTTTTTGGCTTCAAATTTACTAATGTTGAAAACATCACGCATAGGCTTTTAAGTAACTTCATTCAATCATTCTAGGCACATAGTTTGGAATCGAGATTTTCTATGGTAATTATTAGAGAAATTTTACAGTACAAAAAATGAATTGAGAACCGTTAATTAATTTTGATTTAACAGCTTATATTGATTTTTATTTTTTACTACTATGATAGCTAGTATTTAATACTCCATTCGTTCCAAATTGTAGTTCACCGTTGACTTTTGTATAGTCTGTTTGACCATTTGTCTTATTTAAAAAATATATGTAAATATTTTTTTTAATTTGTTTTATCATTAAAATACTTTAAGTATGACTTATGTTTTTACATGTTTACACTAATTTTTTGAATAAGATGAATGGTCAAAAGACGTTTCAAAAGTCAACAGTGAACTACAATTTGGAACGGAGGGAGTAGTATCTAATTATCGCCTACGTACAATGGCATCGTAAAAGAGCTCTATTGACATGGCTATATTTTTCAAATGGAACTGACAGGAGACTATACATAAACATAAAATCCCTGAAGAAGATGTCAAAATCCCTGAAGGAGATTATTGGGATTCATCTCGTAAGAAGAGTTTGCTTCACAATTGGCCATGGATGTCAACTATGATATCATACTGTTTCTTTGGTCTTCATGATACAGCATATAGTGAGGTAAATATATCATGCTGTATTCAGGTCTTTTTTCCATGTCGCATCAGGTCATGTAAATCTATACAAGTAATATTAAATTTCTTTCCAAAAATATATTATCTACTACTTGCATTCATCTTTAATATTTGGAACACAAGAATTTTAAAGCTGTAATATAAATCTTTCATAATAGATACTTTCCTTATGGGCTGTAAGTGATAAAAGATATGGCGGCCTTAGTTTCTCATCTGAAGATATTGGTCAGGTTCTTGCTGTGGCAGGTATTGCAACCCTTTGCTTCTCACACCAATACAAAACTAGAATTTTCAAGAAGTTTAAGTAACAGTCTTATCTAATTATTGTTTCTGAATTGTTCACGTGACCACAAAGATGCATGGTTGCAGAAGTTTGTGGTTCACTGCTCCCGTGAAAAAAACTGATTATGTTTCCCCCTCTTTACATCAGGTGCTAGTCTTCTTCTATATCAGCTATTCATTTATCGTTGGGTTCATAAATTTCTTGGGCCAGTTATTTCATCACGTATTGCTTCAGTGAGTAACCCCTTTTGCTCCTTCAAAACAGATATACAAAACATTTCATAATCATTACTCATATTTTTTTAGCAAACATTACTCATATTTTAACATTGACATTGCAGGCTTTATCCATATTTGTTCTTGCAACTTATCCCTTTATGACATACCTATCTGGAACCAAACTTTCTTTTGCTCTTCATTCTGCAGCCATGATTAAAAGTGTTCTTGCTGTAAGCATTCCCAAACTTTTCTTTATCTAAAAGTTTAAGTTTCTTAGTTCAAAACAAGTTTAAATTACTATATATTATCTCACTAACACCATTTGTGTGCTGATGGTGGGGAATAAGTTCATGCATCTCTCTCTCTCCTTAGCATGTAATTCAGTCACTACTTTATGATGTTGATTTTAGTTCATGTGTTGATCATCGTCAAGATAGAAACTAGAGACCAGAATGATCTAGTACGGTCTAACTCAGTGTATAACATGTTGAATTCAACAATGCCTGCTTGGGGGACGACAGGCTTAAGCCCTTTTGTAGTGTACCATTTTCTGGGGAATTAAGAGCAACGGAATAAATTTACTGTATCCTATCAGTACCACCCAAGTCTATCTAATCGTCTCTTTTTACATACTTGCATAGATTACTATCAGCACAGGAATTTGCCTTCTTCAGAACAATGCTGTGGTATGTATAAAATCAAGTGAGCATTGAGATAGTTGTGTTTTCATATATAAAATAAGATATAGCGTTTTTGAAATTCAATACCAGCGTCAAGAACAAAGAGGCACTGCAAATGGTATATCAACAACCGCTATGTCATTTTTCAAGGCAGTTGCTCCAGTAGGGGCAGGTGTTGTGTGAGTACATCTTTTCATCTCATATTTTTCATAAATACAAAGCATGAGTGGCCGCCCATACGGATTCATGATTTTCTATCGCCTGATGCTACTGAACACAAAATGGTCAACGCAGATTCTCATGGGCACAAAAACGTCAGGATTCCACATTCTTCCCAGGTCAGTTACCAATTTATACTGTACCCTGTGTTCATTGTAATATTCCGAAAGAAAAATCAGTAGCATCATATTTTCTTTCACTGGATTGGAGGTCTTTAATAAAGAGATGTAGGAATGGCCCATCTGCTTATATTACATACCTGATTCCATATCGGTTTTGTCGAATCTGCAGGTGACCAGGTGGTGTTCTTGGTGCTGAATGTGGTGGAGCTCCTTGGCTTCATATTCACCTTCGAACCTTTTCTGGTGCTACCTAGGCCTGCAGTGCAAGAACAGTGTAGTTAGTACTTAGGAGTACAGATCACCACATGTCAATATTATATGTAACAGTTATAACATTTAGCGCTCCCTAATAATTTCAGTGACGAGATCTAGGAGCATGGTAACGTAGTGTTTGCATCCATGCAACTGGGAAAAAAAATCTAAACAAGAGTGCTGCCCACTCTCGATATAATAGTCCATTAGTCATCTGGAGAGCGCAATCCCCTTGATCAGTATCCTGTGATTTTTTGTTTTACCATGATTCCTTAATACAATAGGCATGCAGCTCTTCCTGCCTGTTCTGTGAATATGTAGCACGAGGAGTACTGATGCCATATTAATGCAGTGATATTTTTTTAAAATAATATAGAAAAAAGGATGAGATAATAAAGGAAAAAGAGAAGATGGTCTGACCCTTAATATCCTGAGACATGCATGGTCTAGATAAAACCTTCACTTTATATCATCTGTTGAGTATACTATAGCAGCTTTGTTGTGACAGTTAGAAATATGCTTTGTTTTTTCTCCCATACCTCTCTTTAAAATTCGCATTTTCTCCCGTGCCACTCGGCTTCATATTCTGATGTGATCCCACATGCCATACACACGTAAAATCGGTATATGAAGTTAATGGCATGGGATAATTTTCCCGCTTTCTTTTGACCCCCTACGATACGACCAATTAGCTGCACGCCTGCACGAGTCATAAGGTATCTGCATATAATGATTTTTTATATAAGGGTTACCCATAATGATCTCAAAACATAGTGGCAATGGCATACCACTAAACCAGCAAAAATATTAACGACAAAAAGGGATTTTTTTTCGACAGAACGATAATAGAACAAGATTGAAGAACAAAACTAAACCATCGCCCTTTCACTTCGAGAACAAAATAGCTGAGAGTTGAGACGTTAATCTAGCCCCCACTCCTCGCCCCCCCCACCGGAGCCCCCGCTCGCCTCCTCGCCGGAGCTGGACCCACTCACCTGGACTGACCGCCGGGGAGCGAGCTAGGCAGCAAGCACTTGACGAGCCTCCTCCTCGACCAGCGGCGGCGGGCGGCGGCGGCGCAGGAGCGAAGAGGTTTGTGGGGATTGGGCCAGACGCGATGATGGCCCATGACGCAGCGAATCGGCCACATAAGCGGTGCCCCTGCCCACGTAGCAGCATACTTACTTGGACGGGGTGGACGGGCGATCAGGAAGGCCGTGGCCTAGGTCAATGGCCCACATTGCACCTGGTGGGCGCGCTGGCTTACAAAAAATTTTATATTTTAAGGCGTGGACTTGGGGACGGACGTCCGACACACGCGCGCGCGTCGGATGCTGCCCCGGCCCAGCCCATCGCTAGTCGCGCAAGCACGTTGCATGCTGCTGCCTCTCTTAATCGCATGCATGCAAAGCTAATCACGCATGCTCCTTTCCTAATGGCATGCATGCATCGCTAATCGCACATGCACATGCACATCGCTAATCGCACATGCACAGCATTTTTGTTTTCCTTTCAAAAGATAATAGATTTTGACTGGGTGCTCCAATGCACGAACTGTTTGCACCAGTGCGTTTCTCGCATTTTTACGAACAAAACAAGACCAAAGTTGCTATAAAAAAAGTTACCGAAATAATTTGTTATCCTAATGAAACAATTAATTTAGTCCATTGAAACAATTGGTTTATCTTATTGGAACAATTACTTTTACCTATTGGACGTACAATCATGTGAAACAATTGGTTTATCCTATTGGAACAATATATATAGCATACTAAAACAATTGGTTTAGCCTATTGGAACAATATATATAGCCTGTTGAAACAACTAGTTTAGCCTGTTGGAACAATATGTTTGACATGTTGAAAAAATTAGTTTAGCCTATTGGAACAATTTATCTAATCTGTTGAAACAATTGGTTTATCCTATTGAATCAATATTTTTGGCCTGTTGGAACAATTAATCTAGCCTGAAACAATTACTTTTCCCTAGTGGACGTACAACCAAGTGAAACAAATTGGTTTATCCTATTGGAACAATATATATAGCATGCTAAAACAATTGGTTTAGCCTATTGAAACAATATATATAGCCTATTGAAACAACTAGTTTAGCCTGTTGGAATAATGTGTTTGACATGTTGAAACAATTAGTTTAGCCTGTTGGAACAATTTATCTAATCTGTTGAAACAATTGGTTTATACTATTGGAACAATATTTTTGATCTGTTGGAACAATTAATCTAGCCTGCTGAAACAATTACTTTTACCTAGTGGACGTACAACCAAGTGAAACAATTGGTTTATCCTATTGGAACAATATATATAGCCTATTGAAACAACTAATTTAGCCTATTGGAATAATATGTTTGACATGTTGAAACAATTAGTTTAGCATGTTGGAACAATTTATCTAATCTGTTGAAACAATTGGTTTATTCTATTGGAACAATATTTTTGGCCTGTTGGAACAATTAGTTTAGCCTACTGTAACGATATGTCTAGCCAAGTGCAACAACTAGTTTATTCTATTGGAACAATATGTCTAGCCTGCTGGAACAATTAGTTTAACCTATTGGAAACAATCTGTACAGACTGTTGAAACAATTTGGCTAATGAAAAATAATTAAAAATAAAAAATAAAAAGTATTCAAAATGAGTTAATTAGGATTTTAGATGAGTTAATTAAAACAATTTGGCTATTGGTTTTTGCATCTAGTCGTCCATACAAACGCTGTGTTGAACGGCCATGCAAAACGCTGTGTTGATTTTTATTGATTATTGATTATTGTGTTGAACGGCCATGCAAACGCTGTGTTGAACGGCAGCAAAACGAGCCAAAACGGCCATGCAAAGTGCTAATCACCTGGCCACGCGTGCGCGAGATGCTGCGCTGCTGGGCCGCGGGCGTCCGATGCGGTCGGACGTCCGGAAGAAAGCACTACCGATAGTATATACGTACATTCATGTTTACATGTGCATGCATGAATGCATGTTGTATGCTATCTACCTAGCTAGCACTTGCAGCGTTCGACTTGCTAGATCGTGCCACTAGTAATTAGCTACGAAAGCCTAGCATTGGTTGAGTTAATGCTAGAATTAGCCGGAGCATGCGCGTGACCAAGCGAGCGATGATGGGCCGCGGCGTCCCATGCCTTGGACGCCCGGCTAGAAGCATTTTTCATATTTTAATCTTTTTTAAAAAATAATTTTATTTTTAACCCCTCGAAATTTTTTTTTCAAATCTAACCCTTTTGACCGCGCCACACCACCAGGTGCATCATGCCAACTCTGACGCGCCAATGCATATGGCGAGTGAGAGGTGCCACGCTGGCGGCCCCGGTCAATGGCCGCCAGCGCGGATGGGCGTGGATCCCACCTTGACACGCCACCCCGCCTGGCGCGTCAAGACCCTTTACAGAGAGGCACGCGGGGGCGCCCTCCTGTTTTTCTTCGTCCGACACCGCCGCCGCCCGCCCGTTGCCGCCCGTCTCCGACCTCCTCGGTGTGGGAAAATCATTCCCTGTCCTCCTGTTAAGGTTATCCTCCAACTTGTTTCTCCGATTTGGCTCTCGATTAACCGCATTTCGTAGGGTTTGGATAGTTAGGGTTCGAAGGAAAAACTTGATTTTTGTTCCATATTGTTGTGTTTAGATCGATTTGAACACCGTGGTCACCGTGTTGCATCTACTGTCCGTGTTATTAACGTGTAGAATCAATTGCATGCACGGGTATGTCATTTAAATTTGGTATAAATGATGTTATATATTAGGTCTAAACGATTTGTATTTGTTATCTTAAATTTTGTAAATGGATCGTTTAGTCCGTTTTTTTATGGTGGTACCGTCAGAGAAAACGGAGAGTTTGAGAATATGAAGAAAGATGTGGTATTGTTTGATAGGAGGCCGAGTTTTAATGATTTAGTTTTCCGTTGCCGGTCTTTCAAAGCCGTGGGGTTGGTGAGGGCGAACTATTGTTACAAGGAAGATTTGATTTTGGGAAGGCTAGGGCACACTACGTGATGTTGAAGATTTCATCGGAGTCGGATTAGAATAGCTATAAGGAGGTTGTGAAAAATTCTAACGTCAGCTGTTGGGAAGTGGTGGTTGAGATCGCTCGTGGGAGTGGCTCATTAGTAAGACCCGTACAAGCTGTGCAAACTGTTGATGACGAAGATGAGACTGTTGAGCACTTGACTCAGGAGTTGGGCATAGTTGGAGGATGGCAGGTCAGATCTGAAGCACGTGTTGCGGAGGCGGTGGGAGAGCCGATTGATAATTTTGATAATGGCCTTTTCATAAATGACTTTGACGATGGACTTTTCGAGGAGGAAGAACGTGAAGTGGAAGACGACCAAATTTCTCTAGGATCCGAGGAGGAATCCTATGATGAGGAGATGGCGGAAGGAGAGGGGGTGCAAGGCGAACAAGAAGAGGTGGGGGAAGAAGATGAGGTGGAGGAAGAAGATGATGTCGAAGAAGATGACGAGGTTGTTTGTTTAGGCGTGGGAGATAGAGAGCAAGCAACGTACGCATTGTCGGCTGCGGAGAGGAGACAGCTTACGACAGTTAATGTTGATGTGCCCATGGTGACCACCTTTGAGGACCTAAGCCGAACTCACATGGCAATATATGAGAGCGGCTTGTTGTCAACCGATGTTCTGCTGGATTCTGAGAATCCAGAGATCCGAAAGGGCGTGTCATTCTAGTCTTTGCAGTAATTACAGTACTTCTTGATGGACTATGCGGTGAGACACCATAGGCCATATAATGTCACTCATTTGGACGTCAAAGTCAGATACACGGTGAACTGCAAACAAGGATGCCTTTGGGGTGCGTGGGCTCGGCTGGACAAATATACTGGTAGATGGAAGATTAGTCGTGTCAGACAACCTCACACGTGTGGTTCGTCGAAGATAAAGAAGGTGCATGCTCAAAACACAAGGGCGCCGTATCGCTGGCATTGTCGCGGCGGATAGCGACGTGTCAGTTGCCTCTTTGATTGAATCCATATTTGGATTCACCGGTACCATGTGAAGTACTCAAATGATTGGCGGACAAAGCAACACGCCATGGAGTTGTTATATGGGGACTGGAAGGAGGCATACAACATGGTGCCAAGGATATTGATAGCAATTAAACATTTCAACCCCGGTGCGAAGTATTTCACTTACACGAGTTGCAGTGGCTTGGTCACCAAAAAAGAGTTGTGCAAGTATAACGTACCCAAAAATCACCATAAGAGTTGCCACAATATGTCGGCACCCAATTTACAAGATCGGATTCCACCTGCGTAAACCCGTACTAGTCCCAAGGATCATGGCTAGTACACACAGACATACAGAAACGGAATAGTGCCAACGATAATATTATTACAAACGGAACATAGTCCAGTACAAACAACATACAACGGCTCGCAGGCCGCAAATCAGAGTACACAACGATACAAGCCTACTACAACATCTAGAATTTTATTCATCCCACAGGCACGGAGGCTGTAGGAACGTGTAACCCTAATCTTCATACTCTTCATCGGAGAACGCCTCCTCGACGTAATCCGGGCCCTCCTCCTCGGACGGCGGGCCATACTCGGATGGACCAGCTGTTGAAGTTTTGAAAAGAGAGGGGAGAAAAGGATGGTGAGTACAAATTGTACTCGCAAGTCCGGAATTATGCAAATGCGGTTCAGTACAAGGAAGGTTTAGGACATTTGCGGAAATCGCAGTTATTTAACCTAGTTTTGACAAAGCAATTTCGAAACTTTAAATCTCAACATTTTCTTTGGGCTCTTCTCAAACGGTTCTCGCCACTTGGCCTCAGTGCCATAGCAAGAACAAAATTCTTTCTTCTTTTCTTTTCTCAAAACGGCTAGGTCCATTCCGCGTGACACTTCCGATAGGCCGGTACCCATTTCGGAATATCACCGGTGGCACCTAGCTCAAACGAAATCCTTCTCAAATCCTTACTCATCTCAAATCCTTTCTTCAAAAATCCCCTTTTCTAAATTTATTTTAAAATGAAGAAACTACCATATAATCAGTCCTTCACGCTCCATAACCATGAAAGCACGGCTATCATGACAGCTTTTAACTCTGCAGAGTGGGTACGCCTTACCCTCGAGAGGCTACGCACCCAGACGGTGTTTCGCCACAAGACCATCAACCACGAGGGCCAACGATCGGGCCCGTCCCATTCGAGGCTCGAGGTCGTCTCAGAATGGCTCGATTCATAGGATCATAGGATGAGCAGGTCCTTAGACTAGGGAGATTTGATATTTTAGCCCGGCCAAAACATGGTGCCCTCTGCACCAACCGACAAAATATCCCCCTAGTCGGAAAGATTTTGGGGTAAGAGGAAAATCATTTCCTACTCAGCATCACCCCTGATGCGCTATCTTTAAATCACCCTTTTCCAACCATTTCTCAAAACATTCACCTTTCACACAAATGATTGCATCATTCCGCATAAATGATTTTAAGCATTTATCCTACCACAATCAAAGCATATAAATAAGAGCAACTCATATTTTAGCCTTAGGTTTAATCCTACCATATTTCTTACCTTTCTATATATTCGGTCATGATAACTAAGTCTAGGAAATACGGCATTTAACTTTTTAAACTAGCATGCATAATTTCAAGTCTAATAACATTTTCTAAATAACCGAAAATGGTTTCTCAATATGATCAAAGGGGGACTTGCCTTGATCGGTTCCGGGGAAAGCGAAGGGGACGTCGGCGATCGGGTCTTCGGCAGCTTGACCTCCTAAGCGCGCACAAGCATGCAAAGCAATACAACACACAATAAATAAAATATTTTATGCCATGCTGTTTTTAAGGAAATGCAGCAATTCCATGATTTATGCATTTTCATTTAAAGGAAACATGATGCTAAACGGTAATGCACACATGGAATGATGCCATCTCAAAATTACTTGCATGACCAAAACAGATGCTGGATGGATGCCATGCATACAATTAATATTTCTAAGGTCCAGCAACCTCCAAAGTATTTTTCCTGAATTTTTATAGAATATTTACAGCACATGAAATTAATGATGCACCTAGAGCTTATCTATTTAACCAAAAATGGATTCCATATGCATGACATGCAAATACACAATTTTCCCAGGTTCAGAAACTAATAAAGAGGTTTTACTAATTTTTACAGAATTTTTAGCATGCACAAGCTATTTTAATAAATACTTTTAGGTACCACATAAAATGATTTAACCAGAAATGTAAAATAAAAATAAAAGGGAGAGGTCCAAACGGCAGTGGGCCGGCTTGGCAGACGGCCCAGCAGCGACGCGCGCTCGGCACCGCGAGAGCGAGGGCGAGGCGAGGGCGACTGTCAAACGGGTCCCACCTGTCGGCGGCACCGCAGAGGTAAAAGGGGGAAGAAAACAGAGGGGAGGCGACCGGCGGCGATGCGGCCAACGGCGGCGACGGTTCCGGCCACCAGAGGGCGATTGGGCGCGCGCGAAGCGAGACACGAGCGAGGCGAAGCAAATGAGGGTCTAACCATCCCGCGGGGAGGACAGGGTGAGCAACGCGACATTATGTGGCGGCGGCAACGGCGGTCATTGCGGCGGCGATGAATCACACGGTCGGGTCACAATTACTCCGGGGATGACAATGAGGAGGGAACAAGGGGCTACCTTTGAGCTCGCCGGGTCGAGGGAGATGGCAAGGCGATGAGACCGCGACGGCGACGACGGTGCGAGCTCCGGGACACGCGTGCGGATCACACGGCGTCGGTTCGCTTGGCGAGAGCTTCGCTGGGGCGACCTGCGAGTCAATCCCCGGGGTGATGTTAAACCGAACGGGACGAGAGCGAGGTAGGGAAGGGAGAATAGAAGACGCGGAGGCAGACGACGACCGCTCGGAGTTCAACAGAGCTGTGGCGCGAAAGGCAGAGAGCAAAGGGGAGCAGCTCCCACTTATAGGCGTAGCTCCTCGGACACATTCAATGCCACGCGGTTTGGCACTCGTCGGCTCGATTCCGGCGGTGCCGGAAGTGAATCTTTCGGACCAGCGGCACCGAGGTGGTTGGCAGCGACAAGACAAGAAAGGGGTAGGGGACGGAGAGGGTCCCATGGAGGAGTGTAGGGCGGCGATGCATGGGGAAAGGAGCCATGGCGAGGCCCCGGGAGAGAGGAGAGAGAGGAACAGCGGCGGCGATTCGGCGAGGCGAACAGAGGGAAGAAACAGGGGAGGAAGAAGAGGGAGGAGGGCCGACGGGGGCTCCACTGTCAAGCGGCTCAGCAAGACAGAGGCAAAAGGGAGGAGACATGGCGAATTGGGCGGCGGAGGCAAGAAGGCCCAACAGAGGAGAAGAGGGGGCGCGGGAGAAAGGAAGGAGAGAGGGAGGAGTGGGCCGAGACTTGGGCCGAGAGGAGAATAGAAGGTCTTTAAATCTTTCGATTTTCCAAATGCATATCCTTTCAAATACTCTTTTGAATACAATAATACTTAGGAAATAATACTTTAATTCCAAAAAAAAATTAATAACACCTTTCCAAAATATTTTTACTTTGGAGATTTTAAATGCACCAGTTATTTCCAGGATGATGCATGAAATGATGATGCCATGATGCAATATAAATAAATGATTAACATTTTTAAATTATGCATTTTAAGAAATTAACTAACGTGCCAAATTGGTTTTAAAAATTTGGGATGTTACAAACCTCCCCCCCTTAGGATGAATCTCGTCCTCGAGATTCCGACTCTTCCGGAAACAATTCTGGAAACTCAGCCTGAAGATCTGACTCACGCTCCCAAGTGGCCTCAGCCTCAGAATGATTACTCCACTGAACTCGGCAAAAACGCGTAGCCTAACTACGGGTTTTGCGAACTGCCACATCCAAAATTCTGACTGGGTATTCTTTAAAAGACAGATCAGGCTGCAAATCCAACACCTCAGGAACCAACTGCTCTTCAGGAACTCGCAGGCATTTCTTCAACTGAGAAACATGAAACACACTATGCACACCTGCCAGATACTCAGGAAGTTCCAACTGATATGCCACTTCACCTCTTCGAGCAAGAATTTTGAAAGGACCAATGAACCTTGGAGCTAACTTGCCACTTACACGGAATCTACGCATGCCCTTGAGCGGAGACACGCGTAAATACACAAAATCTCCAACGGCAAATTTCAAATCCCTTCGACGGTTATCAGCATAACTCTTCTGTCGGGACTGAGCTGTCTTTAACCTCTGTTGTATCATTTTGACTTGCTCTTCGGCCTCTTGCAAAATATCCAACCCAAATATTTTTGACTCACCGGTCTCTTGCCAATACAAAGGAGTCCTGCACTTCCTTCCATACAAAGCTTCAAAAGGAGCCATCTGGATCTTTGGATGATGATGTTGTTGTATGCAAACTCAAAGATAGAACAACCGCTTATCCCAAGCCGGTAGGCGAGCTGAGCACAAGCTCTCAACATATCTTCCAAAATCTGATTTACTCTTTCAGTCTGCCCATCAGTCTGAGGGTGAAAAGCTGTGCTGAAATTCAGTCGAGTCCCAAGCGATTCGTGGAGCTTGTCCCAAAACTTTGAAGTGAACTGCGTACCCCGATCTGACACGATCTTTTTAGGCACACCATGCAGACACACAATTCGGCTCATGTACAATTCAGCGAGCTTGCCTCCAGTATAGGTGGTGCGAACTGGAACAAAGTGGGCCACCTTGGTCAACCTGTCAACGATGACCCAAATAGAGTCGTGGCCCGCTTGGGTCCTCGGAAGACCGACAATGAAATCCATTCCAACTTCTTCCCACTTCCACTCTGGAATTTTCAAAGGCTGCAACAGAACTGCAGGACGCTGGTGCTCTGCCTTCACCCTTTGGCAAATATCACAACGGACCACAAATTCTGCGACCTCTCTTTTCATGCCTGTCCACCAATACAAACTTTTCAAATCCGAATACATCTTGGTGCTACCAGGGTGTATGGAGATGGGGCTGTCATGAGCTTCCTTAAGGATGAGCTCTCTTAGAGCGCTAACACCAGGCACAAAGATCCTTTTCTTAAACCAAAGCACACCTTCATTATCAACAGAAAAATTTGGTGCTTTATCTTTCAGCATTCTGCCTTTGATCTCTTGAACTTCTTCATCACCCTTTTGGGCTTCCTTGATTTGATTCAACAAGGTGGGTTGCAATTCCATTGAATTCAAATGACCGACTTTTACCATTCCAAGATTTAGCTTAAGAAATTCTTCACACAGATCCGGCGACATCTCCTCACTCCGGAGGTGATTACAAGCGGGACGGCGGCTTAGAGCATCAGCCACCACATTGGCTTTGCCAGGGTGATAGTGAATTCCCACATCATAATCCTTGATTAACTCCAACCAACGCCTTTGCCTTAGATTCAGGTCAGGCTGGGTGAAAATGTACTTAAGACTCTTGTGGTCAGTGAATATCTCAGTGCGATTCCCCATGAGATAGTGCCTCCAAATTTTCAGGGCATGGACAACAGCAGCTAATTCCAAATCATGGGTAGGGTAATTTTGCTCATGTGGCTTAAGCTGACGAGATGCATAAGCCACCACTCTTCCTTCTTGCATAAGGACACAACCAAGACCCTGACGAGATGCATCACAGAAAATCTCAAAGTCTTTGCGAATATCGGGCAAAACTAGCACAGGGGCTGAAGTCAGACGCTTTTTTAATTCTTGAAAACTGTCTTCACAGCTGGCAGTCCATTCAAACTTCTTTTCTTTCTTCAACAAATTGGTCATTGGTCGGGCTATTTTGGAGAACCCTTCGATGAATCGGCGGTAATACCCCGCCAAACCAAGGAAACTTCGACTTGAGTCACGAGACTTGGTTGCTTCCAACAACCACGGATGCTACTTTCTCGGGATCCACAAAAACACCTTCAATGAAATGAAGTGACCAAGGAAAGACACTTCTTTCATCCAAAATTCACACTTACTCGACTTGGCGAACAATTGATGCTCCCTTAACCTTTCTAGAACCATCCTCAAGTGGATCTCATGCTCTTCTTCAGACTTGAAATAGATCAGATGTCATCAATGAACACAACCACAAATTTATCAAGGAAATCCATGAATACTTTGTTCATCAAGTTCATGAAATAAGCGAGAGCATTGGTAAGACCAAAAGACATGACAGTTGAACTCATCTGAGACCATACCGAGTAGTGAAAGTGACTTAGGAATATCGGACTCCTTGATTACGATTTGGTGGTACCAGCACCTTAGATCAATTTTTGAGAAAATGGAGGCTCCTTTCAACTGATCAAACAGATCATCAATGCGAGGCAGAGGGTATTTGTTTTTAATGGTCACCTCATTAAGTGACCTATAGTCCACACACATTCTCAGGGATCCATCCTTCTTTTTCACAAAAATAACTGGAGCACCCCAAGGTGACGCACTAGGGCGTATAAATCCCTTATCCTGCAACTCTTCGATCTGTTTCTTTAACTCAGCCATTAGATTGGCAGAAAGACGGTACGGCCTTTGGGAGATAGGCGCAGTACCAGGGGCTAAGTCAATAACAAACTCAACATCTCTCTCAGGCGGCATGCCTGGCAATTCCTCGGGAAACACATCAGGAAATTCCCGCAAGATAGGCATATTCTTTAGATCCGACCCTTCCAACTTATTTAGGGCAATCAGATTTTCAGAACCGGAGTTGGCAACAAACTGAACTTCCTTACCATCACCATTAGTCAACTTGACTGTTTTAGAGGCACAGTCAATATGACCCTTATATTTGGCTAACCAATCCATGCCTAGTATCACTTCTATCCCTTTTGAATCAATGACCACTAGGTCTGCTAAAAATCCCACACCCTCAATTTCAATGCAAACATCAGGGCACATCAATATGGTACGAATGACTTTTCCAGGGGACTTAATCAGCATAGGCTTCTTTAGTGCACTTATTTCAAGACCATGATTTTTAGCAAATGATGCAGCAATAAATGAATGCGTTGCACCAGAATCAAATAATGCAGTAGCGGGGATTGAGTTGATGCGAAACTTACCCATCACTGCATGGGGGTCAGCGTGGGCGTCCTCAGCACTGACGTGGTTCACCCGACCACGCCCAATGTAAAAAAGATTCTGGCTGCGGAAAATTCCCACGAGTGGCACGAATTCGCGGGCCTTGGCAACCCAACTTTGGCTTGACCTTGTGCGGACCACGGCACCTTTATTGGGACAAGAACTGGCGTAGTGTCCCATCTGCTGACATGCAAAACACTTGATGCTCGACAGGTCCTTCTTGGGGAGAGCTGACATCCGGGTGCGGACCGTGGAGCCGATCATGGCACTGGCGAGGCATCACCCATCGAGAACGTGGGCGAGGAGAAACAAGAAAGACGACGACCACGGGTGCGGTGTCCCTTGGGACGAGAGCTAGGATGACCATCCTGCTGGGCTCTCTTTCTCTTCCTAGCAGCCAAACACTGACGACGGTTCTCCTCCTGCTTCACAGCGACGGCAAACAACTGCTTGAAGGTGGTGAACTCAGTGGAATCGATCAAGGCTCGGATCTCAGGGTCCATACCCTTCTTGAAGAAGTAGATTTTGTCAGCATCATTCCTCACATCACGAGGCACATAACGAGCCAGCAGAGTAAACTGAGTGAGATACTCATGCATCGTCATGTTACCTGAACTAAGGCATGAAACTCACGCCTCTTAGCCTCCTTTGAGTCATCGGGGACATAATTTTCCTCAAATGCCTCAACAAACTCATCCTGTGTGATAGTCTCAGAGCATCATGAGACTCACAAAATGTGTCCCACCAGCAGCACGCAACTCCAAAGAAGTCGATAGGTCATGAAATGAACACTCTCCAGTCTCCGCATTGGAACATGATCGACACTTCTCAATAGTTTTAACCGATCTGCTGCCTCCATGGCATCAGCAGATCCACCGAACTTGGGAGGGTTTGCTCTTAGGAAATTGTTAACACGGGAACTAGTAGGAGGTGGATGGTGTGGCACGGGTGGAGGAGTAGGAGCATTATTTCTTTCTCTCATAAGCTCTCGGAACATCTGGAACTGCATCTCCAAGATCTCTCTTGCAGTGGGATCTCTAGGTGGGGGCGGTGGAAGGTGGGGAGACTCGGCTTGGTTCTCTTGGGGGTTTTCTTGTGGGTTCTCTCGTGGATTCTCTTGGGGGTTTTGGGGGAGTATTTGTGGCGCTGGAGAGGGAAAAAGGTTGAGCTCACGGGGTGGCCCTCCAACGGAAGATCGGGCTGGAGCAGGGGCTGTTTGGGCTAACCTCCCAAGTCGGCGGGGCCCACTAGCTCTGCTAGCGGCACCACCACGGGCTCGACCACGGATATAATCACCACGCCCAGCACGGCGCGAAATCACCATCTGCTTGCCAAGAGGACGAGAGACAATAAGGGGAAAGAGCTAAAACCCAGATTTTTCCAAAACATGAGTTAAAACATGCAAACTTGGCACGATGCACACTCACATACATAATAGTTTTCAGGGTACAATAGGGGCGCGGTACCACAAGCCGGTACGTCAGCCCAATCGCGAGCTAACTACCTACGGGTTACAGGGATTGGCACCGGGGCGATTAGTAGGACTGGATACACAGGGCCCACCAGGTAAGCACCGACCAAAGTAGGATGGTTACCACGGTGATCCACAGCGGGAAGTGCCTCATCTCCTCGAGGAACAACCGGAACTCGCTCGGCTCGGGCCGAGGGCGAGGACTCGGGAACGACGAGGGCTTGGAACACTGGCGAGGAGGACTCGAGAACGGCGAGGGACTCATGAGCGGCGAGGGCTCACCGAGCGGCGAGGACTCATGAACAGGAGCGCGGCGTGAGGATCAAGGAGCGGCGAGAGGACTCACGGAGCGGATCTCCGCCTCCTCCTCATCGCGGGAGGAGAAGCAGCCAAGACGGCGGGGAGACGGGCGGCGGCAGCAAAGCCGCAAAGCAAAGAGGGCGGCAACACAAAGAAATGGCGGCGAACAAGAATGGGCGGTCCTCTTATAGAGACGGCCCGGTTATTGAAGTGGGGGGGACGGCGGCAAAGCGCGGCAAAGCGGCGGACAAGACGCAAAGCAAAAGAAAAGGAAAAGAAAGGATGACAGCGACTCTGGCAAAGGGTAGGAGAGCTACGAGCTAAACCTGCTCGTAGTCGGACTCGGAAACCAACTCGACGGGGTCTTCTTCTTCTTCATCATCATCGATGTCGACGGCGGGCTGCCAACCAGGCGGCGGCGAACGAACCATCAGGGGAATGCCCTGAAGCTCGACAAGGGTAGGAGGCGGCGCCCTCACTCCAGTTGGACCCAGATCCAACTGAAGATTCTTGGGGGTGAGCTCGAAGGAGCACAGGGGAAGATCAGCAGGATCCTTGGGCTCGAGCTTGGAGCTGGAGCCGACATCCTTCTCCTTCGGGCGCGAGGGCGGCGGCGGAGTAGGAGTCCGGAGGAAGAAGCGGCATTCCCGAGACGCCGGTTCTCGCGAACCAACTCACGGAGCCTCTTGCGAAGGTGGATCTTCTCCACCAAGTGATGGGAGTCGCGCTTTTAAGGTCGCGCACTCCTTCTTGATCGAGTCCACCGCGGTTGGCGTCGTGGCGAATTCAACTCCCTTGAGGCGATGGTGTCTGCGTCGTCCGTGGATTGGACGAGCTCAAGAAGGTGGTACACCGTCGGGTCACTCACCCTCGGCCGCACGGCGTGGATCGAACAGCTCGTCTGGCAAAGAGAGGAAAGAAGCGAAGCGGGAGACGTCTACCACGCGTGAATGCATCATGAGTCGGTGTAGAGCAAGTCCGACACGCCCCGGATGGCGTCTGGCGGTTGACGCGAGTGGCGGAGTAGCGGAACGGACCCGGGTAGGTGGGGACGGCAAGAAAGATGGTGACGACACCACCCAAAGATGTCGTCCCTTGCGTGGAGCGATGGCACCATGGTACATGGGGTCACCAAAATAGCGTGCCCAAAGATCGGCGAAGGTGGCGCCGAAACCACCGTAGCTAACACCAAGGCCGAAGCGAACGCCGCATCTACAAGTTTCCAAAAGATCATCATCAAAGATAGATTATGAAGAATAAGAATATATTTAACAATTATTTCTTTTTTTTCTTTTTTTTTACAAATTATATGGTCTCTAATTTCTAGGGCTACGTCCTAGGGCCAATAAGAACAACTGGCTCGATACCAATTCATTCGGCACCCGATTTACAAGATCGGATTCCACTCGTAAACCCGTACTAGTCCCAAGGATCATGGCTAGTACACACGCACATCTGTAAACGGAATAGTGCCAACGATAATATTATTACAAACGGAACATAGTCCAGTACAAACAACATACAACGGCTCGCAGGCCGCAAATCAGAGTACACAACGATACAAGCCTACTACAACATCTAGAATTTTATTCATCCCACGAGCACGGAGGTCAGAGGAACAGCGTAACCCTAATCTTCATACTCTTCATCGGAGAACGCCTCGACGTAATCCGGTCCTCCTCCTCGGACGGCGGGCCATACTCGGATGGACCAATTTGTTGAAGTTTTGAAAAGAGAGGGAGAAAAGGATGGTGAGTACAAATTGTACTCGCAAGTCCGAATTATGCAAATGCGGTTCAAGACAAGGAAGGTTTAGGACATTTGCGAAATCGCAGTTATTTAACCTAGTTTTGACAAAGCAATTTCAAACTTTAAATCTCAACATTTTCTTTGGGCTCTTCTCAAACGGTTCTCGCCACTTGGCCTCGGTGCCATAGCAAGAACAAAATTCTTTCTTCTTTTCTTTTCTCAAACGGCTAGGTCCATTCCGTGACACTTCCGATAGGCGGTACCCATTTCGAATATCACCGGTGGCACCTAGCTCAAACGAAATCCTTCTCAAATCCTTACTCATCTCAAATCCTTTCTTCAAAAATCCCTTTTCTAAATTTATTTTAAAATGAAGAAACTACCATATAATCAGTCCCTTCACGCCATAACCATGAAAGCACGGCTATCATGACAGCTTTAACTCTGCAGAGTGGGTACGCCTTACCTCGAGAGGCTACGCACCCAGACGGTGTTTCGCCACAAGACCATCAACCACGAGGCCAACGATCGGGCCCGTCCCATTCGGGCTCGAGGTCGTCTCAGTAATGGCTCATTCATAGGATCATAGGATGAGCAGTCCTTAGACTAGGGAGATTTGATATTTTAGCCCAGCCAAAACATGGTGCCCTCTGCACCAACCGACAAAATATCCCCTAGTCGGAAAGATTTTGGGGTAAGAGGAAAATCATTTCCTACTCAAAGATCACCCCGATGCGCTATCTTTAAATCACCCTTTTCCAACCATTTCTCAAAACATTCACCTTTCACACAAATGATTGCATCATTCCGCATAAATGATTTTAAGCATTTATCCTACCACAATCAAAGCATATAAATAAGAGCAACTCATATTTTAGCCTTAGGTTTAATCCTACCATATTTCTTACCTTTCTATATATTCGGTCATGATAACTAAGTCTAGGAAATACGGCATTTAACTTTTTAAACTAGCATGCATAATTTCAAGTCTAATAACATTTTCTAAATAACCGAAAATGGTTTCTCAATATGATCAAAGGGGGACTTGTCTTGATCGGTTCCGGGGAAAGCGAAGGGCACGTCGGCGATCGGGTCTTCGGCAGCTTGACCTCCTAAGCGCGCACAAGCATGCAAAGCAATACAACACACAATAAATAAAATATTTTATGCCATGCTGTTTTTAAGGAAATGCAGCAATTCCATGATTTATGCACTTTCATTTAAAGGAAACATGATGCTAAACGGTAATGCACACATGGAATGATGCCATCTCAAAATTACTTGCATGACCAAAACAGATGCTGGATGGATGCCATGCATACAATTAATATTTCTAAGGTCCAGCAACCTCCAAAGTATTTTTCCTGAATTTTTATAGAATATTTACAGCACATGAAATTAATGATGCACCTAGAGCTTATCTATTTAACCAAAAATGGATTCCATATGCATGACATGCAAATACACAATTTTCCCAGGTTCAGAAACTAATAAAGAGGTTTTACTAATTTTTACAGAATTTTTAGCATGCACAAGCTATTTTAATAAATACTTTTAGGTACCACATAAAATGATTTAACCAGAAATGTAAAACAAAAATAAAAGGGAGAGGTCCAAACGGCAGTGGGCCGGGCTTGGCGAGCAACCCCAAGAATGACGCTGCTTCGGCACCGCGAGAGCGAGGGCGAGGCGAGGGCGACTGTCAAACGGGTCCCACCTGTCGGCGGCACCGCAGAGGTAAAAGGGGGAAGAAAACAGAGGGGAGGCGACCGGCGGCGATGCGGCCAACGGCGGCGACGGTTCCGCCACCGAGGGATTAGGCGATTAGCGAGCGAGACACGAAGCGAGGCAAATGAGGGTCTAACCATCCAGCGGGAGGACAGGGGTGAGCAACGCGACATTATGTGGCGGCGGCAACGGCGGTCATTGGCGGCGATGAATCACACGGTCGGGTCACAATTACTCCGGGGATGACAATGAGGAGGGAACAAGGGGCTACCTTTGAGCTCGCCGGGTCGAGGGAGATGGCAAGGCGATGAGACCGCGACGGCGACGACGGTGCGAGCTCCGGGACACGCGTGCGGATCACACGGCGTCGGTTCGCTTGGCGAGAGCTTCGCTGGGGCGACCTGCGAGTCAATCCCCGGGGTGATGTTAAACCGAACGGGACGAGAGCGAGGTAGGGAAGGGAGAATAGAAGACGCGGCGGAGACGCACGCACCGCTCGGGAGTTCAACAGAGCTGTGGCGCGAAGGCGAGAGCAAAGGGGAGCAGTTCCCTTATAGGCGAAGCTCCGCCGGACACATTCAATGCCACGCGGTTTGGCACTCGTCGGCTCGATTCCGGCGGTGCTTGAAGTGAATGTTTCGGACCAGCGGCACCGAGGTGGTTGGCGGCGACAAGACAAGAAAGGGGTAGGGGACGGAGAGGGTCCCATGGAGGAGTGTAGGGGCGGCGATGCATGGGGAAAGGAGCCATGGCGAGGCCCCGGGAGAGAGGAGAGAGAGGAACAGCGGCGGCGATTCGGCGAGGCGAACAGAGGGAAGAAACAGGGGAGGAAGAAGAGGGAGGAGGGGCTGACGCGGGGGCTCCACCTGTCGGCGGCTCCGCGCGCACAGAGGCAAAAGGGAGGAGACCGCGGCGAATTGGGCCGGCGAGGCAGCAGCGGCCCAACAGAGGAGAAGAGGGGGCGCGGGAGAAAGGAAGGAGAGAGGGAGGAGTGGGCCGAGACTTGGGCCGAGAGGAGAATAGAAGGTCTTTAAATCTTTCTGATTTTCCAAATGCATATCCCTTTCAAATACTCTTTTTGAATACAATAATACTTAGGAAATAATACTTTAATTCCAAAAAAAATTAATAACACCTTTCCAAAATATTTTTACTTTGGAGATTTTAAATGCACCAGTTATTTCCAGGATGATGCATGAAATGATGATGCCATGATGCAATATAAATAAATGATTAACATTTTTAAATTATGCATTTTAAGAAATTAACTAACGTGCCAAATTGGTTTTAAAAATTTGGGATGTTACACAATAATATCCATACCCGAGCTCCGATGGGACAACACCTGTACGGGCTAGTATCCCGCACTTACAAGTAGTGGGTGGATATTCCTCACATGACCATTTCTTATCCCCGGAGTGGAAGGCCTCCACTTCCGCACCAGAAGACCAACAGGACTTGGGACCATAAATGTACTCCTGGAAATCACACAAAGGCCAGCCATCCTACGGAAAAATCACTTTGTTATCGAATTTAGTACAAAATGACACTAATTTAAATAGAAAATGACATGCGTACACTTACTGAATCATTGTACGGGCAACGGAAGAATGGGGTAAAGTCTACCCCTGGGTTAGGCCTTACTAAGATAGATCGTTCAATGCAATGACATAAAGGAGGGTGTACTGCTCTCCCCGCACTTGCGACCGCCTTCTCCTCATTTGTCATTTTCCGGTGGGTTTGCACGAGGAGGAATCCAACGCCTAAAATCTTTTACTGGTTTAGTGTCCATGGAGCGCCAGGGAAAGAGCCGGATTCTCGGATCGTACATTTCTGGGCTATCAATCCACTCGAAAAAACAACACGGCCGAATAGAACACTGCATATTGTTACTGTGCTTCAGACCACAAGTGTAGAAGGCTCTACCGGCAGTATCAGGGTCCCTAGACTGTTGAACCTCCGCAGGAAGGCCGTGCTCACAAAGTGGAACCGGAAACGGGGAGGAACGAACTGGAGCATCCTTACTCCTAGGGTAATCCGTATATTTGAGTCTTGCCTTCCCTTTATCGGTATTATTTCCTACATTAAATTAAAAATGTAAAGTCTCCATATAATTCAACATACTTTCTACCACCATTAAACTACACATATATACTACAGATTCATATTACAAGAATCAATACTACAATAATAACCGCAAAACACAATCTAACCCTAACCCTAAAGCAATCAAAAATGTGTCAAACATGGATCAATAAAACATTAATCGAGAGGAGATCACCTGCCATGGTGGAGGAAAGCTTTTCCCCACAACAAATATCCCCGGATGGAGGTCAAGTTCTTCTAGTGGACTAGGTGATTGCTTAGGGAAGAGGAGGAGAGAAGGGAAAATGAGGAGGGAAGGGAGAGGGAAGGAAAGAGGAGGAGCCCCGCGCGCGTCTCTGTAAAGGGCCTTGACGCGCTAGGCGGGGTGGCGCGTCAAGGTGGGACCCACGCCTCTCGCCGGGCGACCATTGACCGGGTCGCCACAGTGTGGCTTGATCACCAGCGCCATATGCATTGGCGCGTCGAGTCATCTTGCGCCAGCGCCACCGCCATGGCGCGTCCAAAAGGGTTAGATTTGAAAATATTTTTTCGAGGGGTTAAAATTAAAATTATTTTTTTAAAAGGGTTAAAATATAAAATTTTTCAGGCTTGGGCTTACCATCTCCCTAAGCGGGAGAGTGGACGTCATAATTTGTGGTCGGACGCGTACCCCTGCCAATCGAATTTTAAAATGTTTTGATGTCCGTTGCAAAAATCTTGAAAATTTGCCCAGGCTATTCATGAGACGAAGGGCAGCTTCGGCGTGAGGCCCAAGTGGCCAGGGGCAGACCTAGCATCGGGTCTGGAGGGGTTCCAGCCCCTCATACCCTAGTTGTGGCAGTGGAGCCCTCTCTTAGCCCCTCTAACATTTTTAGGGTATGAAAGAGAAGAAGGAGGGTCTAGAGGTAGAAGATAACTCTGTTAGACCCTCCTACTATTTTGTTCTACGTCCGCCCCTACAAGTGGCAATGCTTTGCCCGTATGGCAACGAGAGTTTTGATGGTGGACATTTTGGGCCTACCACACGAACGATATTTTTACTTGGGCTTGTTTCTTTTTATTTTGGGCTCGTTTCTTTTTATTTTGGCCTTTCCTGTTTGAGCTGAAAGTCGGTGAACATTTTAATCCGAAAAGATTGTATTTTAATCTAGAAAGATTGTGAAAGTCGGTGAACATTTTAATCTGAAAAGATTGTATTTTAATCTAGAAAGATTGTGACCCATGTACCTTAAAAGAGTTTTAAAAATTATAAAAAAATATTTTACAAACTCTTTAAAACATTATTAAAAAAATATTTTACGAACGATACAAAGAACTATTTAAAACTTCACGAAAATAACTACAAAGTATTACATTAGTTAAAAGTTATTTTATGAACTCCTTAAAAAATTATAAAAAATTATTTTACAAACGGTATGAAGAACTATTTAAAACTTCACGAAAATAACTACAGAGTATTACATTAGTTGGCTTATACAAAAAAAATGAATCATTTAATTTTCGTGGAGTTAATAACAAGCCCCGGCCACTCTCTCTTTCCCTTCCCTATTTTTCACTCTTGCGTAGGATGGAAAACTAAGGGTGTGGATCCCCTTCTGAAAATAAAATACATTTTTCCATGGACCATATGTAAAATCGTCGCCACATGTCTGTTATACTAGGCTACAAAACCAGGCTTCGACCTACTGGGAAACGAACAGAGAAGTTTAGGTACCCAAATATTTGGTTTTAATAGTTATAGACCAAAGTGGAACGACGTGACAACTTCATGTACCTATAATGCAATTTACTCTAAAAAATCACCTAATTGACTGTTGCACCTTTTTTCAACATATTATATTCTTATAGTAAATTTAGTTATTGGCTAATATAAAATGTAAAAGGCATCGACCAAAATTTTTTGTATTTTCAACCAACTGATAGGAGCATGCCCAAGGTTTTAACGGACTGCACCAGACGAACGTTGCTGACCATAGGTGAACTTTTTCATGAGTACTAGCCCACGGTTTGTTAAGGTCAAATACAATGGGATAGCTCACCTCCATCCCTCCTCCTTACACCTTTGCCCTACTCTCCGAGATCTACTTTGCACACCTCCCCTACCGCACCCGTAGTCTCCACCACCACCCTTGGCTAGCTGGTGGCGCCATCACCATCTAGTTGCTCCATAATATGACGAAATAGCTCATCTCCGCCCCTCCACCGCCGCCATCCTTTGGCCGCCACACTAGCCCCGTCCACCCTAACTTCGGCCACCATGTGCATATGCGCTCGCCGTCGTTGCCCCACCACCTTCAACAGTTCCACAACTTCGATGGTGCCGCGCTACCGAGCCCTCCCTTCCACTACCGAGCCATTTCTTTCTTGGCTTCCCTTTAACCCTAGGACGCACCAACCTCCCCCCATCCTCAACCCGAAAACAAACAAACCCTAACCAAGGGTAGGACCGACCTAGACGGTGTGCAGGCTGTGCGAACACACAGTGCCCCTAAACTGGGAAAGACCATTAAACATATCTCACAAACATAATGTAATATGTCTTTTTGATGCATTTCCAATTGTCAAATGCAAATTATTAAGTTAGGATGTTCTATTGGACACCATTTCAATGTTATTTTACTTTTACACCATTTTTATTGGTCTGTTTAACTTTTATGTATCTTAATCATAATATTATGTTTTTAACTTATTTTAAATTTTGCTATATTTTCGTACCTAGGCCTCGAACTGTTAGGACCAACACTATCTAAAGGGGAGGGGGCAACACCAACGAGATCACGACGACATGGAGAAAAGGTGGAGGAAAATGTGCAGAGGAGAAGAAATATTGGTGTAAAGAAGACGATGCAGGAGATGATGCGGGGCCACCTCGTCTACCCTATCATCGAACGACATTCGGATCCTCTTTGGTTTGTGGTTTTGTTCGGTTTGATTTTGTTGGGCTAAAAGTTGAGAACCATAAAATTTTAAAAAATAAAAAAATTATAAATATTTTTTAGATTTTTAGTAAAATCGTATAAAGTTTCAAAAAATTATTACAAAATATTACACCGAATAGTCTGTAAAAAAAGAGGGCCTCGATATCTTCTTCCCAACAATTTTTTTTTCACAATTGGGGGACTATTTGTCCGGTGTTATATGTTGGCACCGAGACAAATTATCAACATTCATATTTTGTGACTTAAAAAAAGAATTTTTACTTCATCGCGTACATGCGCGAGGTGAGCGAAAGTTTCACGTGCAATCTTTGTAAACTGTAGGATCTCTCTTTCTTTCTCTTTTGTTTCAACAGCTAGCATCTTCATTGCTGTCTAGCTAGATCACCTCGCAAATTGCAACCATGACGAGGTTAGAGAATGTCCAATGGTGTACATAGTTGCTAGCTATAAACATGTGTCATATCATCTATAAATATATAGAATATAGCCAGCCTGTGCAATGAACTAGCTATAACATTGTCTATAAGATTGAATATAGATTCACATGCAATAGATATTAAATGTATTGGAATCAGCTATAGACTACCTATAAGTTAGTAGCTACACGTCCTTGTTCTCTCTTTCATATAAGTAAAATGCAGAGTTGAAAAACGCAGAGTTAAAATTCATATATCTAGCTGACATGATACCATCGGGGATACTCTTACTATACTACCTGGGTCAAAGCCTCAAAGGAACAAGGCAGCGACAGTCGAGTGGGAGAGTGGTGCCGGCCTACGTGGTGGTGTAGGACTCCGAGATCGAGATACCATCATTTTACTGCAACTTAGCGGCGCAGCTGCAGCCTGAAGTTGCTTTTGCTCGTGGAGAAGATGAGTGCGCTGCATTGGAAATGAGTCGAATCGCATACATGTCATGCAACGCAAGGTAACATGATGATTCAACTCACAAAAAAAAATAGGAAAGGAGAAATCGATGTACTGCAAGAAACAAATTAAAACAAGAGATGAAAGAGGAGTGCACGCAGCACGCCAGCGCGAGAGAAGGGAGGGTGGGAGATAACACGTACCATGTGTAGATCCTTCCATGTGTGTAACGAATATGCGACTTTTGAGACTTTTTTCTTTGCTGAGAGTTTGTTTTGATGCTTATAGTTGTCATTGCAATTTGGATTGAATATATCTATCATATTTGTTGAGATAATTGTGTAGCGCTATGTGACGGTTTGCTTGTTTGTGTTGGTTGTAGGACCTCGAGATTAGGCCGTGGTAAAGCAGTAGCCAAAGATGGGTGAGACCTAGAGATGGTGGACTTCATGGCTAGACCATGGCGTGGTAAGGAGCTGAAGACGAGTGAGACCAAAAGTGTCGGACTACTTATAGTACTGTCCATAAATTTGACTCATAATAGTGGAAAAGTATTTTGAAATCAATTACAAACTAACTAAAAAATTATTTCCTCTGTTATGAAATAGTAGTCGTTTTAGACTTGTGCTAAGACAAAATTTTAAAACTTTATCCATAGAGAACTTTTAAATTATTTAGATTGAAAACATAAAAATCATATAGATAGATTCTGTCTTGTAAAGAACTTTTATAATATTATAATATATAATGCATTATAAATAAATTTTTTTTAAAATTTTATGGCCAAAGTTTTATTTTGGATATCGTTTCAATGTCCAAAACGACTACTATTTCATAACGGAGGGAGTAGTAGCTAGTTATTATTTCTATTCATTTTTTCTCCTCTATATAATAAAATTAATAAAATATTGAGTTGGTATTTATAAGATGGTCAAAACTAACCGACTTACTACCTCTATTAGAGATGTTCTAAGATGGTCAAAACTCCTCAGAAAAAACTAGAAAAAATACTCAGTGTCAAAAATGGATTAAAGCATAGTAGTACTACTCAGCAAGGTCACTCGCTCGCGGGAAAATTGCTCAAATGACACTCAATTCGCTGCCACTATCCTAGATGACACCTAATTCGTCTCTAATTCCCATATGAAATTGAGACAACGAATTTTATTCTCAAATAACATTTTGCCTTTTCTTTACCTATTTTCCTTTTTTCTCTTTTTCTCCCCCTTTTGGCTTTCTTCTCCACCTCCTGCGGCCACGTGCCGCCGCGTCGCCACTCCATCGCTATCTCCGCCGTCACTTGCATCGCCGTCATTGCTCACATCGCCGCCGCTCCAGTTGCCGTGGTTGTCATTGCCGCCATCACTCCCACCCATTGCAGCCACCACCACCGCGGCTCCCGCCACTGCTACGCCGCACCGTTGCGGACGCCTGTTGTTGTGGTCGTGGTCCGCGCCGTCGTTCCCGTTGCGGTAGCCACCGTCGCGGCTGCTGTCGCCGCCGCCGCTGCTGTCGGAGATGTGGAAAAAGGCGGGGATCAGGAAAAAGGAGAAAAAAGAGGAGTAAACGTGGAAAAGAGGGAGAAAAGAAGTAAACAAAATAACGAAATGGGTCATGACAATGAATTGAGTATTATTTGAGCAATTTTCCCCTACCTCAGTGGTTCCACGTGCTGCGTCGACATGTGTGTGGACTGTGGAGCTGAGAGGCCTTTTTTAAAGCATCGCTCTCTAGTTAGTTAATATATCCTACGTGAAAGATTGGATTACTATTGAGATCTACGGTCACCTGGAGGTTTGAGCCCAGCACATGTGCACGCATCTAAGAGCACTCCGGTGCCACTGTTGGGAGAAAAAATAATGCGGACAACCATTAATGAACAAAGAGCATGGGTGTCTTTTAAACAAAGGATGGTCTCAACACAGAAATTTTAGATGGAATGGACAACGAGAGACAAGTATTGAGGATCTCTTGTGGCCTCTTCAGCTTTTGGCGAGCCCATGTCTCCAATCACAACATTTCATTGGTAGCACAAATTAATTGAAAGAATGGTTGAAAATACTATACAATGAGGGTGATGATCTCTAATTTGTCGGTTAATGCATTCTCAAGGAATTGTTGAAGGAACTCTAGATTGGGAATGCTCTAATACTCTCCTTTTTATGTAAGACATATAGTTTTAATGATATAAGGATTGCATGTGAATTTATTAATATTTTTTATATTCTTATTTATTATATAGCTCTCTCTCATGCATTTATGAATAACTCTCGCATGTTCTCTTTTGTATTTCTGAGACATTTAGGGCCTGTTTGATTCTCAACTAAAAATGCCACGCCTAAGGTTAGTTGATTGCCACACTTGTGGCGTGACTAACTCGACTATTGTTAGGCGGTGTTTGGTTCGTAGCCACAACTAACATTAGGCTAGGCAAAAATTTGTGGTTCGCATTTGGTTGCTTGGAGAAAATTTGACTAACTAGTGTAGGCATTTCATCGAACATATGCAAGGCATCGAAAATGATTGAGCACCAAAAGCTTACACCGATCAGTATCTTGTCCACACCAAGCATTAGCTGAAGGATCGAGAAAAGCACAATAATTTGATGGAGGAATGAAGGATTGAGAGAAGCACAAGCTGCTCAGTGAAGGATTGAGAGAAACACCACGATTGAGAGAAGCAGCAAGCAATACCAATGAAGTTTGCTCTCCTTCATCAGCAACTACGCAGAGCCATCGCTGCTCCCCAGCTGGAACAGCCTCCGCCGCGTGCCTTCCAGCCAGCTGCTACCGACGCCGCTTCCGAGGAGCCGACGCATCTTCCGGTCGGCGCTGCTAGCAGCCGGGCGGCCGCCGGACAACCATTGCTGCGTGTCTTCCGACCACCAGCAGCGCTTGCTTCGAGCCGCGCCGCTTCCGGCCAGCACAGCGTCGCCGCCATCATGGAGACTCGCCGTCGTGCGGGATAGGAAGTGTGGTGGACAGAGAAGTGCGGCGGGGAGAAGTGTGGCGGTGAAAAACACCGCCGCACTTGTGGCGAAAAAAAGCACGGCGAAGAGACTGTGCCGCGCCTAACTTTCTGTGGCAGCCTTATCTTAGCCTAGAACCAAACACCACCCTAAGCCCTTGTGGCACGCCTAACTTTAGTTGTGGCACTCTTAGACAGTGAACCAAATAGGCCCTTATAATATAGATAGCATGATTATTTTATCTTTTTTATTTCATAATTTATTAATCTATATGTCAATTTAAAATACATCTTATATCCTTAAATACAAAGGGAGTAAATTGAATCTGCACACTCACCAATGACAACGCCTGCAACTAATTAAACATGATCGATACCCATCAATCATAATGCAGGCAGCTAACTAGGCAGCTAATTAGGACACGGATACTCTGCGGTTACTATAGAGTGACGTTGGGTCACTAACATATAGGTCTAGACCCACATATCAGTGACCACAACGTTAGGAATAACCGCATAGGATTCAGTCAACTAATAAAATGTATCGTTGGACTAGCACAGTCACGTACGCATGGTTAATATCTGAAATAATCACGTTTAGATGCAATTAGTTGGATTGTAACATACGATGGATAGATAACAATATAATTCAAGACGATTATTGGAAGCTAGTGCTAGACTGGTGCATCTTTTTTCCTGACTCAAAACCCTTTATTTATATTAAAAAATTACAAGACATTCATACATATACGATTTTTAAATGTTAGGAAACTTATCTCTAAAACTCCCGCTCCAATATAAACTATGAAATCTAACTTTACTCAAACTGATATACTAACTCTTATTACCATATTAAGCTTAGACATAACAATCACCCCTTAATCTTGATATTCTAATTCTCAACTTGTTGAAAATGTCAGACGCAACTACAACATACTCAACTTCACACACTACACAGGATGACGACACTCAACATTCCATGCTTCACACATTGATTTCAATTCAAGACGGCGCCACAACTATTCCACGTATAGCACACAACTTGTCAAATCAACTTCTTTAGAAACTTGACTTCAGAACGGCGTCACAACTATTCAATGTCGTAGACACGACTCGTCAAAGCCACCTTCTTATGACTTGACTTCAAGACAACGTCACAATTACTCAATGTCTTGGACACAACGCATCGACGATTATCCTCTGCACGATCGACGATCATTGTCCCTCAATCGGTAGCTTCTTTCCCAAGATCAGGGACATCTAAGGTTCCCTAGGCCACTTACCAGTCTCTCTCGCCACACCGCAGCGACGAGCGTGCCCTCTTGGCACATGCATAGTTGCATCATGGTGTAGCTAACAAACTTCTTTTCATAACCTCTCTGTAATACTGATTGTTGGCTAGAATTGAATTAACATGATCTAAGTTTTCTCACTACGATATCTAATCCAATTTAAACTAGACATGCTCATGTTACCAAAACTAATACTCCCTCCGGTTTCATATTAGTTAAACTTTTTTTATAACCGCGCTCTAATACTGATTGTTGGCTAGAATTGAACTAACATGATCTAAGTTTTCTCACTGCGAAATCTAATCCAATTTAAACTAGACATGCTCCTGTTACCAAAACTACTACTCCCTCCGGTTTCATATTAGTAGACGTTTTAAGAATCTGATTAAAGTGCAGAAATAGTACTAGACGTTTTGAGCCGTAGTATTTTTTACTCTACAACAGCATGCAAGTCTCAATGCGCAGCAGCGCAGCCACCCAAAAAATACACAAACTTGCTGCATGCAGTTCAATCGCTGCACCTGCTGATTAAAGAGCAAAAACTCCAACCAAAACCTGGCTACACCTTACTTATGACTACTAGAAACCATTCCACTTTAATAAGGGTAAAGGAGTACAAAGAACCTTTAATTACTATTGGCCTTGATATTCTATATCCTGTCCAAAACGTCTACTAATATGAAATTATTAGTAACCGGAGTGAGTAGGCCATATCTAATTTTGTTAAGATTAATTCAAACAATCGATGCTTAATTAGCACGGCCAGTGGGACACCATGCATGCTTAATTAATTACTTGATCCATCTTCGAATCTAGCTACCCTAGCTACAAAATCCACGATAGTATTCACGAGGAGAGCTCAGCGTCTATAAATAGACGAGTTCCTGAAGCGAGGAAGCCACACTCACCCACAGAGTGACAGCCTGAGCCACCAGTAGCTACTGCAGTCTGCAGAAGCGTCCTATCGATGGCCTCGAGCAAGGCAGCATTCCTTGCCTTCTCCTTCTTCCTCGCCGGCCTGCTCTCCCCGGCGCTGTCCACCAGCCACCACCATCGCCCCGCGCCCCTCGCCTTCGACCTACACGCGGCGTCGTGCCCGCAGCTGGAGAGCATCGTGCGCTCGGCGGTGCAGGGGGCGGTGAGGAGGGAGGTCGCCCTCGCCGCCGGCCTCCTCCGCATCTTCTTCCACGACTGCTTCCCGCAGGGGTGCGACGCGTCCGTGCTCCTCCGGGGGGGCAGCTCGGAGCAGAGCATGGGGCCCAACCTGACGCTGCAGCCGCGGGCGCTGCAGCTCATCGAGGACATCCGCGCCCAAGTGCATGCCGCCTGCGGGGCCACCGTCTCCTGCGCCGACATCACGGCCCTCGCCACCCGGGACGCCGTCGTCGCGGTACGTACACACACGAACTCCGGCGCTCGTCCTCGGCGTCGTCGCGTCGACGTAGCAAGGCTTGGTGTAGCTAGATCTATAGTTTAGAGTATGGATAAATCTTACTCATTATAACGCTCTAAAGGAGCCTTTATAATAGTCTTTATATTTGCAGAGCAGAGTTTCTCTTCAATATACATATATCTTTTTCAAAGATGTAAAGACCCTGCTGCAGCGTAAAAATATAGAAAATGAATAGTGGTATGATTTAGAGATGGATGGGACATACATGTCAAAATTATCAATTCAGAGATGTTGCTAGTGATGGTCTAACCCTGATCAACTGCATGCGTATTCTTCGTGCTGCAGTCCGGGGGCCAATCGTACGACGTGCCGCTCGGCCGGCTCGACAGCCTCGCGCCGGCGCCCAGCTCCGCCGTGTTCCAGCTCCCTCGGCCCGACTCCGACGTGAACACCCTCATCAACGCCTTCCAGAGCCGTGGCCTCGACGCCATGGACCTCGTCGCGCTCTCCGGCGGGCACACCATCGGGAGGGCGCGCTGCGGCTCCTTCTCCAACCGCTTCGCCGAGGATGACAACTTCGCCCGGAGGCTCGCCGCCAACTGCTCCTCCGACCGCAACAGGCTGCAGGACCTCGACGTCACCACCCCCGACGCGTTCGACAACAAGTACTACAGCAACCTGGCGGCGAAAAAGGGGGTGTTCACCTCCGACCAGGGGCTCGCCGGCGACGGCCGCACCAGCTGGATCGTCAACGGCTTCGCCGGGAACCACTGGTGGTTCTTTGGCCAGTTCGGCACCTCCATGGTGAAGCTGGGACGGATCCAGGGGCCCAGAGGGAACGTCGGCGAGATCAGGCGCAACAGCTGCTTCGTGACCAACAGTCGGAGCATCGTCGCAGCCGGCGCCGGCGGAGACGAGGGTTTGGCAGCCTCTGCTTGAGATCGCACAGCTTAAGTCGACGATGTTGTTGGGTTAAATAAATAGTTATCAGGATCCTTAGTTGATCATGTACTAGCAAAAATGCCCGTGCGTTGCAACGAGAGAAATAAAAAACCTCACACCCCCCCTCTTTGCCCTCTCTTGATAAAAAACAACTAAATATCTGTTAGTAATATGGTGGATTACTCTATGAATGCATTAACCTTAATTAAAAGATGCAAGAAATAAACTAATAATAATAACATAATTTAGAATAATGTTTTGGATTTTATTTCATTACTTTACAAATTTAATTGATTACAATCAATGAAATTAATATTTAAATACATTCTCCTTTCGTTAGAAAATAAATTTAATTTCAAAAATTATGAAATTATCAACAGATAACTGCTTGATTAAAAAATTCAAACATCTTAAGTACTATTGTATGCCAAAATTAGTATAAATGTACTGAGAACCGAAGAAGAGCATACAGATAGCAGATTGTAAACAGGAAGCATAATCTATGATGTTTCTGTTTTCTTCTCCAAGAAACTAACACAGTAACATCCCCTATCAAGCCTTGGATGCAGAGAGCAGTATTCAGTACACTTTATTAGCATTCTCAGTCCTAGAAGCACAAGGTCAGCAATCTTCATAGGTAACCCATATGACTGGATATAACACAGATAGTAATGTCATGTCAGAATAGAAAATAAAGAAATTCACATCTAATTTTCGGGAAGATCGATGGCATTTCATTATACTTTGGTAAATTCAAAGTCACTACACAAGGCTACAATGGTCAATCTTGTAGCAGATGATCATGTGTTCCTGCAAGCTATGGCAAGATAATGATGAAAAGCAACTAAAAAAGTGAAATAATGCATGGTAAAAACTCGAGAATATGATGATTGAAAAGTCGCATAGTACAGCCACCCTTTATCAAGAAAAGCTTAGCCCACACATTCTAAGTACAAAGACAAACAAACCTGGGAACATATGTCATCAGATCATTTCTACAAGCAACTATATATTTCAAGCTTCACCTGTTAATAATATATCACCTCGATGTTCAATCTTGTAGCAGCAGAGTGCAGACCATATGTGTTCCTGCAAGCTATGACAAGATATGGATGAAAAGCAATAGAAATTGGAACACAATATATGTAGTAAAAGTAAAACCACCATCAGTGCAACAACTTGTAGAAGCAGAGTAGCAGACATGTTCTGTTTTCGGGGAACAGAAATCAACTCCTTTTACACTGACCAAATCGTGATTGAGGATTCACATAGTCCAGCAATCAGGTTTAAGGAGAAGCTCAAGCTACAGATGCTTGGTATGTTTGGCAATGGTAAAACGACATCGGAACGCAAGTCAACAGATGTTCTGTGCTCAGCTTGAATGTCTCTTCTAGCTTTAGAGATAATAATTCTCTGCTACACTGAAAAAGTCAAGACATATTTTTTAAAAGAAGAACTGATAGTGTTTAGGCGCTGCCAAGTTGGTAGCTTTGCATAATTTGAGGAACCCTAGAGTTAAATTACTGGTTACTTTCAGTCAAATCGGTGAATTCGCAGTCAATTTTGTTACCACAAAAGGAATTGTTTTTGTAATCAAAGCCACTCCAACGATCATAATCAGGCGGCAGAACTAACAGGTTCATCAAACGGTCGGTTGGACCCTAACAGGACAGATCGTGGGGGATTAGGGATTTGAGGGAATAGAACTCACATCCTTCTTGTTGTGCTTGGAGATGGCGAAGCGGGTGAGGTCGAGGACGGGGAGGTCGTTCTCGTATCCCTCCGGCGCGTTGCTGATGCTGCCCACGAGTGGTTCCTTCAGATTTGCCATAGCCATGCCCTGTACAGCACCCCGGGCCTCGTTGACGGCGATAGCGAGCAGCACAAGCAGGGCAGCCACCAGTACGGCATTCTGCATCTCGATTAATCGCAACGACCCAATTGCAAGAGCGGAGTTCTACCAACTGAGCTATACCCCCCCGAGCCAAGTGGAGTAAGGCCCAAAATTTATAAGGGGATGATAGAGAAGGAGACCTGAGGAGATTGGGGGAGGGATGGAGGACACGAACACGATCCGGCAAGGGGACAATTAGCTTGATCGATCTAGTATTGGCATTTCCTGGTAATAAGAGTTACAGATTTGCTAATTCTCAGATCTGTTAATTTTTTGGCGCCTCCAATTTAGACGTGCTAAGCGAGGGATATGCATGCATGCACTGTCACGGCCTTAATAATTTTTACCAGTAGTATTATCTAGTACTAACGAGCATGCAAAAATGAAAAATCTCTGTGCGTTCATCTCCCTGGCTAGCAACGAATGGTCCACCTGGTCAGTTAATCGACCAATGTAAATCGACTGACAGTAATCAAATAATCAGTCGACATACCTGAGCCCTAAGGCCTAAGGTCTAATTCCAAACAGAGGACATCACCTTTCTGGCGAGCTAGATGCGAGCCTATATATTACCAAATGGGACTATGTCGAAGAGAGATAGGTAGAGAGAGAGAGAGTTACTGCCAAAAAGAGTGTGCTCAAATTAGATACTTCTACTCGAATTGACAAGATCAAGATGCATGGTCAATAGTCCTCGGTTACATGAATGTATATAAATTTTTTTGGGATGGTCGATGCAAAAACAGTTTTGGATCAACAATCCCAAAAGAAACCTGCATAATTCATGCATGGGGCTGAGAACTACTAACCATATGTAAAGAAGCTCCCTAATCCGTATGCTTTAAAGGAGCGAAGACAACTACCGAAACAACATCTTCACCCTGCCTCTTCATCAATGGTCATGGTGAACTTGATGTCCTCCTCGACAAATTAATTGTGAGCTTGTGACCAAATGAGAATCTAACGGAGAGGGCATGAGGTTCATCATGACCTTTGGCGAAGAATCAAGAGTCATAGAGAGAGAGAGTTTAGGGTCATGGGTGTGAGTGCCAGCCAAAGGGTAGGCGTCACTGACAAACACGAAGTCTTAAGTTCTTACCGTTAATTGTATACATGCTTAACGATAACATCAGACACCTTACAAATTAACATACATTTAAGTTCTTACTCTTAACTATATGCATTGCTTGATAACTTTAAGATCAAGATGAACATATCGATCGATATGCATAGGTTGGGTGTCACCGGCAAGCACGAGGTAATATTTTGCATGGGCTTAAAGTAATTAACTTTCTCTTACAATCTGTCACATATTAACATAACTTTACCATATTTGCATGTCTCTCACATACTGAAATGTCAACAACCACTCTTCCTCTTACAAAGGTAATTAACTTTCTCTTCTTCAATATGTGTGATGTATATATATTTACGGGAGCGCGGTTCAAGTATGCCTTTTTTAAGAAAAATTACATATTTACCCCTTGAAAGTAGTGGTCAAATCTCACTTAATTAATTCCTGGATGCGGAAAATTACTTTTTTGACCCGTGGAAGTTGTTGTTTGCACCATTGCACCAAAACTTTTAGTATTATTGTTAATTGCTGATGTGGACGTTTAGGTCGCCATTAAATGCTAAGATGTATGCCATATCATCATAATGCTTACATATCAAGCCACACAGACATTTAATTTCAAAGAATTTTAAAAATTCAACCTCTCGAGCTGAAATTTCAAAAAAATAAAAAAAACGTTTTAAAAATCAAAATTTCTCATTTTTTATTTTTAATATTTCAAAAACAATTTCTAAAACAAAAATTGTAATATTATCCAAAACTAAAAATTCAGAAATAAAATTTAAAATAATAATTTATGAGTTTTTATATTTCCCATTTTACAAATTATTATTATTATTTTCGAAATGAGAATTTTAAAAATTGAGTTTTCACATATATAAAAATTGATTTTTCAATTGATATTTCATATTTTTTTTCCAAAATAAGAAAATTCCTAAATTGTCAAATATATATTTTTACATGCCACGAGTAAAGAATTGAAACTATTATTTTAGAAATTTAATTCCAAATTGTGTTTTTGAAAATATAAAAATGACTAAATTGTATTTTTGGCATTCTTATTTCAGATATTTTTTTTTGGTTTTTAGAAATTAAGAAAACTAATTTTTAATAGTTTTATTTTACTTTTTTTAAAGATTTATGTCAATGTTGATTTTTTTAAAATTAAATGCCTACGTGGCTTGACATGTAATTTACTCCTATGAAAAGGCCTTGGTACCGGTTGAATAGGCCCTTAAGTACCGGTTTTTTAACCGGTACTGGTAATCGGTGATTGATGTCACATGAGTTCGAATCGTTCTGTTCCTAATCAGAATTGCAAACTGAATAATAAAATTATCCGCGATAGGTATAGTGAGTACGCGGCTACCCAACAAGCAATCCTTAACAATGTATGCAATGGCAAAGGATGGAGAAATTGGTTATTTACACAAAACCTATTACTAGTCAAGTTTTAGTATACCAAGTTGTAATTGTTGAATGTATGAATTGATCCGGTCATCTTGAACATCAAAGAAAGGTGCATCATCACACTAGGCCAACCCCAACCTACATTCACTACAGGAATGTAACGTCCTCATTTTTATATAAATGAAGTCATGCATGGAGTTTGCATAATTAAAAAATTGTGCATGTAAATTTTAAAGCATAAAAATTAATATGTTAGTCTAAAACAATAAAAGGTAATTTGATTTTTATTTATGAACAAAGGCTATTGTATTTGTGAAAATAAAATTTAAAATTTTGGGTGACTTCTTGAAAACCATATCTAAATAATTTCTTTTGATAATTATTTTCCTATAGTTGTGTAACCCTTGGTTACATATTTTCAAAAATGATAATTATAAAATAATATTTAGAGGCCTTTCCAAAACTAAAATTTATATTGTGACTTCAATTATTCTATGTGTAAATAAATATTATCTAGAAAGAGAAATGTATTTTTATTATATTTGGCCCTATTAATTATCCATTTGCTCATCTTTTTCCCTTTCACCTTCCCTAGGACCCACCTGCCATTCTCTTTCTTCCTCTCTCATTCCTTTTATCTTGGGTTTTTTTCATCCATGCCA
The DNA here is from genome assembly GCA_036346415.1 of Raddia guianensis. Classification (NCBI taxonomy): domain Eukaryota; kingdom Viridiplantae; phylum Streptophyta; class Magnoliopsida; order Poales; family Poaceae; genus Raddia; species Raddia guianensis. The sequence continues at coordinate 26,622,665 of CM070543.1, read as the reverse complement.
TTATTAAGTTGCATATATTCAGTTCTGCCATTATTAAGTGCATATTGTCTAAAATGCCATTTTCTCAGCAATCTAATCTCAGCGCTGCCATTCTCGAGCCATTCTTTGTATTTTTGACGCATACACCGACGAATACGAACCAAAATATAAAGAAATACGTATATGACAACCGAGCCCCACCTGTCATCCTCTCCCCACCTTCTTCTTCCTCCCAGCTTCTTCCTTCTTCCTCCTTCACTCCTCTCTCTTTCCTCTAGCCCGAGCTCCATTTCATGGCCTCCTTTCTTCCTCCCACCTTCCATCTCCAACTCCTGCGAGCTCCCAAGAAGGAGCCCTCGCAAAGCACCCCAGGAGGAGCCGAGGCAGGCGGCGGGGAGCTCGCCTCCCCCCAATCCTCTGGCATAGTGGGAAATTTGGGGAAGAAGAGGAAGGATCTTGCCGGTGAATGCTAGAGAGGAAGGATGCACCACCGATCTGCCCGCCGTCGGCCTCGAGCTCCTCCGCCTCCATGCCTGCTCGAGCCTGCCGCCGCCATGCTGCTCGAGCCTGCACTGCTTGTGCCCAGTCCCTCCTCCTCCGCCACAGAGCCTCGAGCTCCTCCGTTCCATGCCTGCCGGCGACCTCGGGGCGGAGGAGCTCCCAGGCGGCAGCGACGAGCTAGGTGAGGCGGTAGCAGGGGGCGGCGGATGAGGAGCTTCGAGGCGGCGGCGACTCGGGGTGGTGGCGGAGGCAACGAGCTCCGTGGCGGCGGCGGAGGAGCTCCGCTCCGGCGACGTCTCTCCGGTGACCAGTGGCGGCGATGAGAGAGAGAGTGCAGTGGGGAGGAAGAAGAAGAGGAGGAAGAAGATGTTGAGGGTATGACATGTGGACCCCATCTGTTAGGATGTATTTTGTTTGGTATTTTGATTTGGCATAAGTTGGAATTGCTTCAAAATACATAAGAATGGCAGCGCTGAGATTAGATTGCTGAGAAAATGACATTTTAGACAATATGCACTTAATAATAGCAGAACTGAATATATGCAACTTAATAATGGCATGGATGAAAAAACCTTTTATCTTTGTTCTCTCGCTTCCTGCGCACATCTCCATCTCCCTGTACAGCCATTTTCTCATCTCCTATGCATAAGCAATGCATTACAAATCCACCCCAAATTACATTCCATTGATGGACATCAATGTGTGGTATGACCACCAATTTCTATTCCATTAATTAACCGTTTTGCAGCTCCATTGCGCATCATCTTCTTTCACCCCCTGCGCAGGCCTGCTGTTCTTCCTGCATGCATGCACAGTGGAGGAGTTTCTCCTCTAATTGCTCCGATTTCCCTAATGGCCATCAACGGGTGTTAACCCGGCGGTTTCTACTCGTTAATGGGCCACCTTCGGGTATCCTTGCGCAGAGCAAACTCCAGATACCATCATCTCCCTGTTCTTTTCCTTTAAATTTCCAGGGCCGAGCCTTCCATTCCCCTTTGTTCTTTCTTCCAATTGAAGCTCGGGTAAGCGATTTTTGGGCAAATTTCCTAAGTAAGTTCATCCTCGATACCCGCTTAACCCATTTTTTTTTGCCATTGCCATTAGGGGAACCTCGCCGGAGCCGCCGCGTTTTTCCCCGCCGCCAGCGAGCTCGACATCGAATCCGGTGCCACTGCTTGGTAATCTCTCGTACCTCCTCTCTAGTAGCATCCCTAGGACGTCTATTATGTTTCCCCTCGATCGATTGGGCCGGAGCCGACGTCGCCGGAGCTCCCGCCGTCTCCCCATGGCCGTCGCGCCGCCTCTGTGTCGCGCCGCCGCCTCGGGCACTCCCAGCCCAAGTCGCCGCCACCGCCGTCTTCCCAGCGTCCTTGCTAAGCCGCGCCGCCACTTCCCCAAGCCCCAGCGCCACCAGACCGCCGCCGCCTCTGTTCGCCGCCGCGCCGTCGCCTCGGGCCTCCTGAGCCGCCGACGCTGGCAAGGTCGCCGCGCCGCCGCCGACCTCCTCCTCCACTCGCCGTAGCCGCCCCCTCGCCGGAGCACCGCCTCCCCGTGCGCCTCCCCCTCCCCTGCCATGGCTGCCTGGAGGAAAAAGAAGAGCACGTGCCCTCTTCCCTCAGCCAGGCCGCGGGCTCAAATGGGCTGGATTCGGCCCACTTATTTTTAGAGATTTCCCCAAATTTCAGTATTTTCCAGAATTACTCTAGATTGAAATATTTGTCAAATATTCTCAGTGGATCAGAAAATTATGAAACTAATTTTTCTATGTTCCTGAAACTGTGTAGTATTTTACTGCCAATTTTGGTACTATATATGTACAGAATGTTTTATCCATGAATTATTGTTTAACAAGTACTTTAGCAATTATGGTAATCAATGTTTGTTTGCAAAAATTACAAGACTGATTTTATAATTACCTTTGAACATATTAGTACCTATTGTAATCTTTTCATATGCATGTGCACGCATATTTTCTACATTTTCAGCAGTGTGTTTATTATGTTATTTTCCGTATGCGATAGATCCGGGCGCCAGAGGGAAGTCTGCCAACGTTTCGGGGATGTGTGTCTGTTGTGCTCAACGAGGCAAGTTATCTAGATCCCGTGGATGTCACATCCACGCATGTTGCTATCTAGATTTCAAATTGTTAACTATAACTTTATTGTTGCATGTGTACATATTTGGGCTACGTAAATTTGTATAATACAAGTCATGTTCTTGTTATAGGTTATGGATCCCATTATATGATAATGCTTGATTATCATGTAAAAACCGTACCTTGTGGCCATTTGTAATATATCTTGCTTAAAGCCAATCCTTTGGTTATAGAAGGGTAGTTGATCAATTGGTAGGGAATTGGGACATAGTAATCATCACTATTCAACTGCTATCAGGGCTTGGATTAGTCATTTGGTATTCAAAATTAAACAACTAAAATCTAAGTGGTGTGTGTCGACTCAGGGTGACGTGATAGGTAGCGTGGGATCGTGGATGCCCGCTACAACCAGGCATGTGGTGAAGCATGCAAAGATTTGCACCGTGTGTATTTGTGTATGTGGTGTATACCTGCCTCGACAATCGGGGTGGCTATGACTTGTTAGGATTCCAAGGCCGGTAGACCACTCCTGTTGGGCGACTTGCGGGTGTGGCATAATGCCATTGGGTGTGTGCATATGCTTCGACGATAAGGGTGGCTATGACTTGTGAGGATTCCAAGGACGATAGAGCACTCTTATGCGGCGACGTGTGTGTGGGACGACAGTGAAGGAAGCACTGCGAGTGCAGTGATTGCTCTGAGTCCCCTAAGGACCGACTCTTTGTGACAATTTCGCCCTTGCCTTACAGTACAGCCCTGGATGTGGATAATGGCAACGCCCTAGTTCGCTGCTCGAAGAAACTGGTTTGGGTTCGTCTTCCTACATAAGGGGTGATTCACGTCTCGTGAGGACCGTGAGGTGATTCCGATGTTGGTGCGTCACTCTGAGTGTGCGGGCTCAAGTTAGTGGATCCGAGTAGTGACTTTGTTCTATTCACCAGTTTACTGGGAAGGAAGTAGTCCATTTTACCCCCTTGAACTATCGCACAAGTTCAGTTTTCCCCCCTCAACTTCAAAACCGGACAAAACACCCCCTCAACTATCAAAACCGGTACAAAATACCCCTACTTAAAACCATAGTGGTTTTGGATGACATAACATCTAGTCATCATTTTTTCTAGAAAATAAATTTAAAAAATCTAGAAAATTATAGGAAGCTCAAAAATATAATAAAAATATGCACAACAATAGAAAAATACATAGAATCCAAATATGCAATAAAAGCTGTAAAGTTTATGTGCATACTTATTTGCAAAAATTATTATTTTTATATAAGGTGTTTTATTTATTAAAAAAGTATTCAAGAAAATTTGTTTGTTCTCTATAAAATGGTGAAAAATATTTTTGTTTTGAGAATGATGTAGAAATTAATAAAAACATAAAGATGCTATTTTGACCGTTGAATTTGATTTTTTTAAAAAATACAATTGAAAGGTCAAAATAAATTAGAATTAGAATTTGAAAATATAAATTGAAAGGCAAAGTTAGCATCCTCTATTTACATCGGTTTCTCTCATTTTTCCTACAAGCCAAATTAAGTTTTCTTAAATACTTGATTTATTTATTCAATGAAATACATTATGTACTATTTTTACGTATAAATATGTACATAGAAAAGTATTTTCAATGAATATTTGGATTCTACCTATTTTGTACTTTTGGTATTTTTATTTTATTTTTTTTTGAGCTTCCTATGATTTTCTAGAAATTTTTTGAATTTATTTTCTTGAAAAAATGTTGATTAGGATGTTATGTCATCCAAAACCACCATGGTTTTAAAGTAGGGTATTTTGTACCGGTTTTGATAGTTGAGGGTGTTTTGTCCGTTTTGAAGTTGAGGGAAACCGAACTCAGCGATAGTTCAAGGGGGTAAAATGGACTTCTTTCTACTGGGAATAAGGTTCCAGGGGTAAAGTGTACACACTCTGCAGATTTTAGTTAAAATGTCATGACAGCCGTGCTCACGGTCACAAGCGACAAGGAGGATTTCACACTGGTAGTCCCACTGTTTTCATTAAAACGGGTTGTTGAGAATTGGTGTGGTTGTGATACCCGAGTGGTGAAGCTCGGTGGGGTTTTTGGGGTATTCCGAGTGGTGAAGCTCAATGTATTCTAAGTGTTCTGAGTGGTGAAGCTCGATGTGGTTCTAGGTGTGGTTCCGGGTATTCCGAGCGGTGAAGCTTATGACATGAAAATACGTTCTGGATTAGATGAATCTCATGAGTTAGCTAATTTATGAATCTGTTTTGTTTTAAATTTTGAAAACAGATAAGTTAGGAATTTATGCTGTGCAGAAATAATCACCCTATTCTATTGTTCCTGCATTACATTTTAAGGACGATAGCTTGTTGAGTATTCGCATACTCACCCCGCCTTTATGCGGGCTGCTCATTCCAACGAGCAGGTTGCAGCCAGAAGAATCTTTATTAAGAAGGGGAATTTGGCAAGATGAGTTTTCGAGAGAGCAATTTTACCTTTGGAGTTCAGGACGAAGACTATCCAGATGTCTAGGAGTGCGCCTCTACAGTTTTGCCTATGGAGTTTATTTGGGTCTTCATTGTTTATCAGTTGTACTTTGTTCATATCTAAAGACTTTCGCTTTTGTAAGGCTGTTGAGCCAAAACTATGGTATTATTTGCCATGTTTGCAAGCACTCTGATGCAATAAAGTTTATTTGTTGAATGGACATGATCCAAGAGCTGTATATCTGTGTGTTTTAGTTACTTGATCCAGGGACTAGAACATGTAAAGCACAGAGGGGACTCGACTCTATTTTCGGGTCCTCACAAGGAATCGGCAGGAGAGTCGACTATCAATTACCGTCTCGACGGCCACCACACAGCCGTCGATACACATCCATTAGTCTCGACGGCCACTTACTAATCGTCGATACATATGGGACACTCTTGAGGGCCCACCAATCAGCCGTCGACAAAGCCTGGAGTAGCCACACGGAAGTGTCAGAGGCATGACGGTGTATACGTTGTGTCAACGGCCAGATGTTAAGCCGTCGATACAGGAGTACCAGTAAGACAGTGCCGACGGCTATAATGTTAGGCTGTCGACACTGTTCCCCTCTCTCGACGAAGTTGCCTCGATGGCTGTGTCTAGACTAATTTATCTCGACGGTTTTGGTGGTTTTCTCGACGGCTTAAACAGTTGAGAGTGTGGCAGTCTCCTGTAGTGATTACTTAATATTAATTATTAAAAATAGTGGGACTACATGTGAAAATCTATCGCCCCGTCCATGACCATTGACACGGTATCATGATAGGTTTAACTCTGCAAAGTGCGTACAATTCCCCACAAGCCTCGTCTCATCCCGAGGGAGATACGGTACAAGGCCTTTCCAGCCTACTACGCCTACCACTTCGACTGTTCTTTCTTTTGGTTTTCCCAGCCCCACCGGTACTCATCGCGGTAGGGAGCCCGCTACTTCTAGGTACCACCCGGGGTCGTTTCTCAATTAAGCCATTTGGTCTTATGGACGCACCAACCCCTCAAGTAAGGTCCCGAGCCTTCCTCTAGGGCAATAGTGACAACCGCAACTGGGCAACCTACGAGCAAGTGGTTAGCAGGTTTCGTAGGACTACCTTCCCAATCCACGTAAATTGACATGGCATCAAAAACTGCCACCTGGATTGCCATATCAGCAAAACCACCCTCAAAACCAGCTAAGAGACCAAAACAACACTCTTTGAAAACCACATGGTCCAAACAAAATTAGTATTACACCTGAGAGACCAATTTGGCACAAACGCAATAGTTGCGGGACCAAAGTGGCACTTAATCCTATTTTAAAAGATTTTATCAATTTTCACTGATTTTGAACTCCAAAAACTATGGTTAACCACAAAACCGGCGAGGTGTACTTTTGAATTTGCTGCAAAAACTAACTCAAAAGCGCAGCTAACCGTGGTTAACCGACTCCATAGGTCACGGCTCAGAGATTCTGGCCGGTCTTATAATCCCATGTTGAGGGAGAAAAATAGAGAGAGATTGAGAGAGAGAAATGGAGGGAGAGGGGCGGGGGCGGCCAGCAGCGGCGCGGGCGGAGGCAACCTACAGTGGCACGAGGCCGTGCTGCAGAGGCTAGGGTGGCAGCGGGCAATGATGCGGCTCCGGAGGGGCATCCCGGCGGCAGCACAACAAGGGTGACAGCACACGGTGCAAGGGCAAGCAGCTGTGGTGAGCGCAAGCGCACGGACGGGGAGGCTAGGGCGGTGTGGACTGTGGAGCTGCAGTGGCACGGGCTTCGCTTAGCGGCGGCAACGAGCGGTACTCTGTAGATAAGAACAGGGCCGTCAGCAGGATGGATACCTCGACTTCGTGGTCCAGTGACAACAAATTGAGGACTTTGCATGGCAATGACGACCTTTTTTATCTTTGAAAGATTGCCAATTTGCCCTGAAGTTCACTGGCCTTTGCTAATTTGTCCAAAGTTGATTAGTCTTTGATGTTTTGCCCTGAGTGGGTATAACTCTTAACAAAACTTACAAAATAGTCCCTGGATAACAAACTGGCGCAAGGAACTTTCATGCGCAGGCTGGGGCGGGCGGCGCTGCCATTCTCCTTCTCCTCCACGCACGAGGGCGCCGCCCCTCTCCTTCTCCTCCAAGCGCGCTGGTGCCGCCCCCCTCTCTTTCTCCTTCACCCGCGAGGGTGCCGCCCCTGTCTTTCTCCTTCGCCTCGTGGCTGAAGTGTGCCCGCTACTGGAGTGGGCCGCCTCCAGAGATCACACTCCATCCCGCGGCCATGCTGTGTAGCGCCGTCGACCTTGCCAGCTCGCTGCGCACAACACCAAGGTACGACCTTTTATTGATGGAGATGGAAGTTATTTTCTTCGGTCCTCCTTGTGAATTTCTATGGCCTTTAATTGCTCTTTCTCTATAATTATATGGAGAACGAGATGGCTTCAATAGATTGGTCAAATCTTGTAATTGAGCAAAACATGGATGAAGAAGAGAGAGCACCTCGGGAGGAAACAAGACCCGAGGAAGACATAGATGATGATGATTTTGCAATGGATGATGAGGAGATGTATTCATTGCTTGGTTTACGAGAGGATGAAAGTGCTATGCATGACACGGTGTTGAACAAAACTAGCGCGAACACAAGTGGTATACCGATTGATGAGGAGCACAACGCCAACGATATATTGCTTGATAAGGAGGAGCACAATGCCAACGATAGAGAAAATCCAACTATCAATGTTGGCACTACTTTCTCTTTCATGGCAGAATTTAGATTGGCAATAAGACATTATGCTATCTTAGGGGAGTTTGATATAAAGACTAAAAAGTCCGATCCTACAAGATTTTTAGGTGCTTGTAAAGCAATTGGATGCTGCTGGAAAATTGTGGCCAAAAAGGCGCAAGGGCAGGAAAATATCGTGGTACTACTCTTGTCTAGTGATATATGTTTTTCTATATCCTTTATCATTTGCACCTATACTTACTACCACTTTGTTTGTTATTACAGGTAACGGAGATAGGGCCTGACCATGATTGTGCCTCAAGCAGTAGAAGGAGTAGGATGACATCTAAGAACTGGGTGGCTGATCGGGCAGTGTCCATGTTGAGATTATGTCCTAACATGGGCGCTAAGGAGTTACAAAGAAAACTAGAGAATGACTACAATGTTATGTCATCTAAAGCCACATCAAGGTTGCAAAGTAAAATATTGTCGGCTATTGTCCAAGAGTTGAATGTTAAATCAAGAGGATTACATCATCTAAAGCTACATGCATCTAGTGAATGGAGCGTCGAAGTCAGAGATGGCACTACGAAGAACGACGTCATACATACAGTGAAAGCACGTACACATGAGTGTACTTGTCTTCAATGGCAACACACATGCAAGCCATGTCCACATGCTTTAGTTGTCTTGACTGCAATGCAAAATATCAAATTTAAAAATTTTGTGCATGAGTATTACTCAGTAGACAAATTCAAAGCGGCATATCATGTAAAAATAGAACCCCTAAAAGGAAAGTCTCAATGGTCTACAGTTGACCCTAGCTTTGTCTTGCTACCACCACTAGCCAAACGAGGTGTAGGGAGAAAGGAAGCTAAGAATGAAAGCTTGCACATAACCAGGTTACCAAAGACAAAAGGTTAAGGTAGGGGGCAAGAAGAAATGCAAAATATGTGGAGGGCTAGGGGCATAGAAAATCCGGTTGTCCTCTAAATGGAGTAAAGAAAAGGTGAAAAATACTTGCTTTCCATTTTGTTTCAAATACGTGTGTTCTTCGGTTGTATAAATATTTATGCTTCTTATTATAGGAAAAGTAGGAGCAAGAGAAATATGATGCCATGGGAAGGACAAAGCACTGCAGCTCAAACAAGTGAAGAACCGAATAGCCCTACTCCCTTTACACCTACTGCAATGTTAATGGGAGATGAAGGATCGCAAGCAGCAGGGACATCTACCCAAGAAGCTAATACAAAACAAGCAAAAAAGATCACTCTCAAAAAGAAAAGGCAAAGCTGAGTAAAATAAGGTTGTATCAGCATTTTATTATTTTACAAAAACTAGCTGTAATGCTAATGCATTATGAACTTGATAATGCATTATAAACTAGTTGGAATGCTAATTCCTTCCTTTTGTTCTTCTCCCAATCTCTGTACTTCTGCGATGTTTGGAAAGTGGCGTTTCTGAGATGAGCTGAGCTGCAGGAGCTGCGTTGTTCCTTGAGCTACTGGAGGATCAACGCGCTGAGGCAGGAGCTGCGTTGTTAGTGAAGGAGACGCTTAGCTCCTCGCGCCCGGAGCGCCTGTTAATTATCAGGGACTGATTTGTAAGTTTTGTAAAGAGTTTTGTTAAGAGTTATATCCACTCAGAGCAAAACATCAAAGGTTAATTAACTTTGGGCAAATTAGCAAAGACCAGTGAACTTCAGGGCAAATTGGCAATTCTCCGGTTTGCGGATGGATTGCCATTCAGGGCAAATTGGCAATTCTCCGGTTTGCGGATGGATTTGGCAATGGGTTTTTGTACGCTCGATTTTGGGGGATATTTTATAGGTTTATAAAAGAGGAAGCGATCAAATTGGTTGGGATAGGGATTAGGAGTGGATTTCAGTTAATGAAAGAGAGGGGAGAGAGAAAAGGTTTTTTTTAATTTGTTTTGTAAAACATGAAAATTTTAATAGAAAACAGATTTGTGATGCAAAATTGATTTTCGGATTTTTTATAATTTCACAATAAAGTTTCGCTGAGGAGGTACGCACTTCTTTGTCTCACTAGCAATTAAGTATATGAGATAGAGACATATTGACGCTTGTGGTTGGATGGGAATTAGATGCATTGATAAAATCTGTATTTTTTTAGTCTGTCTACAAAGGGTATGGCTAAAAAGAAAATATGAGGCTGCCTACTTTTAGATGTATTTTTTTCTGCGCAGAAACTTATCACTCATAGGTTGGATTTAAAACCGCACGCTCCATCACCAACAATTTGTATATAGGATTTTCATCACTAGCAGTTCTTTATACCAACCGTCAGTGATATAAATTGCTAGTGCCGGTAAACATATCACTGACAGTTTTAAAACTGCCAGCATGATCACCAGCGGTTTTAATGCGCGGTTAACGAGAAAGAGAAAGGGAACGGAGTGCATGCATGCCACTAGAGGCACACTTCACGCTGCCACACACACTATCCGCATCAGCTAGCAGGTGCATCCGGGCATGATTGTGAGAGTGGGCTCCTGGCCGCTGGACATGTATACACGTACGTAACACAACAATTAAGCTCCCTATATGTTGATGTGTACATACGTACGCCATACATTAATTTAAGTAGATTGCATATCTATCTGGCTCTGACCCGATGCATCAGCGGCGACATCTTGTTGTCATTGATCTATATATATGTATATATTTCCATCACCTTTCTTACCCATAAAAAATCGCCCATCGAATCAGATATGGCCAGCCAAGGTACGTTTAATGTTTTCATTTGTTCGATTATCTTATGCAGAGCTAACTTGATTATACTCAGTGTGTTGACTAATTAGCTTGTTCTAACCTTCTAGGTGACCATTAATTCCCTACCCCCATGGTAATCAGTGTGTCGATTATCACTCTCTTCGTGGAGTAATACACGAGTCATACTTATATATAGTTTGAATGATATATTTTTATATATTTAATTTTGAGAAGTACTTTTAAAGACAATTTTCTCAATTACAGCATATATTGCCACTTTAATTCCTCTGCGAAGTACGCATTATACAATTTTATGGAGGGAGTAGTATATGCTCTACAAAATTTTGTTTATGTCGCTTTTCTAACATGTAAGCAAGTAAACTGCATGATGTACGTACGTCCTCAGTGATTTCATGCCATGTTTTTGGCACGCTGAGAAAAATGCTCGGAAGCGGCAAACTTGTTGCTGCCCATGGCCGGACAAGCAAGCTAGATACCATGCAAGCAGATCATGATCCATGGCTAGCTATGCTATATATAACGGTATCGCACTGGACACTGGCTCGATCTGCATACGTGGAGTGTAAATTACCAGCTGTCTGCTGATCACTGTCTTAATTTCCCAAGGCTAGCTTTGGACCGTGATTAACCTAGCTAGCTCGAGAGGGAAATTAATATATATATTTAATGGGTGAGGAAGCGCCCCCGTCGCCGGCGAGGGTGTTCTACGACGGCTGCCCTGGCTGCGCCATGGAAAGGAAGAAGGAATGCAGTGAAGGGATCCCTTACAAGGAGCTCTTCTTCGTCGGGATCACCACCCTTGCCTCCTGTACGCTCTTCATCCAACAAGCGATATTACTCGCTAACTAACTACTCCCTCCGTTCTTTTTTATTTGACGCTTTTGACTTTTGGACACATCTTTGACCATTCGTCTTATTTAAAAAAGTTATGCAAATATCATTTATTTTGTTTTGATTTGTTTTATCAATAAAGATACTTTAAACATGACTTATTTTTTTGCATGTTTACACTAATTTTTTTAATAAGACGAATGGTCAAAGACGTGCTCAAAAGTCAAAAGCGTCAAGTAAAAAAAAACGGAGGTAGTAGCTCTAATTAGCCTTATTACGAGTGCATAAATATGTCACTACCAGGGAAAAAGGCTTCCCAAGCGGTTCGTAAGCCCCCTACAAGCGGTTTTATAATATGTCACTACCAGGGAAAAAGGCTTCCCAAGCGGTTCGTAAGCCCCCTACAAGCGGTTTTAAAACCGCTTGTAAGCAACCGCGACTGATGCCTCGCGGAGCATCACAAGCGGTTCTCTGAACCGCTTATAATAGAGTGTAAAAAGGCAAATAAATATTGGGGGAGGTGGGATTTGAACCCAGGACCTCTTGACTCACACCTCACCCAGCTAGCCAACCCACCCACGCGCATTATCTGATAGAATGGGAGGAGCTTTCCTTTTATCTATTCGAAAAATGGGCCTCTAGAAGCGGTTGGGACTATTAAACCGCTTGTAAAGCCAAGCATCCTAAGCGGTTCGTGTTCCCAACCGCTTGTAGAGGTATAGCAGCGGTTGGGGACACAAACCGCTTAGGATTTTAGATCTTTAGAAGCGGATCGTGCCCCCAACCGCTTCTAGAGATCATTTTCTGGCTTGAGACTGTTTTGAGACATTAAACCGCTTGTAGAAGTTTGATCCTTTTTTTTGAACCGCTTGAGAAAACTTGTTCCCTAGTAGTGTGTGTGTACATGTGTGTGTTGTCGTAACTGCAGAGGGCCAGAGGTATGTTGTTTTCTCCGTGTGATCGATCCACATGTCTTGCATTTTCGAGCAAAAGCTTGTTAACTTACACATGATCAGGGCTTCTCTTTTGTTAATTTGCAAGCATGATATCAGTACGCGACATATATGGTTTTCTATGCCTGTGTAGGTAAGACTGTAAGGTTCATTCGTCGCCTCAAATCTGCAGATACATTAGTCTCTGTTTTAAAATAATGGAGATCCATTATTGTTCCAACATTCTCTGCTACTGGCATTATTATAGATGTTCAAAGTGTTTTAAGTTTAATTGAAAAGCAAAACAATTTTATTTTTTGCCTAGTTTTTTTTATTATGAAGCCAACTCTAAAAGCTGTTAAAGATAACATAACTAGAAAGGACTAGTTTCAAGAAGCAGATTGAAGACTGATAATCTAGCTTAACATTTACCTCACTTCAGCTCAATCAGCTTATATATTCATTCAGCTTGGCCACTCTGAACACTTGCACAACTCACGGTTTGAACTTGTTGTAATCACACACAGATTAAATACAAGCAGCTCCCCAATGCCACCCCTCGCCCCTTTCCCGCTCCAACCCTTGCTGGTGTTGAGAGCGAGGGGTATGGTTCTCTTCTCCTTCCTCTGTCTTTCATCCTCCCATTTCTCTTACCTGGGGTGATGATGGTGGACACTCTAATATATGGTCCTATCACGAGTGGTTGTTGGGCTACTTGCGACATCTCAATAGGGAGCGGTGCAAAGGTGTCGTCGACCGCCTGATCTAATTGTTGGTGCCAACAAAACTAGTTGGTGGGGGTGGATCTGGTCGGTGCAGTGGATTAGGCTGCCAAGATTGTGTGTAGTTGAGTCGGCTTTGCCACCATTGGTCGATGGCACCCAAGAGATTAGGTCATCGGTGGGTCCTAATCACCCATGGTCAGTGTTGGCCACTTTGGTTGTTGTTATATATGTAAGGTGTTTCAATGATGACGGTGACCTTGGATCGCAAACGTTCGAGCCTACAGCTGTACCTCTTACAATGGATATATCCTTGAGGCGGTGTGGTGTGACAGCAACATGTTGGTGGGTATTGTATTGCGCCCGCATTGATCCAATAGGAGTTGGCTTTGATGCTAGCCTAAGGATGACCTATAATGGCAAGCTCTTTCACGACCTCACCTCTAGTCTCATGCTAAATTAGTTTTGCACTTAGGAGGCTTTTGCAATCCAACATTTCCCACCTGCCTCATTTATGTTATCTGAATGAAGGATGTGTAAGCTTATACATTACTAAATAGCTTGTATGTTATTTCATTAAGTGGTTAACATTATTTTTTGGAGGTTCATTGAAATTCATTATGCATCTTATGGATGTATTATTATTTCAGCAGAGCTAACAAATTTAAAAAGTTGGTGCATGACCTTGAAACCACCCAATGACCATTGTCATCACCTTTGTTTGATCGAAAGGGTCATTTCCATTTTTTATCACCGATGCATGTCTAATCATACTCTCTTTTGAAAACTAGCACTACATGCACATAGACAATGTTTCCTGATGACTAATTGATAATATATACCTTCTTTTCAGCCTTACCAATATCATCGCTGTTTCCCTTCTTGTATTTCATGGTACGTTGTTTTCACCCTAATTTACTGTCATATATTCCTTTTTTTTTTTCAGAAACCAAGTAAAACAACGCAGCCACATGCCTTATTGGCTCGTATATACAGTATTTCCTCAAAACTCTTTCCACACATGAAAATTGATTACCGTTAGATACAACATATGAATATAATTTTCTCTGAACATGATTATATATCTGTTTTATCGCTGTGGCGATACTCTTAACAACTGAATGTACAACAATCAGTCACCTTCAATCGACCAGGTATAGGATCGTAGGTGTTAATCAGCCCCTAATATGATATTTAATATACTCGACCAGTGGAAGTAATCAAGTAAAAACAATAATTAATAAAGATCATTAGCAAACCAATCTGAATATTAAGCCAAGAATGAAAAATATCACATACCGAAACCACAACTTACTATTGCATCAAGAATATTGTACATGGTTCCTTTACATGGAAGCACAAATTCCCCCAAGTCATAAACTTTGAGAAATCCTAAAACTCATCTAATCCCGAGACTCGCAGGTCTCTCTATATATATATATAGAAAAAACTATTCCGGGCCATCCTGGGCCGTTGCCCACCTGACCAACGCGCTGCTCCCACGGCCCACCGCCAGCCCACTGCGCGCTCGCTACTTGGTTGCTCACTGTACTTTTTTTGCATGAAAAAAAATATTATTTTATTTTTTTTGAAAATATTTTACGCAAAATGACAAGCGGTTTGAAGGTTACACACAGCTCCCACGGCCCACTGCTGGCCCACTGCGCGCTCGCTACTGGTTGCTCGCTGTACTTTTTTTGCACGAAAAAAATATTATTTTATATTTTTTGAAAATTTTTTACGCAAAATGACAAGCGGTTTGAAGGTTAAGCAAAAATAGGCGTCGGTCGCCCTCTGTACAGCAATCTCCCTCTGACTGGTGATCGGCCGGTGCTTTGGCGGCGTTGCGGTTGGTTCAGGAGCCGTCGTCCGTTTGATGTCGAAGGAAGCATGCATGCAACCAGTCCGAGCCCATGCACATCGATGCCATTTCTGATTTATTTTTTGCTATATATTTTGATTGGTATCTTCGATTACCGAACCGATTTCAGAAATGGGTTTCTGACATTTTTTCTAACAAAACTAGACCACACTTGTCATATAAATTTTAAAAAGATAAATTTATATGGCAAGTGTGGTCTATGTTCGAAAAAATGTTAGGAACCTATTTTCGAAGTTGGTTTGATTATCGAAGATAACAATTAAAAGATACAGTAAAAGATGAATTAGAAAATGACATCGATGTGCGTGCCAAGAAGTAAGCTTGAGTTGGTTGCGTGTCGCCCATTCAACGGGTGACTAGTGTCCTCTCGCGCGCCATGCTGGCTACATCCCGAGAACCCGATCGTCCGTGCAAAGAGGACTGACGCCTATTTTTGCTTAATTTTCGAACCTACGTAAAAAACTTCTAAAAAATACTCCCTCCGTTTTTCGTTTGACGCTTTTGACTTTTCGACACGTCTTTAACCATTCGTCTTATTAAAAAAATTAATGCAAAGATACAAAATAATAAGTCATGTTTAAAGTACCTCTATTGATAAAACAAATCACAACAAAATAAATGATATCTATAAAAAAAATTTAAATAAGACAAATGGTAAAAGACAAATTTAAAAGCTAAAGGCGTCAAACAAAAAAGAACGAGGGAGTATATAATTTTTTTTGTCCTGTTCTGCACTGCCTGCCTGCGCCGCTTATCTGCTCGCCGGCCTGCAAAACACACAGCGCCCACATGCACATGCACTGCACAGCACGCACACATACACTTTCCTTTTTTTTTTCCTTTGTTTTCTCCATCGAATTAATCCCTAGTTTGTCAAATAGCTTCATCACTGAAACCACTTAACACCAGGCTCGATGTTTGAATAACTCTGAACTTAGCAAAATGTTGCTACTGAGAAATCCACGTCGCATGGATCTTAACATGCACTGCACACTTCCCATGATCCCTTCCCCAGTTGACTTTACTAAACGAAAAGAAACAGATTCAGCTAAACGATAATTTTATGGGTTTCTTCAGCTCTCTATGAAGCAGAGCTGGAGCAAATCAGCAAAACATCAGACAGTTCTTCCTTTACCTTGTGCATGCATGGAAACTTAAGTCTGAACTTTGTCGACAATAGATAGAAGATCTGCATGTGGCAAAGAAGGAACAAGACATTGGATTATATGCTGGTGTTCTTGGTAAGCATGCTACAACTGAAATCAATATAAGATACAGAAAACCCCACTATATTCCTCCACATTCTTCCTATCTCACAGATGCACTCGTCCAGACTTATAATCTGATACAATATTATGAGTCGTCGATGTATACATATATGCTGCTGTGTAGGTGCATCATACATGATTGGTAGATGTTTTGCCTCGCTGTTTTGGGGTGTGGTCGCAGATCGTGTTGGGAGAAAACCTATAATTGCATTTTCCATCTTCTCAGTGTGAGCAAACTCTCTTCTTGTGTAGTACTCCCATTTTTACTTGGCAACTTTGTAATGCTCAGATATCCTCTTTTAGGGTCATATTTAACACTCTATTTGGACTGAGTGTAAAGTATTGGATGGCGATTACCACAAGGTTTCTTCTTGGTGCTCTAAACGGCATGCTTGCTCCAATTAAGGTATCTATTATCCAAGTATGCATAATATGAATTCAGGTGATAGTAATATACTACTATATATGTATATGCATGATGAGTCTCAACTTTTGCAGGCTTATTCAGTTGAAGTATGTCGACCTGAACATCAAGCTCTAGGATTATCAATTGTAAATCACGTTCTCATATACTTTTTTGTGCACAAAATCTACTAGTTTCTTTTATAATTTTCCTAGCTAGCCTTATTAACTAAACGCAGGTAAGCACTGCTTGGGGAATAGGTCTTGTTGTCGGTCCAGCCATTGGAGGTTACTTTGCACAGGTAATTAACTAATTATTTATTTAGAATGCTACTTCTCAATGGATACAATAATATTTTGAACTTGCTCTTGTTCTCTCGCTTGTCAGCCTGCAAAGCAATATCCAAACCTATTTTCCAGCAAGACAGTTTTTGGGAGGTAAACTTGTCGTGTATCTAATATTTACTCTTAATAAAATTCAGTGAGCTCATTTCATGAAATTAACTATGTTCAATTTTTTTAGGTTCCCATATTTCTTACCATGCCTCTGTATTTCACTTTTTGCTGTTGCTGTTCTAATAAGCTGCATATGGCTACCGGTATGTGATATTCCTACTACTCCTAGTACCAAGTCTCATGATTTTCTCAATGATGAACGTGACTTCCTTTAAAATAATTAATAAATTTTCTTTAATGGAAGGGAAAATATTGCTTTTTGGTCCCTCAACATGTAGACAGATCCTTTTGGGTCCTTGACCTCTCTGGCTGCCGTTTTTCAGCCCTGAACTGTTAGATTTGGTCAATTTGATTCTCACGCATAATTCTAGTTCAATTTTTTCATTAAGTTTGGACATTGACCAGATAAAAAAGTGGAGAGATCTATAGCAAACACATTATTTTTGCATTCTATTATACGTATAAAAGGAGAATAGCAGCAAAATATGCTTTGGTGATGAGCAAACTAAGTATGTATTAATTGTAGAGCTCGATTTCTACATGACTGTTTACTAGTGATTGAGCACTTATTTCAGTCTAGGTTTTTTTAGGTGAAAAAATATTAAGAAATGACTGAAAAGAAACCACGTTTCTCAATATTGATGACTAGGAGACGCTTCATATTCACAAAAACTTAGAAAGGGAAGTTGAAATGGTTGATGATTCAAGAACTCCAGAGAGAGAAGATGCAAATCTAGACAAGAGTCTATATAAGAACTGGCCATTGATGTCATCTATCATTACATACTGTGTTTTCACCTTTCATGATACTGCATACAGTGAGGTAACACCTTCCTCTTAATGTTCCGATGAAATGAATGGCTAAAAGGTCTGGTGGATTTAATTTTCACCTAAGAACTATTTATTAATACTTTTCACACCAGATATTTTCCTTGTGGGCTATCAGTAGCAAAAGATATGGTGGGTTAAGCTTTTCATCAAAAGAAGTCGGCCAAGTTCTTGCAGTTGCAGGTATTAAGTGCACAAGCTTAGATGTCTTATTAGGGTCAATGGCACATTGCTGATGAACCTTTTAATTTATCTAGTTCAGATTGACTATGCTCTGAAATACTATGGTAAATATTATTAACAGTGCTGCCCTATTAATGGTCGATATGCTTTTTCGTGGCATTACATTGATATACCACAAAGTTAAGATTCTCTCTATAAGATGTACACAAAATCTGTAACACGCTGCCATGTATTGAAGGCATATAAAACAAGAATCCCCCCTACAACTAACCTGATTCTACCGTTACATGTTTGAATGCTACCCATTCTGAACCATTACGCCTCAGTTAAAACTCATTACATGTTTTACAGTAACTCCAAGATTATACTGATTACCAGAAACTTTGAATATTGATTTCATTTTCCATTCTAGGTGCTGGTCTTCTTGTGTATCAACTATTTATTTATAGATCTGTCCACAAATTTTTTGGACCTGTCAATTCATCCCGTGCTGCATCTGTGAGTAACTACAGTTACTGAAAAATTCTCTCATATTCTGAGCCATACACTCATTTTCCATACCTACACATGCACATTGCAGGCAATATCTATACCAATACTTGCTGCTTATCCCTTCATGACGCACCTGTCAGGGATTAAACTTGGCCTAGCTCTTTATCTTGCTACTATAGCCAAAGGAGTACTTTCTGTAAGTTGCAATACTTGATCTCCCAAACCCCAACAATATAATTATTTCAAAAATAAATCACATATAATATATTTGAAAATGGGGTTGTAAACATTAATAAAAAAAAGAATATTATATTAGCCCCAGGAATATAACTAGACTACTGAAATATTTTGTCTGTTAAGTGTGAAAATAATTGCACAAATCGTGCCAATAGTGTCTTATTAGCAATTGTGATTTTAATTTTGACCTACATAATGCATCAAACCATTCGCTAATCCTTAAATTATAGCTTCAAAGTTCAAAGTTTTTACGAAATCTGTCATGACAAAGCGATACAAAAATGATTTTTTTTTTCCTTTCGTGCAACTATATCATTCTAACTTTACACCTTTGACAAATTTGTACAGATAACTATCATAACAGGCACTTCTCTTTTGCAAAATAATGCTGTGGCAAGTATCAAGTCAATTTATTTATCATTCACAAATTCTGCTAAGCTATCTAATTCAGTTTTGCTCCAAACAACAGTCACAAAGTCAAAGAGGCGCAGCAAATGGCATATCTACCACTGCAATGTCCTTCTTCAAGGCTATTGCTCCAGCAGGAGCAGGTGCTTTGTGAGTTCCCTGTAATTCAGCCGAATTTCACTAAATACAAATCAAAAGTGTTAACATGCTAATTTTGTATAATATGTCAAGCTAATATTAGTTTACTGGAATTTTCTTTAAAGACTAACCAGCGAGATCTTGTTATAAGACTGATCGTATGTTTGACCTCTAAAATTTAGTAAACAGAGGCTGTAATAAGACTGCTATGTCCATAATTATAATTACATGAGAAAATCTGAAAAATTTACGAACAATTAACCACAAGTGTTATTTGTGATCGCAGTAATGTATCAAGAGATGCATGCATGCATTGGTTATCTTATTTGAGAATTTCTGAATGTAGGTTCTCATGGGCCCAAAATCGTCAAAATGCTGCCTTCTTTCCAGGTATGTCAATGATTTGTAAGTTAACATTTATTTCTTTTAGCAATCCTGCGTCTTGCTTTGTCTTGTCTACTACAATTGTATCAGTTGCAACAAATGCTAACATGAGATTTTCTTTTCATCAATCATGCAGGGGATCAGATAATATTCCTTATTCTGAACTTGGTCGAACTAGTTGGATTTGTGCTGACCTTCAAACCGTTCCTAGCATTACCGGATAACCACGATGCCAAGTAGCAACTGGAATCCCGAGCAATGGAATAATGGCGCGCGTTGAAACTTATAAATATCTTTTAGCTTGCTAAATTTATATCTGAGTGCTGTAATTGAGCAACATGTAACACCAAAGGTCTATCTTTCCCCGCAATTTCCCTGCAAACTAAACATTTGGATGCACATTAACTGTTGATTTTGGTGAAGTGGGGTGGTCGCTGGTAACCCTAATACTCAATGTACGTACCATGCTGCCCATGTAATATCGGCGGACCGCGGATGCTACTATTAGCAATATCTATCACAGTGTTTCGTTGTTCATGTGTGGATGTTGAGACGTGATGAAATAAATTTAGTTTTTTCAATATTGCAAAAGATAAAGGCCATTTTGCTTACATTTTATATATCCATCAAAATATAAGTTTATGGTCTTTGTGCTTACACAAAATTCTTTTGAGCAAAGCCTTTTTTTTTTCGAGCAAAGATCTTACACCAAATTCACTAGGAGTACCTCCCCTAAACCGGCCACTAGCTGCAGCCGGACACCCATCCATCACCGCGCACAGTGTGATTATTCAGTGTTGATTATTTAAAATACTCCCTCTGGTCATAGAAAGAAGTCGCCGTTGATTTTTAGACACGTCTTTGACCATTCGTCTTATTCAAAAAAGTTATATAAATATTATTTATTTTGTAATGATTTGGTTTATTATTAAATGTATTTTAATTATAACTTATTTTTTACATATTTGAACTAAATTTTTGAATAAGACGAATGGTCAAAAGTGTGTTCAAAAATCAACGGTGACTTCTTTTTATGACCGGAGGTAGTATATCTATTTTAGTGTTGATTATTTTTGTACCCTCCCATCTCTCTCTCTATACAGTATGATGCTCGGCTTTGTCGGAGGCTCGGAGCTACTCCTCCTCGGCCCCTCCTCCTTTGACAGCCTGCTTTTCTTGAAACGCCGTTGTGCTTCTTAAAACCCCACCACCCAGTGACAGAATTACAGGGGTTCAATCTGTTTGCTGCCAGCCGCTTGGCCCATGTCCCGTGGCCCATGAAGGCTGGACTACTGGAGCGATCTCTGGAAACGGCGGATGCTGGCCCGGCGCGACGACGAAACGCAGGCGATGCGACCTCGTGGGCCGTGGCTCGCCATGTCTCGGCGGCGACCCGGTGTCCGGATCAGCCGCCGCCAGCATCAGACTGCTATTGATTTTCCAACATTTATTTTATTTAGGAATTGATGAACGATGAATGCACTGATTTATACCAAAATGCCCTGCCCTAGTGGCACCATGTACCATTGATTGTTGATTAATTAAATACTTCTTTTGTTTAGCGGATAGACTACAAATGAAGAGATGTTTTGCACCCTCGCCAAAATCAAAAATCATCCGAGGAGTCACCGCGTGAGCCTACACAACATGAAGTCGAAGGGCGTCGGATTATTGCAGTCGCTAAAGTGATTCCTACTCCTATTATGAGTCCTACTCCTAAAGTGAATCCTTCTATCGCACAGGCACAATCGAAAGCTCTTATTAGCGGTGAATTTAATTCGGATAACATTGTTGCCAACCCGGGCTTGCACAAGCTAATTGAGCGGCATGAGTTCAAAGTTCGAGATGATGTGAGAAGGATTTTCCTATTAAAACAACCATGCCAACCAGTCGGTCATAATTTCCAGCAAAGATTTCAAGATGTTTCTATTAGAGATGATGTGAGTGCCTGCTAAATGGATTGATGGAAACAATGTAAACATTTGACTATGTATTTATATTGCATCTCATGATCAAAATATTAAGTATGACTAATGCTCTATCATGTCTCTTACAGCAAAAGGATCAAAATTTTGTTAATGCAATTGTGCTTCATTCTAGTGTGAAAGCCCGTCTACAAAAATTTAGGGGGAATAGATGGGAAGCACTTTTGAAAAAAATAAATAAGTTTTGTGTTACATTAGAAATTTCATTGCCTTGGAA
The DNA here is from genome assembly GCA_036346415.1 of Raddia guianensis. Classification (NCBI taxonomy): domain Eukaryota; kingdom Viridiplantae; phylum Streptophyta; class Magnoliopsida; order Poales; family Poaceae; genus Raddia; species Raddia guianensis. Next base: position 26,600,774 of record CM070543.1, on the reverse strand, counting down.
GATCGAAAGCATGCAAGAGGTCACATGATGTGTTGCTTATCATCATTATTATGTTGATTCTTTTTTGTTGTGATTTATTCACTACCTACTAGATTAGACACAGTCAGTTCAACAAATCTTCTACGGAGCTTTTGAGATGCATTGTTTGTTTAGACCTAAGAGGGTCCTTTACAAACTTTGATCAAGTATGCTTGTCCAGCTCTCACATATATATTTTGATGATTTCTCAGCATATGATCGTGTGGTTTTGGAGAAACAACTTCACATTATTTATTGATGACATGACGAGAGAAGAACTTTCAATTTATGATTTTCTTACTCGTCTCGCTGTGAAGATGGCTGAAGCAAGAAAGCATGTAGTTTATCTATTTGTCTATAAATTTATTTTATTAGATTAATTTTACATGCGGGCATAACTACAGTTGGAAGGGCTTTCTTAGCAATGAAGATAAGTGATGACCGGTTAAATGATAAGTGATGACCGGTTAAATGATCTCATGGTACATGCTACATTGAGTGAGAATTATTCGCAAGGATAAGACATGGACAATATTTTGTAGCGTTATTAGGACATGAAAGCCCGTAAATATCAACTATCAACTCTTGTGAAGTAATAATGATACATTTTTATTATTTGTACAACCACATACTTACATTACATGCATTTTACTAATGGTTCTAAAATCATTTTTCTATTATTGTGTTCGATGTTGTGCTATGTGTGACAAATATATAGTTATAATATAGTATTATAATTTAGGAATTAGTTGCCATTAATGTTTTAGCCCTGGATATTTCATTTTTAGCCCCATTTTTTCAATTTTTAGGATATGCCATTGCCACCACCCTACCTCTACCTAGGGGTGGTGGGCATTCGGTTAATTTAGTTTCTTGAAATTTTGGTTTTTTTAAAAAGGAAACCGAATTTATCATCACAATACAGAAAACCTAACCATATAAATCAAAATATTGCGGTTCAATTATTTTGGTTTTTGATTTTAACCGAAATTTCATATTCAAACAACAAACTAACATACGTGTCATTCAAATATATTTTCATAAACTACATGATCGTATGATCACAACAATAAAAATAATAAACCAAATAAGATATTGAACAAGTAAACAACGAATCAAACAAAAATCAAACATACATTGTATAAAATTATGAATCCCACTACTATGTTGTCACATGTTTCTAGCCTAATAAATAATTTTTGTTTATTCGGTTTTTGGATTCTAAAAACCGAACCAAAACATATTAGCTGAATAGCATAGAAATAAAAACTAAATTCTACTCGAAAAAACCCAAATTACTAAAAAAAATTGGTTATTTCGGTTTGTTTTTGGTTTTTGGTTTTTTATGCCCACCCCTACCTCTAGCTAGCTCTCTCCCAGAGCTCATTGTGTGACGAGACTTGATACTCAATTGGAAGAAGTAAGGAGCAGACGGAGAAGATGTACATTGAACTTGGTTTGAAACATTATGCTAGTATATATGAGATATATATGGTTTTTTATATGGTGAAACATGCGTACAAAAATGAGAGATAATTTCATGAAATGCTCTTGTACAAATGAAACATTCCTCCAAGATTATTCTCTCTAAAAAAGGAAAATTAAGACTATCAATTGCCATGCATTGATCTAGAAAAAATTCGTAATAGCTCATATCAAACGAAGCTGGTGCTGAGCGGTTGGCAAGGAGGTGCTACACGAACATGGGCTAAGGATCCTTCTATGCTTGCTTTCTCTATCCTTTTCCTCTTTCTACCTTACTCTCTCTCTCTCTCTCTCTTTTAAGTAAGGGGCAGCGAGGAGCGTCATTGTGCCGCCCCCATTACCCCACCTCTACCTGACTCCTCCCAAAGCTCGCATGATGAGGAGAGACTTCATACTTTATTGGAAGAAGCAAGGAGCTAGACGGAGAAGATGTACACTGAACTTGGTTTGAAACACTACGCTCGTACGTACGAAACATGGTTTCTATATGGTGAAACATGCGCAAAAAAAGAGATACTATAATTCCAAGGAATGATGAATCTCTAGTGCAGACAAACCATCAATCCAAGATTGATTTCTCTGACCGCAGGGGAAATAAGCATGTCAATAGCCCATGCATTGATTCACAAAAAGTTTGTAATGGCCTATATCGAAGGAAACTAGTGGCGAGAGGTTCGGCAGATCAGGTGCTTAATGTCCTGCCAACTAGTTGCCTTGCACGAAGATTTCAGAATATACTCCTGTTAGGATATGCGCCAATGCAAGATCACGAACGACACCAGAAGACATGATGTTTGGTAACGCAGTTCAGCCTTCGTCTGCATCTGCGGGGCTCTGATTATGGACGCTCCTCCCCAATCCATAATACCGCAGCACACTGGCTATCCAGGTCACGGCCACATGTCGACCGCAGACCTCCCCTTGCCTATGCTACTATTATGAAGTCGTTGTTATGGTTACACCAGGGCTGCCTCCCTTTATATAGTGGAGGCCTGGATAGAGTCCGACTCTAACACTAACCAACCCTGCCTATTACAACACAGAGTCCATGTAACCTACTCGTACACATATTCGACTCAAAACCTAACAAACTCCACCTTGGAGAATATGGTCTTTCCAACTTGAAGTCGTTCCAGTGTCTTGCGCGAACCCGTGCACCCGAACTCTGGTTGCATCCTTCTTTTGCAGCCTAAAGTGGGCCGTCCGACGAGTTCTCCTCGAACTCGCCTCCTTTTCGAACAGATGACGCTGACCCTGCAAAAACACGCTTAGTAGTTCCACATGCAACAGAAGCCTCTTCTAATAGAAGAAGCTCAGCACTGTCGTCTTTAGAGTCACATGAGCCTATTGCCACATTAGCGCCTGTTCCCTTTGGTGGACCTGATCAATCTCTCTTCATGTGCGCCCACTCATTGCAACTGAAACACCGCACCGCCCTGTTATTTTTCTTTTTCTTCTTTCCGGTCCCATTACCACCTTGATCACCTAAGACTAGCAAATCAACAGAACGAGGTTCTTCCACTGTATTTTTATTCTTTCTCAATTGATGAGACATAAGCGTCGTAGTAATATCCTCAGTTTTGATGCTATCATTACCATATGTCAGCGTCGTGACCAAATGCTCAAAGGACAAAAGCAACGAACAAAGAAGAATAATTGCCTTGTCTTCATCAGCGATTGTCACCTCCAGATGTGATAGATCGGTGACATACCTGTTGAAAACATCAATGTGTGCATGCAGATCCGACCCCTCCAGCATCTTCAGCCCATACAACTTCTGTTTCAGATACAGCTTGATGGTCAGAGTCATGGACATGAACTGACTGGCCAGCTTGTCACAAATTTTGTTTGGTGACGACAACTCCATGACATGGTACATGACCTAATCTGAGAGACAAAGTCGTATGGTTGCCGCTACCTGCAACCGCATCTCCTCCCAATCACCGGCCTCCACCTTCTCCGGTTTATTCGTCTTAAGAGCCACCACAATTCCCTGCTGCACCAGGATATCCTGGACCCTCGCTTGCCATAAACTGAAGTTTCTTGTACCGTCAAACCTCACCGTACCGAAATTTTTATGTGTCGGCTTTATCCTGCCAACCTACGATTCTACCAACGCCAATTGCTTGTCGATGGCTGTATCGCTACCCGACCCGTTCGTCATCTTGAACAGATAGCCAAAGCCCTCCAAGAATGTCTTCCTCCTTCGGAATCTCACGCCTTAAAAACATCTCTGAAATCTACGCTCAAAACAGTCGTTGATTGCTTTGGATTGTTGGGTTTGGCCCCCCCTTGGATCCCCTTTTATTGTGTTAAGAGAACCCCTTAAAGGTGAATTCTAGTATTTTTAGACTTCTAATCCACCTTAAATTCGGGCTCCACCTCCACCTACTTGATTTTCTACAAAATTTAAAAAAAACCACCTCAACCCCGCTTGGGCCGCCACGCCTCGCCTGCCATCATGAGCACCCCTGGGCCGCCTCACCCCCATGCGTGGCCGCCGCCGCCGAGCCTAGGTCGCCACCGCCATACAGGTTTGGTTGCCGGGCGTCGCGCTGCTGTTCCCACGAGCACAGTATAACTCGTGCATCGTGGGACCCGCCTTGGACTTCCACCGGTCGCCGAAAAATTTCCCAAAAACCAACTCCTCCTGCAGATCCAATCTTTAAGCCCTCGAGCAGGCTTCCCAGCCCGCCACCAAGCAGCACATCGTCCGTGCATGGCAAAACATGCTGCACTGGCTATCCGCATCCACAACACAGCTTCGTCCTCAGTGTCGTGATGCAGCGCCTCCTGTGCAACATCCGGTCGCATCATTGCTCCGGCCGTTCCGATCTATCCGGCATCCATCTGCGCTTGCCGGTCTGATTGCGAACGCCGAGGTGGTCGCCATTGCCTGCCGACCTCGCCGGCTACTTTGTCGGCCTCCGATCACCTGGCATTGGTAGATCCCCGCCAACAGTAGCCCATCGAACGGTTCGAGCCTCCTGCTCGAGGTGTCCGACACCACCGATCGAATCATCAATCGCCGCCATGCTCCACCTTGCGTCGATAGGGCGTTTTCCGCGGCGCCCGTGTAGGCGGCGTTTTCCGCGGCGCCCGTGTAGGCATAAACCTCGAGTCTCCCCCTAGATCTTCTGCATAGCCAACCTCGCCAACCATGCTCTGATACCACATGTTAGGATATGCCCCGATGCAAGACCACGAACGACACCAGGAGACACAATGTTTGGTAACGCAGTTCGGTTTTCACCTACATCTGCGGGGCTCTGATTATGGGCGCTCCTCCCCAATCCATAATACCGCAGCACACCGGCTAACCAGATCACGGCCACATGTCGGCTGTAGACCTCCTCTTGCCTATGCTACTATTATGAAGTCATTGTCATGTTTACTCCAGGGCTGCCTCCCTTTATATTGTAGAGGTCTGGATAGAGTCCGATTCTAACACTAACCAACCCTGCCTATTACAATACAGAGTCCATGTAACCTACTCGTACACATATTCGACACAAAACCTAACAACTCCAATTTAAAATCCTAAACACATACTCCAGATCTTACGAGCAAGTGACATAGGCGATATCAGCGATGTTAGTGTTGGCGATTCTTACGCTCTTAGAAATTAATCCGCAAGCGGACGGATATCGCTTGTAGTTTTCACCTAGGAGTATTCCAAGGTATCGAATCCATAGGGAACGAGGGAGAAAGATAATTCTAATATCTATATTATTGAGATACCAACCAGCTAGCTAAGGGGTAAATATGATACGACAAATAGACCGATGACACACACACACACTAAGTAGAATGCTACAATAATTAGGCAGACAGTTGGGAGAACAACGAGACGAGTTTAATAAGTTTATAAATGTTGTGTGATTCAGTTTATTGAGAGAGCTTGAGCAATAACGATCAGTGGTTTACTTAATATTCGTCGTCGGAGCTCGGACACTCACTACCACCCGCTATCCTGAATTGGAATCCCGAATAGTTATGATCGTTTCGATTTGGCTCTACTGATCCAAAGCCGGACGCTGTGGGTTACGCACGAGATAATTAATATCTAAGGATGGATAGGGCTGTCACCACCTACCACCTACCACATATACGTGGGCCCGGGTGTAAACCGAGTTAGTCCTAGTCTCAGACACCACGTCTGCTACTATTTCTAATCAACCTTCCTCGGATCCTAGGAAGACGATCTAGGTTCAATACTTAGCTCTCTAAGTATACGAGTGAGAACCTAAACTGATTCTAGACGAATACAAGCTGCCGGTAAGGCTAATCCACACAACTCATTTAGTAGATATGCTCAATCTCAAATAAAGCTCAACACAATATAAAATGAATGAAGTAGTCTTACCGAATACTTTTGGTAAACAGGAAAGGATACAAGAGCGTTACCCAAATTCCCAAAGACACTTCCGGAACTCCGAGGCTTCAGCTCGACTCGACTCTAACTCCCAACTAATCTACTCTAACTAAAGAGCAACTCTAAATGAAGTGGATGAAGTGAAGTGTGGTGGTGTGGTGAAAGTGAGGTGAGGGGGTCTTTTATAGTGTTCCCGAGCCAATAGGAGGGTGCCATGGCATGGGACACTTGTCATGTTGCCACCCTCCGAAGGAGAATCCAAGGCGGCATCCGAGGTGGGTCGGCCGGCCCACCTTTTTCATCATCTGGCCCTCCAATTCGGTGTAGATGCTCCGGAGACGGTCTAGATTACTTCCCCAAGTTGGTTTTGCAGTTGGAGATTGGTAGCATTGGGTTCCTTTAGAATCCTATGCATTCTTGTGAAGCAATCCCTGTTTCTGGATTAAACCGACCTGCATGGATGGTTGGGATGGCCTCTAGGTGTGTTGCTTGGCGTGTGGGAAAGAAACCGAGGCAAATTGGCCAAAAGAAGGGGCCGGCCGACCTGGTCTGGTCCGGTCAGGCTCGTCATCTTCCGGAGCTCATTTCTCCCTCATCCGAGCTCCAAATATAGCACATAATATATGCAATTCTTTCGTCTGATTTGCATACGGCCGATAAATCGTCTTTTCTTGTGCATGCCTGCAAAACATGAGACTACACCGAAACTTGTGGAACTCATTAATGTTAATCTCAATGTAGTTTGAATTCCTTTATTTTGTAGATATGTTGACGGTCGAAAGTACATAAAATTTTACAAATAAGGACCGTCAACAGCTAGCGCCTAGCGGCCTTCCTGTGGTAGGAGCAGCCGAGCAGCCAAGTAGGATATAGATGGCCAAATGGGCCGGCACGAGGCAGGACGATTTTGGCACGGCACGAGCATGTTCCGGCACTATATTAAATGGGCTGTGCCGGCCCGGCACGAAGCGGCGTGCCGTGCTTGGGCCGAAGGCCAAGCCCGTGGGCCGGCACGGGCACGGCACGATTATTGTTGTTTTTGTTTTTATTTATCATCCATATGTTTATTAGTAAGTACAGACCCATATAGACACAAAGAGTCTTGCCACCAGTTGGTTTCCTAGCGCAACATAGTACCCCCACCTGTGTGCTCCCTTGAGAGGTTGCGGGATCGATTCCTAGGTGCCCCATTTGGCTCCTATTTTTGCCTCCTGCTCCCTCCAGCACGCTCGGCCTGCTACGGCCCATTTAGTGTGTCGTGCCGTGGGCCGGCACGACACGGCTAAGCACTAATCGTGTCGTGCCTGAGCCTTGGCCTCTGCCCATGGACCGGCACGGTACGACACGGCACGATTAGATAAACGGGCTGTGCCGGGCCCGGCTTAAATGGGCCGTGCCCAGTCGTGCTCGTGCCGTGCTGGCCGGGTAGCCCGTTTGGCCATCTATAAAGCAGGAGCATGCCATATCAGGGTTGTGACTTGGACTGATCACAATGGGCACACACTTTCATACACATGCAAACAACACATCTTGCATCACTGCACAAATAAAGCGAGACGGCCATCCAACATTGCAAATGCATTTAGATATTACCATTAATATTGTTTTATTACACAATTCTGAATAATCACCACTATAAATTTGATAACAATATTAATATTTTATTTTGATGGATTAGTGCTAGTTTTTATTTCTTTCCTTGCTTTACTTTGAGCCTGATGGCCCGGGTGGATGTCCTGGACGGTGCGGTGGTCTTGGTCGTGGATGTGGCCAGTTTGGAGGGGGGAGGCCCGGTCCACCTGGAACGTTTGGACCAGGTAGAGGATAATCATCTATTCCTTCCAAAGCCATCCTATCCTCTTGGCCGCTTATTCCTACAAAAGGATGATCAATATAACCTTGATTGCTCCAATTAACATGGTGAAATAATAAGCAAAACAAGGACAAGATGCTTAAAAGAGACTAGCTAGGAAATATGTACCCCATTGAAATTCATTATGCTGGCCAACTGCTAATAATTGGTGGGAGAACAACACCACCACCATGATAGCAAAAACCACGAACCTCAAGCCTCTCTTGATATTCATCTTCACAAGCATGTGTTGTAGGACAAAGATTGATCTAACCATGCCTAGGTTTATATAGCATGGAGCCAGGATGTAATCATGGAAACACATTACATTTCTACTTAATTTTGATGGATAGATATATCCATGATTATGAGTTGATATGGCATACAATATTTCCAAGCTATTCTTAGATTCCCTCATTTAATGTTTCCCTACATTGCATTATAATTAATTCAGCCAATTTTTTGTGAATTAAGTTTGGAGTGAACCTGAATTTTGTTTTTAATCAAATTCAATATATAGTATGTGCTAATTTTGAGCAATTAACAATATAACTTTATTAGGCTCCCATGTCTTCGCATCATAATTTCTGTATACTCCAATGGTGAGAGAACTAATATGCACTGTGTTGCTGTAGAACTCTATTTTCATAAGGTTATTTAAGAAAACCAATTTCTACATAATTATTTTTTCCCGAGATTACTTGCTTAGTTGCTTATGTTAGTCGATTTTTAGGTAGAATTTTAAACATTTAGGTATGACGAACAACAAACAACGTTTCTCTCTCAATATTGATTACTATGAGACATTCATTATGCACCAAAAAAAAACAAAGTACAAAGGAATAAAACCATGTGTGTTAGCACACTTGTAAAAAATTCTATTTCTGTCATCACTTGTAAAAAGTCCATTGTCCTGTGTGCCGTTGCAAAACTTTTGTTTTTTTTAAACTTTGCAAACATATAAAAATCCTTAAAATATCAGAGTTATTATGCAATAATTTGAATGTACATTTTTTTTGGAATTTCTAATCGTTTGTGTTGAAAACGTTTTAAATTGTAAAATTGACAATAAAGAGTTTCATAAATATAAAAATATACAAATTTAATGTATTGCATATTCAATAAAATTGTATTTTTTATATGTCTATAAAAATATTTTTCAGTTAGAAGGCAATAAATGCAAAATCAAATAGAGGAAAGGTCACATGGTCATGGAATGTAATGGAGAACCGAATTCTAGGCCTTGTTTGTTTCAGATTAAATTAAATTAAATTAAATGAATTAAAAAATTTATAATTTTTTGAATTTTTAAAACGTATTTCGAGTGGGTCACAAATTTACTACAGTAAATAAAACGCAACTCAACATTAATCTGAAACAAACAAGGCCCTAGAGTCACATGTAATGTACATGCACTCAGAGAAACGCACATTCCATATGTTTCACCCAGTGATTACAAAACCGAACTGAGCCCAAAAACCGAAGTAGGCTAGGTTCGGTTAACCGAGCGGTTAATGCAGCTAACCCGAAAATTCGAGCAAAAACCAAAAAAATCAAATTTAAATATAAATTTCGGTTCGATTACATTAATCTTAGGTTAGCTTTCGGCTAATGAAGCGGTTTTTTGAGAAAAATAGAAATATTAAAGAAAAATAGGGAAAAATAGAAAAAATATTTTAAAAATAGAAAAAATATAGGAACATAAATATATGTTACCAAAAAATTGAAATAGGCCTAGGAGGCAGCCCATTAAATATATATGTTATTTTTCTTCTTTATTCCAATATTTTCATTCATATTAAATGAAAATCATATAAAATAACGGTAAAAATTTTGAATTTTCAAATTTTGTTTCAACCAATAGTCATAAAATATTTTTTATTATATTATGGAATTTTTCAGATTTTTTCACGAATTTTCAAATTTGAACAAAATTTGGATTTTATTCAAACCTAGCCGAGTGGTTTTCTAGAAACCAGTCCTGGCCGGTTTATCGGCTATCCACGGTTTCGTAATTACTACTTTCACCCTATATTGCATACAGTGAGGTAACATTTTCAACGCTCGTTGATGCTTTCCATAAGGGCAGAAATGAATAAATGGATGAAAAGTTTACTTCAATTAGCTTTTCACATAATTTACCGATGAATGAATTAGCGAGATCTGGAGGGGTGCATCTGAAATTAATTAGATAAATAGTATTGAGTCACAAAAGATCAAGAAAGTGTCATCATAATCTCCAGATTCCCGGCATGGGTCGGCCTAGGTCAGGGAATTTGATGACGAACAAGTGGACCGTGGCCCTGTTAGTTGCTGGTCCAAAAGGCATGAAATATGATGTATGGCACTTAATTCCTTGGTCCGATACGAAACAACATTAAATTGAAACGTCTGATACCAGATGACACTCAATTCATAATTTTCTCCTACCAGTGACATTTTACCCATTTTTCACCTCTTTTCCCTAGTTTTTCCTGTTTTGCCATGTGAAGTGACCGAAATTTCCCAAGGGCAAATGGTGAATAAAATCACATTTACACCCCTGAATAGACGTGGCATATGGACCACTTTATTTGACAAATTTGTTGCCTTAGTCTAGCTACATTGTTGAATGCCTAGCCACAGTCTGAACACGTGTTTTTAATGTAATTTGAAGATCGATTCGAAATTTCGGCAATATGGACTCATAATCTGGACGCATCATTTCAACAATATATTTTGATGGGAACACGGGAAGGCCCGATCTTCTGGTGAGACTCGAGGGGATAATTTCGATCTGATCGGAGAGGCGATCTTGACGATCCGGCTACCAACCTCGCAAGGATGACAACCCGGCAATCGCTAAACCACCAAACCTACTCGTTATCAACCACGCCAAGAACACAATTGACCTGACCACGAAGGTCGTTTCCTGCAAGCGATCGAAGAACAAGCAAAAACAAGATAAACACAATCTAAAATTGCAAATATGAATGAAGCACTTGGAAAAATTTGAGGTTCGATAACTCGACTCGGGTGGTCTAGTCGACACACGCAAATTCGAGGGGGGACGAACACGGGGTCTACCAACACACAACCAAACCTGAGTCTAAACAATGACGGCTACTGAATATATAGCGACGGCTAGGGTTTGGGGCCTCAACCCAAGGGTTACATGGGCCACGGGCCCAAAGTGGAGGTGTGTTGGCGATTCTTACGCTCAAAGAAATTAATCCGCAAGCGGACGGATATCGCTTGTAGTTTTCACCAGGAGTAGAATCCACAGGGAACGAGGGTTTAAAGAGATAACCTCTATATCTTAATTATTTAAAATACCAGCCAGTCTAGGTAACGGGGGTTAGGATAAACGAAAAGACCGGGACACACACACACAATAAATATTCACACAAATAAAGAGAAAGTTACACTAGCTAGATAGACAGTTGGGAGGACAACGAGACAAGTTTAATAAGTTCACAAAGTCGTGTGATTCAGTTTACTGAGCGAGCTTAGGATATTCTAATAGTGGTCCACTTGATATTCGTCGTCGGAGCTCGGACACTCACTACCACCCGCTATCCTGAGTTGGAATCCCGAATGGTTATGATCGTTCCGATTTGGCTCTATTGGTCCAAAGCTGGACGCTGTGGGTTACGCACGAGATACTGAGTATCTACGGATGGATAGGGCTGTCACCACCTACCACCTACCACATATACGTGGGCCCGGGTGTAAACCGAGTTAGTCCTAGTCTCAGACACCACGTCTGCGACTATTTATAATCAATCTTCCTCAATTACTAAAAGAAGTTGATCTAGGTTCAATGCCCGCTCTAACAAAGATATGAGTGAGAACCTAAACCGATTCCGCATTTAATATAAGCTACCGGTAAAGCAAATCTACACAACTCATTTATGCAGATATACTCGCTCAAATAAAGTTCAACACTATAGCAATGAATGAAGTAATCTCACTAATTGAAACAATTAGGAAAGGGTACAAGAGCTATTACCCGAATTCCCGAAGACACTTCCGGAACTCCGATCGTCAGCTCGACTTGACTCTAACTCCCAACTTTTACAAACTAAGAGCTACTCGACAAAGTGGAATGAAGAGGTGAAAGTGTTGTGTGTGTGTCTCTAAATGAAGGAGATCACCTCCTTTTATAGGCTACCGTGACCAATGAGGTGCTGACACGGCTAGGGATAGGTGTCACAAGGTCCTTGCTGAAGGGGGAATCCGAAGGGGTGAAGAGGTGGGTCGGCCGGCCTAGGGGGGTCGGCCGGCCTGCTTTTTGTTGATCCTGGCCCTCAAATTTGGCTAGGATACTCCTTGTGCGGTGTAGATCTTCTCCCAGAGTCGGTTTGGCAGTTGGAGACCGGTAGCATCGGGTTCCTTTGGAATCCTATGCTTAACTTGAGGATTACTCCACTTTCTGGATGAAACCGACTGATATCAACGGCTTGGATGTACTCTAGGATCTCTTATAGAAGTCCCGGTGCAACCCTGGCCTGACTGGGTGAAGGAGCTGGGTTGGCCGACCTAGGGTGGGTCGGCCGACCCACTCTTTTGCCCGGCTCGGTCCCAATTTTGCTCAACGGGTCCCTGCATGCAAAATACTACCAAAACTCGTGGAACTTTATTAGAATAATTAAAATGTTATCATAAACCTTGATTTTCCCTCGAAAAACCGGAATTCCGGAATATGTTGACGTATGAAATTGGTGTTTATTTGACGTCAACACACCCCCAACTTGAACTTTTCCTCGTCCTCGAGCAAAGAGCTCAAATGAGAACCCGGTGAATCAAGATTGCATCCATATCATTATTCAATAAATACTAAGCATACAAAGTTGTACCACATTGTTTATTGACAAAAACTCGTATAAGTGTACCCCAACTTTTGTCAAACTCACGAGGTTTTCAAAATTTCCCCTTTTCTTTTAGCGGTTGAAAGATAGAATAACTTTGATAGAACTTTATCAATTAAGCCCTTTTCAAGCTATGTCTCGGAGCTTTTTCTTTTCAAAATGTTTGTTCCTCATTATCACTCTCGAGATCTCTCGGTGGTATTTAATCCTCACCTGTGCCTTTTATTGATGGCCTTCTTTCCTCCTATTCTAAGGTTTATGTGGAGCTCATAGGTATGGAAATGTGGCCTACTTAGGTTATATAATTTTGTAAAGTCAAAAATAGATCCTAGAGAATTTGGTACTACTTCGCATTCTGGTCATTGGAATAATAACGTCCAGGGGTGAGGGAGAGAATGAACTCAAGCCAAAGGAATGAAGAAACACAAGTACAAGTGATGAAGGGTACTAATGAGTTCGCTCCATCGGATCTTGTGTTTATGGAAAGGTCCATTTGACTTCTTTATTTGATTCGATATCATTCCTCACTCTAGAATTTTGAGATTTTTTTTTTGAATGGAGATAGAAGGAGATGATGGTTCTCTCTTCCTCTTTCCTTTTTGTTTGATTGTCTCAATCTTCTATAATTGTGAGGAATGAATCTTTTATTATTTTGGAAGTCTTTTTGATAGACCAAATAGACAGATATATGGTGGACTCACGAAAAGAAGAACTTGGCTTATTTTGTAGGGAGGAATATCTGGCGAAATGTATGCTCATATTCCAATGTGGAATTTAGCATTACCAGATACAAGAGGCTAGCAATCAAAGGGTACGCGAAAGGAAATGACCAGCTTTGAAGAGCACTAATTCCTAAGGATTTACTTTTGACAAAACTCAACACAACCAAAGTGGCTGAATGAAGGTTTTAAATTTATTTAGCATTTTTAGCTCTGGTAGGATGAAGAAGTCTAATGAGGAACTTCAAAATAATTTTTCTCGTTTTAAAATAAATTCCAAGACTATGCCTTAGTAGGGGCATAAGTAACTAGTTCTGTATCTCTATTATATCATATCTCTCAACAACTTAGAATTGGTTCAATAGTGTCAACACTCGACGAGTAAGATTAAGCAGGATGACTACTCATACCAATAATTGTCAAACTTAAAATGAGAGTACTAAGTTGTATACTCAGCATTTATATCACAATAATAGAGCAATGTTCATCATATCCTTTCTAGGTAAAATTAACATTTACACATTTTATTCAAAGGGAAATATTTTTGGTATTTTCTAGATTATGCAAATTTTTATAGATTTTGAATGTTTCATTTTTTTTAAAAGGGCATACTATTAACTAAGAATAAAGCTAAAGTTATTCACATGCGGGGCAAGAACAATGCAGGATTTTTGGCAAGGCAGATCAGGAAAGAATTATTGGGAATTAATCTGGCAGAGTATTAGCAAGGCATGGTAAGACAGTAGGCAGAGTGGCCACAGCAGGCAGTGACAGAGAGCAGGACATACCTATTGAGCCGGAGGGTCAAAACCAATGTGCTGGAACCATGCCGCAAGGGCATCGTTCGTGGCTTGTGTTGCAGTGGTATTGACTCTCAGGTCACGGGTAATGTCCTCGTGGTACCTAGTGTGATGGGCCAACGTTTGATGTACGTGGCCCATATTATCAACTAAAGTATCCATTCTCTGTCCCAGTGCATGGACGTCCCGTGCGAAGGGCTTGAAGTAGGAAGGGTAGCGGGCCGACGACGGTCCTCCTCGTCCTATCTCGGGTCCTTGCTCATGATGTGTGTGGGTCCATCCGGCATCATGCTGCCGTGAGCTACCGGCCTCAAAATTGTGCGTGCCCCAACCTCCATACTCATGTGAAGTAAAGGCGGATGGGTTCCATTGATCCCAACCCGCGCTATATTCGGAGTGACGAGGGGCTGTAGCTGCTCCCGTCCACTAATCGTGGTGGGGCTCGCTAGGCTCAGGTTGCTCTTGCTGCTGGCATGCACGGCTGCGGGTCATAGGGCCAGAGACACTATATCTATGGGGCTCCAGGGCTCTAAAATCGATGGTCAACGTCCGGGCTCTGTAGATTCGGAGCCTTGGATTAGGCAAACGGATCTCAGCAAATGTGCCCGAAAATCTCATAAAATGAGCGTCCGAATCATCAACCCGAAGGATGTGGCCTTGGATGAAATGGTCCTTTCCTAGTGTTTGGAATTGTGTATCTAGAAAGGCCAATTCACATTGATCTAACAATCCCGTACCCTCCGCAATGAGGGTGATTAGGGATGTGCAGTCAATATCTCCCTTATGGTTAATCATATCTACCCAGTGAGCTACCATATTTGCGGTCGGATTGACGGGCTTTTTATTGACCATTGCAAACAGGTGTTGCAGCTCATCAAGGCGCACAGTGCGCATGTCTGACCTTGAATTAACTACCATTGCCAGCCACCTATGCATGAACCTAAGAGTGGGGTTGTGAATATCGTTCATGCGGGGTTTGCTAGTGTTGCTATATGCTTTGCCAGAGATAGATTCCCAGAATTCATCGCGATTAAAGCCAGCTAACCTATCAGAAGTAACTCTACACAAGATGGAGAAGCCTAGATAACTAGTTAGGGTCTCTAAAGAGCAATCAAATTCTTCATTAAAGAGCCTAAAATAGAATCTACTTCCACCATCAAGAATGCGTAAAGTACTAAGAAATTTAAGGGTTAGAAGGCGCGAACCTTTTTCGACGATGGGCACAAAATTTTCCCATCCAATGGCTTGGAAGGCATCATTGAATTCGTCCAGAAGGTCGGTCTTGATCAGCAACATCGGGTCGTAAGTCCATGTGTGCTGAAAAGAACGGTGCCTCAGCGCTTCGAAGACTTGCCGCTCTCGGTCGGTATAGAGCTGAATTTGCTCCTCTGACACCAAAATCCGCATTCCCGGGGCTGGGCCAGCCCCGGAGGTTGTTGGGGTTTCCGAATATACTCCATGGTACCCCGAAAGTCTGGAATCCACGGACATTGTATCCCCAGATTGGCTCTCCACGACCTCGGTCGGAGTATAAGTCCAATCCGAGCTGGACGAGCTAAAACGTTTGTGGACGCCCTTCGCTCCCTTAGCAATGGTGCGGCCAAACTTACCATAACATGATGATATTTTCCCTGCAGAGGTTAGGACAAACAAATACCCGAAGGATATACGGAAGTATTTACGGGTTAGTCGTCCAAAATTAGTAGTCACAATTAGCAGTTCTTTGCCTCCACAGAAATTTTTTTTGCTCGATTTTTAGTTGACAGTATGCGTGCAGTTGGAAGCAAATATGCAGTGCAGAGGAGAGTTGCAGGTGAGATCGTGCAATCACCGTAGAGGTGTGATCTCAACCTGCTGCATACCTCCCTATTTATAGTGATTTCTAAATGCAAGATTAGTGAAATCATGAGGTTAAATGCAAAATTAAGTGGGACAAATTACCCTACCTAATGCCTATATGCCTAGGGTGGTGGGTGTAGTGGGAAATGAATGGATGCAAGTGGTGGAGTCACCCACCAAATTTGGTGGCATTCTGATGAAAGGAGTGGGTCGGCCGGCCAAGGTGGGGTCGGCAGGCCCCACTTTTCCGCCAAATTTTTTTTTGTGATTTTTTATTTTTATATGAAGGGTAAGTGTCCAGTAGAAAATAAATATGCCATGGTAAAATGTACGAAATAAATATGAATGCAAGATAAATTTCCGGCTTAGCTCCTGGTGAGGGCTCGAATTTTTGTTTTCGCGGTCGATGAGTTGGACCGCATTCAACCTTCAGTTGTCTTGAATTAGCTCCGCAGCCGAAGTTGCTTCTGCCGGTTGAATTTCTTTCTTACGCCACACTCGTTTGCTCTGAGCTTTTTGAGTGGCGTTGATCTTCCCTTGCGGCTCCGATTTCTCGACCGCATGTTTCTTCCGACGGGGTTTGGATTTCCCCTTGTTCTCCTTCCCCATCCAATATGGATGATGCAATGGTTCGTCCAACAATCGGAGGGTATTCATCATCGCAGCAATGAGGCTATCCACCTGAGGTTTATGTATAGCCCTTGTTTCCTCCTGCATAGGTTTAGCATTTTTGCCGCGAAATGTGCGTACCTGTGAGCATTGCTCAGCTCTTGGCCTGAAGTTGAATGTTTCATCTCGGCCGTTAATGTTGAGCTGAATTTCTCCTGCACCAACGTCGATCGTCGCATTTGCTGTGCTCAAGAATGGCCTCCCAAGAATGAGGGGTGTCTTGGTATCTACTTCCATGTCCAGCACCACGAAGTCCACGGGTACCAGAAAATTTCAAATTTTCACTGGTATGTCCTCCGCGACTCCAATTGGATGGCAAATCGATTGATCCGCCAGCTGCAGGGTCATGCCAGTAGGCGACAAGGTAGAATGATTTAATCTTTCATAGATTACCTTAGGCATGATGCTGACGCTGGCTCCAAGGTCGCACAGAGCACGCTCAAACTGTTGTGCACCAATGGAGCACGAGATGGTCGGGTAGCCGGGATCCTTCTTCTTCTTAGGGAGAGTGTTCAAAATCGCCGCACCGCACTCCTCAGTCAATTTAATGATCTCAGATGTCGGCAACGGGTGCTTGTTGTTGAGGATGTCCTTCAGGTACTTGGCATACGTCGGTACCTGCATTGCATCTAGCAATGTAGGTTGACATAAAGTTGCTTGATTACCTCAACAAACTTGCCAAACTGTGCGTCCGCAGTTGACTTGCGTTGGCGACGTGGGAAGGGTAGCAGTTGCGTCTCAGTGAATTCAGCGGGACTTGGCTTGGTCCGCGCTTCACTCGTCGTCTTTGGTAGCTCCTCTCTTGGTTCTTCATCATTCTCACCTTTATCCTCTTCATCGGAGATAACATCCTCATCCCCTACAGTGTTAGTTTGCGGCGGGTCTCGGGTGGTTCTACCCGATCGGGTTGCGACCGCATTAACATTTTCTTTTGGGGGAGCTTCCGGCTGTCCCGGGAGCTTTCCCGAAGCAAAAGTAGGGATTGAAGCAGCCAATTGAGCTATTTGAGTTTCTAGCATCTTATTGAAGCTCATTTGGCTTTTCATGGCATTTGTAAACCCTTCTAGTTGTGCATTGATGCTTTCCAGAATTTTATCATTAGCAAGAAATTTCCTGCTAATGCTATCATTCACTATTTGTTGAGCATTGGCATCATCTAGAGGAGATTTATTGCGAGTAAAATTGCCATTATTACCTCCTTGAAGACGGTTGTCGGTGGAGAAGTTCGGCCTCGAATTCCAACTCAAAGTGTAATTGGATTGAGGTCATAACCCATTGCTGATGAAGTTTGCGTTCTCCGGTCGGGTCTCAGTGCAGTTGTCTCCAGAGTGTCCAAGGCTCCCGCAAACCTCGCAAGTCATGCGAGATTCGAGTGCCTGGACGGTTTGATTCGGCACTTCCAGCTTCTTCATTAATAAATCCATTTTGGCCGTGAGCATGTCCACATCGTCAATCTGGTGGACTCCTCGAGTTCGCGGCTGCGAACGCTCATCGTTCCAGCCCTGGCTTGAGACCATCTTCTCAATGAGAGTGCGGGCAGCACTCACACTGAGTGAGAAGAAAGCTCCTCCAGAAGCAGCATCGAGGTACTCTCGGGCAGTACGGTTAAGCCCGTGATAAAAGCTCTGAATGATAAACCAGTCTTGCATCCCGTGATGGGGGTAAGCCAGTATATACTCTTGCAGTCGCTCCCAGGCATCCGAGATGGACTCATCCGTGTGTTGTTGGAATGCGGAGATCTTGTTCCGCAGGGCATTAGTTTTGCCCAGAGGAAAATATTTGGTGAGGAAGGCGTTAGAGCACTTCTCCCAAGTTGGGACTGCATCTTTGTTGGTATAAAACCATTGTTTTGCCTTCCCGATCAATGAGAACGGAAATAGGCGCAGCCGGACAGCGTCGGGAGTTGCACCCTTGATGGTGAAGGTATTGCAGATTTCTAGAAAATGCTGCAGATGTGCATTGACATCCTCCGTTTGCTTGCCATAAAAAGGGCTCGCCTGAACCATGTTGATAAGAGCTGGTTTCAGCTCGAAACCACCGTCACCCACATTGGTGGCAGGTCCAGTGGGGACATTGGTGCTTGACGGGGCTGAGAACTCAAGAATGGTCTTCTCGGCAGCCATCGATGATGAAGGTGTTTCAGTGCTGAGGAAAGGATTGCTCGTGAGGTTGGATAACTCAGAGACACGGGTTTGCGGAGGTAGGACTCGAGGTCTCGTCCTTCGCGCCAGTGACTCCGGATTTTGTCGAAAGTTTTCCGGGAGATCAAAACAGATCATCCACCGCTCTGCTAGTTCCACGGAACAAAGACGGAGCAGGGTAATACCCGTTAAACTAGGCTGGTAAATTAAATAATTTAGATGTAGGTTTTGGATTTTTTTATATCTCTTTTTGAGAAACCGATGCGTTCCTCGGCAACGGCGCCAGAAAACTTGTTGGCGATTCTTACGCTCAAAGAAATTAATCTGCAAGCGAACGGATATCGCTTGTAGTTTTCACCTGGAGTATTCCTAGAGTTATCGAATCCACAGGGAACGAGGGTTTAAAGAGATAACCTCTATATCTTAATTATTTAAAATACCAGCCAGTCTAGGTAACGGGGGTTAGGATAAACGAAAAGACCGGGACACACACACACAATAAATATTCACACAAATAAAGAGAAAGCTACACTAGCTAGATAGACAGTTGGGAGGACAACGAGACAAGTTTAATAAGTTCACAAAGTCGTGTGATTCAGTTTACTGAGCGAGCTTAGGATATTCTAATAGTGGTCCACTTGATATTCGTCGTCGGAGCTCGGACACTCACTACCACCCGCTATCCTGAGTTGAAATTCCGAATGGTTATGATCGTTCTGATTTGGTTCTACTAGTCCAAAGCCGGACGCTGTGGGTTACGCACGAGATACTGAGTATCTACGGATGGATAGGGCTGTCACCACCTACAACCTTCCACATATACGTGGGCCCGGGTGTAAACCGAGTTAGTCCTAGTCTCAGACACCACGTCTGCGACTATTTCTAATCAATCTTCCTCGGTACTAAAAGAAGTTGATCTAGGTTCAATGCCTGGCTCTAACAGTATATGAGTGAGAACCTAAACTGATTCCAGACGAATATAAGCTACCGGTAAAGCAAATCTACACAACTCATTTATGCAGATATACTCAGCTCAAACAAAGTTCAACACTATAGCAATGAATGAAGTAATCTCACTAATTGAAACAATTAGGAAAGGGTACAAGAGCTATTACCCGAATTGGTGTTTATTTGACGTCAACAAGGTGGCGCAGCACTCGGCAGATTTTGACGTCCTCTGGATTTCGCGATTCCTATTGATTATGATAGAATTTGGTCCTCAAACTGGATCCATTGGAAAGCTCCCGTCATGGGCTTGTCCGTGCATACCAAGAACATCCAAAACGGACTTCGTATGACCGAGTTATGATCATTTCAAGTTGGACTGCTCCTGGTGGCCGAACTGGGCTCGTGGACGACGAATTAAATTTAATCTTTGGTTGGGCCTTGAACAACATGGGGGTTTGGGCCTGAGGTCGTCGAGGAGGTGGAGATGCGCCTTTGTTGAATGCGCCTTCAAGTATGGGTGGCGGCCAAGGTGGCGGCCGGAGTGATGGATACCGTAGCATCATGTCCGAAGGTGAAGAAGACTAACTGTGGGGTCACCTGGCCAAGGTGGGGGCCGATGAAACCATGTTGATGTAGCCGAAAGAGTGGATGCGATGAATTGTCGCCAACGTGTCACGGTCGTAGTGCAAGAAGTAGAGGAAGGAGTAGTGGTCGCATCCATGTGGACGATGTCCTCATCATATTTTGGCAGCACATAAGCGTCATTTCAGCAGTACATAAGCATCATTTCAACAATATATTTCAGCAGCACATAAGCATCATTTCAGCAGTACATAAGCATCATTTCAGCAGTACATAAGGATTATAATCTGACATCAAGCTGACGCAGTTTGCCATCAAAATTGCACAACAGCAAAATGCATAGTTTGGCACTACATGCATTGCAACATTACATAGTTTGCCCAGCAAACTGACACTAGCATTATACACACAAACTGACACAAGTTTAATCAAGCAACAAAAGACATGGTTTTCCTTTAAAACAACATTTTGACATCATGAAACAAAAGAGATAGCACCACATCAAGTTAAGAGTTCTTTGGAAGGCTCTTTTGGAGTGAGTTTTTTGCTGCTGGCTCTGGTTATTCTAGGAGGAGTTGAGATATGGTGCTACTGGTCCTTTGCCTCTTATTGGCCCTTGGAGGGGTCTAGCTGGAGCCTTCTCCAAAAGCAAGACTCAGTGCTAGATGTCTGTTTGAAAGAAACAATGGGATGTTCACATATTTGTAACATGTGTAGCATTTGAAACAGGGTAACATGGTCAAATTTAACCTTCTTGTAACAGGAGCAGGGCTATGGCTGGTTGTAGCATTTGTTGTCTCATTATTTCTTCTTAGAGTGGCCGAAGAAGATGCACCTTGTTTTAACCCCTTTTGGCCCTGGTTTTCCTACACATATAAGAGTTATATATAACTACCATGCATAATAAAATAAGATAAGTTATATATAATTACCTTTTCTTGGTCCCAGTCAAATGACACTTGGAACTGCCCTGTCTATGACCTATCTCACCAAATCCCCTACACTGCACCTGCCATTTGCCTTTGCCTTTATCTAAACAGCCAAGAAATCTCTTCTTCCTCTTTCTGCCTACTGATCTCCTTGTCATAGGTGGTAGTACAACATAACCAAGGTCAACAGAGGGCCATTGTGACTAGTCAGATAGTGCTGGAATGATGCCAGCATATGCTAGCCTGAATGATCTCAATGAGAAGTAAGGATGCAAATAGTCATCCATTTTGAAGTTTCTCATGGAGGTTATGAGAACCTGTGCATGGGGACAAGGTTCCCCTGATACTTTCTATTCCCTGCATGTGCACTCATGCTTATCAAGATGCACAACATGCCGAAAGAAATCGTCCATTCCGCCCAAATGCATCAACCAGTCCGAAAGAAATCGCAAAAAACCCAATCCCTAAATACCAGTAAACCCTAACATCGAACCTAACCCTAAATTTGAGCTAACCAACGGGGAAATGCGAAATCTCACCTCACGGGATTGTCCATTGGAGGCGGCGTGCTGGCGATGTACACCACAAGCAGCTGGAGGCGGTGCGTCGGTGGTGGCGCTTTGGCTGGAGGCAGCGCGTTGGTGGCGGCAGCTCCCCCCTCTCCGGCGACTGGCGGCAAGCAACGCCCCGGGTCGCGTCTCACTCACGCCCTCCCTCTCCCGTTTTATGCCAATGTGCCACCGAGTGAGCCTGCCCGTGAGCTGGTTGGGTCAAACCGGTTCATCTCAAGGTTGGCTCAGTAAGGGCATCTTTGTCAGTTCATCTCATATTATTTGTGAAAAAAAGAAAAAAAGGAAAAGGGGTGAAAAATGGGCAAAATGTCACTGGTAGTAGAAAATTATGAATTAAGTGTCATCTGGTATCAGGCGTCCCAATTTAATGTCGTTTCGTATCAAGCGAACAAATTGAGTATCATACATTGTATTTTCCCATCTATCGGTGGACGAGGCCCATGTATAGGACCCGATGACTAAATTACTGCTTCTAATTTGAGCAATTTTACCTTTCAAAATGGTTGGTGCAGGTATATTTGAAATATAAACCATTTATTCAGAAGATTATTTACGTAATTATACTACTTATGTCGCACAAGTCATTCTGGGAAAAATCTAAACTATTTGATCGGAAATGTGTGGCTTGGGTTCCTTAACTTTCGCTCCAACCCTGAATCGGCCCCTAAACTCCAAAACTAGACCACTCTTCGAACTCTCAAAACCAAATACGACCGATACTTTGACCAAATTGCGGTAGTTTCACATATGTGGCATCAGACATGGATGGGTTTGTGCCTCGTGGATGACCACATGGGTGCCAAGTTGATGCCACGTCAACACTGACATCACCACTTCTGTCCCCTTCTATATCTCCCTCTCTCTTCCCACATTGCTCTTTCTCTCTTAATTCCCTCCCTCTACGGTGCTTCCTCTAGTTGGAGCAGTGGCAGCTGCTCGACAAGAGGAAGGAGTCGGCATTTGGCTGTGACGGCGGTGGTGGCTATGATGGCGGCGAGCTGAGAGGTTGTGCCAGCATGCGCCAGCAATGCAAGGGGAGGAGGTAGGGGTGGCACCGACGAGGAGGCAACACCGTTGTGGAGCCTTGGATCTGAAGAGGAGTAGGTGACCAGCATGAAGAAGGTGCTAGGGCAGGAGTGCAGGACGGCGGTGACTTGAGCGGCTGCGCCAGCATGAAGAAGGCGCTAGGGCAGGACGGTGGCGAGTTGAGCGGCTAAGCCAGCACACATTGACAATGTAGAAGAAACAAGGAGGTAGAGTTGGTGCCGACAAGGAGCCTGCACCGTCGTGGAGCCGCAGATCCGAGGAGGAGGTGGTTCCTAGCGTGAATAAGCCACTGGGGCAGGATGACGGCGAGCTCAAGGAACCACAACGTTGCCCCACCATCTCTAGCGAGGAGTGTCACCGCCACCGCCACCGCAACACAAGCGATGACTGGCGCGGGAGGAATTGGTAGCAACGTCATTTGGTGCAAGAAGAATCGCTGCGGCGGCATTAAGCACGGGAAAGAGAAGCTAGCACTTGTGGTGTCCGCCATAAGCAGAAGAGCTGGCGACGGCGGCCGATGTGGGTGGGGGAGTTAGCTGTGGCAGCGGCAAGCTCGGGAGGAGCTAGCGTCGACGGTCTCCCCTGTGTCAGTCGAGTGCAATGGTGGGCCACCATGGCTAGGCGCCGCCGCCGCTATCCCTTTGTCCATGCTGTTGCAGAGAGGTGAGAGAGAGAGAGAGAGAGGGTGAAGGAAGAGATGGAGGAGGTGAGAATTAGGGGAAATTGGTTCCACGTACGTGTCGGCATCTTCCACATGCATGCCACGTCATGCCACATGTTTATCCACAAGCGCAAAATCAGCCAAATGTGCGTCTATGTTAACAAATACCACCTACTATTTTGTCAAAGGGCCGATCATATCTGATTTTGAGAGTTTGAAGGCCAGCCCAGTTCTTTTCAGCTTAACAGCTTAACGTCTTAACAGCTTAACGACTTATCTACGTCTTGAAAACACATATGCTTTGAGTTTTTTTAGTACGTTTTTTCGCTGTTTTGAAGGTGGGTTCTAATGCTTTAAAAAGCAAGTCAAACGAAATGTATCCGAATCTCGAGACTATCTCGAGAAGCTCTCGAAGTTCAGTCATTTCAGCCGTTCATACGTTCAGATCAGCTCAAAAGTGTAGTTTTGAAGTTTAGGGATCGATTCCAGATCAAAATGAAAGTTGAAAGATCAAATAAGCACTTTCCCCTTCCTGTGTCCTGTGAATGGCCTTCATGGCAATTTTTGCAAGACAACGCAAACGCCTAGCAAGAGAAGAAACATCTGGATATCTTATTATTAAGTCGTAGAGATGTAGAAGCAAAGCTGTTTAATCCGTAATTCAATAAGTGCATGGTTCAGCGTGTTACTCCATCCAACAGAGTCAGAATTTGACCGTCTCAAATTTGGCTCAGTTTGAAATTAAACCGAAAGACGGCCGGCACCGATTTTTGTCCGATTTTGCGAACCCAGGCTAAGCATATATAATGATGAAAAGCAGGTGCGGTCATATAGAAGATCTGTCTGAATTTTGTCTAGCTAGGTAAAACAACTAAACATACGGTAACTAATGGAAAACAGCTGCCGATGCCATATAATATGTGACGATGAAAAGACTATACTTTCAAGGCAGGACCATTTTTGTTCCACATTTCTTGCACGCAAACAGGTCCGGCTAGGTCGCTTCGAAGGAATGCTCTTCTTGCTCTCTTCGCTTACTCCATTGCTCCTCCATGAGCAGGCCCAATGCCGTTTCGTCAAGCGTTTCTTCAGGTGCCACTCAAGCAAAATTGATTAGGTGCAAGGTATTAAATCCAATTATAAACACATGAGCATCATTTCTAGCTTATTAATTGTAGAGCCTGCTTGCTACCACTAAATACGTACAGAGCAGATGAAACGCTATGGAAACGAGCAAAATTGCATTAACACATTAATTTTCTGTGGGACTGGCAACAATTTCATCTCACATAGCAATGTCCTCAGTTGAAATGGGGTAGGGCCCACAGGAAGATTACTACTCAGTCCGTTATGAAACAGTAGTCGTTTTAAACTTGTCTTAAGTTAATATTATAAAATTTTATCTATAGAGAAGTTTTAAACTATTTAGATTGAAAACATAAAAATCGTATAGATATATTCGTCCTAAAAAGTACTTTCCAAATATTATAATTTTTAATGCATTATAATTTTTTTTTTGTATAATCAAAGTTGTATTTTGTAAACTATGTCAATGTTTAAAACGATTGTTGTTTCATAATGGAGGGAATACCATGCATTGCAAAGATGATATTCTCTCCATTTCACTATGTTTGTCCATAACACACCATGCGCACGAAACAAGAAAGTATCAGTATCAAGAAAAAGCGATGTGTAAAGACCATCATACATATCCCTATCTAATAGTATGTTACAACTATTTTTTTTTCCCGAGGCCAGAACAAATCTTTTGGAAGGCATAGAAACCATGGGAAGAAACATTAATTGGATTGGGAGTGTCCGATTGATCACTATAAGACCTACAAATAACAATTAAGGCGGCAGAAGAAGCGGCCATACAATAAACACAAATGGTTTAGGAGGGGCTCCAAGTTAGTCAACTAAGAGTTATTTAACTCTCAATTGATTTTCTGGATCGTTAGATTGACATCCAACGATCAAGATCTCTCCCCCTCCTCTCTTTCCCCCACTCTTACTCCCCTGCTTCTCGATCCTATCCCCTCTCCCTCCCCTGCATTGTCGCCTCCTCCTCCTTCCCTACCTCTGCCCCCCCCCCCCCTCGCCATCGTAGCTCCCCAACCCACCTAACCTCTCCTCTGCAATGCCGACCCACCCTTCTCCACCGCCTCAACCGCCTTCACCCGGCCTCCATAGGCTCCGGTGTTGTCGTCGCTGTTCTCACTCTCGCCCAACCCCACCGCCATGCCACCACTCACCTGACCTCTTTCTAAGTCCCGAGCATTGGAAACCCCACCTAAATCCAAACCCTAACCCTAACCCGAGCTCCATGGCCAGTGGCGGAGCTTGAACGAAATCTTAGGGGGGGCCAATTTTTGCTGGTCACCACTACTCAATACAGTAACTCTACTTCATTTAGATCAAATTGATTCAGCTCTTTTTCTTATGAAAACAAACATTAACACATTTTCTCCTTTAAAAGCGTCCACCATTCTAACTAACCTGCTGTGCAGACTATAATTTAAAAAATACAAAAAAATAAAATCATAAAAATTAAAAAATTAAAATATCAAATTAAATTTAGGCCTACCCAAGCACCATGACTTACCTAATTCTCACATATATATCAATATGTAACCCAATTACTTGTTGCAGTATACTTTTGCTCGGTGCTCACCACTCAGCCCATAAATCCACTGCGCACTAACTGGAGATGATGTGGAATGCAATATGGGTTGAATTCTTGCACGTGGAGAGAGTGGTGATTCCTATTTCCTAGGAGAGGAGGGTTGCAACGTGGGCTGATTCTGGGCTAGGATAGGGGGGCCATAGAGGCATGATCTGACTAATTGCTACTAAACATAAGTAGTGGATCAAAACATTTCTTATTTGTTGGGGGCCATAGCCCACTTTGACCTACATGAAGCTCTGCCCCAGTCCATGGCGTAGGCAAACGGGAGAAGACGGCGACAGCGGCGACGGTTGGAGAGGTGAAAGACAACGGTAACACGGGTATACGAGAAAAAATGATTGAGAGATTTAAAAACTTTCAAAGCGATCAACGATTAGCAAACTCGATGGTTTTAATCGCTTAACCCTGACACAAGTATTTCTTGCAACCATAAGCAACATGCTCATGGTCCATCTATATAAAGACCAGCTATCTGGCAAACTAATTAATCAAGTAGTAGCACACGCTCGCTACTAGACAGTGACAGTTTCTTTCGGATTTCGGCGGAAATTTAACTGTTTTCTGCAAAATTCTTCCAAACGATCAGAGATCACATGGAGGCGCAGAAGAAGAACAAGAAGCTGGCCACGCTGGTCGGCTGCAACTACGCCGGCACGCCCAACGAGCTGCGCGGCTGCATCAACGACGTCGCCGCCATGCGCGACACCTTGCTCGGCCGCTTCGGCTTCGCGGCCGACGACGTCACCGTGCTCACCGACGAGCGCGGCTCGCCGGTGCTGCCGACCGGCTCCAACATCAGGCAGGCGCTGGCCGCCATGGTCGCCCGCGCGGCGCCCGGGGACGTGCTCTTCTTCCACTACAGCGGCCACGGCACGCTCATCCCGGCAGTGAAGCTGCCGCACCACGGCGGCGCGCGCGACGAGGCCATCGTGCCCTGCGACTTCAACCTCGTCACGGACGTCGACTTCCGGCAGCTCGTCGACCGGGTGCCAACCGGCGCGAACTTCACCATCGTCTCCGACTCGTGCCACAGCGGCGGCCTCATCGATCTTGAGAAGGAGCAGATCGGCCCCTCCGTCGACCTCTCCGGCGGCGGCGCGTCGGTGCCTTGCTCGCGGCGGTACCTTTCCTGCGCCGCCCTCGTCGACCACCTCTCCGGCGCCTCGGGCGTGGACGCCTCCCACCACGTCGGCGACCACATCCTCGCGCTCTTCGGCTCCGACGCCAGCGCCAAGTTCCACCGCCACCGCCATAACGGCGGCGCGGACGCCCCACCGTCGCTCCCCGACGAGGGCATCCTGCTGAGCGGCTGCCAGACGGACGAGACGTCGGCGGACGTGCCGGAGGACGACGAGGGGGTGGCGGCGGCGGGGGGCAAGGCCTTCGGGGCGTTCAGCAACGCGGTACAGACAGTGCTGGGGTCGCACCCGGCGCCGATGAGCAACCGGGAGCTGGTGGCGCGGGCTAGGGAGGTGCTGGACGAGCAGGGGTTCGAGCAGCACCCGTGCCTCTACTGCAGCGACGCCAACGCCGAGGCGCCGTTCCTGTGGCAGGAGGAGGATGAGGCCAAGTCGGCCAAGTCGGTGCTGTGATTCGCATCGGCCATGCATGAGCATGATAGCGCGGGCAGATGGATCGATACACGTGCTCGACGTATATACGTATGCATCTTGCATCACAAAACGAGATAGTTAGACAGAACCAATCAACATTACAGTGCATGCCACATCATCACATTATATCAATATTTTATTACACAATATTATCAAATTATTATTGTTGCAGTTGTTGCTGCTGCTGCAACTACGTACTCTGACTACAACAACCGCCGCTGCCGCCACCGCTACGACCACCACTGCCGCCGCCAAGATAAAATTGATGTTAATACATATTAAAAACTTGGGATCAGCGGGCACGGGCAATTGTGTTTTGCTCAAAACGCAGTCGCCTCTCCCACGACCCAACGTACCACACCCACATTGCCCCTCCTACCCTTCTTGTCCCACTAAGGCAATGTCACCCCTCTGCATCCACATTTTTTTCCGTTGATGGCATTCCCTCTCACTTTCGGGCTGCTCCACGTGTCATCACTATTGGCGTCGTTGCCGGACCACCTACTCGGGTTGCCGCCTCAGCGCTCCACCCCTCCCACTGTTTTCCCACACCCCATCGCCCTAACTCTCACTGTCAGGTGTCGATCCGCCTGTCATTGCAACTTATCACCCTAACTCCTATTTTCAGGTGTCGATCCGCCTGTCGTTGCAGCATAACCATCTTCTTCCACCCCCACGGCTTCAACACCGCCTTCACCACAATCTTATCCCATCACTGGGCTGCCGCCTCCCGACTTACCTTTAAGCCCGAAGGCTAGAACCCCATTCCACCCCACCCCGAACCCTAAAACTCACTATCGGCGGTGGCTGGAAATGGAGAAGATGGTGCCGCGAAGGTGGATCCAAGTGCTCCTGTATTTGAGCAAAACCATAACAATTTTATTTCAATTGCTTGGTGCCATGTTTATTTAGTTAGGTCTTGGTGGATGCATGGCTCGGTCCAAAGCCGGTTTTTTAAAAATAGAAACACTATGGGACGGTATCCTATTGTGAGCACTCATGACGGGACACCTCCACTCCCCTCGTCCTCCTTCCCCTTCACTATCCTCTACTCTCGTTGCGTGCCCTCGTCGATTTCATTGATGTCACCCAGTCTTAAGAGAGAGGCCGGGAGACGGTGGCATGACGGCGTGGTGGTCTGGAAGTAGGGATGCAATCGGTTGCTTTGCGGGTACCTGCAAATCCACTTGTTTCACTAAAATACACTAAACACTATAAGGCTTAGTGTATTTTAACGAAAAAAGCGGGTTCGTGGGTACCCACGAAACAACCCACTTGCATCCCTCCTGAAGGCCTAATCCGCGTGGAATGTAAGGCCTAATCCGCGTGGAATGTTTGGACCAGATTGAGGATAATCGTTTGTTCCTTCTAATACTCTTGGTTGATTATTCTCGCAAGTTTTAATCTATCCTAGTGAATATGCATTCTTTTATGTAGGCGCAACTCATTCAATCACACATGTAGTTTTCGTTGCTCCATCTAATTAAAACGATGAAAGGATAAGAGACACGTGAACCAAATACTTAAAAATGAGTAGGAAATATATACCTAGTTGAAACTCATTATGTCGCCCAACTGCTAACAAATGGTGGGTGGACAACAGCGCAACGACGAAAGTGAAAACTATGTGGCTGAAATTCTGAAAAGCCCCAAGTTATTCGTCTTGAAAAGCTTGGGTTGCAGATATGAAGATTGATCTAACCATGTCAGGCTTCATATATCAGAGCGAGTTATGTAATACATGGATACACATCCACTGGTTAGTCTAGTTTTGTATAGACTTATCCATGATATGGATAGAATCATCCATGATTTTAGGTTGTTACGGCATATAATTAGGTACTTTTCCTGGATTCATTTTCCATACATCACGTTAGGTCATATGTTGTAATTCGGTGATTAATTTTTGTGTCCTACATTCAATTTTTTTTCCAATTATTCTAAGGGAAAATTGAGCTCGTGACATCGGAAGATCACTCGGACTCCTTTCTAACACCCAAGCGGAATGGTTCATTTATGTAGCACCCAAATACACATCGGTTAACCTGCTTTAGCACTCCGTCACAGCGGGTGTTAGATGGAGCCGTCACCTCAGTTAGCTGACATGTAGGGCCCACTTGTAAGTGTGCAAAGGTCTTCCTCCTCCTCTCTCTCTCCTCTCTCCTCTCCTCTCTCTCCCTCTCCCTCGGGTTGGAGCCGGCGGCGAAGAGAGGGTGACGCAGCTGCGCTGGCTTGGTGGAGGACGGCGCCGGCCACGGTGGGAGAAGCACCGCGCGCCGTCGCTGCCCGCGTCGGAAAGGAGCTGGGCGACATTGTGCTGGCCGCGCGCTGGAGGTGAAGAGGAATGGGGTCGGCTGCTGGCTAGAAATCACGGCGGTTGTAGCTCGTGGCGGCGGCGAATCACGGCGGCAGCAGCTCGTGGCGGCGGCAGCGGCACCTCCCGGCGGCGGCGGTGGCAGCTCACTCGAGACGGAGAAGCCGCGCCGCGCATCTCTGGGAAGCTGCTGCGTGGCCTCCATGAGCTTCCTAGATGTCATCCACATCTCTCCCATACGTCGAGCCGGCCAATTTTGGTTCAGACCGCTGCCGCCATTGGCGCCGCCGCCGTCTTCCGCCTCACTCTGCCGCCAGCTCTCCGCCGACGTCGCCCGTCTCGACTGACGCTTCCCCTAGCTACCCTGTGCTCCCATATCTCTTTTCCCCTCCTGTCCCCTGCCGGACCGCTGGAATCACCGCTGCCGCCACTCCCCTGCTTCCTCCTCCTGTCGGCCGGGAGAGAAGAGAGAGAGAGGAGAGGAGAAAGAAGAGAGGGAAAAAGGTGGGACCCATGTGTCAGCGAGACACACTAATGCCAGGGGTGACGGAGTGCTAGAAACTAGTAACGGAGACTTCTTTCGGTGCTAGATACGATAACGGAGTTTTTTCAGTGATAGAAACGAAGCCAAGTGATCTTTCAATGTCTCCAGCTCAATTTTCTCATTCTAAAGATATGTTCTGCATTGGTTTTCATGCATGATATTACCCATTCACTTGGGACCTTAGGCGTGGCATGAAAATACGCGATAATCGAAATCGATGGGCCAACTTATTCAATAATCAGCAGATGTACTAGAGCAAATCCCAAATAAAGAGTTAACCAAATATCCTCCTTGCCGAAAGAGAAAATTACCAACGCCCCCCAGTTCTCAAGACATTTGCATCGTTGCTTCAACGCCATTAGTTTCACTATTAAACGGTAATGTGAATATCTACACAGCCATTAGATACCGAGATATATGTCACATCATCGTGAACATCGTGAATGCTTACATGTAAAGCTACATGGGCATACAACTTTGAAATTTTTTTCAAACAAATAACTTTGAACTAAAACTTTTGAAAAATTATTTTTCACAATTTATATATTTCATCAAATTTCAATTTCAAAATTTTTAAAAATAATTTCTAATTTTTTATATTTTGGAAAACAAGAATTTTGGAATTAAAATTTAAAATAATAATCTATATTTTTTATCCATGACTTATTCAAAAAAATAATAATATATAATTTTTTACTATAACTAGCTTGATGTCAAAATAGCAATGGTTGTCTTTATCGTGGTAGCCCGTCATCTCCTTGCTATCCCCAAGGGAGGTGTTCCTATCATCGGACCCTAGGTAAATCCGAGGACGACAACAACCACCTTCCTTGACTCCTTGAAATAGAAGCTGGCAGGGTTGACCTCTTCATCTTTGTCATTGTTGTAGTCCTCTGGCTCGCCAACGGGTCTACACACTGAAGGATCCAATGACGATGTAGGTTGTTGCTGTTTGGAGCTAACTCCTCTTCCAGAACATAACCTTCCTCTGTGGTGGGTTTCTTGCTGGCTATCAACACCTCTTCCTTGCGATGTCAGATAGCACGGTGAGGTGGCAGCTAGAGAGAGGGATGTGGCGCTGGCGCAATGAGTGGACATGGGTGCCCTAACGAGGCCGGTGGAGAGGGCAACTACGACAAGATAGAGGAAGGGGATTATTGGGCAGTCATGGCGGATAGTGTGGTAGCTAGAAGTGGCAGAGAGAGTGTGGGAAAGGAAGAGGATCGGCCAAATCAAATAGGTGTGGAGTGGAATGGG
Source organism: Raddia guianensis (assembly GCA_036346415.1). Lineage (NCBI taxonomy): Eukaryota > Viridiplantae > Streptophyta > Magnoliopsida > Poales > Poaceae > Raddia > Raddia guianensis. The sequence goes on along the minus strand of CM070543.1, from coordinate 26,568,870 downwards.
AATAGGTTACATATATAGATGTGACTAGGTTAAAATTAATGCTCTCGAGCAAACGCCTCGAAGGACAGAACATTATATGTGTCGCATTGGTCGTAGTTACGAATCAACACGCATGTTTACTTGACAAGCGGGAAAATCTATATATGAGATGCCATAATTTCCAACCTTCACATCTATATAAATTATATGTTCCGGGTCACTGCATGAACCAACACATATTTGCTAGTTCGCAGTAAGAACCAACACATATATTCATAATCTATATCGGTTGCCAATTAACCCTAGCACATCTAAGCACCATGTGTTCTTTACGAAACTGGTACTAGTAACCTTATGTATGCTGGTCCTACGTGAATCGGCACTAATGTACAAGTATATATGAGCAAATCTAGTGTAATAACATATTTGAGTAGCCAAAGGTGGTCTGGATGAAGTATTATATGTACTTTTGCCAAAAATATTTCATGAAATCCAAATATATTTGAGGATATACAATTACCTAATCATATAAAAAATTATAATTTTTTAAAATGTATACAATTGTATTTTTTAAATTTTTTTACCACTAGAATATTATAAAAAGAAGAATTGATGATATGTGGTACAATACAAGGAAAAAATTAGGTGAGCGCCTCAAATCGGGTGTCCGATGGGAACCATCCCATTGGATGCATGACATCATGCTGGCACAAATATGAAACCTTGAAAAATAAACCGACGGATCTTGACAAATATACATATAAAACATGGCGAAATAATTTTATATTAAAGTATATGCAACACTTTTGTCCATTGTCGTCAAAACTATCTTATGACCGGTCAAAAGACAATTTGTGTCTAATTTTGATATTCTAATCATCTAGTTAGTCTTGTTTTAAAGTTTAGAGAAATAAAATGGATTGAGGGCCTCGAGGCCCAATGGCACCTTTATATTTCCCTTATCTCATCCCTATTCATCCACTTTTGTATTATTACTCTCTCTGTATATATATTTTTCTCTATTATATTTTATTTCCTACGTACTAATACAGTGTTTTAAGAGTAAAATGAGCGCTAAAAGAGAACAGCATTGGGTATGCCCTTAAGGACCATAACCATATTTTTATTTCCTTCTTACAATAGCTGTTCACATCCTTGTGACTTGAGAGACTATGTTTAGTTTCGACAATTTGTTGTTCCAATTAGATGCCCGTGAAGATCGAGTGAAAAGATGTGGATTAATCAGTCCGATTGTGGGTACTTAGGGTGTGTTTGGTTGGGCCGTACCGGACCATCCAGCATAGGATTGAGGATGGGATAGATTGATAATGTATGAATTCATCCATGTGACGATGTTTGGTTGCATATTTCTCATCCCGTTCCTGGTCTCACCGCCCCACTCTCTCCCCCTCCTCTGCACCTCCACCTGGACACCGCCGCCCTCCAACTCGGCTTTCCCGCTGCCGGTTGCCCCCCTCTTAGCCACCCCCCAGTCTCCCCATGGTGCCGCAGAACCTCAACTCCCCGTCCTCCTCCACCTCCTCCTCATCCCCTCCTCCGCTGCCAGCCTCCCTCAAGCCCCTGCCCCGCACCATCGACACCACCTTCGTCCAGACCGACACTCCGTCGTCGTCGTAGAGGCTCAAGAACCACCACGATGGCGCTGCCGTTGGCGGAGGCGGCGGCTTGTGCCGGCCCAAGAAGCACGCTCTCAAGATGTACGAGCGCTGGAGAAGAAGGGGTGCAGGCGGTGGGGAGGGGGCGTCCCCAAGGAAAGCGGCGTCGGAGAAGGGGCCGGGGAGGCGACGGCGCGGTGGAAGGGGAAGGGGTGTAGGCTGCGCCGTCATCCAGCCCATCGACATGCTCAAGGTACGGATGCATGTGCCACCATACTGACGGGCGTCGTGCGCCGAATGTTTGCCGGCCCACTCGAGGGTGAGAAGCTATGGTGGCGGCAGTGGGATTGGACTGTGCTAGGCCGCGCGCCTCAGGGCCTAATCTGCGGTAATGGGGGGGGCACGGCGCAATGCGGGGGTGACGGCGCGTGCTTGGGTTGGATCTGGTGGAGCTAGCGCAGCCTTGGTTGAGCTTCCTCGCCGAAGATGGTGACAGAGCGTCGAGCTGACCGGCAATGAGGGAGAAGGAGGAGGTGTAGGCGCGTGGGGAGAGGAGGAGGCGCGTGGGGAGAGGTGGAGATCGGGATGAGCCCAACTTACCAATTTCTGTCGGATCAAGTCGTCCCTCTGGTTGCCCTATGGAGTGATGGGAGGATGCTGGATGAGTCCATCCGTTTTTTCTCAACCAAACAAAAAATCATCTCATACTAAACCGGACCGTTCAAGACGGCCCAACCAAACACACCCTAAGTACAACCCTGCAAGACGGTACGTACAAACTATATATGCAAGCTACTAGCATGCATGCATGCTTGCTTTAATTTCTGTTTGTGGTGGCATAAGTCTCTCTCTACAACTCATGAATTAAGAATTCTCGCAACGACAGGATCTACTCGAGCTACCTCAAGGCTCAAGCTGCTTACGTACGTACCCCAATCCGATTCGGTTAAGTAGTTGCACTGCGCACCGGCCGGGCAGTCCGTTTCGGGCCACGTACGTGCTGAGGACGGCGAGCCCTCTTTGCACCGGAGCAACGAACCGCACGTCGGCGACATTAATTTACACGCCGAATTCAGAACTGTTTATAAGAGCTTAGCTAGCTAAGCCGTTTGCACTCGGCATTAATCATCATACATATTTATCCCTTTCCTCGCGCGGCTGCAGCTCGCTCGCATGCACATCGACTGGCGGCCGCTTGTGCTCCTCCTCTCCGACGGCCGGCGGCGAGTTTTGGCTTCTTAATTTGTGTTGCACGGCGGCGGCGGCCGGCCGGCCGGCGACGCAGCCTGGTTTTATTTGTGCACGTCGATATGGCCGCCGCATTAAGGGCGGAGGCTTTCCTGGCCCTGCTGGTCCTCGTAGCCGTCGCGGCTTCTTCCCTGCTGCTGCTCGCCGACGCCGCCGACGCGGCGGTGGCGGTGGCGGCGGCGGCGAGGTCGGGCTCGGCCCCTGTCGGGGTCACGCTGCACGTCGAGGGCCACCAGGTGCGTGAGTTTAATCTTAATACTCCTACTTTTTAAAAAAAAGATAGTGCTCCTCTACATCATATTACAAACTCAGTTCACAATGGAATTGAAACATCAACAAAACAAAAGTAACTGATCTTAATACCTAATTAAGTTCTACTTAATAGCTGCTTATTACTCGAGCTCGAGCGTTTCTGCGTGTTGCTGAAAATTGAAAAACCACTCGCTCGCTCGCTCGCGGCAAGCTAATCGTTAATTTCTACATGAACGCACGTAGTAAGTACTACTCCGTAGTAACTAACTACGTGACGATCGATCTTTCAAAAAAGTAATTCTAGTACGTGGCGCGCGCGCGTACGTGTGCATGCATACATGTACTATTACGTGTACATGTGCAGGTGCTCGTGGACAACGGCGTGGTGCAGGTGACGGTGTCCAGGCCGGCGGGGCAGATCACCGGCGTCCGCTACAACGGCGAGCGCAACCTGCTGCACTTCACCCACGAAGGCAACTCCGGCGGGTACGTACGTGCCTCCCTACGCCCTCTTCTCCGACGATCGAACTGTTCGTCAAACAGCGGCGAGATTGACGCCAGGCTAGCAAGCATGCGTACACCGGCAAGCATGACCCATCTTACGGAATACGGAACTGTTCCTGTCCAAGTCGTTTGAAAACAGATGAAATCATGATCAACACATTTACATTAGTAGTAACTAATAAATTTGAATATGGTTTTGATGTTGTAGAAAACATACAATTTGACTATAAAAAAATTATGTACCATCTTGACACATGCCTTCAGTTTTATAGTTGATTTTTTTTATTTTTTCTTTTAAATTAACTTGCAATGACTAAAAAATATCATCTAGCTGATTATTCCTAATTTTTTAGAACATCAAACTATATGTAAATATAGCTATTGATTAATGTAAAATACGTCGACTAAAAATTTCTTGGTTTTTACTTAATTGACTAGTGAGGACTATAACATACTTCACAACATATATTTGCGACGAACTGCATGCAGGTACTGGGACCTGGTCTGGAACTTCCCCGGGTCCGATCAGCCAAGAGGCATGATCGACATGTAAGTGCTAGTCATTTAGTCAGCTTAATTGATCAGTGCCATCTTTTAATTAATCACTCCGATCCACCGTCTTGGTGTGATTGTCATTGATCCCCGATGTTTAAGCCTTTAAGGTGGACCACCATGCATTTCTAGCTAGTCCCCAAGGATATCTGACTCATTGAAGCAGTATACTACTACATAAGCTGAAAATAGGCATGCACCACTGGTTGGCACTTCAGATTTTAGAATGCAGCTGCTGCTTAAGCCCTTCAGTTGTCACAGCTGATCAAACCATATTTTGACATGATCAACCAACCCATCATCATTAATATATCACACACATACCACTAATCTGATTAATTTGAGACCTCTTTACCCACTAGCTGATAATTAAGTAAGTTGAGCTTGCTAACTGTTCGGAACCACCAACAAACGCCTCCAGCGCAGCCAAAAACAACTCCTTCGATCGGCATGATGAGGCTCCATTACAAGCTAACCTACTGCACATGAATGAGCACCGAAAGGATGCCTCCTAATTACATATTAACATCATGACGGTAAACTGCTTCTACAGTACTATCTGAAAAGCAATGGCCAATTTAACACCTTCGAAATCATTGCTGAATAAACAGAGCGTACACTAGTTCAGTTAATTTCAAAGTATTATTTTTTCTTTTGTTCGTTTGAAACATAGTGGCAGTAATCTTTAGATGATGAAAGAAACTTTCGGCCTTTTTGCATATAATGGCAGTAATTAGTTCTCCAAAGGAATACGATCGATCGATTAATTTGCGCTGTAATCTTACGTCTGAGTGAATTAAGCTTGTCCGAATTCCCAAATCAATAGGCTGGAGAGTACAGAATTTGAGGTGGTATCCTCAAGCGAAGAGCAAGTGGAGCTTTCTTTCAAGAGCACATACAATCCATCTCGGCGAAACAGCGTCCGGCTAAACATTGACAAGAGGTCTCATTCATCCTTCCTGATGTTGCACAAATTGTGCTACTGCAAATGCAACTAATACAGTATCACCGAGTCACTGACACTTGCAACGGCTCCTCTACAGGCTAGTGATGCTCAGAGGAAGCTCTGGGTTCTACTGCTACGCCATCTTCGAGCATGCCAGAGACTGGCCTGCTCTGAACATCACCGAGGCCCGCCTCGCCTTCAAATTGAACACGGGCAAGTGAGTAGCGCGTGCTATCCTTTATTTCCTGTGTTGTTCAGTCATTCAGCTCGATGATCTTCTCCTTGCATGTATATCAGTATATGTGTCAGTATGCCACCCCTTAATTTCACAGGGTTTTCTTGACACGCACTGTAACCCCTGATGAAACTAATCGATTAGTCCTGCCTATGGTATGAACATATTGTGTGTCCGTCAGGTTCAACTACATGGCGATCTCGGACGATATTCAGAGGTACATGCCCAGCGCCGCGGACAGGGAAGCTCCCCATGGCGTCCCACTGGCGTACAAGGAGGCCGTCCTGCTCGTCAACCCCTCCCAGCCACAGTTCAGAGGAGAGGTCAGTGAGTGTGACTCGGCGTGAGCTGTGCTACAAGAAGCAAACATTTTGATCCTGGCATGGCAGATCAAGCGATGAAGATGAAAGCATTTTCTTTTCTTTTGTTTTTGGCGTGGCTGATCCGGTTTGGTTTCAGGTGGACGACAAGTACGAGTACTCGCTGGACAACAAGGACAACGTGGTTCATGGGTGGATGAGCGGCAGCCACCCGAACCCCATGGGGTTCTGGGTCATCACCCCCAGCAACGAGTTCAAGAGCGGCGGCCCGCTCAAGCGGGAGCTCACCTCCCACGTCGGGCCCACCTCCCTCACAGTAAGCTGCCTACCTCTGCTCCACTGATCTCTGAACGGATATTCAATTCATTCCCACGTAGACGAGGGTTCAGGCACTGTTCACAGCCATGCTTCAAGATTGATTCTCGGACAAACTTACCTCGAATGTTTTTTTCTGAAAAAATTCATAATTTTGATTTCCATGCAATTGGGTCCTTGCTCCGCTCTCTCCTCGACTGGCGACCATGACAGTGGTCACACATGTCCATGGCAGCGTGCACTCGAGCCGTGGCGCCCACACCAAGGCCACACTGTTGTGGTCACGCATAGCCAAGACGGTGGTCGCGGGTGGCGGCCGGCTCGAGGAGGGAGGAAGAAGAACAAAATATTTTTTTTAAAAAAATTAAGGATGTTTTTGCAAAGGAATCATTTTAGTTTAGTAAAGTTAATTATGAATTTTGAAGCGCATTCAGTGATCATGAACATGTCTTACTAATATGTAGTTCAGAAAAATCCGCTTTGATCACTGAAACCTCTCTGTGATTCGTATGCGCCTCTGTGGATCAGATGTTCCTAGGGACGCACTACGTTGGCAACGAGATCGTCGTAAAAATTGAGGACGGCGAGTACTGGAAGAAAGTGATGGGGCCGGTGTTCATCTACTTGAACTCTAGCCCAAGGAGAGGCGATCTACAGGAGCTATGGGAGGACGCCAAGGCGCAGGCACGAGACGAAGCCAGCAAGTGGCCATACAGCTTCCCTCAATCACGAGACTTGCACCGGGCGCACGAGAGGGGCTCTGTCACCGGGAGGCTATGGGTTAGAGACAGGTATGGTCATACAAAACAATTTCGCAAAAGTAATTTCACTGTGGGTGTTAAAGTTGGCAGTGTCTAATGACTTTTTGGTGTGTACATTTTTTTTAAAAAAAAACTGGGTGTTTACCCATTTTGATTAAAGGAAAGCAAAAGTTTTTATATGGCGTAATTACATACATTGATACATAGTAGAAAACCTAATCCCTAAGATGCTCTCTCTTAACTCAAAGTCTAATCACACAGCAAGCGCTATGCAACAAGTTTCAGGTTTCCTCTAGTAGTTTGTCGACAATTTGAGGTCGATTGTAATCATTCTTGTTTGATGCATATAGTTATAAACAAAATTTGGTTGAAGTTTTTGGGATAAACCTTAATTTTGCTGATTATCAATGTTATTTGGTGGGATGCAACAAAAAAAAAATTGAGACAAATCGCCAAAATGCCCCTAAAGTATTTTGACGATTGGAAAAATGTCCCATTGATACACGTATGACATGTGGGATGAAACAGTACATAGCGTCATATTAGCAAATGCCCCTAAGAAATTCTCAATTTTGATTATCACCGATTATTGCCCGTGTCTCTGCCCAGCAGCAAAATTTTGGCAACGGAATTCCTCTTCCTGGGTATGAATTATGTCTGCGGTTCATTTCTATGTGCATACATGGAATTACTTCATGTCATGTCTGGAAATTTGTGTGCATTTTTGTCAGGTACACGAGCAGCCAGGACATGGCTGCAGGGATGGCTTACATCGGCCTAGCCTCGCCAGGGGAGCCCGGCTCCTGGGCGACAGAGAGCAAGGTATTTTGGTTTTTATTTTTTTATATATATACATGAGAGACTAGAGACAGTGAGACACCATTGTCCTCAATGTTCTGAGCAAGTGATCATCCCACATCCTTTGCAGAACTACCAGTTCTGGACAAGGGCATCACCCTGCGGCGGATTCACCATCGGCAATGTCCGGGCAGGGGTGTACAACCTCTACGCGTGGGTTCCTGGCTTTCTTGGGGACTACATGCACACTTCTGCAGTGACCGTGACGCCAGGTTGATTAATTAGCAGCACATCAAGAACTGATCAGTCAGTCAGTCAGTCAGAGCAACCTTGTTCTGAATTCTGATGGACTGAAAGATTCGGCCTCGATTTCTTGAGCAGGTGGCACCGTCGAGCTGGGTGATCTGGTGTTCGAGCCCCCGAGGTCGGGGCCAACGCTGTGGGAGATCGGCGTGCCTGACCGGAGCGCGGCGGAGTTCTTCGTCCCCGACCCCAACCCCAAGTACAGCAACAAGCTCTTCCTGCACAAGGACAAGTTCGTCGTCTTTAATTTCGTCGCCGTTGAACTCTCAAGTCTCAATCGGAGAGCGAGCTTCACGAGGGTGATTGAACGCTTGATCTGACATTCTGAATGATATATGCTCTGCAGGTATAGGCAGTACGGTCTGTGGGAGAGGTACGCGGAGCTGTACCCCGACGACGATCCCGTGTTCACCGTCGGCGAGAGCAATCACTCCAAGGACTGGTTCTTCGCGCATGTCACGAGGTAGAGCACCCATCGATCGCTGCTGCTGCTGCTGCTGCTTCTTCGCTTGGTTTGCAGATTTCAGCTTGTCAAGCGCGTTATTGTGGGGTTGCAGGAAGGTGGGCGGCGACGGCGGCCACGCGCCGACGACGCGGCGGATACGGTTCAGCCTGGACCGCGTGGTGGCGGACGGCACCTACACGCTGCGCGTGGCGCTGGCGGCGGCGCACATGTCGAGGCTGAAGGTGGAGGTGAACGGCGGCGCGAGGCGGCTGGGCGGCGGCGGCGGGGTGCTGACGACGCCGGAGTTCGGCGAGGGGAACGCGATCGCGAGGCACGGGATACACGGCGTGCAGTGGGGGCTGGAGTTCGCCATTAGGGGGTACCTGCTGCAGGAAGGCGAGAACAGCATCGCCATCACGCAGACGAGGGCGCTCAGCGAGTTCTTCGGCGTCATGTACGACTACGTCCGCCTGGAGGGGCCTCCCGGCTCTTGGAGAGACCCTGCGAGCGCGCGGCGTGCGTGAATCTGTTCCAAAATTTTGGAAAAAAGATTAACAAGAAGACAGCTGCCAATTCTTTGAAGTAGAAAAAAATATAAAAAATAAATTTAATGTGACACAAGGCATCGAATCACACCGCAGCATAATGCTGCCAACTTGACCTAAAACCAATCAGAATGCCACTCGCCAAAACAAGAACAGCCCACCATTGCGACACAACAACACAACAGCGGCGGTTGACCAGATAGGCCGATGCAGCTAACCCAAACGAGACTACCACCTTAGCAAGACGATGAACAATCAACAAGAATAAACTCTGGCTAGCGGCCAACCGATAGCCCCAAAAGACAACACTTTAAACAAGATAGCAACCGTTACGTTGTTTCAGGGAGTGGAGCCAAACAACCATTGCTTACCCAAACGGGTAGGGCTTTTGGCTGCGCACCCACTAAAGCCACACTAAAGGGGGGGTCAAATAAGCTAAGGGATTGATGTAAACGCCATAGTCGATGACCCACGTTGTCGCACCACCACCAATAAGGGGAATCACTCAACACCACCAAGTCTCAGACGGAGGGAAGGAGGAGCAAGGCGGTGAAACGACGGACCTCATGGGAGATGCCAGAAGTTGAGGGATTCGCCGCCACCAAGGGGGGAGATCTCATCCATGGAAATCAACAAGAGGCTCACCGGTCCCACCCACCACCATGCGGGATCTAGCTGTGCCACCTTAGATCTAGGCGGCTCCAGCATCACCGTCAACTATGCCTGATAACTAGGCTAGAGACTGCCATCGCTACACACTGCGAAGTAGTTGCCCTACCCATTCACCGGTCACTCCACCATCATCAGTGGCTTGCAGAGACTGAGCACATGAGCGATGACTCGCACGGCCCGTTGCCAGACTGGCCCATACCAGATCCAGCCTCCCCGCCTTCAGACCTGGCTATCTTGTTGTCGGATTTAGGCAACCCATCACTGGCAACCGCCAGCTCGCGAAACCGCCCGCAGCCACCATCTCATGAAGTGCGAAATCTCGGGGGAGGGAGGGAAGCGGAGTAAAAGGGGAGAGGAAGGGTCCACCTCCTGCACTGCACTAGCGACGATAGTGGTGGTGAGGAAGGACGCTAACAAAGGAAGGTCTTGACGGTGGGGATCGGGTCGTCCCCTAAGTCGCCTGAACAAGTGATTAGGAAGTTGTAGATGGGAAAGAGGAGAATAAATTTTGGAAGTTCTTAGGAGGTGCTCTTTTTAAAGTTATACCGTGAAAAATTTGTGCGGCGGACGTTCATTACTTTGGGTACAATAGTTATATGGTTACTTACTTTTGATATATAATCAATATCTAAGTAAGCCCCAAGCGCTAAGCCTGATAGATAGTTTAACAACTAGTAGTGAAGCTTTAAACAATGACAAACAACGGGGGCTATTTTTATTAGAAATCGACAGGCACACAAGAAGATCAAATCAAACAACATAAGGCACCGATTTAACATGGAACTCCGACGAAACTTTACTATTTTCGGAAAGTTACAGGAGGACTACAATGTGATATCTTCCCCCTTTGTGCTTTCAAGAAGTATTTGCATGTGGTGGTGACCAAGGTCTAACAAGGTAACAAACCTGATCAACGATCCATACCATGGGTTGGAGCATAGCTGAGGCCAAACTTGGCCTTTCTTAAAACTTAGGTCATAGATCAACGCCTCTTGCCATGTAGATAAATCTCACCGAAGGAGTGGCACCATGTAGATAAATCTCACCTCTATGAAACGAGCAATCACTGGAGTAGCCATAGCTGTGCAAGTGAGTCTCATAGAAGAAGTAGCTTGAGCCTCCTCAACCAGCGGCCAATACCTTTTGTAATGGTGTGAAAAGGAGTATATATGATCAAACGGATGCATCACAGAAGCAAATTAACATCTGGCGCTACTACTCACATCCAATGCAGAGCTTAAAGAATCCTAGCCGCGAACCGATTGGAGATGCTAGTGAAAGCATTGTACCACTAATTTATGGGCATATCATACTACTATGAATTAATGGGACGTTGATCAAAGTGAGGTGCTTGCCCCGCAACAGCTTGTGACTTATGACTGAACCCCTTGCTGCATCTTGCCAAATTCACCTTCACCCTCGTCTGCTCCATGGTCGATGCTTGTTATCCAGCTTTTTGTCCATCGCGATCGAGCATCTGATGCTTCAACCCCAGCAACTCTCGCTGCAACAATTCTGCCAGCCGCGTCTCCATGCATGTTTCATTCCGGCCCAAGTGCCGTGTAACGGGATATAAACCCAATCACTGTTCTGTGTCGGGCACGCTATGAAAAATCACTATTCCCAATCCTCCCGTTGTCTACTCTCTCCTGATCTCTCACCCTCTGCCGATTCTCTTCATGATCATCACAATTTATTAGATTTCTTCTTTTCTGTAACACTCCGGTTCCTCGAGAATCCAGAATGCTACTCTCTCCGGTCACAAAAAGAAGTCGCCGTTGACTTTTGGACACGTCTTTAACCATTCGTCTTATTCAAAAAGTTATATATATATCATTTATTTTGTTATGATTTGGTTTATTATTAAATGTACTTTAAGTATGACTTATATTTTTACATATTTGAACTAAATTTTTGAATTAGACGAATGGTCAAAGGTGTGTCCAAAAGTCAACGGCGACTTCTTTTTATGACCAGAGGTAGTACTAACTTTACTAAATACTCTAAATTTTCGGCAGCATCTCCCCTGTTTATAAGAAATTCACGACAGACAGTTTATATCCAAAGAATATATATCCAGTTCTATCAACCGAAAGGCACATAAGTAAACATTAAAGGAATAAAGGTTTCAAATATACAAAGCTCAACTAATAACATAAAGCTCATGTGAAAACCATATTCACTAGTTTTAAAGTGAGAGGTAGTGAGTGCTAAGTTTAATTGTGCTACTCCCCATGTCCCATGCATGACGCTACCATCCACATTACCTAAGAGTCAAATAAAAGCAAGAATGAGTATTCAACAATACTCAGCAAAGTATATGTATGAACAAAACAATTATATTAAAACCCCATAATAAATCATACTCAGAGAACAACCATTATTGCAATAAATTCATGGAATCCACTCAACTATCCCAACAATAGCTCCACATAAACCACTTCTCAAGCACTGATGCAATGCACATGCACATGTGTCTGTCTCTATTAAGCTTATACTGGTATAGTTAGGTGCGCACCCGTCGATGCCACACCTTGCCCGTCCTTTTCAGGCTGGGACCAATTACTCCACTCCCGTGGAGTGCCTACCAAGTAGGACTTCAGAGCACTCCGGACTAGTCACTTTTGACTTTCTCACCGATTTCACCGGACTAGTCAAAAGTTATTTTCTCACCAACCTGGCTCATATGCACATGATGCAAAATGCTCTTCTTTCCACTTGCCACAAACCTTCATTCTTGAGAAATGTAAATAACATAAATAGACAGTCCACATCACATAGCTACGAAAGCCAAATCTCCATCCATATCACAAGGACAAGCATAGAGCATTAAACCACCTAGCCATATATTATCCAACCAATATTTGTTTAACATATACTTGCCTCAATTACCGAACAATGTCGAGTGATGCTGCGGCGGCACCGATCCCAACCCCGAAGCAACTCCACCTACATAAGCACCAACCACTCAATAAACATGCAACCACATCTATCAAACGATAACTAACCCCTATCCATCGATCATCTAGTCTCGTCATCATCTAAGCCTTATTAGCCTCTCCTAAACCTTCATCCCGCCATAACCCAAAACTGGTTCGGACAGCGGTACTTTTTTGGGCCTAACTCCCGAACCGTTTGGCCAAAACTCGTATTTTTGGACTCTACAGAAAACTAGGAACATCAACTACGTTCTTTGTTATAGGATTGCAACCTGAATCACAACGGAATTTATCCAAAATCGAGTCAAAGCTCACTACATAGGCTCCACATGAACATGACGATATGGCTACCCACATAGCTAATCCTTATAGATCAGAGCCTAATTAACACAAAAAAAAGGAGGAATTCATGACAAATGGCTTAAGGAAATTCGTTACCCTTAGGTTTTGCACACCAAACCCTAGTTTCATCCTCAACTTCCTTATCCCACATGGCCGGCCAACCCCTCTTCTCCTCCCTCCTTCCTACTCAAAGCCGGCCCACCTTCCACCACAACCAGCCCCTAAATCCCTCCTCCCCAATAGCTACAAAGCTGGATAGAGTTGGGGAAGAGAGGGACGGCGATGCAGGGACGGAGGGGCGGCTGCGGCAGGGCGTAGGGCGACGGCCTGAGCACGATGACGGCGACAATGGCGGGCGCCACCACACGGGATGGCACGGCGCTGCCACGGAAGGCGCGGCGCAGCGAACGGCTTGGCGGCGACGGATCATGGCGATGACCACAGGGGCGCCAATGCGGCACGGCGATGGGGACAGCGGCGCGGTTCGGCGGCTGCACGGCGAGCAGAGATGGCGGCGAGTGGGGATGGGGCGACGGCGGCTAGGTTTCACTCCCTAGGAGGAAACCGTTGGCCTCCCCCCACCCACTGGCTTTAACCCCCTTTAGGTGGGCTGGGCTGATACAAGGGCCCAACGGGCTATTACATTTTCTAAGATGATCTTGCTAGTCACAATACAACGGTATAAATACATGCGGCCCACAAACAGGCCCACAAGGCCCAACACACACTTAAGCCATTTCAAAGTTGCTCTTCTAGGAGTCTGTAACAAATTTGACGGAGATGAATTGGTCATGACTGGTGCAGTGACCATGATTAAAATGGGATTTTTTTTTATAACACTCTTCGAAGATAGCATTTTGTTATTTGTCATCCTGGCCTATTGTCAGTGACTCGGGTGACCCACACGTATTGCAAAAAAAACAAATTTCTCTTATAAAATTATCAAAAGTGCTTTTACGTCGTGCAAGCACAATCGCGTGCATGGTCTCGAGGTATGTATAACATAATTCACCACCCCAGGTTATCATGCATGCTGGCTGCTGCTGAAAGGAGAGGAGAACACGGAGATAGGTATGGGTGGCTAGCAAAGAGTACGTGGGCAAGCGTGTGCTCAAAGTGATCTCCATGGCATGCTGTCCCGTTCTCTGTCGCTCACAATGACCTGCATAATCATGGGCGTTGTCTTGGCCGCTCGTCCCTCGACGCTTAGCTCTGTCTGAGATGGTCCCTGCCATGCCATGCCACGCTCACAACTCATCATATATGGTCCCAAACCAACAATAACCATGATGCGTGTGTGCCAATGCCAAGCGTCTCTGCTGCTGTGCTTATCATCATCTGTAAATTTACATGCTGCAGCTTTTGTGAGGAATGTTGATCTAAATCAAAGCTCTCAATACAAGATATGAGGGAGAGGGGTGGGCGCCAGCGCGCAACAGGATGCAAGCATGCATGCGCTTTCAGTTTCTGCAGGTCGCCTCTTTGGTTAGCAATTTAGGGTGTGCAGCAGAGTGTTCCCCTCTTTTGCCACCCCCCTCTAAAGAGCATGTAAAATATATGCTCTACTTGCTTAGGTTAGTTGTGTTTGTCCATTGCTAGGACTAAAATTTGAATCTATGAATATTGATTAATTTTAGGTATATGAAAGGTAAATTTGGGGCTGGGTCAGGACTTCGGGTAGAACGTGGATAGCAATGGGCATGCATGCATGCTCTAAACTGTTTGTAAACCGTGCTACATAGTAGGTCACATGATATCAGTTGATATGATTGAGATATACTGCATGGAGAATTGGACCATTTGTATTTGTACTAAGACAGTTGTATATATATAGAGAAGACCTATCAATGGAAGTTGTCTATAACACTATTAATTTGTATTTGACATGGCGGCTTGCTATTGACAATAGTTGTGTAGTATTATTGTGTCTCAGATTAGTTAGCTAGCTACCATTCAGGATCTTCATTCCACCAATTCTCGTGTTTCCCCACTTTCATGAAGCACATGCTCCGTATCACAAAAACTTGGCATTTTAAACACCCATGTAGTATTCTCAATACAACTTTGACCACTTATTACTATTGTGGTTTACTTATAAAAATCCATAAAAATATGATATTACCAAAGTGTTTTTCTAGATGAATTTGTGCGTATGACTTTCATGAATCTATTTCAAATACTTCAAAAGATTTAGATAGATAAACTTTTGAAACTTTCACTTAGAACACGCCTAAAACATCTACTTTTTGTGATATGGAGGAAGTAATTAGCTAGCCAAATCAACGCTAATTTAGCCTTGTAGAGGACAAGGGCATGTACCGATCTTGGTGCTCACCATGCTAGCTTTCAAGCACTTATATTGGCAAAGTTTTCCATTGGGGTCTCAGCCAAGTGGCTCGAGAGTTGTATCCCTAGGCCCTAACGACGGCGGAAGCAGTAGCGTGCCAGCCAACCCCACCACCGTCGGCATTTACTCCGATGGGGCGGAGGAGCCAGACAGTTTCTCCCTCCTCCTCCTCCTCCTCCTCCTCCTCCATCTTCTTCCCGCTCCCCTCCCGTCAAGTTTGGCCAGCGGGGAAGCTGGTTCCGCTGGTGAGGAGGCCAGATCCGGCAGTCGCTCACAAGGTTGCCATGTCGTGGCAGACGGTTACAACATGGTGACCGCGTTGTCCTCTTGCGTCGGAGACAGCGGCACAGGGTGCTATAGTGGCAATCGATGGCTCATACGGCGTGGCGGTGGCCTCTTCGTATCCGCCAGCAGAGTGCTTCCTGGAGAATTTTTGGGAGTTCTCCGAGAACAACAGGAGTGACTGCATTTTCATGGCTTTGGTGTGGTCTGCATGTGATGGCGTGCTCCCTCTTGTTAAAGATCGACGCCGTGCCTTGATGCTTTATCGTGGGTGGGCAACGCACGACCTAGAGCTTCCGCGGGCAAAGGAGCATGTGTGCGCTGTGGTGGCGGCAATGACTCCAGCATTGGCTCGTCAGTTGTAATGGCAGGCTACCCGTTTCACGGCTACAGCGCAGGCTACCAGGTGATTGTGGTGGATGCGATTTGGTTGGTCGTGGCTTGACTGAGGTATGCCTCGGTAACTATGGTGCAGCACAAATTGGCCTTGTTGCGGCAACCTAGCGGAGTGGAGACTGTCGGGGATAAAATCACGGCCCATTGCCATGGCCCACTCCCTGATGGCCCAATCGAATAGCCAACTAAGGCCTGGCTCCCTGGAAGGTTCTATCAGGCCCATGTGCATCTTGCCGAACAGCTTCTTGGTTGGTACGGTGCGTAATGGCCTAGGATTCGTGTTTGAGTCCGACTCGAACAAGAGTTCTGCACGGCTACGTGAAGACCCGGACGTTGGTTTCCCGGATTGAAGCAGACGCCGTGATCCCCAAGAATTGGAGTATACCTTATCTACCTCGGGATGTATTTGGCACGTATACGAGTTCGTGGTCAGCCCGGCCCGATTATCCCTCGGTAGGTCGGTTTGCTCAATACTATATAAACAGAGCTCCTACGGCGTGTAGAGGGGCCAAGAGACTTAGCGCATCATCGCGTATTGCTTTCCTGTACACACATAATCTCGCCAAGACCTGTTCGTCTCGTCGGACTTCCACCTTGTAATCCTCTTTGATATAAACAAAGGCTGGACGTACGTAGGGCTATTATCTCTCCTGAGAGGCCCGAACCAGGATAAAAACCCTGTGTCTCCCTGTTGCTCGTTGATTGCTGTTTGCCTTGCTTGGTAGGTCTTCTATCTCCCTTTTCTCAAGAGCCTTAGTTGACTCGGGACCGATATCCCAACCGTCGACAGTTGGCGCCGACCGTGGGGATAGTAGATCAAACCTGTTCGAGCATGTCGACTCGTTCAACGACCAGGAAAATCTTCCTGAAGGGTATGATTCAGAAGGACAGGATATCACTTCCCCTATCGCATCGGATCGATCTTTTTGATCTCGATCACCTTCCAGATCTGAGACAGAGCTCTCCGGCTACGCTTCGGAGATGGTCTTAGATCAAGCTCCCGTCATTGACGATGATTACGGAACCGACGATCTTTACGCTGGTTTAGATATTTCGGATTCCAAGGTTATGTCGGTCGATTCCTCCTGTGGCGACACAGTGATGACACCGTCTGGCGTGCCAACACACGGCCGTCGCAACGTCAACATGGCCGGGGCGGGAACTTCAGAGGATCCTGCACGGGTCGCGGTGGCCGACGACATCGGGCAGTCCAATTCTGCTCGGCATCAAGATGGGGCTGCGCTAGCTGCTCGCGAGCAAGATGTTGTTCGCCGCAGTCTTGACGCCTCCATTAAACAAACCTTGCCACAGATCCGCAATCAGCGCAAGCGACAGCGTCGCGACCCGCCTCGCGCGCCTACGCCAAGTCCCCCGGCAGAAGTTTCTTCTGTTCGGGTCAAATCTCCGCGTGATCAGACTCCGGTCGGACAAAACGCGGAAGCTTCAGGGATTCCAGGACCCCTAGATCAGAGTCGGGAACGACTCCAGGCCATGGCAACGGTGCTCAGATCCACCAACCAGGCCGATCTCGCCCGCATGGGCGACGCTGTTGCTTCTCACCTAGAGCGACTGGTCGAATGCCACAAGTCCATAGACGAAGTTAACACCTCCTCCAGACAGCGCAGTCAGCCTGCCCGGAATGGCTCGGACAGCTCCGATCGATCGCCTGGCCCCCGTCACCGTCAAAGGATTACTGTCCACGAGCAAGCTGCCCCGTGGTCGGCAACGTTCGCCAAGTCCTCGTGGTCACCGCGATCACAGGGCCAAGCGAGCGCGCGACGATCACTGACGATCCCCTCGGGAGAAGCGCATCGTGGCGACCACGAGGAAGGAACGCGGAGGACTGTCCCGGAGAGAATTCCTCCAGGCAGAGTCATCCCGTTCAACAAGAATTCCTTCGCGCAATAAGACCAACGTCTTTACAAGACTAGGTTCTGCAGGAGAAGGTGGCCGAGCGTATGCCTTGGGTTGCAAGGCTTTCTCTGACGAGCTCCGCGCTGTCAGGTGGCCTTCCAAGTTCAAACCTGGTCACGTGGAGAGGTACAATGGGACCTAAAACTCAGAGGAGTTCCTTTCCATCTATGCTACAGCCATCATGATAGCCGGAGACCTCCCGACTGTCCTTGAGGGCGCTGCTCGGACGTGGCTGTTCAATCAACAAGAAGATTCCATCAGCTCATGGGACCAGCTTTGTGACGCTCTGATTGCCAACTTCCAGAGCTGTTACGTGCGTCTGGGCAAGGAGGATGATCTACACCAGATGATCCAGATGAACGGGGAGACCCACCGGAATTTCGTGAAGCGTTTCATTAAGATCCGCAACCCGATCCCGAACATTTCGGATGAATCTGTTATCCGCGCTTTTAAAAATGGAGTCCGCGACGAGCGGCTCACCCAGGATCTCGAGATCAATGAGACCTGTACCGCCAACGACCTGTTCAAGGCGACTGACCGCTATGCCAATGCGGCAGAGCGCGCTCAGTACAAGAAGGCGTTCGACAAGGGCGAGCTGCCCGCCCAGCCTGGTGTAGATGAGAAGAAGAAGAGCAGCAACAATCCTACCGACAAGAAGTCTCAGAAGAAGAAGAACAAAGGTGATGCGAACAACACCATTGTCGGTATAGATCGCGCATCTCCTCCCAAAGACGGGCAGAAGAAGCCCAATAATAACTACAAGGGCAAGAAGCCCGTCCAGGGAGGCAATCAAGGTAAGAAAGGTCCGAGTGACCGATATTGCCAATTCCACTAGAATTACGGGCACGATATCCGCCATTGCAGGACCTGGGCCGCAAAGCTCGAGGATTTCTACAACGGCAAGGGCCCAATGCCCACCCTGCCCGAAAAAGGTGATGCCGGCAAGGACAAGCGTCAAGCCGATGGTGGTAATCGGGACGATGAGGATGACTATCAGGAGCCCATGAACCACATAGCCGTTATCTTTGGCGGTTTCTCGGCTTATCCCTCTCGGCGAAGCCTCAAGGAAGCTGCTCGGGAGGTCCACAACGTTGAGAAGGGCAAACCATAGCCCGAGACAATGAAGTGGACCGAGGTTTCTATCTCCTTCTCTAAGGAGGATTGCCCCACTGGGATGACCATGCCTCAGCGGCTCCCACTGGTGGTCGCTTCGACCATCAGCAACGCTAGAGTTGGCCGTGTCTTGATCGACGGCGGGAGTGCGCTAGACTTACTTTCTGCCAAAGTCTTGGACGAGATGCAGATTTCTCGTTCCAAGTTCAAAGAGGTCGCGATGCCCTTCTATGGGATTGTGCCAGGAGAAGCAGTGCGGCCGTTAGGGCAGATCGTCCTACCCGTTACCTTCGGCAGCCCAAGCAACTTCCGGACAGAGTTGATCACGTTCGATGTGGTCGACTTCCCATCAGCCTACAACGCGATCTTGGGCCGGCCATCTCTTGACAAGTTTATGGCCGTCTCCCAACATGCATACCATTGCGTGAAGATACCGGGCCCTAGCGGCGTGATCACGGTCAAGGGCAACTACAAGGCTGCTCTAGATTGCGACGAGCAATCCCTTGCCTTGATCGACCAGCTTCCACCACGTGGTCCCGAAGTATCGTAGACCAAGTCTGCCCGTCTCAAGATTTCTGTCCAGCCAGAGGGAGAGACCAAGGAAGTTCCGCTGTCTCTTGACAAACCTTCCAAGACAGTTCACTTAGGGGCCAATCTGGAGCCCAAATAGGAAATCGAGCTCATTGCCTTCCTCCGAGCTAATGCAGACATGTTTGCCTGGGAGCCGTCTGACATGCCCGGGGTCCCAAGGGAGGTTATTGAGCACAAACCGGCGATCCGTGGGACAAAAGCCTGCTCGCCGAAGCTTCGCCGCTTTTTTCAAGCGGAATCATCAAGGATCGACAGCAAGTCGCTCATTTTGGTTTCATCCGCGAGGTTGATCACACCGAGTGGCTGGTCAACCCTGTGATCGTAAAGAAGAAAGGCGGCAAGTGGAGGATGTGTGTCGATCACACAGATTTGAACGCGGCCTGTCCTAAGGACAATTTTCCGCTGCCTCGCATAGACCAGCTGGTCGATGCGACTGCGGATGCCCAGCTCTTGAGTTTTTTGGATGCTTACTCCGGTTATCACCAAATAAGTATCTCCCCCGATGATGAAGAGAAGACTACCTTCATCACCCCCCTTCGGCACCTTCTGCTATACGACCATGTCTTTCGGTCTACGCAATGCTGGTGCCACCTTCCAACGCTTAATGGAGAAGACTTTCCCAGAACAGCGCGGAAGGAACCTAGTCTATGTTAACGGCATAGTTGTAAAGAGCAAGTATGCTCCAGATCATGTAAAAGACCTGGCCGAGACTTTTCGAAATCTCATCAGGCATAGAATTAAATTAAATCCAGAGAAGTGTACCTTTGGTGTTCGATCTGGAATGTTGCTCGGCTACGTCATCGGTTCGCAAGAAATCTCTGCTAACCCTGAAAAAATCGAGGTCATTGAAAACATGCAGGCTCCGACTACCGTTAAAAAAGTTCAGAGCCTAACAGGATGGATGGCTGCTCTAAGCAGGTTTATTTTCCGTCAAGGCGAACGCGGGCTGCCCTTCTTTAAGGCCCTGCGCAAGCACAATGGCTTCGAGTGGACAGAGGAGGCTGACAGATCCTTTCAAGATCTAAAGCAATACCTGTCCAACCCACCTGTCTTGACTACCTCGCGACTCGGCGAACAGCTTTTGTTGTATCTTGGCTGCACGCCACAAACGGTGAGCGCGGTCTTGACGGTGGAAAGGGAAGGCATCCAGCGGCCAATCTACTACGTGAGCGAGGTGCTTCATGGATCAAACGAGCGTTACCCTGAGGTCCAAAAGTTGCTCTACGTCTTGCTCATGTCCTCCAGGAAGCTTCGACATTACTTTCAGGCGCATCAAATACTGGTCCCGACCAAATTCCCTCTGGGAGAAATCCTACGGAACAAGGAAGCCGACGGACGTATAGCTAAGTGGGCAATGGAACTAGCAGAATTTGATATTCATTTCTTTGCCTGAACGCTATTAAATCTCGTGTCTGGTGACTTTGTCTGAATGGACTTGCCCGCCCAAATCCCAGGAAGCTCCCGAGCAACCTGAAAAAACCCCTGGTCCATGTTTTTTGATGACTCAAGATCAAATCTGGTCCCGACCAAATTCCCTGGGAGAAATCCTCTGAACAAGGAAGCCGACAGACGATAGCTAAGTGGGCAATGGAACTAGCAGAATTTGATATTCTGTTTTCGCCCGAACTGCTATTAAATCTCAGGTCCTGGCTGACTTTGTCTGAATGGACTTGCCCGCCCAAATCCCAGGAAGCTCCCGAGCAACCTGAAAAAACCCCTGGTCCATGTTTTTTGATGACTCGCGTACTGGAAACTCGAGGGCTGGTTTTGTTCTCATCTCCCCTCAAGGAACGCAACTCCAGTATTCTATCCAACTACACTTTGCGGCGACTAACAACTCTGCGGAGTACGAGGCCCTCCTCGCGGGACTAAGAGCGTGCAAGTCGCTCGGCGTCCAACGGTTAACTGTGAAGGAAGATTCACAGTTGGTCATAAATCAGGTAAACAAGGAGTATCAGTGCTGCGATGACTCAATGGTGCGGTACCTGGTTGAAGTGAGAAAGTTGGAGCGGCACTTTCGATTTTTCGAGGTGCTCTTCGTGCCCAGGAAGGACAACTTCTTGGCCGACCAGCTATCCAAATTTGGATCCTCACGTGAACCTGCTCCGGCAGGGGTGCTCGTCGAGCACCTTTACAAGCCCTCTATCACGTCTCCGGACGAAGCAACAGAGCAGGTGGTGCTGTCTCCATTATCGAGCAGGCTGTGGACTGGACAACGTCATTTGTCCGGTATCTTGCAGATGGGACCCTGTCCGACGACGAAGTCGAGCGTTCACGGCTTATAAGGTGTGCTAGTCCATACAAGCTTGCGGACAACATCCTTTACCGGCAAGGTGCTCTAGGAGTCCTCTCCAAGTGCATCTCTCAACAGAAGGGTGTGTTCCTTCTTAGGGACATACACGAGGATGCCTGTGGCAACCACTTCTCCTTGAGGACTCCGGTCGGCAAAGCGTTTCGCATAGGCTATTATTGGCCTACAGCGTTACAAGATGCCCGGGATGTAGTGACTAAGTGCAAGGCATGTCAATTTCACGCCCGGAAGGCACATAAACCCGTCCAAGAGCTTCAAACGATCCCCCATCATGGCCTTTCTCCACATAGGGTCTGGATCTACTCGGCCCGTTCCCCAAGGGGTACAAGGGCTGCACACACTTGCTCGTCGCCATTGACACTTTCACAAAGTAGATTGAGGCAGAGTCTATGTCTTCTCTTCACGCCAAAACGGCTGTACGTTTTTTCAAAAGCAATGTGATCACGCGTTTCGAGATTCCCCATAAGCTGATCACCGATAACGGTCCCCAGTTCAGAAACGAGCTATTCCAGGAATACTACGAACAGCTGGGCAACAAGGTCTGCTTCGCATTTATGGCACATCCACAGAGCAATGGAGCAGTCGAGCGAGCTAACGGATAGATAGTCCAGGGTATCAAACGGCGTGTGTTCGCGGCACTCCGCGAGCACAACAAAGCCTGGGTTGACGAAGTTCCTTCCGTCCTCTGGGCCATTCGCACCACAGCCAGCCGGGCAACCGGGGAAACTCCTTTTCAATTGGTCTACGGTGCAGAAGCCATCTTGCCTGCTGAAATAGTACTCGGCTCGCCTCGCACGAGCTCGGTCAACTTGATTGACTTTGAGCAAGAGCACCTGCTCGAACTCGATCTCCTCGAAGGCACACGCGACCGGGCACAAGTTAGAATGGCGCGTTATCAGCAAGATCTTCGCCGGCACGCTGCCAAATATGTCCGACCAAGGGCTTTGAAGGTGGGAGGCCTTGTTCTGCGCCGCGTCGAGAACCTGTCCAATGCCAACAAGTTAACTCCCCGCTGGGGGGCCCATTCACGGTCGTTTCTACTGCTCGTCCGGGGGCTGTTCGTCTGGCTATGGAGGACGGGAGAGAGCTGATCAGTACTTGGAACATCAACGAGCTTCGTAAGTTCTTTGTGTAGGTCCTTTGTTTGCTTCCTTAGCTCTGCGCTTTTTGTCAAACTTCGTGCCTAAGTTCGTCCAAATCTCTCGGGCTATCATGTAAAGTTCAATCCAATAAACAGTGAATGTCCGCGGCCCCCTGCGGCCCTTTTCACTTCTTGTCTTCTCAGACTACTTTTCTCTCTGGTAACACTTGATGGCTGCCCGGTCTTGCGAACTCTTGGCTCCGCGATCTTCAGGTTTTCCCTGCCCGTATCTAGTATCAGCAAGTTCCTAAACTCAGGGTTGCGTAACACGGCTTTTCGCCTTACGGCTAAATCTGTTCTCATAAGCCCTCCGCAGCAGAGGCACTTACCGCTCTTGGCACAACCACTTGGCAAAGCCTGCTCTCGTAAGCCCTCTGTGGCAGAGACACTTTCCTTGTTCGGTTATCCTACGAATCGCCTAACTTACGTCGACGAGCAGTTCATGGAATGAGCCAGTCAGGATACGGGTGTCGCTCTAACTCTCTACGCACGTGCTTTATTTCGCAAACTTAGGTCTTCAAGTATCGTCCGTACCGGGGGTTAGGGTGTCGCTCTTTCTCTTGTGCACCTGTTCGAGTTCGCAACTCGTGTTTTCGAGCGAGATGCTGCAATGGCTGGGAGTTAAGTCATGCGTTCTACCGTTTTCCTAAAACTTTCTAGCGCTGTTTCGCCTTGCTCTTAGTTTCCTGTTCGTTCTTGTCTTTTTGCTGCTCTTTTTTGCAGGGAAAAGGTAAAGCTTTATTTACATTAACAAAAGTTTGCAGGTACAAAATCCCTTTCGGGTTACAGCCCTACTGCTACTTAGAAGCAAGCTGCTCCTTTAGCTACTCAATTTCTAACTTGAGGCGCAGGACTTCACCTTGAGCTTTGATCCCTTCTCTAACTTCAGCTCGGAGACGTTCGGTTTTCTCCTTGCTGAGCTTGGCCTGCTCCTTGGCCTCCAGACGCTTGTGGCGACAAGCTCAGCTCCTTGCTGAGCTGAGCGCTCTTTTTGAGCAACGCAAGAAGCTTTTCCTTGCGCACGACTTCCTCTTCGAACCTACTCTGCTCAGCGATCTGTTGCAGCCATTCCACATGGCTCGGGTAAGTTTAAGTGTTTCGCTTCAGCCAGTGGGTCAGGTTCCATACCTTTTCATCACTCTGCTCGGTGAGGAGGGATGGGCTTGGGCGCTCCATCCTTGGTTGACCGCGAGCGCGCTTGATCTACTCCGCGTTGGGGCAGCAGCCACCTTGGGTTTCTCGGCCGTCTTGGCCTTGCCCTTCCTTGCTCCCTCTTTCTCGGACTCGAAGAGCTCTTCAACGATCCCTCCGAGGACCAGCTGCTCGTCCTGCATGAAGGGAAACAAATGTTAGCATACTTTAATCGTGTGAGTCTTGCAAGTCAAACGAGGTTCTAAGTAACTTACCTCGGGTGTGCGGACGAGCACGTTTTCGGACATGTGTAGGCCACCTCGCCGGTGACCTCGTTGTCCTTCTTGGCAGCCTTCAGCATGGAGTCGACCTGCTCAGTCACCCATGCGTCGGTTGGTTGCACTGCCCGAACAGAAGAAAGCATTAGTTCCTAGTTCCTGTTCGGATGAAATCACCAAGAAGGGTTGAGTGTTTAAGAAACTTACTCGTGCTCTCCCTTGTGATGTCCTCCCAGCATTCTATCTTGTAGAAGGGGTAGGACCTCTTCCGTAGCGGACAAATCCTATTCGCCACGAAGTCCCGGATGATCTCCCTGCCCGTGAGCCCGAGGCCTACGAGGGAGGCAATCTTTCGGGTCAAATACCACTCCTCGTCGGACAGATCCAGCCGGGGCATTGGTGTTCCCTTCGCCGGCGCCTGCCCGGTGAAGGTGAGCTTGCTGTCCTCGTTCCTCCTGATGTAGAATCACCTCATCCACCACGCGCCCATTGAATCGAGCAGCGGTGGACGGGGGTACGGAGCGTCGTCGGCGGTTGCCCGAAGCTTGAGGTAGTAGCACCCAAGTCTGGAAGCGGCGGAGCAGCTCCTCATCACTGTGTAGTAGTGAAGGAACAGTCCCACCAGTGGATCGATTTCCAGATAGCCCTCGCACAGGTGTGCGAAGACGGCCATCTGGAGAATGGAGTTGGGGTTCAAGTTGGCCACCTCCAGTCCGCTGATGTTCAAGAAGGCCTCCACGAAGTCGCTTTTGGGAGACCTCAACCCGAACACGGCAAAGTGCTCGAAGTTTACGAACTCATCTTCGCGTGACTTCGGCATCTCCTCCTCCCCGGGCAGCCTCCAACTGCCGGTGTCGATGTGCCCCTCAGCTTCTAAGGCCTTCAAGTCCTCCTCAGTCATACTAGTGCCAGAAAATTTGGTCATAGCAATCCCTAGGGTTGGATGAACAGGTTTGGGAGTGGAGTGTTGTTGTTTGATGTTTAACGCGCTTGGGAAGGAAAGGTGTGAGAGCAGAAGTGGCAAGCCGCGGGCGGCTTGGGTGCTTTTATAGTTCCAGACGAGCAGCTCTGCAACGGATTTTTGCCACAAAACGGTTAGTTTTTTTACTGCAACGGCTATGTAAAAACGGTCGCCTGTTTTCACTGCACAGCGAAGTTACCATTAGAATCTGCCAACGGCTACTTTTTTTCAGTGTCTGCATTGAGGGCTGGGTGCTCTGCTCGGACAGATGTTGTTCCCTGTTCGACGCAATAGAGTTGCTCGGTACGGATCGGGTTTGTTCGATCCCGGACAAGTTCTGTTCGGGAGAATAATAACCTACTCGGTCGTTTGTTGCATGTCTTTGTAGCAGCAAATTTCCCTCTTCGTGACTTGGAGTCTCAAGAGGAAGACCTCACTCTAGTGAGATATTCCACTTGAGTCTCGGGGCTAGCTGTCGGGGATAAAATCACGGCCCATTGCCATGGCCCACTCCCTGACGGCCCAATCGAACAGCCTACTAGGGCCTGGCTCCCTGGAAGGTTTTATCAAGCCCATGTGCATTCTGCCGAACAGCTTCTTAGCTGGCACGGTGCGTAAAGACCCAGGATTAGTGTTTGAGTCCGACTCGAACAAGAGTTCTGCACGGCTACGTGAAGACCCGGACGTTGGTTTCCCGGATTGGAGCAGACGTCGTGATCCCCAAGAATTGGAGTATACCTTATCTACCTCGGGATGTATTTGGCACGTATACGAGTTCGTTACGAGTTCGTGGTCAGCCCGGCCCGATTATCTCTCGGTAGGTCGGTTTGCTCAATACTATATAAACAGGGCCCCTACGGCGTGTAGAGTGGCCAAGAGACTTAGCGCATCATCGCGTATTGCTTTCCTGTACACACATAATCTCGCCGAGACCTGTTCGTCTGGTCGAGCTTCCACCTTGTAATCCTCTTTGATATAAAGAAAGGCTGGACGTAGGGCTATTATCTCTCTTGAGAGGCCCGAACCAGGATAAAACCCTGTGTCTCCCTGTTGCTCGTTGATTGCTGTTTACCTTGCTCGGCAGGTCTTCTATCTCCCTTTTCTCAAGAACCTTAGTTGACTTGGGACCGATATCCCAACCGTCTACAGAGACTAGATCCAGCGAGGTGGCACAAGGATCCAATAGCTCTGTGGTTGGCTAGATTTGGGGGACATGTGGCTAAGTTGCCCTGCTGTACAGGTGAGGTTGCCTGTTGGGTGGTTTCTCCGAGCGAAAGCCCATCTGTCTTGTGACGACCGGCGCCTCTCGGCGCCAGTTCCTTTCTTGGAGGCTTTGCCATAGAGACCATCGTGTGAAAATCCATGCCCATTTGGGCTGGTGTTGGTGACACCTTCAGTGTTGTTCCCCTCCTTGGAGGCACCACCATGGGTTTCGCCCCAAGACCTCCATGGTAGCAATTAGAGTATGGTTTTGATGAGTGCTAATTGGAGTTGGAGCAGCGTCACGGTCCCCTTCTCTTGTGGTTGTGACACTCGTTCTTCTGCTTGGTAGCTTGTGTTTCGACAATTGTCTTTTCGCTTGTTGCACATGGCTGAAGCGATGTCATCGCCCCCCTCTTTTGCAACGGTGACATCTGTTCTTCCTCCTTACGTGGCGGCTTGTAGCGGTGTGCTCGACCCGTCCTCTGCCTCCCTTAGCGGTAGCAGCTCGTCCCCTAGGTAGCCAGCAAGAGTGTTAGCGTGGATGGTGGTCAATGACAACTGACAATTGTTGGTTGACATGTGTTTCTGCTGCAGGCATCCTCTAAGTCCGGCAGTGACGATTGGTTTCTTTTTTTTTTTTTGCTCTTCAGTACCCTTGGTATGATTGATAGAAGTGGCCGTGCGTTTCACATGAGCATTCCGTGCAATGGTGGAGGTCGACGTTCTTTCCCTCTTCCCATGCGATGTTCCTGTGCGGTGGTGGCAGCGCACGATGACTCCGACTCTCTTTTATCTGACCTTTCTGTTGTCTCTCGTGGTGGCGGTTTCTCCAGTGAAGTGGTTGGCAGTTATATAATTGTGTGCGTTGTGGTGCCACAGGGTTGTGCTTGTCCTACGAGCTAGGTGCTCGATCATTAGCCAAGGTGGCAGTTGGTGCGCTGCAGTTGTGTCCCCGTGTTTTGCATGTGGTTTTTCTTTTGTTTTTACTCCTGCTTAATGGAAATGGACAGTAGTTCTCCTGCCTTTTCTTTTGAAAAGATCGATTGGCAAACCGCACGGCATATTTCCTGGCTTTCCCCCGTGCGGTCGTTTCATTTTTCCTGGCTTTCGCCCTTCCGGTCGCTTAAGGGGAAACTAAACCGTGCTGAGACCATTTTCCGAATAAAATGTGAGCTCATCCCCCACTTGCTGGTGAACATGGAAAAAAATGATGGAAAATTATTTAGCATAAAAACAAGATGACATAGAGAAAGGAAGAACCTTATATCTTTACTCTTGCATTGTAAAATGCCTCTAATGCCGCGTTTCGAATGCAAAAATTCTATAAAAAAACACCATAATTTCTTCTCCAGAAATGACATCTTGGTTTCTGTATCCGTCTGCTAGACTGCTATGGCATCTCCAGCAAAAACCGCTGCATCCATTCACTTGCAAATAACCATGGCAAGGCAAGTAATGCCCAAAACAGGACAGCACTGTACAGCGCGGCAGCAGCACAGTACTGGCACCTAGCACGCACGCCAACAAAACACCCTGAACTGAAAGCGCAAAAAGCCGAGCTCACAATTTCTCTTTCTTCCAGCAAAACAAATCCCGAAATTATTAGGAGAAGATAAAAAGAAGAAGAAGAGAAAGGAGTCCACTCCGCTGCCGCACTGGAGGCGAGGCAGCAGCACCAGCGGCAGGGTCGCAGGGCGAGGGGAGGCGACGCCCGACGCAATCGATCGGTCCCGGCCGGAGTTCGGAGAGCGTGGGGGAGAGATTTCTTGGTTTCCCTTAAAAAAATCCCGTCTTTCGCTGCATTCCTCCTCTCCTCTGGGCCGGCGACGCATGTCTTTTCTTGGGGAAGCCGTCCTGCGGAGGGGGAGGCGACCACGGGGAGCGGAGGCGGTTGGGAGCAGTCGTACCAGTCCTGCAGCAGCAGCAGCAGGCGTTCCAATCTAGCATCCGCCCGGCGCAGGCCGTGGGGAAGGAGGGCAGCGACGAGACGACTTGGCCTCCTACGCCATGGAAGGTGCGTGCTTCCACCTAGCTTCTCCTTCTGGGGGTGCTTACGCTTTCTTTCTAGATCTGGGCGTGGTTCCTTGCGAGAAATCTGGATGCAGGCAGCCTTGTTTCTGCATGGGCTACTGTGCTTTTCCTCGAGTTTCTTGAGTTAAGGGTGGACTTTGGGAATCAAGAATTGGGGCGCATGTGCAAATTCAGGTTGATTGTTGGTGCTGGTTCTTCGTTCTTTGGGGGTTAGGAGCAAGATGTGAAAGGCTCGACTTTTGTTGTCCAGTTTGTGACATCGGGGAGGATGCCGTTCTGGGATTTTTGTAGCTTTTGTGCGCCGTTTTGATAGAACTCTTATTCCCAGGAGGTTGCTTGGGTGCCTTCACAGCTTCACTGGGGTGGGGTTATTCGTGAATTCTATTGCTAAAGCTCTATTTTAGTTTGGAGCGAGCAATGGATTGGGATTCTTCACTCGATAGAGGATGGGATCATGGGAGTGCTTGAACTTTTGTGGTTTCACCATGCAATATTTTGAGAAATTCAGTGCGTGAAGGAAGTCCTATTTTTGAGGGTGATTGGTGATTTATAGAGAATATTAGTTCTGTACGGCTGGACGACTTCAATGCTTGGATTACACCACTGAATGTTACTAATAGGATCGAAATGCGCAACTGGAGGATACAAGTAAGGTACGGATTCAGCAGCAAGCTGCGATGCAATTTGGGAATGCTTTTGAATGGTGTTCAATTGTTCATTGAGCATTTTGATTATTTCAGGCGGTAAATAGAAAAACCCTATAATGGTACAATCTTTGAAAATGATAAGCAATTAGGCTTATGTTTTACCATTACCATGCAGAGGCTCTGATAAATAACTAAAGTAATCTTTTATCATCGCTAACTTAAGTGTTGACACACATTTGGAGAGTCCTGCTGTACCTGATGTGGTCGAGATATTAGGAGCAAACATGAACCATGCTGTATTCCCATTTGATAAGAATAATCCATCTATTCAGTTGCTACATTCATGTAGTTTTGCTAGGAGGATTCAGTGAGACTAAATTACTATGTTCAATTACAAATTTACAATTGGCCAATTTCTAACTTTGGCTACTATTCATTGGAAAAATATACTTATTTTCTTCAGTGTCTTGAATTTATGTGTCCCTTTCTGTCATTTTTACTTAAATCCTAGAATTTCATTAAGCTCAAAGTGAATTACTTATTGTCTTTTCTTTGCAAGAGTTGTACTATTTAATTGAGGAATTTGATGTCATTTGGCAGGTCAATCACCTGACCGTGTATCAGTTGGCTCAGGACCGAAAAAGTCTAGTGTTTCATCACGAGGTAGACATCGAAATTCATCATCATCTACCTGTAAAGATTTCCTCCGGAAGTTTGTGGACAGTGAACTTTTGACAGCGAGCTTAGATGATTGGTTCGCTGGGCATAGTGAAGATTGCGGTTTCAGGAAGCCAGCTTTCGGTGTGCCTTTTGACCTTACCGAACTGCAGAATTTTGACTATGCTCTGGAAGGTGTTACCTTTCAGCAGCTAGTACGGATGCCAAATGCTGTTCATGCGTCAACATCAGATATTTTTGAAGCTACTGCACATCTTGCACTAGAAGATTTTCTGCATGCAGGTATTAAGGGATTGTGGGAAACTTTCTGGGGTGCCGATGAAGCAATGCCTTTCTCAGTTGCCTGCATACACAGCACGAGCTCTAAGTTCTGTCCTGCTGAGAAGGCTATCAGCAGTGGGAAACTTGATGGTGTTTGTGCGACAGCTGTACTGCTGAAGAATTCAAAGCATTCACAAGGAAGGTGGGATCACATTGTTGTGTTGGCTTTGCTGAGGCCTGATATTGGAATGATTTCTGCGCAGAATGACCAACAGCCATCTCCTGCTGTCTTTGGGGAGGCACTATTCTTTGCCTTGCGTGTTCTACTCTCTCGGAGCCTTAGCAGATCCTCCACTGTTCTACGAAATTCAAACTGTGTATATGTGCTCCTTGTTGATTCACAGTTTGGAGGAGTGGTAAATGTCCAAGGTGATCTGAACATGCTGGATTTTGATTTGAACAATGTGTATGGCTGTGCTGCTGAATGGATAAGAAAACATGCCAAAATTACAGTTTCTTCCATAGATCGAGTATGGAACAAGCTTGGAAATGCTAATTGGGGAGACATTGGGACCCTTCAAGTTCTACTTGCAATTTTCCATTCAATGACCCAATTCTGTGGAGGACCAAAGCATTCTCTTGATGAACTAGCCACAGAGCATAGTTCCCGGCTACAGAGTCGAAGATCAGAAAGACATCTGGTTGACAGACAAGCTAATGGAAATGGTTTGTTTCAGTCGCAGCAACGAAATCATTCTCCTGAAATTGTTGAAGTACAGGAAGAAGGTGCTGTTGTTGTAAAACCAGAGGAAATCTTGAAGCTTGAGATAGGATCTGTTGTCTTGATGGAGGATGCAAATTGGCAAAAGGGTTTTCAAATCAATGATATCCTAACAGACAGTGAGCCTCCTATTTATAGTGCTACCCCTGTAGAAGAGCCTACCAAAACCTATTTGTTGTATGTGGGCTCCAGCCCTTCTCAATTGGAGCCCGCATGGGAAGATATGAACTCCTGGTACCAAGTTCAAAGGCAGACAAAAGTACTGACTTCGATGAAGCAAAGAGGCATTTCTGGCAGATACATTCCACAGATTGTAGCTTCTGGACGTGTCATTCATCCAGGTCCATGTGACAAGTCTAACTCCAGTGGGAGTTGTGGCCATCCATGGTGCAGTACCCCGATCCTTGTGACTTCACCAGTTGGTGAGACCATTTCTAATCTGATACGGAATGGATTGTTTGGTGTTGAGGAGGCTCTGAGATGTTGCCATGACTGTTTATCTGCTCTTGCTGCTGCAGCATCTGCAGGAATCCGTCACGGTGATATCCGGCCAGAGAATGTGATCCGTGTGAGTAATGGTTCAAGGCAACCGTATTTTGTACTTATTGGATGGGGTCATGCTATCCTAGAAGACCGGGATCGACCTTTAATGAATCTATTCTTCTCATCTACATTTGCTCTCCAGGAAGGCAAGCTGTGTGCAGCATCTGATGCAGAAAGTTTAATTTATCTTCTATATTTCTCTTGTGGTGGAGTTTGCCCAGAGCTTGACTCGGTTGAAGGTGCACTTCAGTGGAGAGAGACATCTTGGTCAAGGAGAGTTATACAGCAGAAGTTGGGTGATGTCTCAGCAGTGTTGAAGGCTTTTGCGGACTATGTTGACAGCCTTTGTGGGACCCCGTACCCAATGGATTATGAGATATGGTTAAGAAGGTTGCGAAGAACAATCAATGAAGATCATGGAAAGGAGGTTGATACATCAAGCTAAAACTGTAGCACATTTTCTTACTGAAGTGCAATATGGAACATCAAGAACAACTGTTCTGTAGATTGCATTGTTGTTGTAGATAATTTATTTGTCTCTCTTGTGAAAGGTCAATAGCACATACTATCACCTCAGTCCCCAGTCATGCTCCATTTCATCTAAAAAGGCCTAACTCACAAAGTCACAATCTCTTGCTGCTATCCTCAACATGAATTTCTGACAGTGGCATTGGCCTTGTGCAAGAACGCAGTGGAGATCCTTGAGGTTCTTTGCAACATGACATATTTTGGTGAATGCTCTTCTCTAAATCGACGATCCGTGCTTTGGCTGCTCTCTGAGGCTCTGTGTCCATCTCATTGGATATGGCTGGACACGTAGATGATTTTATTCTGGTCAGTGTTTAAACTGTTACAAACGTAAAATTGGTAGGTAAATGTGGATCGCAGGTGTGCGATATAGCCCAATCAAGTTTTGCTCCTTTTCCTTTTTGAAATTGCTCCAGAATGGATTTGTGATTAGAAGGTGGTGTGGCATAGTTGCATTTTGTTCTGACAATTATTTTATTGGGTGCAATGTTCAAGTGCACCTGGTTCATGTAAATGCTGTATTTGTTGAGCTGTTCAAACTCCTATCCTTCAACTGCTGGCTCTTGATTTGTGTGAAGCTACTAACTTGACCCATGCATCATGAAATATTCCAGTGATGGTGGTAGGTTACTTATTTGCACCAAGAACACTCAGATTGTTGTGTGATTATTGTTAAATGAATTCTTGTGACTGCTTTACAGGCTCTCGCCTCGGTTGTTACCATTTATATGCTTCGAATGATCTAGTTCTGAAATGGCACACAGGTTGTCGACTAATTGAAACTTGCTTCAAATTTGTGCTGCAACGAAATATATACATGCTTGCACGATGTCATGCTTTGTGCACTGATGAAAAGCTATCATTTTCTTAATAACAATCAGAAAACTATTTGTAATAATAAATAAATAAATAAAACATACAAGAAACCTTGTGTGCCATATTCATTAAGTTAGAGACCTAGTACAACTATTAACAGGGTTTTTAGAAATGAGCTTAAGCAAAGAGAGGAGCTTAAGGCGGAAAAGATCAAGGGAATGCAAATTCTTCGTGTCGACTTCTCGCGACTTCTCGCCGAGGAAAGGGTGGTCACGTAAGGCCTCATTTGGCAACACGTGGTTTGGGGTGTATCGGCCCCTAAACCCCGCCTCCCGTGGCTTTCAGCCCACGCCGGGGTGAGCTTCCACGCTCCGTCCAAAACTGTATTTGGCCGGCCGAGTATTGCACGGTATCGTGGCACGATCCACGTCGACCCACGGGGTGAGAAAATCTCCTCCGGGCGTGGAGCAGTCTTGGCGACTTCATAACGTCAGCGTGGCCGTGCGGCGGCGCCTCCCACCTCCCGCCGCCGCCTTGAGACCACCATGGCGACCATCCCGCCTCGACCGCCTCCTACCTGTCTCGCCCGACGCCTCGCCGTCGCCTCTTTGCCGTCGCCCCACTCCTGCGCGCCACCGCAACGCAGGTGTGCCCTATACTCCGGCGGCTTTCGTCTAATCCATGGATCCGGTGACCTCTCCCTCATCCTCCCTGTTTCCTCTGCCTTCTACGGTTCATCTTCCTCATCTCCTCCGCTCACTAGGGTTGATAGCTCACTTCTTCTTTCTCTAGGGTTTCGATTTTAATTTTCTTTTCTCTCTCACGTCATGTAGATCTTTGAATCGTGGAGGTGGCTTCTTGACCGTGCTCCCGATTGCTAGGCTCCTGCTGGTTTGAATTCACTTGTTAGTCGCAATAATCTTCTCATAGTTCCAGGCATTCCAGGTGATTTTATCCTCCGTACCTCCCCGTGTTCGTGGTTTCAAGTATTGGCTATCTGTTCTTTTAATTAATTGAGAACCTTTGGAGAAGCATAATTGTGCACTTGTAATGTATAACTTGTGCCGATACACATGCTCGTATTCTTGTCGAACATAATTTTAAGATTTTAGGTCACCCCATGATAGAGTACACAAAAGATAAAAATTGAAAGATTATTTAATGAGTATCAAATTCAGAAGGATTATTAGCTATGTACGCTTGTGCTGATAATTAGTGTTTATCTTAACTTCCATGACAAGATGTTCATCCACTAATTTTCTGAGCTCCATTGGCCACTGGTGACATCATGCATTAGAAACTCTTGTGATTTTTTAGAAGACTAATGACCCTTGATCCTGACAAGAATAGCAGAGTTATGTTCAAACTGTTGCTCAAGTATTTTCTTGCATGATTAAGTACTTAGATGGTTCTGTCATAAATTAGTTATCGTGTACATTTTTCAGGGCCAATACCTTTAACAACCTTTGATGGAGAGGGATAATAAGGAACATCTCCATATTTTTATTGAAATACATTGCCAGTATGTCGGTTTTTAGTTTCATTTTTTCAAAGCATGATTTTTTTACATTCAGATTTCTAAGAGTGAACAAGTCAATTAGGAATTGTGCATTTGCACTGCCCGCCACAGAGTTTGAATCTCTTGCAAAAATTTTGGAGTGTGCTTTGTTGTAGTTTTTTATGCACTATTTTTAAGTTACCAAATATATGAACAGAGATTGATGATTGGCAGGGAGAAACGGAAGTGATCCACTAATGTATCTTGTATCGTTGATGATTGGCGGGAGCTCTCAAAGAAAGCACGAAAAAAGCGAATGTATGAAGGGATCAATGTTATTTTACAGGAGCAGCCATCTCCTTTGTCTTTGCCTTGCCTCGACCATAGCTCTTAAAGTTGGCATAGTACCGCAAAAATCTGAAATATTAATGCTTTATTTCTCTCCGTCCTTGTCTATATTTTGGCCGGTCACTCTTCATAGTTGGCATAGTACTTTTACCCAAGTAAAATGTCCATCATGCATAACGCTTCTAACTTGGCTCTGTTTGTCATTTTGCGTGTTCTCTTCTCGGACATCAATGCTTATGGGGTAAACCGACTTGTTTATGCCTAACTAGAATATTTTGTGGCCTTGTGGAGTCCTACATTTTCTGCAGGGCAAATGCACGTCATGTCATGTTTAGTAAGTGCAAGTAGATAGATAGGACAGGACCGCATGTTGCAGTGTAGATTCAAAGATGATATGATTATCTTGGTTTCACAGTTTAAGCATCTTGGTTTATGGTGTCAAAGTTTGAGTGAAAGTCGATTTTCTCCTGCTCATGCTTTGGTCCGATAGTAATATCTTCTTTCATGCTTGTTTCTTTTGAATAGATCTAAGGAGTGAAGCTATGGAAGACCACTGTGCAAGTTCACCAAAGAATAGGACAAGCTTTACCAATAATCTTTTGAAGTGCAAAAATAATATTTTGCAAGTTTTCTATATATAATGATGGATGTTCAATTCTCGTATGGAAGCTTTGTTAAATTAAAGATGAGACAAAAGTTTGTTCTCGTATTCATCTAGCATTTTGAAATGTCATACCAATGAGCTTGGTCCCTATGTTCGTAATGCTTCTATTTTAAGTTTGTGAAATTTTGGATTTTCGTATAATTTTTAGGATATCATTACGATGATCTTGAGCCTGTTTGAGAATATGATTGCAAGGAAGGAACCATGCTATTTAATTTTCCAACCTGATATATGCTCGGTTTGCAATTTGTTTTATATATATTTTTAACCATTGAGACAAGACGTGAATGTATGTGTTGCGAAGAGCAATCCACGCCATCCATGCCCATCCACGCAAGCATTCCAAAACGCTAAGGGATCGAGCAACGCGTGGATTGGGTGGTGCAAGTGGATCAACCCAACCCCCGCGTGGGTCAGTTCTCACGTGGCCCAGACACACGAGATGCCAAACGAGCCCTAAAGGGTTTTGGTTCTCGACTTAGTTTGCTTGGTCTAAATTTAGCATTTTGTCACATCTATGGCATGACTAACTTCGCTTTGTGTTTAAACTAACATTAGACTAAGTAAATTTTTGTAGCTAGCGTGTCTAGAGAAAAAAATTGACTAGGTTAGGTTAAACATTTCGTCGAGTATTTGCAACCCGTCAATCTAAGAGTCAGGAGCTTTGCCATCACATCACGAGCCTCGTCACGTCGCGGGAGCCACACCTCCGCCATGCCCTCCGCGCCTCTGCCATGCACCGTCGTGGGAGCCACGTTGTATCTGCCATGTGCCGCCGGTGGAGAGAGGCGGGGGGGGGGGGGTGGCACGAGCATGACGAAAGTGTATGACCACGATAAGAAATGTATGATGATATATTGCACCACCACACCTTAGACCAAAAAAAAGTTGAGGCAAGTGAGCTGCTATAGCAAGTGTCTAATCAACTGTGTTTAGCAATGAACCAAGTGTCGGTGCAACTAAAGTTAGTTGTAGCAAGCCTAGGTTACGAATCAAACGGATGCATTACTATTTCTGGATCATATGTGGATATAGCATCATATTTGTAGGCTATCAGGAAGGAGATAAGGAAGAAATTCAATAAAACAGTGATTTACACCGTCTGAGAATTTTGGAAGGAACGTGCATATCAGGCTCAACCCCCTCCAAAATCTGAAAGACCAACGTGAAGGAATTTAATGACAGGAATTTACACCGTCTAAAAAATTTGAAAGGAGCGGAACCATGGCATCGTATAGGACATCAATCTTTCCTTCATCCAATTGTGGACAAGATAAGAATATCCTTCTTTGGAATGGGATATCCAAGTATCCAACTATGTAATTGGCTAGGCACATAGTTTTTAAAACTCTTTGTCTAGCTTGCAACTTTATTTGGGTTTTTCAAATGTACTCGACAATAATAATACAAGTAGCAAGAGGGCCAATTATGAAATAATGTAACCGGGCTACTTTTCCTATCACAGATAACCTTTCGGATTAAATGATAATACAGAGTAATTTAATATTGGATTTTTTTCATACATGCCATTATAAAGTTCGGTTTATTCAGTTTTGCTATTACAAAACGAATATTTATATTGATGCCATTATTTTCGCAACCTAATTTCACCCATGCCATTTTTGAGGCTTTTTTGAATTTTTTAGCATATACGAGAAACAAATACGGTACGAAATACCCTTTGACGGTGGGACCCGCATGCCATAGGCTCAACATCTTCCTCTTTCTTCTTCCTCTTCTCCGATGAGCAGCACGCCGCCGCCATCATTGCCGCCGCGCTGCTCGTCAACGTCGTGGCCGCTTGTCACCGCCTTCTTGCCGCGATCAGGCGCTGTCTTGTGATCGTCGTCGGGTTGTCTTGCAATGAAGTAGCTTCGCCGCGCAGCTTGCCAAGAAGACGCCGTCGTCGCCGGCCGCAGCATAGCCGTCTTCGCCATTGCCGCCGCCGTGGTCGTGGCTTTTTTCGTCGACAATCGCCATGACCACCGTTCCTCTCATCGCGCCGCCATGCCACTCGCCGGAGTTGGGAGGAAGGAGGAAGGAGAAGGTGAGAGGATGACATGTGGGTCCACTTGTCAGATGCCAATTTCCCTGTATTTTACTCATATCTGTTTCAAGTATAAGTTGAAAAATCCTAAAAAACGTTGATAATGGCATTTCTGATAGAATGTTGCAAAAATAATGGCACCGATATAAATATTTGTTTTGTAATGGAAAAATTGAATAAACTGAACTTTATAATGGCATGAAAAAATCATTTAATATTAATGCC
Organism: Raddia guianensis; assembly: GCA_036346415.1. Classification (NCBI taxonomy): domain Eukaryota; kingdom Viridiplantae; phylum Streptophyta; class Magnoliopsida; order Poales; family Poaceae; genus Raddia; species Raddia guianensis. Next base: position 26,531,363 of record CM070543.1, on the reverse strand, counting down.
ACTTTTGCACTATATCTGAGGCGCACATAGACTTGATCGGACGGTCCCCTCTCAGCGAACCAGCACGAAGCAGAAGGGGAGGCTAGCCACCGGCACCGCCGCGCTCTTCGGTAGGGGTGGGCAAAAAAATACCGATACCGAAAAACCGAACCGAACCGAACCGAAGAAACCGAAATTTCGGTTTTTCGGTATTTGGTATCGGTTAGGTTTTAATCTGCAGAAAACCGAAATGATTCGGTTCGGTTTCGGTAGAAGCGTAAAAAAACCGAAGAAACCGAGCTACCGAGGCCATTCACAAGGTAAGCCCATCAGGCCCAAATAACCAGCTCCAAACCGGCAAACCCTATCTCCACTCGGCCACTCCCGTGACCCGTCTCCGCCTCCGCGCCCCTCTCGTCCTCCCCTCCGCCGCCCGCGCCCCTCTCCTCCTCGGCTCCTCCACTCTGCCTCCCGCGCCCCTCCTGGCCTTCTCCACTCCTCTCCGCTGCCTGCCTCCGCGCCCCTCTGCTCCTCCACTCCTCTCCGCCGCCCGCCTCCGCGCCCCTCTCCTCCTCCACTCCGTCGCCCGCGCCCCTCTGCTCCTCCGCGGCTCCGCTCCTCTCCGCCGCCGCCCGCCTGCCTCCGCGCCCCTCTGCTCCTCCGCTCCTCTCCGCCGCCTGCCTCCGCGCCCCTCTCCTCCTCCACTCCTGACTCCTCCTCCGCCCGCCTCGGTCAGTGCTTCCGCCTTCCGCAATCTCTCCCTCTTTTTTTTCCTATTAGTTGCATGTCTGCCTTTGTTTGTGATTCTAATGATTCGGTAAACACCGATGTACCGAAATACCGAACCGAAATAATTTGGTGTTTCGGTTTCGGTTTTAAATTTTTGTAAAAAAATTCGGTACCTAAATATGAAATACCGAATTTCTAGAATTACCGAAATACCGAAACCGAAAATACCAAAATACCGAATGCCCACCCCTACTCTTCGCATCGGCGCTGCCGCTCCAGGGAGACAGATCGATGGCAGCCACGGCGGCGGTGTACCGGCGGGTGCTCAAGGCGGTGCAGAAGCACGTCGGCGCGGGCGCCTCCAAGCAGCATTTTCGCGACTTCGTCGACGCCGAGTTCCGGAGCGCCGCCAGCACGGAGGCGGACGCCAGAGCGAGGCTGCGGCTTGCCGAGGACTACGCCTACCTCCTCTCCAGCGTCCACCACCACAAGGTCTGGTCTTGTTGCCTTGCTTCTGTAGACCTGCTCAAAATTTATGCGCCATTTCAGGATGGAGTTCAAATGTTCGATGAAATGCCCCATAGGAGTATTACTATTATCCTACTTTATTTTCGCTGTCTTGCTTTTGATGGAAGGGGTTGTAGCTTCAAGATAGCTCATTCTTGTGAGAAATTTTGGCTATAGATCACCTGGATATGCAGGAGTAGCTACTTGTTGGCCCATAATGGATCGAAAAATAGGAATTCTGTCATATGCATAGTAGATTGAATTGCTCATTCCGTAATTCAGCCTCTTTGGATGACCTATTTTTAGATCAAGAAGTTCTTCTCATCCTTGCAATGGTGCATGCTACTATTGCCTTTTCATGCACGGTAAACTCTACTGACTCTGTAAACCGTGTTCGATTGTTCAGGACTTGTTATTCTCATACAATATAGCTGTGGACCGATCTGATGAAATGAAGAAGATATTGAACAAATCTGCTGCAAGTGTAGGCCTTCAGCTCCCTGATGTCTACCAACCATAGTCCATGAGAGCATATGTGAAACCCATGGTACTGTCCTTTAGCTATGAAAGTATTCGAGCAACTTTGCTTGAGTTACAATAGTCCAGCTTTTCTGGAAAGTGTAGCTTGCTACCTTTTCACAATAATGAGCAATTGCATTGGTTTTTTTAGTGGTTAACACCACCTTGTTCGATGATGTTTTATTTCCATACTTCCATTTAAAATTCCTTTATGACGGTTCATCACTTCCCTGTTGTAATTTACTCGCCGTCTAATCGGTTTACAATGACTACATCTAGGTTGTACCGGTCCTTCAACTATATCAACCTGACCTGCTCCATTACAAAGTGAGGAGATCTGTTGATCAATTAAGTTGTTTAATTTGTTTCTATGGTCGCTTTTCCCATTCAATGAAAGGATTATTCGTATTGCAAGATATGTATTGAATTACCCGATATTTATGGAAAGTAACACATGTGTTAATATCCTCACATATATGCGAAAGATGATAGTCCATATGCGAAGATATGTAAGATATCGTCTCATTACTGCTGTATCTTGCGTTCCTTGCGTAGCACAGTATCATCATTCATCATTCATCATCTATACAAAGCGCTAGCAGCAGGAAACGTCGTTGCGACACCTGTCTTCATTGTCGCTTCGCTTTGTGCAGCGCCGAGGCCGTCCGGCCAAAGCACAGCCGTTCGATCATCGATGTGCGTATCTGACCGCCCGAAAGTGTTCTGTTGTCGGTTCGTCTGCTTCGCATTATTTTTCCCTGCAACACGGTGTCATTCCGCAGGTGCGTGAGCGCGCGTGTGCTGACTTACTGTCGCAGCAGGCACCATCCACGTAGCCCCACCGCCCCGCCGTTCGATCGCCACATCAGTCAGCTGGACATCGTACAACTAAAAGACGCTCTGCTCTTACAGCTGGCAACCAAAAAAAAGAGGTTTAACTGCAGGCGTTTGTTGTTTACGTACATGCTATAGCAAAGGTTTCTGATTTCGCGTCATCAATCCTAGTACATGCTCTTCCTCCGTACTCAAATGGACATCGGTCAAAACGCTATTTACCCTCAGCAGCAAACATTGCTTATGTGCAAGCCAATAACAAATCTACCTACAGCACGCCAGGGCGCGCCTACCAACCTAGTATATATATTGAGCATGGGTCCTGCCAACTATGTTGCCTTGCACGAAGATTTCAGAATATGGCCCAATTTAAAATTGTAAACACATATGATCCTACAAGTAAGTGATATAGACGATATGCGGCAATGCTAGCGGCCTTCGTGTGTTAGGAGCAGCCAAGCAGGAGCATGCCATGTCATCGTCGTGACTTGGACTGATCGCAATGGGCACACACTTCTATACACGTTCAAACAACACATCTTGCATGACTGCACAAACAAAGCGAGACGGCCATCCAACATTGCAAATGCATTTAGACATTACCATTAAGATTGTTTTATTATGCAATACTGAATAATCACTATTATAAATTTGATGACAATATTAATATTTTATTCTAATGGATTAGGGTAGTTTTTATTTCTTTCCCCGTCTTACTTTTGGCCTGATGGCCCAGGTGGATGTCCTGGACGATGTGGCCTTAGTCTTGGTTGTGGAGGGGGAAGGCCTGGTCCACCTGGAACGTTTGGGCCAGGTAGAGGATAATCGTCTATTCCTTCCAAGGCCATCCTATTCTCTTGGTTGCTCATTCCTACAAAAGGATGATCAATATAACCTTGATTGCTCCAACTAAAATGATGAAATAATAAGAAAAAACAAGAACAAGATGCTTAAGAGAGACTAGGAAATATGTACCCCATTGAAATTCATTATGCTGGCCAACTGCTGATAACTGGTGGGAGAACAACACTACAACCATGATAGCAAAAACCATGGACCTCAAGCCTCTCTTGATATTCATCTTCACAAGCATGTGTGGTAGCACAAAGATTGATCTAACCATGCCTAGGTTTATATAGCATGGAGCCGGGATGTAATATATGGAAACACATTACATTTGTACTTAATTTTGTATGGATAGATATATCCTTGATTATGAGTTCATATGGCATACAATATTTACATGCTATTCCTATTCCCTCATTTAAATATTTACTTACATTACATTATAATTAATTCAACTAATTTTTTGTGATTTAAATTTGGTGTGGACTTGAGTTTTATTTTTAATCGAATTCAATATATGTGCTAATTTTGTGCAATTAACAATATAATTTTCTTAGGCTCCCATGTCTTTTGTATGCCTTTGTATCTCAATTTTCATACCCATTATCTCTAGAATCCACTTTATACACACGAATCTTGAATTAAACCAATGACATCAAGGCATGGAGCACATGCTCCATGGAGTCTCATATATACCTGGAGTGGGACTCCATGGAACCTTTGCGCCATATCTTGATGTCATCGAATTGATGCAAGATTCGTGCACATAAAGTGGATATAGAGATAACAGGTATGAATGCAATAACTATATAATTATTTGCTTTCCAAAATACTCCCTCCGTTTCAAAATATAAGGCGTGCATGTATTTAGAAAAGTCAACGTTTCTAACTTTTGACTAAAAATTAAGATAAATATATATATGTTTAGTGTTGCGCATGTCATATAGTTGGATTCATATTTGAAAATACTTTTATATGATGTTAATTTTATAGTTATTGATAATATATTGTGAGAGCAAATAATGGTCAAAGTTCTGCATTAAAGACCGCGCCAAAAAATTATATGCCTTATATTTTGAAACGGAGGGAGTAACACTGTTATTTGCATATCAAAGATGTGAATGTAATAACTACGTAATTATTTTTTGTCTAAGATGTTGTGCATAGGATAGGTGCATGAGCTTCATAGAGCACCAAGTATTTTTTACTGTGTGTATATGATTGAACGTTTAGAAAATTTAGTGTTTATGATAAATCTTGGACTACCAGCGACAACAAAGCCGGCTGGATTGCACATCGAAATTAAATGACAATACAACCTGTACAAATTAATGCTTGGATCCACGTGAAACATTATCTCCTCAGGATATATCGGTGATATCCAAAAGATATACTCCCTCCATACTTCAAATAATAGTCGTTTTGGACATTGACACGGTCTTCAAAATGTAACTTTGACCATCAATTATCATTAAAATTTATTTATAAAATCTATTAAAAATATGATATTATGAAAGTGTTTTTCGAGACGAATTTATATGCATGGTTTTTATGTGCCCAATTCAAATAGTTGAAAAGATATTTATGGATAAAGTTTTAAAAGTTTGACTTATGACAAGTCTAAAACGACTATTATTTGAAGTATGGAGGGAGTACACACTTAATTAATTAGGTCATGCGCAGGCATCTCAACTTCTCAACTCCTAAGAAAAATACTTAAAAAAAAAACAGCGAACAATTGGCAGCATGAATGCTCTCTCCCTCTCTATACATATCTATATTGCATCGTAGGAGTTGCTTCCTGAACACGAAGAACATTAGCAGCATCGACCCTGGAGTGATCTGAAGGAGATCGGAGATGGCAGTGATCAGTGCGAGATCGAGAGCAGCCAGGGGCGGAGCTAGCATGTTGGCACATTGGGCCATGGTCCAACCAAATATCCGTCGACCTATCTATCACCCCCTAGTCCATACAACTAATAAGGTCTAAGCATCCAGCAGACTCATATTTTAAGTAGATACTGGATTGACAAAAGTATCATTTGTTTGTTTAGCTCTAGAGTTTTTGGTTTTATTGATAAAATATAAGAAAACTTATCTTTACACCATGTGTATATAGTAGCACTATTTTTTATTGAAGTCAGCTGTGGTAAACTGGTACAACCTATCCTAAAATCCTGGCTACGCCACTGAGAGCAGCAGCAGTGAGGAGGGTGCTGTACTGCTTGGTCGCCATGGCAGCCATCTCTTCTTCTCCTCCTCCTCCCTGGCGGCTGCAGGCACGGGCGGAGCAAGACTGCTACGAGGAGAGGGACGGCGCGGTGCACCACGGCTGGAAGTACATCCGCGGCGACATCGACCCGCCGGTGAGCCCGCGGCCCAGCGAGAGGTGCTGCCAGATCGTCAAGGACGCCGACGTGGTGTGCATCCACGACGCCTTCACGGACGCCCAGAAGACCAAGATCAGCCTCGCCAAGTGGGCCGCCGTCGCCGCCCGATGCGGCAACGCGCTGCCCTCCGGCACCGACTGCGCCGGTCAGTTAACGCCGCCAACGTTTCGCGCCATTGCAGTTATTGCTGACGAACGGAGCACCGTTTCAATACTGGATGAGCTAGCTACCTAATTTGCGTAGAGATGCATGGCTGGCGTCTGTATGCATCGTAATGACATTAGCATTGACCTTGATGACATCAGCGTTTATATCTTTGCCGACATGCCTCTAAGCAAATTTTTTTTTTTTTGGATCCACTGCAGGTTACAAAGTTCCAGTTCAGCTTCCGAACGCCTGAGCACGCACGCTGCCACTGTAAGAACAAGCCTCTGGCTAGACAAATTAATAAGAGAATAAAGGATGAGATGTTGTGCTTGGCATGTTGTTTTAAGCCATTTGCGCAGTTTATTTTAGTTTTATGGAATAATCGGTCCTATATGCTACTGAATGAGCGTCATAGTTTATTTCTTTTGGGTATATTTTAGCATAGCTAGGCTGAAAATATATCTTATATCTTTTGACAGAGGAGCAGTACCCAGACCTAACTTTCAACTAATGATCTTGGGATTGGGATCCTCTATCGTTATTCTTTCTGACATGGTCACTGCCATGTGGAATTAGGCCGACATGTCAGTGGTCCAATGTCACTCTGTCATAACAACAGAGGATCCGTGTCCAACGGTTTGAATCTCTCATATCTTCTCTCTCATATCTCCTCTCTTCACATGCAAAGGATCTGCCCTCTGCAGTAACCGCATATTGTTCGTGCCGAGCTATCACATATTGTATGTCTTTGTGCGTAAAGTTCGTAACACTTTTTTCATCATCTAAAAAGTATTTTTAGCATAGCATACTGGACAGTTACAATTTCTGGTTTAGTCCGACTAAACCCAAAATAAAGTTGGAACCAGAGGAGTGAAATGTAGACATTATTTGACAATTGATAAATTTGAATCCTGCTGGAGTACTCGGATCAACGAGCCTGAATTCTCAAACGGTGAATCTTCTGAAATCTGAATAGCCTGCTGGACGCTTGCATTACTTGCTTTCTAGTTAATTAGAAAGGCTAGGCATAAAATTTTAGATTCTTTCTTGAATATCAAGGGAAGGATCTGTACCATTTCATTAAAGAAGAGAATACAATCAACGACGTGAGAAGGAGAGGGATGACAGAAAGGAGAGAGAGGAAGAGAGAGGGAGGGAGAGGGGCGCAACCGGGTGGGCTGGTGCAAGGGAAAGGAAAAGAGAGAGTGGGATGGGCCACCTCGGGTGAGAGGAAAATGGGCCGGGAGATAAGTCTCCCGAGTAGAAAGTAGGGAAAAAAGTTAGGGCTTTAGATTCCAACCCAAAACTACTTCAAGGGGCAAAATAGCTTAAATATATTTGGTAAATAAACTAAGTTTGGATGTCACTACAGGAAACGAACTCTACGTGGGCGGCCAGAAAAGTCAGTGTCGACGGCCAGAAAGCCGCCGACCAACCAATATCGGTGGCAAAAACAGAACCACTGACACAGAAATAGTAATGTCGGCGGCCCAGTCGAGTCTGCCGACAAAGGATCAGCCCCCTCCCGCCACCTGGTTGAAAATTCAAATTTGGAGCCCGCCCATTACTCTATGTCGGCGGCAAAAGAATGCCCCTGACATTACTCCTCCCCCAGACGGAGGAATAACGGCTTGAATGGGACGACGTCAAACTGGTCCCACGCGTTAGTCAGGCGACATCGCTGCCATGCGGGGCCAGCATCTTGGCTGCCAGCGAGCGACATCAAGCCTCTATGTCGGCGGTATATACAAGGCCGCCGACACTGATAAAAAGTATTATCAGGGGGCGCTGCAGGGCTCGAACCCAAGACCTATGGGGAGCCCACGCCACGCCGCGCGCTGATAACCGGGTGACCAGACATTTTCATTCAACAGACTATAGCTGCAAAATGTTATTAATATTGCGCGGAAGGCTCTGCCTCGACGGCTTTTTGCTCTACCGCCGATACAGATGTAACCAATGTCGGCGGTCCTTTTGAAGACCGCCAACATTGATCAATCTATTTCGGCGGCTATCGCTTCGACCGCCGACATAGTTCTCCCCCCCCCCCAAGCCCACCTTCGGTCCGGCCCTCCCCCGGGCCTACGAGGTGTAGGCTAGGTGCCAAGTGCCTTCCTAGGTCATGCAATGGGCATAAGGGCTCATTGGGCCGGGTAGTGCCGTCTCGGCTGTAGCTGTACGGCACATTTCTTTGGAACCGTAAGCTGATCGAGCCCGAAAGCCGATACGACATCCGGGTTTCCAAAGCAACTCGCCATAGAGGTCGAGCCGAGACGACACTCCCCGTTCCAATGATGCCTTATGACAATAGCATGACTTAGGAGCTCACTTGGTGCCTAGCCTAGACCTCGTGGGCCCCAGGAAGGGCCGGAGAGATGGCGGGCTTGAAGGAGTCTGTCTCGGCGGCCACGGATCCAACCGCCGATATAGATGGTACCAATGTCGGTGGTATCACAAGTTGCCGCCGACACTGATGAGCTATATCGGCGGCTAACGATTAGGCCCCCGAGACAGACCCTCCCCCTCAAGCCCGCCTTCTCTCCGGCCCTCCCCCCGGGCCCACAGGGTCTAGGATAGGTGCAAAGTGTGTTCCTAGGTCATGCAACTGGCATGAGGGCTGATTGGACCAGGTTGTGCCGTCTCGGCTTGAGCTGTACGGCAAGTTCCTTTGGAACAGTTAGCCGATCGAGTCTGAAAGCTGATACGACGTTAGGGTTACAAAGGAACTTGCGTTAGAGGTCGACCCGAGACGGCACTCCTCGGTCCAATGAGGCCTTATGCTAATAGCATGACCTAGGAAGTTACTTACATGTACCTAGATTGTGGGCCCGGGGAGGCCGGAGATGGTGGTTGGGAGGAATCTGCCTCGGCGCCATGGATCCAACCGCCGACATAGATGGCATCAATGTCGGCGGCTAAAAACGTGGCCGCCAACACTGATGAAGCTATATCGGCGGCCAAATATTTGGCCGTCGAGACAGACCCTCCCCCCTCAAGCTCGCCTTCTCTTCAGCCCTACCCGGGCCCACGAGGTCTAGGATATGTGCCAAGTGCGTTCCTAGGTCATGCAATTGGCATGAGGGTTCATTGGACCAGGTTGTGTCGTCTCTCTTTGAGTCAGACGGCGAGTTCCTTTGGAACCGTTAGCCGATCGAGCCTGAAAGCCGATACGATGTTAGGGTTCCAAAGGAACTTGCGGCAGAGGTCGAGCCGAGACGGCACTGCCCGGTCTAATGAGGCTGTCGATGATTGGGATATTGACCCAAGTCAACCAAGGTTCTTCAAGGAGGAGATAGGAGACACGCCGAACAACCACGAACAGCAATGAACAGGAGACAGGGGTTTTTATCCTGGTTCAGGCCTCTCGGGAGAGATAATAGCCCTACGTCTAGCCTTTCTTATATATCAAAGATGAATACAAGAGGTGGCTCGACGAGACGAACAAGTCTCGGCGAGACTATGCGCGTACAAGTGCCAAAGCTTTAAGCTAGATGTTAAGATGTAAAACTCAATGCCAGATGCCCCCTAAACGCCGTAGGGGCATGGTTTATATAGTGCAGAGCAAACCGATCTACCGAGGGAATATCGGGCCGGGCTAACTACGAGATCGTAACGAACTCGTACGTGCCAAATACGTCCCGAGGTAGATAAGGTATACTGCATGTCTTGGGGATCACGACTCCTATTCCAATCCGGGAAACCAACGTCCGGGTCTTCACGTAGCTGTGCAGAACTCTTGTTCGAGACGGACTCAAACACGATTCCTTGGCCACTACGCACCACGCCACCAGAAGTCATGCGGCGAGATGCATATGGGCCAGATAGAACCTTCCAGGGAGCTGGGCCCTGGTAGGCTGTTTGATCGGGCCGTCAGGGAGTGGGCCATGGCAATGGGCCGTAATTTAATCCCCGATAGGGGCCTTATGCTAATAGCATGACCTAGGAAGTCACTTGGCACGTACCCTAGACCCCGTGGGCCCTGGGGAGGGACGGAGAGATGGCGGGCTTGGGGGGGGAGGAACTGTGTCGGCGGCTAGAGCTATTGCCGCCGACACTGATAGTGCAATGTGGTCGGCATATACGTGGCCGTCGACACTGAGTAAGCAATATTGGCGGCATTAGTATAACCGCCGACATTGGTTTATGTCACTGACGGTTAGGCCCCACAAATTAAAGAACTCTTAATTTAGTCAGTGTCGACGGTATGTCTAACCAATGTCGGCGGCTGTGGCCGCCGATATTGATCTTCTATTTAAAGAGTGGCGCGTCGCTAAGTGCCCTAGCACTTAGCGCCTGAGCTCAACTCTGCCGCCGCCAAGCCCACGCCGCTCCGCCGTCTCCTTGCTGCCCGCGCCACACACACGCTGTGTTGCCGCGCCGCCCGCCCGCCGCCAGTCGTCTTCCTCAGCGCCGTCTCTCCTGCCGCCGCCCGCCACGCCACCCACACCCGCCCGTCCCTCCCGAGCCTTCTTTTCCTCCTCTCTCCCTCCTCGGCCGCCTTTCTCGCCGTGCCACCGCCGCCTCCAAACCCCTCCTTCCTTCGCCGCCGCACGTCGGCACCCCAACCCGAGGTAATCCCGACCTTTTTTTTTGTTTGTGGTAGCTATGTCGTCGATATTTTGTGGGCCGACGACATTAGTGTTTTTAATTAATTAAGTAAAACGACAGTTAGGCGTGATTTGTGTTTATTAGTACTTATTAATATATTTTGACGTCGTAGCATGTACGGAACCTTAGTCAAACCCGTTCAGGGGCGCAACAAATTTTCGTACGGAATACGGACGGTGATTCATTGTGTTCCGTTTACGAAAATGTTGTGCTCCCGAGCTGTCCACGTTTTGGACAGCCCACGGATGTTGGTATGAGTATGGGGTAGTGGCCATGGGAGGTGCACGGGCCGGGATTCCGGCGGCGTAACCCTGTCGTCCTCCTAGTGCATAACATAAGCGATGCGCCGTGCCGCCGTTGTCTTCGAGGATCAAGGGTTATGCTGCCGAATTCGACTGCACCTCCCGTGGTCACGACCACTATACTCATACCAACATCCGTGGGTGGATAAGCCCTCCTATGTAGCTAGACATGGAACGTTTTGTGTGGTGCGGTGAGTAAGCCATGTATTAATTTGCTGTAATTGTTCAATAAATGTATAGACCTAGAATTTAAAAGCATATATGAATGTACATATAGTGATTAAGCGATGGAAGATCGACGGTGGATGTACGATGGATGGATGAGATCTGGGTAGCACACAGACGAGTGGTTCGACAAGGCAGAAGCATTCGTTGAAGAAGCTTGTGCATACTTTCTATCTATTCGAACTTTGTGCGACTTTGTTTATACTCTAGTGACAACATATTACTTGTAAATATGTGTGGATCGATGTTTTGTGATGAAGTGGTTGTATTGATCGATGATGCAGTGTATTGCGTTGATGTGGTTGTATTTATCGATTACTTAGTGTTTTGTGATGATGTGATTGTATTTGGGCTCGAAATCGTGGTGGCGAGCTTCTAAATATGTGTTGATGTGAATGTGGGAACTAGGAATTGAATATATGCTGGGAATTGGGTTTTTTTGCAGGTTGAAGTTAATGTTTTTAGAAATTGGCAGCAATATGTGCTGCTGCTAATATAGCAGTGTCGGTGGCCATCTTTGAGCCGCCGACACAGAGGTAAACCAATGTCGGCGACAGCAGTATATGCCGCCGCCACTGACTAAATGTGTGTAGGCGGCCAAGATAAATACCGCCAATACAGACCGCATCTATGCCGCCGAGATAGATATGTTCCAGAGGGCCTGGGAATTCTCCTGGAAGGATCTCTGTCGGCGGTCTTTAGTTCGGCCACCGAAATAGAGGCAGACACGTGTCGCGTTCTCGGTCATCGTGTGGACCCCACAAGTCAGAGCGCCGTGACAGGATCGGGCCGTTTGCCAAAGGATATGTCGGCGGCTATATAGGCCGCCGACATAGAGGATTTCAGTTTTGTCGGCGGGGTCGCCGAGAAAATGAAGCTGTGTCGGCCAAGCAGTGTCGGCGAACTTTTGTCGGCGGCTAGCCGCCGAGAAAGGTCAATGTCGGCGGTATCATGACCTGTGTCGGGGGCTTTAGCCGCCTACATTGGCGCAGATTCCTATAGTGTGTGCATATACTAGTATTATAGAAACATTTTAAAAATAGTTTAAAAAATTCAAACCCCGAGGTGTTACATACTTACATGTAGACCTGCTCATGGGTAGCCCGACCTGACCCGACGTACGTACCTAACCCGACCCCGAACCCGCCCGAACCCGACAGATGATCAGGTGCACCGGGTCGAGTCAGGTTCGGACCGGCTAATTTTTTGTCGGGTTTTGAAAAACCCGACCCAAACCCGCCGAAACCAACAGATGATCAGGTCTAGTTACATGACACTAGTATTGCTGATTTTGATCTTATTCTTCGTCTCCCTATGTGGGTGAGACTAGAGGTACTAAGGACGACAATGTCATGGAGTGCCGCGGCTTTTGGCTTTGGCGATGGCGGTGTCTTAAGAAACCCTCCCTATGTTATATTATTGTTTGGTCCTATGTGGACGTGGTTGTAATTTGGCTTTTGGCTATGGGCCTTTCTGTAAAAGAATATTTGATATAAATGAATCTTTTTTTTATCTCTTTTCTAAAAACACAAAAGATGGCCTCCAACGACCTTGCCATCAAGGAACCAAACAGTTTGACCAATTACTCTTTAAGGAAGAGATTATCACGGGCATAATAGAAAAAAACTAGGCATTTATTCTCCATTTTCTAGCATTGGAAGCCATGCAATAGAGTGGCATTTGTGGAGAAACCACGAGGGATGAGGTCATCAACCATGGTTGTGTAGATTGGTTGGGAGCTAATTACTCCTGGTAACTTGTTTTGGCCAACACCTTCTAAAAAAGGTGACACTAGAATATCAACATCTTCTAGTATCAAAATTTAAGATTCTTTTACTATCGGTGAACTTTGACAGTGGGGCCATATCACATTGAAAAATTTAAGAATCTTTAACTAGTGGTGAATTTCAACCCTGCAAGACCTCACATTGCAAAGTATTATAAGAGAATTTGCTATGGTTATCCATCGAGCAAAAAGTGATATCTACAAGTACAGATTCAATCATGGCAAGATAATATGTTGTAATTTGAGTTTCCACGTGGTGGGTCCACTCTATATACGTGGTAATTGAACAAATATATAGTCCAATCTAGTCATCTATAAAAAGTACATAGCCGGGTTGAGGGCACCCCGCCTGGCCACGTGGTGCTTCTCCGCCTGCACAGCCCAAGTCATCCCGTCACGCGCGGCCGTCCGATCGCGTGCGCCAGGGAGATCTAACCGTCCATTAGTTCGTTTACCTGTAAAATGATTTTTTTAATTTGTACTGCTGTCAACAGCGCGGGCGGCTTGACCGGCTGGCTAGCTGAGCCAACTCTCAGCCAGCTGCCCGCGGTTCGATCTTCCCCGCGGCCGCGTTTTAGTTCGCTTTTTTCCCTCCTAGGCTGGGCTCGCGTGGGCGGCTAGTATAGTTGTTGTAGTAGTGTACCAATGGACACTTGTCGAGGAATGAGACGTGCATTTCATAAAACAAGCATTTTAGTTGTGGATCTATAATCAGTGTGGGAACTTTACCATGTTAACACAAAGGAAAAAAATGTCGACATGCATGAGCAGGTCGTCGCAGCCCCTCAACACCAAAACATGGTATGCTTCACCAAGCAGTTACCTAAAAGACGTGTTAGCATAAGCGGGTCATCACAGCCTAAATTCATGCACCATAAATGTGTTATGCCCCTCCGTGCGGCCAAATAGTAATATCATGCATCCTTCCCCGAGCACTATTGCCACACAAGTGGCTGTCGTTCAGACAATCTAAGGAAGTGTCAACGCTGTGGGTATGTTGTGCCAAAATGACTTGTCGAAACACACTGATCACTATGGAATCTACAAGAGAATATAGAGAATTAACCCCACTCAATCATCATGAAAACCTACCTTTGATACCATATAAAATGATATTCCCAATCCACACACATGAAATATTAAGGTGATAGGACAGTGCAAAAACAAACATATTTGGGAAAAGGTGTAAGAACAAAGAAGCAAATAGGAAAAGAGGTACAAATTAAAAAGTTCAACGGCGTAGAGGGCAATATTGGAGCAATTACGATGAAAATAAGGGGAGATGCGGCTAAACACCGACACGTAAGGTATATTCGACTCTTCAAGCACGTAAAAGGTTTGATCCAAAAATTAAATACATTTTTACTTTTATTATTTAAAAGATGAATATATTTGTTGCACCCTCTATATTTCCAATATATGATACGTAAGATCATTGGCAATTATGTTTTTCATTAACTCAGATGAATGGACATTAATTTAGTGAAATGCATAAATCTTCTACCCCTGGACATTAATTTAGTGAAATGCATAAATCTTCTACCCCTGTTCCATGAAAATTTATCGGTTTGGATATTGACATGGTTTTTAAAATTTAATTTTAACCATCAATTACCATTACCATGGAGCGATGGCGCGCGGGAGCTGCAGCAGTGACCGAACGTGCTGTGCTGCTTGGTTGCCGGACATGGTGATCGATGGGAGCACATCCAGAGAGGTTCGGACCACGAGGTTCACCGTTCACGTCGACCGGAACGGCATGTGCGACCAGAGAAGGCTAAGCTAGCTCGACCTCATCAATTGGGCCGTTGTCACCATCAAAATGCGCCAACAGGTTGCCCCCAGGGTTCGTCTGCGCAGGTTAATTGGCTCTAACCCTAATATATATGTACAGGGGACTCAGCTTCCTTAGTGCACTCCCTTTTACGTTAATGTTAAGGGAGTGACTCAAACCCAATCATCTATCCACATGCGCGTCTCCCGTGGGCCCATCCATCGGTGAGGGTGCGGTGGTGAGGGGCATGCCAGATCAAAACCGTAATCCTAATTAATTTCAGAGCTCTTTCATCATTCACATCTATATATTATTAGAAAGCAGTCAAATGACCACCACAATAATTCTAAAATATTAGAAAATCCCATATTAATCGAATAAAAAAATCTAGACCATCGATTATATATTGTGGTTCCAAATTATAACGGCTTAATTAGATTAAAATCTACAATAATAACATAGAAACCATTTAAAAGTAGTTCATATAAATACAAGACTAGAATATGATTCCATATCAAATATGAGATCCAATCATGCAGATATGCGTGGGACACCTTACTCGTTGATAAGTATGCTAGGTAGTTGGTGTTAGAGATATATTAGGCTGTGTATTGGGCTGTCTATATGTATTGGGCTGTCTATATGGGCCTGGCCCGTCCCTTTATTGTATTAGGGTTTTCTAGCCTTTTCCCTTTATGCCCTTGTACTCTATATATATACTGGCCCTTTGGCCCTCATATGAATACAAGTGCTATTTCTAACATGGTATCAGAGCCAAAAACTAGGATTAGGGTTACCTCTTCCTCTCCCTGGTCGCCGCTCCTCCTGGGCGTTGCACTTGCGCCTTCTCTACCTCCACTCCCTTCTCGGCCGGCGTCGTCTCGTCCCTGACCACGTCGTGCTTCTACACTCGCTTTGGTTGCCATCGTCTCTTCCTGACGATAGCCACTGTCGTCGAGATCTGATCGCCGCTGCCTCTCTCTTCGTCGTCGAGTTCTGGATCTGAGTCTCCTACCTGGATCTGCCTTCGCCGGCTCTCCTCCGCGGCCGCGGGCTCTCCACGGACTCGCTGTCGTCGCCGGCTCCGTCACCCGCGGTCTGTGCCGTGGCCGCGCTCTGCGTGTTCGCCGCCGCCGTTGGGAATCCAAGGTCGCCGCCCCGTCGTCGGGAATCTGCCCGTCGGGGCCGCCGCCGGAGCCCGCCACCTCCGCTCCTCTCGCCGGACCACCGAGCCCGCCTCTCCTCACGGGCCTCCGCCGCCCCCTTTGGCTCGGTCGGACCGACCGGTCGTGTGGGTCGGGTTGGGTGAATTGGGTGAGTTGTGTGAGTGAGTAAAAAAAAAAGAAAAAAAAATGTCGTCAGGAACTGTGTCTGTTCCTTGCTGTCCTGTGCTTTTTGATGGGCTCAATTTTCAGGATTGGGCCCAGCATATGCACATTCACATGCGTGGACAGCGTCTTTGGGATTTTCTTACCGGCGAGCTCCCTTGCCCGCCGCGTCCTGATCCTCCGACGTTGTCCCCTTCACGGCCTGATGATACCGGGAAGCTCTCCGAGGCTGATGTTGCCGCTGCTGCCAAGAAGGCCTCCGATGACTATAAGGAGGCGATGGAGTCCTATAATTCTCAGTACATCGCTTATAAATTCTGGTGTGATGAGGATGCTCGTGCCTCTGCTATTTTGATTGCTAGCATGTAGGTGCATCTTACTGGAGAGGTCGTCTCCCTGGCTTCTGCTCAGCTGATGTGGTCACATCTTCGAGATCGGTATGAGCCTTCGGGTGATTCTCAGTACCTTGCTGCTCTTCGTCATGAGAAGTCTCTACAGCAGGGTGATTCTACAGTGGATGAGTTTTACGCTCAGCTTTCTGGAGTATGGCGTCAGTTGGACTCTCTGGATGCGGCTCTTGACACTGGAACTGATCACGACTCTCGGACTTGTGCCTGCTGCCTGCGTCAGCGATCTCGTCTGGAGCTTCGTCGCGTCTACTACTTCGTCATACGTCTTCGGCTCGAGTTTGAGCAAGTTCGTGCTCAGCTTCTTGCTCGTCACCCCGTGTCACTATCTTTGAGGCTCTCTCGCTCTTCGACTTGAGGAGGTTCGTCTTCGTGGTCTTGGTCTCTTGTCTTCTTCGTCGGTTCTTCTTTGTTCGCCACCGGCTTCGACTTCTACGGGTTCTCGCTCGTCTTCCTCCCCAGTCTCGTCGTCTTCTGGAGTGACGACGAAGGCTGGTCTTCACTGCACCTATTGTGACAAGGACGGTCATGTGGAGCAGTTCTGCTACAGGAAGAAGAAGGATATTGCTTGTTGTCGATCGCCTAAAGGTTCTGCAGCACCAGTCATAGGAGACTCAGATTCCCAGCGTAGTTCAGATGCCTCTACTGAGATTTTTATGCTATTGCGTCGCATGGCTGCCTCTTCACCCTCGGGTTCTGCTGCTTCTGCTTCGTAGTCTTCTACTGAGACACCAGGTAAATCACCATGGATTCTTGACTCAGGTGCTTCTTTTCACATGACACCTGATTCCACCTGTCTTACTTCTCTTCATCCCTTAACCACACCATTGACTGTTCAGACGGCAGATGGTACTTCTCTTCCTGTCACAGGACGAGGCACTCTTTTGTCCTCTTCTTTTCATGTACCATCTGTTTCTCATGTTCCTAACCTAAACATGCAGCTTATTTCTGTCGGCCAGCTTACTGATCTCGGTTGCCGTGTGATTTTCGATACTGACTCATGCTGTGTTCAGGATCGTCGCACGGGTCTCCTGGTTGGTACTGGCCCCCGGCGCCGTGATTCTCAGCGTCTCGGGAGCTTGACTGCTTCGTCCTTCTTCCGCCGCTCTGCCAGCCTCTCGTCTGCATACCGCTTCCTCCACGGCGTCTTTTGCTCAACGGCATCATCGTTTAGGTCATCTTTGTGGTTCTCGTTTATCGTCTTTGGTTCGTCGTGGTCTTTTAGGGTCTGTGTCTGGTCCTGTACATCTCGATTGTGCGGGTTGCAACCTTGGCAAACAGGTGCAACTTCGCTATCCTTCTAGTGAGTCTGTGTCAGCTCGTCCGTTTGATCTTGTTCATTTTGATGTCTGGGGTCCAAATTTCTTTTGTGTCAAAAGGAGGTCATAAATATTACATCATTTTTATAGATGATTTTCTCGCCACACTTGGATATATTTTATGTCTTCTCGTAGTGAGGTTTTGTCTATCTATAAAAATTTTGCCACCATGATTCGTACTCGGTTTGACTCCGCTTATTCGTGTTTTTCGAAATGATTCTGCAGGGAGTATCTTTACGGGCATCTTCGTAGTTTTCTCGAAAGCGGGGCACTCTGTCTCGCTTTTCTTATCTGGTGCCCATGCTCAAAATGGTGTGGTGGCGTAAGCATCGTCATCTTCTTGAAACCGCTCGTGCACTCATGATTGCTTCTTCTATTCCATCTCACTTTTGGGCTGAGGCTGTCTCTTCTGCTTGTCATCTCATCAATCTTCAGCTCTCTTCTGCTCTTCAAGGTGGTATTCCTATAGAGCGTCTTTCTGGACACCCAGCAGACTACTCTGATCTTCGATCTTTCGGGTGTGTCTGCTATGTTCTTCTTACCGATCGCGAACGCACTAAACTGACCGCCCAGTCAGTTGAGTATGTTTTTCTGGGATATAGTGATGAGCACAAGGGCTATCGTTGTTGGGATCATACTGGTCGTCGGATGAGGATTTCTCGGGACGTCATCTTTGACGAATCTCGTTCTTTCTATCCGCGTCCTTCTTTTCCATCCTCTACTGTCGAATCCCTCTCTTTTCTAACTTTTCCAGGCACTCCCATTTCTTCTCTTCCTATTCCACTTCCTCCAGTGTCACACACGTCTTCACAGCCTTCTGAGTCCACTGATTCTCTTCCTCCTGAGTCTAGTATTCCTTCTCCTACCGAGCCAACTATCTCTTCTCCATCAGTTTCTCCTGATTTTGTTCCTCCTCATCCTTTCTTTTACACTCGCCGTCAGCGTCCGGTTGAGGTTTCTCCTGTTGCCTCATCCTCTGAGGAGTCAGCTTCTACCTCCCAGCCATATGCTCTTCGTGATCGTCGCTCTATTCGACCTTCTGAGCGTTTTGGTTTTACCGGTGCTGCCTCTGCTGAGCCAGTTTCTTATCGTGATGCTGTCATTCATCCTGAGTGGCAACATGCGATGGCTGAGGAGATTTCTGCTCTTGAGCGTAATGGCACTTGGGAAATTGTCCCTCTTCCGTCCCATGTTCGTCCTATTACTTGTAAGTAGGTTTATAAGATCAAGACTCGCTCTGATGGTTCTTTTGAGCGTTATAAGGCTCGTCTTGTGCCTCGTGGTTTTCAGCAGGAGGCTGGTGTTGATTATGATGAGACCTATGCTCCTGTGGCTCACATGACTACTATCAAGACGCTGTTTGTTGTGGCATCTGTTCGTACGTGGCCTATCTATCAGCTTGATGTTCAAAATGCCTTTCTTAATGGAGAACTGCATGAAGAGGTTTTTATGCGGCCTCCACCTGGTTATTTTGTTTCTGATGATAAGGTTCTTCGTCTTCGTCGTGCTTTATATGGGCTTAAACAAGCTCCCAGGGCTTGGTTTCAGCTCTTCTCTGCAGTGGTTACTGCTGCTGGCTTTTCTGTCAGCGATTATGATCCTGCATTGTTTGTCCACACCTCATCTCGTGGGCGCACTCTTCTTCTACTCTATGTCGATGACATGATCATTACTGGTGATGACCCTCAGTTCATTGATTTTGTCAAGACTCGTCTCAATGAGCAGTTTCGCATGTTTTATTTGAATCGCATTCGTTATTTTCTTGGGATTGAGGTTACCTCTACAACGCAGGGTATTTTTCTATCTCAAGAGAAGTATGTTGGGGATCTTCTTGATCAGGCTTCACTCACAGATGATCGCTTGGCTGAGACTCCTATGGAGCTCAATCTTCAGCTTCGACCTACCGATGGCGAACCTCTATCTGATCCTACTCGGTATCGTCATCTTATTGGTAGTCTTGTCTATCTTGGTGTCACCCATCCTGATATCTCTTATACTGTTCATATTCTGAGTCAGTTTGTCTCTGCTCCTACTCAGCTCCACTATAGTCATCTCCTTCGTGTCTTGCGCTACTTGCGTGGTACTATTTCTCGTCGTCTTTTCTTTCCTCGCTCCAACTCTTTACACCTTCGTGCTTATTCCGATGCTACCTGGGCTGGGGATCCTTCTGATCGCCGCTCTCTTTCCGCTTATTGTGTCTTTCTTGGTGATTCTCTCATTGCTTGGAAGACTAAAAAGCAGAAGGCACTTTCTCGTTCCAGTGCAGAGGCTGAGTTGCGAGCTATGGCTTTATTGACGACAGAGGTTACCTGGCTGCGTTGGTTACTTGAGGATTTTGGTGTTTCATTGCTCTCTGGCCCTCTTTTATCGACAATCTGAGAGCTATTGGTATTGCCAGGGATCCGGTGAAACATGAGCTCACCAAACATATTGGTGTTGATGCTTCTTATGTGAGATCGCGAGTTCGAGGAGCGAGTTGTGGCTCTTGAAGATGTGCCTTCAATGGATCGGTTAGCGATTTCTTCACAAAGGCTCAGATTCGACAGCATCATTATTCTTGTCTCTCCAAACTCAGTGTTGTTGATCCACCATGAGTTTGAGGGGTGTTAGAGATATATTAGAGTCATGTATTGAAATGCCTATATGTATTAAATTTGTCTATATGGGCTGGCCTGTTCCTTTATTGTATTAGGGTTTTTTAGCCTTTTCCCTTTATGCCTTTGTACTCTGTATATATACTGGCCCTTTGGCCCTCATATGAATACAAGTGCTATTTCTAACAGTTGGAACTTGGTAGCCATTGGATCAAGAGAGATTAACGGTTTTCATTTCTATGTACCATAGAATTTCTTCAATTAATTAATGCAAATTAAGATGTTCATATTTCTGAGCATGCTTGCCTTCTAAGCACATAAATTTTTGTCCACAGATTACGAGTTCGGTGATCTTGATGAGCTTAGAAGGCTGAGCACATCTTGTGTGCCGATGCGATATGGTGGAATAAATAAGCAAACAAAGGAAAGGGGGGCTGTGAATTGCATGTTGTTTTATGGCTTCTGTAAAACTGTATCCGTAATCCCTTATTTTTATGGATATAGAAGAGCACCGTATTTTCTTTCTTCTGTATATGTGTTTGGTACTTTGGTGTTTGAGAATTGACACACGGGCGATGGGGTGTGTGTGTTGACACTGCACCAGCACGGACGTGTCCACAGCGTGCAACCAATGGCGTTATACAGGTATCCCAACACAATAATCCTTGAAGTCAATGAATGCATTACAACTGACAAGACTAGCGCGTCCAAGACGCGCCACTATATATGCTCTTTTGTTCATGAGCAAATATCTTTACCCAATAATAAAGAGAATAGACGTCTTCCGTTTTCTTCGTCCGTCCGTCCGTCTTGCCCGCTCCAGCTGCCCGCGCCACCCGCCTTCTCCATCGCGCCTCTCTTCTCTCCCTCCGCAAACCCTAGCTACGCAGTCCCCACTCCCCACGCAAATCCGTCGGAGCCGCCATGGAGGGACCTCACCGAGCGCCTCTGTCCCCATCCCGTTCGTCTCCTCGCCTAGACCATGCAAGAGCTCATCGACGCCGACCGCCGACAGGGACGAGGTCCTATTCGCCACCAGCACCCCGATGCCTAGGCCATGGAAGAGCTCATCGACACCGGCAGGGACAAGGTCCTCCCTTCGTCCATCCCCACCCCACCCCCCCCCCCCCCCCCCCCCCGCCTCTCCCTCCCCATCTCCAGCAGCCCCTTCGCCTCAGGCTCCTCCGAGACCCTCGCCCTCGCGCCGCTATTCTTCTACCCGGCCCACTCGGGCCCGATCCGTTGCGTCGCCACCGCGCCCCACGCCAGACTCATCGGACTCCCTCCCCATCTCTAGCCGGCATGGTTCTCCTCCACTATATATGGGTTTTGAATGTTATATTCCCTTTTTCTTTGTGCAAAACATGTCCAATTTCTGACGTGGATCTCTCTTTGGCATTTCCAATGTTTGCAGAAAATAATGAAATGGACGAGTGTGTGTCACTGGAAGTAACACATCAAGTAAGCAGCGTACTTTTTATTAAATGCATTGATTGCCTTCTTATGATCTGTAAGTTTGATATGCTACATATATAGCTTATTTTCATAGTTTTTTGCATTGCATTCAAAGAAATGCTGCACCAGCTACATGTTTTTTTATCATGGCAAATAATGTGCAAAGCTGCAAAATGATTGAATTAATGGTGAGTAGATGCTCTGCAGGAAAAGAATCAATATAACGTTGCATTCTTAAAAGGACTGAATTGTTTTAGTCACTAAAATAGCTCAATGTTCAATTTCTACTGTTTTTATCTGCCTAGGATTGTGACCGTAGTTCAATTTTGAGCTATGTGTATTTCTTGAACACTAAAAATCATTATTTTATCTTATATTTACTGTGTTAGCAACTTAGCATGGCTAGGCAATTGTATTGCATTTCGTTTCCAATTAAAGATGGATCTGTTGGTGACTTTTGGTAACCTGGACTGCAGAATCAGTCTAAAGAATCAAATGCCAACGCAGCCTCAGCACCTGTCAACAATAAAGTCAACCACCTGCTGGAAGGTGAACACAGAAATCAAAATGATGACAGTGGCCTTGCTTTAATTAAGAAAATCATCAAACAGAATAATTTTTCTAGGTAAGTTTTTTTTTTGTGGTACTTTTAGACTTATTTAGACTGATTCAATTTGAAAGAGTTTGATGGACCTATCTCTAAATCTTGAAGGTGGGGAAACAATAATATTTCCTTTTCATAATCATGCAGTTAAAATACCTACTTATAGTTGTAACTTGTAAGGTCGGGTTGCGACAAAAAAAAAGCAACCGAAGTGAACAATAGCTCTACGGGCCTTGAGCCTTATAGTGTTATTTCCAGAGAAGAGTATGAAGACCGCTTCAAGGATTGCACTATCGGCTTAAAGGACATATCTGATATTGTATTGTATTGAAGGCAGTGAGAGCTGCTGCAGATGAAGCCAGGTCTGCAAATGGACCTGATGAAGCTGTGAAAGCGGCAGGTGATGCTGCGGCTGAGCTTGTGAAATCTGCTGCTTTGGAGGTACGAATGATCGCGTTTTTTAGCTTCTATAATAGGAATAGCTGCTCGATCCTGATGCTTTTTCTACTTCATTCTATATTAGTACTGGTGTTCTATTCTTGACACTGTGCACTTATGAAGGTTTGGAAGAGTGAAAATAATGGTGATGCTGTTGTATTAGCTGCTAAGAAAGCTGCAGATTCTGTAGTGGAGGCTGTTGTTGCAACTAGCATTTCACGGTAATGGGACCGAAGGAACACAATCTCTCAAATGCTATGTCATCTTTGTTCTTTATTTCATTTTCTTTTTTCCTGCGAGGTTTTTCCGGTGGTACAGAAACTCTAAGCAAGTTAGCGAAGATCATGTGGCGGATGAAGCTATCCAAACCAGTGAGGACCAGGAGCTGGAAGATTTTGTTATCCTTGACCATGGGCAGCTCTTACAGCTTAGAGAAAAGTATAGCATCCAGTGCTTACAGATTTTGGGGGAGTATGTTGAAGCTTTGGGCCCTGTCCTCCATGAAAAGGGTGTTGATGTTTGCCTTGCATTACTGCAGCGGAGCATGAAAGACCAGGAGAGTCAAGGCTACTTTGCACTAATTCCTGAAATCCTTATGGTAATTTGTGCCCTGGCTGCCCACCGAAAGTTTGCCGCACTTTTTGTTGATCGTGGTGGTATTCAGAAAATCCTCTCTGTTCCTAGAATTACTAAGACGTATTCTGCTCTTTCTGCCTGCTTATTTACTTTTGGTTCTCTCTAGGTAAGCACAAAAACCTAAACTGCACGTTCTGGTTTGTTGATCTGTTGTTATTATTGCTCATTGTTCATAAATCTTTTAACTTTGTACATGCTTCTTGCTCGCAGTCTACCATGGAACGCATTTGTGCTCTCTTCTGACACGCTCAGCAGTGTGGTTGAACTAGCGCTTCAACTTCTGGAGTGCCCACAAGACTCGGCTAGAAAAAATGCGGCCATATTCTTTGCAGCTGCATTTGTGTTCAAAGCTGTTCTGGACTCATTTGATGCACGTGATGGGATGCAAAAACTTCTTAATATTTTGCATGGCGCAGCATCTGTAAGGTCCGGTGGTAACTCTGGAGCATTAGATCCTCAAATGCAAATCAAGGAAATGATCGATCACCTGCTGAAGTTATGACCGCATCAGAAAAGCAGGTTGTGTTGCACTCCGGCAATATTTTAGAGCTCATCTCCTTCAACTTGTTGATTCCATCCGGCCAAGCAAAAGTACCCGTAGTATTGACAAGTTTACTATTTTCAACTTTGTCTATCCAGTTGACACTACAATTTTTTTACTCTCTCCTCACTGTCTAAGACACATTTTACGTCTGATTCATCTCTTGTGAAAAAAACACTTGGTGAACATTTTTGTACAAAGATTTTATTTAACGAATTTGTTGCTTTGCCATTGAGAGCAAATCTACTACCTAATCTACTATTATACCATGTGATTCTTACTCCAATGCAACGAAGACGACAAAAAAATGATATGTACATTTACACCTTCTATAATGAGATGCATGAAAATATTTTTTTCGCCTCCCGTACCCGTAGCAGCGCACGGGTATCTTACTAGTAGACGTATTAAAAAGGGATAAATAAAAAACATCACTTTTTATTATTTTTATTTTCATTTATTTTTTGAATTTTTTAATGTCTATATATTTTTATGAACCCTTTCCATCAAATTGCAGTTCCATTTTATAAAGCTTTAGTTTTTTTGGAATATTTTAGTCAGCCACAAAAGTTGCAAATTTATTCTTGCACAAAGATTATTTCAAGGAGCTTGATAGCTTAAATTCTCTCCCATAATTAATGGCCAAATACGCTGAAAATTATTTTATGAAAATGGGTCATAATTATGTTTATCCTAGCATTCTCATATAGTTATATCCTAAAATGATTTGATTGTATACTAAATATGAAAAAAGAATAGTCACCTATCCTCATGACATTAAAAATATCATGTCCATATTGGTGCATGATGGATCCTTGACCTTAATATAATAAGACCCTAAGGTTGGCCATAACTTGCATCATCTCTTCATTTGCATATAAAAAACCCTAGAACAATTTTTCTGAGGACCAACTCAATGAAGATCCCAACGGCAGCGATTACTAGATTCGAGGTGAGCTAAAATTCTAGTTCATTCTTTTTGTCCTATGCTTTAATTAAATTATGTTGTTTTTACTTACATTTATTGCATGCTACTTTATGTATACCTTTATTACAAATAATCGTTTGGTCTAGTTATTAACCTATCTTGTTAATAGGGCCTAAATATGCACAACCCTTACCCTTGACATGATTCCTTACCCTGTCCCTTTGTTAAACCTAACAATTAATAACTTCCCTTGTATTATTAAACCATTGTGTCGTCTGCTTAGCCCCCCGGTTGTGTATAGAAGTAAAATGATTGATGTTGACTATCAACGCTTGTGTAATCGCTACGGGTCGATCTTACTACATTGCAATGGCATAGCCTTGGCTATCAACGTTCCAATGATATAGTTGGTCGCTAATCCCAAACTATTGTCATAACTAGTTTATCTCGGGAGAAAGTACATGCACTAGGGTGTCATTTATTGCCTAAGGGCAAGGATCGAGTATGTAGGTCATTGCATGCAAACCAAGACCCGTACAAACCTAAGAGAGAGGGGGAGGAAATCCTGTGGTCGAAATTCCCGTACTTAAGTGTAATTGATGAGTCCAAATATAGC